>OX422211.1:225678560-226913977 GCA_949130495.1 Sambucus nigra | reverse complement strand
TTTTAAAAAGTTTTTGACAGTGGTGCTAAGGATAAACCAACTGGGATTCCTGTTTTAATTTGGTATAGGACTGATCACCTGCTATTTTATTAGGCGGGGTGTCACAGATGGTATCAGAGCATCAGGTTCTAGTGTCCTTAGAACCTGTGCGACTTTTCACGTTTCAGCTTAGCAATCTTTGATATAGAGCACTATTATAGGCTTGTTGTATTCTTATACGTATGCGCATTTACGTTCTTCTGCTAATTACTTTATATTTGAGGGTGAACTCATACGATTCGATTCTCACTCCAGATGCCGCCCAGAAGAGAGAGAGTAGCTAGGGCCACATGGGGAGATAAGACTTGGGAGGCTCATCAGGAGTCAGAGTTACCGCAGCAACTGCCAGAGATGATTTCGGCAGCACAGGTAACTGAATTAGTGGTACAGGCAGTTGAAGCAATGATGATCGCTAGGGCAATGTACTTTCCATGATATCAACCATAAGTGTTAGTGATACCATATGTGCAGGACCACCCGGGGTCGTCGGGGTGGCAGCAAGTACGAGAGGTCTTTCAAAAAGTCCATCCACCAGAGTTTCGAGAGGGTTCAAATGTGGTGCTAGCGTGTCAGTGGAAGAGAGATATCCAGAATCACCTATACATGGTAGATTACAACGAAGTGCAGAAGCAAATGCTAGCCACTTTTACGTTAGTGGGAGCAGCGCTACAGTGGTGGGAGTCGATCACCACAATTGAGGAAAGGGATTCATTAGTTATTGCAGATTTTTGGGTGCGGTTCGACCGAAAGTATTTTTCACCAATAGTTGAGACTGAAATGACGAGGAAATTTAGAGAGGTAACATAAGGGGACCGTTCAGTGGCCGATTACGAGGAAGAATTCACTCGTTTGGCAAATTTTGTACCGTATAAGGTAAGCGATGAAGAGATAAAGAAAATAAGGTTCATGGATGGGTTAGTCTGGAGGATCAGACAACATTTGATTGGTAATGCCATGTTAGTAGCTTATACAGCACTCCTACACTGTCAGGAATATCACTTCCACGTGAAAGGAAGCAGGAGGGGAGTGGAAACCAGCCAGTCGGATAAAGCAGGAGGGAACAATACCAGTGGGGTATCCCAGCAGCAGACAGGAGGAGATTAGGGAAAAGATTTTCGATAAGGAAATCATGCCAAATGATTTAAAACTAGAGGCTATCTGCAGGATGGCCAGGAATTTCGACAAGGCCAGCAAGGAAGGGATCAGTGGCAGGGTGAATTTATTATGAGGTATTTCATTTATGGGGAAGCAGGACACATGAAGAGGGATTGTCCTAAGCAAGGCAGGGGTTAGCTACAGGACGAGATCCTGGATGTACAGCCACTACAATAAGCCATGGGTGCGTTCGGGCAGGGGGAAGATGCTCCGAAACTCGAGGATTAGCCATTGCAGCTAGAGTATAGAGGTAATTATATTTTATCCTATGGGCATGGGGTATGTCTCTAGTGACAATGGGGGTGTCACAATATAAGAATTATTTTCACTAGAGTTCGCGGGTAAGTCGAATTTAGTGGGTGAGCTAGCTGTAGCAGCCATAGTATGTAGGTAAAATTTTCGTGGGGTAGTGGAGTTCTTTGGTGTTATCCACGGGAGAGTGGAGGTGTACACTGAGGGAAGGTTTGAATTATGTGAAGGGTTACTACTCTCGAGGATTAGGGGAGTAGGGTTGATAATTTTCCCAAATGTCAATTGGATAGCGATGGATTTGAACTATTGTGGAGAGTGAGGGCAAGTTTTGGTGTTTGCGACACCATGGTGTGATTGGTACTAGGTATCACCTGAGAGGGCGTCTAGCCTATACATATGTGTGTATATATGTTGTATTGTGTGGTGCGATAAACACATAGTGAGGTCTTGTGTTCTCACATTTTATCCTGGTAAGGGGGGGTGTTTACTAAAGTGAATCAGGGTGGTTAGATTTATTTTCGAGCAGGGAGAGATAGCTCGGGGTTTATTTTGTGCAAGAACTAGTGATAGTAAGGGCGCGGTATTTATGTTATCTTTTGTAGCATAAGGGTAGGCGTATGTACTTTTGTGTTAAGAGATAAGTATTCGGGGGTACGTGCTATAGACTGAGGGTCTAACGGATCTCAACGATCGACAATGTTAGGTAGTAGTGTATCGGGGGGAATACTTGTTTGGATTTCGCTCTGCGAGACGTCCCACGCATGAAACTTAGCGCAACGTTGGAAGTGGAGAGATGTTTGGACATTAGTACATGGGTTGGGTACCCCGGTCAGTATATATATATATATATATATATATATATATATATATATATATATATATATATATATATATATATATATATATATATATATATATATATATATATATATATATTTGTGTATGTGTGTGTGTGATATGACTAAGGGTTAGAAGTTATATTACGGATTACAGGTAGCATAGTCGGGTAACTTTCGTGCGATAAAGCACAGGGATAGGGTGTATGGGCACCCAGGATAATTAAGGCAACTTTTGTGCGGTTAAGCACGGGTGCGGGGTGTATGGGCGCCCTGGTTAATTAAAATGCATATTTGTGTAACTTATGGTTAGAAGAAGGAGAGATAGATATAGCGGGCTTAGAGGCACATGACTAGAGAGTGATATGCAAAGCTTGGAGCACTAGGCTTATCTTCATTTTGAGTACGAAATTCCTTTGTAAGGGGGGAAGTATGTAACACCCCGTAATTTTGAGGATTTAATATTTAATTATTTTTGGGAAATATAAAAATATTTAAATTGGAGAAACTTAAATTTATGATTTGGGAGAATTTATTGGAGTGAGAAGAATTATTTATAATGGCGACTTTAAGTTAAATTCTTCGAATTTAATGTGTGTCGCATTTTGAGGTCCAAATTTGGAAATATTATAAAGTACTTCGGATGGCAATTCTGAGGGAGCGGTTGAGTCCGAATGGGTCGAGATAGTCAGAAAAGATTACCGGGGGTAGCAATTGGGTCTTGGGGCATTTTTGGGCATAGCCGGGCTCACACGAGGTGATTCGGGCCATTTTAATTAGGCCCATGTGGCCAAAAATGGAATTCGGGATTTTTAACCTAATTGGAGAAGTGTTGAACGACAGTTAATACAACCCCAAAACTAGGGTTTGAGAGGAAATTGAGAGAAACAAATTAAGAAGCCAATTGGGAGTCTTTTGGAGCCAAATTAAGGGACTAATTAGGGTGTTCTTCATCAACACCTTAACTACACCAACAGATCAGACTCTACGAACAATTCCAGGCAAGTGGTTAACTGTTGTGACTCTTAAATTGATGATAATCAATTCATATCATTGTATGTGTATATGAAAACTCATGTTGGATGTGTAGCCATAAATAAATTAGGTTTTCTGAATTTAGTGTAATGGGCAGATTTAATCACTCAATAAAGGTGAAGTTATGATTTGGGACTGTTAAGATTGAATTGTAGAGTGGATTACAATATGTATTAGTGATTAAATGGACTGGAAAAAAATGGTTAGGTCAGATTCGGTAGAACGAGACCCGCGTGAAAAACCCAAATCGGATAAACTTAGGGTTATGTATAAATTGATGATGGATTAAGGTCTCTAGGGTGTTTAGAACCTTTTCTTGTGTGGAAATAATGTTGGTTGAGATTGGGTAAAGGTTTGGGAAGAAACAAAAAGCTTAAGGGTCTATCAATGGCTGAAACAGCAAGTCGGAGAAGACGAATCCCTGTTCGATCGATCGATCGACCCAGGGGATCGATCGATCGATGGTCCCAGGATTTTGGCAGGTTCGCCAGTTTTATGTATAAAGGAAAATTTAGTTTAGATTTTCCACCCACTTGCTATGTAGTGATAAATTCATGTGTGTCACATATTCCTTAACAATTATAAGGTGATATAATTGGGTTTATGAGGGTGATAATTTTATGTCATGAGATGAACGAATTTCGGGAAATAATTCGTAAGTATTGATTTTGGACCGAGGAAAATGTTCGGGTATTGTAGTTGAGTGGTACTACATTATTAAAGGAATTTAGGTGTAATTAATTGGTTATGGGGGAGAAATATAGAATCGGGTATTTATGATGGTATTGGCCAAGTGAGCGAGTCCGGGTATAATGGTTGGGCGACACCAAGTATTAAATTAATTGATGTGTTAATTAATTAAATTAGAGTCGGATTGTATACTCAGGAAGGTATTAAATTAATTGATGTGTTAATTAATTAAATTAGAGTCAGACTGTAGACTCGGGAAGGTATAAAATTAATTGATGTGTTAATTAATTAAATTAGAGTCGGACTATAGACGCGGGAAGGAAATAAATTATTTTATGTGCTAATTAATTAAATTAGAGTCGAATCATATACTGAGGCAATATCATATAAATTAATGTGTAAGGTATTTATATTAGAGTCGGACCATAGACTCGGGGAAAATGTAACACCCCGCCCACCCAGGGAGAGCGAGCGGAGCGCTACTGTTCGATAAAACTATATTACATCCACAAATCACAAGGTATAGAGCATCTAATTCCCACAATAAAACAAGAGAAACAACTAATCTCAAATCTTTTCAATTAATTCAAAAATTATCTCGAAATAATACAACAACTATCTAACTCGAAAACAAATAAATTTCCAAATGCTCTATACATAAAAAATAAATACAAGTCTTCTCTCTTGTAATAAAAATCTTCCCAAAGTAAACTTCGCTAAAATCAATCTCCATAGCTCCCCAAAATCTGCGCTAACCTGCCACTAAAAGAAAATATGGGGAAGTACACAATATGACAGGAAAGATGCTCAACAAAAATGTTAACGATGAATAAAACGTAATAATACGAATACGAATATTCAAATCAAATGCAAATCTCAATAGCATTGTATCAATAAATTTCTCAACAACACATTAATCGGGTCACCAGGCCTCACCCCATCCGCATATGCTTTATCAAGTCATAGCTCTTGGAAGAAGGAATTTTGGCGGGTGCCCAACGTCCGTGCCATATTAAAATCTCATGACAACGTGCTTAACAACAACATGAATAATACCACATGAATCAAAATAATTCTAACAATTATTTTTCCAGATTTCAATGAATTTAACAATTCAAAATATGAGTTCAATTAACAAGAATTCAACGAAATAAACACTCGCGAGATTTAGGAGCATATTGTGTTAAACCCCATACCTAAAACCACGAAGAGAAACCAACGATAAATCTGCCCAGAAATGCAGATAACACCATCAAAATCAGTCCTAAAACATCATCAAAACTTCCCCAAAGATCAAACAGCCCCAAGAACGCCTCAAAAAACTAAGGTTGAATGCATAAATCAAAGGGTACTGTTTGTGTATAAAAGAGAGGAAAATAAAATATATTTTCTGAGTATTTTTGTGCCCCAAGGTTGTTCCAAAACAATAGCCAACGATCCCTTTATATAAGGTTAAAATACCAAGAGTTGGAAACCAAAACAACTTCTTAAAATTACCTCTTGCGCACGTTTTCTGGGGTGGTCGATCGATCGACCCCTAGGCATCGATCTATCGATCATGCCTAAAATCTGACAATTCGCCTTGAAAAAATTATAAGGGACAAAAATTATAAAATCAATATAAAATCCGTTTTAACTTCGTTTTCGAAACCGCTTGAAATTATCGCCTTTAAAAATAATAACCAACAAATTTGAGCAATAAAAATAATTTTATCTCAAAATTTATTTTTCCTCTTTATTTTGAAAAATACCCCAAAAATTACGCGGGTTGTTACACTTTCCCACTAACAATGGAATTTCGCCCTCGAAATTCTCCGAATACCTAACTCTCAAAAATTAGGCCAACAATCTCTAAAAATAATCTCGTTACCAAAAATAATTTCCTCACGTCTAATCTAGATGTCTAACACGAAACGATTCTCTAAAAATCTCTATCTCCAAAATATGCGCCACAAAAACGCAACAGACCCAAAACCCAAGACCCGAGGGTGGTCGTATACCTAAGCTCTAATACCATTCTGTAACACCCCTCCCGCCTAGGGAGAGCAAGTGGAGCGCTACTGTTCGATAAAACTATACTACATCCACAAATCACAAGGTATAGAGCATCTAATTCCCACAATAAAACAAGAGAAACAACTAACCTCAAATCTCTTCAATTAATACGAAAATTCTCTTAAAATAATACAACAACTATCTAACTCGAAAATAAATAAATCTCCAAATGCTCTATACATAAAAAATAAATACAAGTCTTCTCTCTTGTATTAAAAATCTTCCCAAAGTAAACCTCGCTAAAATCAATCTCCATAGCGCATATTCTATTCCAGGGACACGGAGCTGCGGCATATGTGGATGCTAGCAGGAGATTGGATTAGACGCATCATTCATTCTTTCCTAGAGTAGGAATCATATCTCAGTTTCAATTTCCTTAGGGCATGTCACCCCGACTTTTCAGTTACAGTTCAGATGTATATATTCTATTGTTGGTTGATTGTTGTTGGACTATTTACTTTGTTGGCTGATGGTTTATTCAGCAAATTGTTTAATTAATTATTCGGTTATTTTAATTCCGTTGTGTGAATGGTTTACATTTATTTCCGCATGTATTGTTTTGTTTATTTAAAAAGTTAAAATTTGGCACCAGCTTTTGGAATACTAGGAGGTTAGTAAGTTTTAAAAAAAATTCGATAGTGGTGCTAAGGATGAACCAACTGGGATTTCTATTTTAATTTGGTATAGGACTGATCACCCAGTATTTTATTAGGCAGGGTATCACAGCTTCTAACGCTACGACTAGAGCCTATAATGATAAGGGCAAATAAAAGATTACCTTCACTTGGCTATTTAAGAATGAAGACAAAGCTCTTGTTGTTCATGTTGATCTCAAGGTTCAAGATACATTCCAATGGTATTTTAATAGTGGGTTCTTTAAGCACATGATCAATGACAAGCCATATTTTGCGAACCTTGTGGATCGTAAGGAGGGAAAACTCACATTTGGATAAGGGAGTAGGTCTAGAATTTTAGGACGTTGCTATGATGAGATACCCAAATTTGCTAATCTAGATAATGTGTTGTACGTTGAAGGGTTAAAAGCGAACTTAATTAGCATAAGGCAACTTTGTGATGCTAACTTTGCGGTAAGGTTTGAATGTTCAAATTGTAACGTTATGATCAATACGGTGAACTTTTACTACAAGGTGTGAGTATCGATGATAATTGATACGAGATGTAGCACCCCGTATTTTTTTGGATAAATAATTTATATAATTTGGTGAATTAGAATTTAAACTAAATTAATGATTTGGAGAATTTATTTAATTTGGAAGATTCAATTTATTTGAAGAATTAAGATTTAAATTAACTCGGGTTATTTCTTTTAAGAATACATGTGTCATAATTTGAGGTTGAAATTGGAAATTTTAGTTAAGTAACTTGGATGACGATTCTAAGTGCACGGTTGGTTCCGAATAGGTCAAGATAGTCAGAAAAGAGTACCCGAGGTAGTAATTGGGTCTCGGGGCATTTTTAGGCATAACCGGGCTCACAAGGGGGTGTTTGAGCCATTTTAATTTGGCCCATAGGCTTAATTTCGAGATTCATGTAATAAAACCTACGTGAGAGAGTTTGTGGAAGTCACAACTCAAATAAGAAAATCCTGGTTGCAGAGGATAAAAGAGGGATCAAGTGGGAGAGCTTTTGGGATCCAAACCAAGAAAAGATTGATGTGTTCTTTGTCAAATCTTGTCTCCAACAAAGCAATCAGACACTACAAATATATCCAGGCATGTGGTTAAACTTACTTTCATTTAAGTTGCGGTATTGAGATTCATATCATGGTGGGTGTGAATCATATTTATATTTTGGGTTGGGTTATTTTATTAAAATGGGTTTGGGGAAATTGGGTATTATGTGGGTAATAGATATACAACTGGTTATGAAACTTCTTATAATTGTGTTAGAAATTTATCCATGATTCGGAACCCAGAAATTCATATTGCGTGATCAATCTTGGTGAAACCATATTTGGGAAGAAAGTTTTATAAGATTAGTGAAATCCGATTTAGGAGTCTAGGTATGATTTTTATAAATCATTAATAGTGGAGATGTGAAGATAATTGAATTCGAATATGTGTAATTTGGTGGATAATATGTGAAATTGTTGAAATGCATATTTGTTATTAGAGAATTATCAAAGAAAGTTATGGTTTGAGGGTGTAATCTTTGAGGAAGTAACAATGGTGGAACTGGTGTCGCGGGGAAGGAGACGAATGGAGGAAAGGTGCGATCGTTCGAACGACCAGGAGGGTCGTTCAAACGATAGTGGAACTCGTTCGAATAACCAATGGACTTATTCGAACGATGATGAGATTTTGGCCCATGAGTGTTTTCTACCTAGATTTCCTGTTGAGTACTTCTTTTTGTTCGCCATTCTTGGCTTTTAACAGTTCGTCCATTAGTCCTGAATTTTTTTGGGACAAATTATTGATTTGGTGAGTGTATAGAAAATGAAAGAGAAAAAGGTAAGGGAAAAATCTTAATTCAGTTAATATATTTAGAGCTTTGGGAAATGAGGTTTTAAAATGTATTTTATTTAGAGATAGTGCCAGTTTAAATGACGGAAATTTGGGTGTCATAAATTCAAAGGGGAGATAAATTTAAGACCTTTGGAGGTGGAAGCTTAAGGTGTATTTTTTATAAAGTGTAAATCTAAATAATTGGAATTTAGAGTAATACATTCAATAAGAAAAATACGGACAAAGTTAGGAGTCCGGGATTTATGGTTGAGTGACACCATTGGGATAAAATTAATTAGGTGGAAATATATTTCATTAAGAGTCAGGGGAGTTGATTCGGATATTTTAGGCTGAATGATGCAGGAGTTAGGCACGGGGCAGCCGAGTATATGTATTATAGGTGTATATAATAAATTGTCAAATATTAAATTTGTCGAGGGTTGTTAGATTTAATAGTGGCTTATTGCGAAATATATTCTAAGAGATAAAATTACGAACCGAATAAGTGAGTCGGGGTATTATAGTTGGGCGACACAACAATATTAACAAAATAATTAAGGAAAGATTAATTAAATTACAAGTCAGGATATGGGGACTTGGGTATATATTTTGGGCTAGTGCTATGGGTGTTAGGCACGGGTTAACCAGACTTCGTTTAATATATGTCTACGGTTAGGCGTGATTGTATATATATATATATTTTAGGGTGCCCTATAGATATCGATGCGAATAATATTTATAGGTTAAGAGCATACCTATATTGATGTTATATGTATGTATGCATGTGTTGTGTAAATACCTATTGTATGATTTATTATGTGTATTGGCATACCTATGCTACTTGCTATCACGGGAGGTTTTGCGTCGTGAACGGTCTTATCCTGACGAGCCCATTGGGATGATTTTGGACTTGTACCCGGAACATAGGACCTTGGACACGTGTTATCTGAGAGTATGATACTTTCAACGATTGAATGAGAGCGTAGGTATGTGCGTGACCCATTTGGCTGGGGATTATGTTCGCCTCCAATTTATGTGATTTGTGATGATGGTTCAAGAGAGACACTGAACCAATAGTCCTTTATACAGTGCGTTATGTACCGGGACTTGATAACAGAGTATGTATGCACCGCGTGTCTCAGCCTAGGGGTGTTGTATTATATATATATATATATATGTATGTATACACTTGTGTTTTATTCTACTATGTGTGCTTGGTAGATGATGTATCGGGACATAATAGCATAGTATACATTCACCACAACTCAGCCTAGGGGTGTCGTATTAGTATATATGTAACGAAATGATATATACGATTATGACTTATCCTGTGTAATTATTAGATGAGAAAGATAGTGATATCTAAAATAGCCCTAGTGATTGGAGGATTAAACATATAATGAGAAGTTCATAATTGGCTAATTAATATAAATAATTTAGTAACGTATTGTATGGGCAATACGAGTGGGCACGACAAGTTAGTATGTAGAAAGAGAATTGATACGGCTAGTTAGGTGGGGTAGCTTAACCAGGAGAGGTTAGAAGGCAAGCGTTAGGTGTGCACATGAGAAGAGGGGTGAGTTATACTTCAAGTGAGTACGACATTAACTTAAATATGAAGAGTGTGCATGCATATTTAATTACTGCAATTTAACTGCTTGCTAAATATTTTCAAAATGTTTTACTTAGGCTCTAACCCGTGTCAAAACGTTTTAAGTGTCCAACCACAGGGATGCCTAGTTTGAGGATTCTATCAAGGGATGCGTAGCTGTAGCTCATGTGGAATTGCAGGACTTTGCTGTAGCACTTCATTCATTCATTCACTCATAGTGTAAGGACTTTACTTCAGTACTCATTTGGTTATATCGCCCTCAGTTTTAGTATTCAGTTTATTTATGTGATCTTGTGTATCCAGGCTATGCCTTCAGTTTACTATTGTATTTCATTGTTGAACCGATTGTTCATTCGGTCCTCTTTAATTTTATTATCCATCTGTGTTGGTTTCAGTTATCAGTTTGTGTGATGGTTTAATTATTATTTAATTTCGGCATTGATGTTATTTAATGAACGATAAAATTTGGCACCGGTCTAATTAAATTACTAGGTGGTTAGTAACTTTAAAAAAAATCGACAGTGATGCTAAGAATGAGCCATATGAGACTAACATTTTATTTTGATCACAGGTTGTCCACCCGGTATTTTAGTAGGGAGTGTCACATGAGATCATTCCCAAGTCATCTTTAATATACAACAATTCTAAAGTCTCCTCTATGGACATTTGGAATCAACAACTTAGTCATGTCAATTTTTGAGATCTTGAGAGATTAGTGAAAAAAGACATAGTTCGTGACTTACCATCACATGGAAAACCAACTTCCTCTATTTATGGTCCTTATCAACAAAGAAAACAAATCAAGAGTCCCATCGAAAGTTAAATACCATTACCACCTCTCGTGTGTTGAAATTGATGCACATGGATTTTATGAGTCCTACATGTACGAAAAGTATTGGTGGTAAGAAGTATATCTTAATGATGTTTATTGAATTTTTGAGATGCTCCATCGTTAGATTTCTTAAAGAAAAGTCGGATACGATTAAACTCCTAACAATCAAGTGCGATGTCCTATAAAACCAACACGATGTCACTATTAATCGTATGCATAGTGACAACGACACTGAATTTAAAGAATCCATAGTGGTTAGCTTTTGTGATGAATTCAACATCAAACATGAGTTTTTATCCATTATTATTCCTCAAGAAAATGGGATTATTAAGAGGAATAATCGAACAATTTAAGAAATGGATAAATCCATGCTTATTAGGAGAAACGTGCCTAGATGTTTTTGGGCAAAGACTGTTAATATCGCAGTACATATGGTGAATATGTCATATCTTCGTCTACACATGCCACACAATCCATATGAGTTGAGTTTAGGGAAGAAACCTAAACTATAATATTTCTGAGTTTTGGAGAGTCCTTGCTACATCCTTAGAGATGGAGAGAAATTAGTAAAGTTTAACTCTCGAAGCGATGAGGAAATATTTTTAGGGCATTCATCGTCGAATAGAGACTATAGAGTGTATAACCTTGAAAAATCTAAGGTTACGGGATAAATAAACGTCATGATTAGAGAGGATGAGGTGACCACATTTATTGATCCTAAATCAAAGTGTAAGGAAGATGCACCCCCGGTGATGATCTCGTTGGTCCCTGCACTACCTCAGTGGACCCTACTCTTGATTTATAGGATCCAACTCCTTGGGTTTGAAAGAGTCATGACCCATACGACATACTTGGTGATCCCACATTAGGTGTCAAGACTCACTCTCAACTTGAGAATGTGGTTAGCTACTTCTGATACACCTCCGTAGTAGAGCCCAGGAATTTGAAAGAATCACTCAAGGACGAGCATTGGATACGTACTATTCAAGATGAGTTGCTTCAGTTTCGTGAAAAATATGTTTGGGAATTAGTCCCCAACCTAGCGAGACTAATGTGATTGGTACCAAGTGAATATATAAGAATAATATGGATGATAATGGTACCATAGTTCGCAATAAGGATAAGTTGGTCACTTAAGGCTACACGCAGATTAAGGCTATAAACTTTGACGAGACATTCGCTCATGTTGCTATGTCATCTACAGTTCAAGTTATACCAAATGGATGTCAAGAGTGCCTTCCTTAATGTCATTCTTCAGGAGGAAGTTTACATGGAACAACCAAAGGGGTTTATGGAATCAAAGCGCCCCAAACACGTCTTTCATATTAAGAAGGCCTTGTATGGTTCTAAGAAAGTACCCCGTACTTGGGATGAGATGATCACTTCTTTATATCTTAGCTCATGGCTTCAACAGAGGGGAGTGGATAAGATGTTTTTTTGTGTGGAGAGAGAGTGGTGTTATCTTAGTTGTCCAAGTTTATATAGACGACGGTCTTTAAATTCACGTGTTCCCAACATGCTCATACGTTTGAAGAAGAGATGAAAAGTGAGTTTGAGATGAGCATGGTTAGTGAAATCACATTCTTCATAGGTCTCCAAGTGCGTCAACTTGAGGATGGGATATTCATATCTCAATCAAAATATGTTAGGGACCTAGTGAAGAAGTTTGGTTTACTCCGCTGAGCAATCATTCACTCCCATGAGTAACTCGACTAAGATTATCAAAGACACTTTAGGCAAGGATATAAATTAAACCCTTTATAGGATCATGATAGGTAGTTTTCTCTACTTTATCGCTAGTCATCCCGACAATGCCTTTAGCATTGGAGTTTGTGCGTGTTGCCAACCGTCCCTAAAAGACTCTTATTTGCTCACACTTAAATGTATCATCAAATACATGAATGGCAGTCTTTCATACGGTATTTGGTATTTCTTTGATATCTATGGCCATTTGTCGTCTTAATCATATGCCGATTGGACCGGGTATGTGATGGCTGTAAAAGCACCTCGGGTGGATGCTTTTACTTTGGGGGTTCTCTTAGCTCTTGATAAAGCGAGAAACAAAACTCCCTTTTCTTGTCCACGACAAAATCCAAGTACATCGCCGCCATGAGTTACTATACCCAACTCTTATGGATAAAGCAAATATTGAAAGATTATGGGATTATCTAAGGCATAATGACTATTTCTTGTGATAATATGAAAGCAATTCATATATCCCGTAATCTGGTCCAATATTCTTATACAAAGCATATTATGATTCATGAGCACTTCATTCGTGATCTTATTGAGGAAAATATCATCTCCTTGAGCTTCATGATCACTGAACATCAATTGGCCGATATTTTCACAAAACCTTTAGATGCACTTATATTTGAGGATCTTCGGATGTCTTTCGATATTTTTCCATTGATTGAGTTTGGCCATTGTACCTAGTATAGGGTGACTATCACATCCCTATATTTTGTCCCTATTGCTATATTATATTTCTATGTTTATATACTTTGAAAAATCCAAAAATATTTTTTTTCATTTTAGAAAAAGTTTGAAATTTTTTAAAAAAGTTATTTATTTATTTTTTTTTAAATTCAAAAAAAAATATTTCGTTTTTCACCATATATGGTTGTGCATTTAATATATTCGAATCACAACTACATTCCATCCATTCTTATGACTTTCTCATGGTGTTTTGATATATGACTTCATTTCTTTAGTGTTCTTAATAATGCGTGGAAAGAATTTCGTTGTTCATTGATGATTGCTTTTTTATGTTAGACTTTTTATCACCTTTATTGCATACATACAAGAAATTTTTTAACATTGTACTTACTTGACATGTGTTGAATACGGTGCTCTCATCTCAATAATGTTTAATAACAAACCAACTGTAAAAGAAATAAATTGTCCTTGTAAGAACCATTGCCCGGATTTCTCTTCACAGAAAATTTATTTTATCTTAAGCAACGAAAAGGGGCTACGAAAGAGGAAATCCTTTTTGTTTTAAAAGCCAATATTGGAAAGAGCCTAAAAGATTAACAGCATACAAAATCAGAAGTGCCAAGGCCTTTTTTTATTTCATTGATACTTCACTTTCATGAGCACTATGATACCTTCAAAATTTTGAGAGTGTATGATTAAAAATGTGAGATTGTGATCGTATTATAAGTAGAAGATCAATGAGTTTGTACAATGAACTTTCTTGAAAAATATTAAATAGTTTGGCGTTATTGATTTGAGATGAGTTAAAATTCTTGAAACTTTGCATAAGTCGAGTCAATTTTACTTTGTTCAACATTCTTACACCTAAGGTTGAAATTGGGTTCTTTCTTTAGAATTATCTCATTGACTTCGTGCACCTTTGTTTCGTATCCCTATACTTGTTTTTCGCGTGATTTAAGTTCATACGATTACATTCCGCTTTCATGATTCGGATAATTTTGTGTTATTCCATGGTGTGATGTATTTGTATCTATATATATATTTCAAACACAAATGCTTTTTACACACTAAAAAAATTGAAATTTTTTCAAAAATAGTTGGTTTCTTCTTTGGAATCTCATTACATGTATTTAATTATTTATCTTTGTGATAATATTTCATATTTTGATTTCGATGATGCTAAAATTTGAGGAATTGTTTCTATCTCTTTGTCTATTCCGGAAAAAAAGGGGGGAGAACAAATTCAAGGGAGATCATTTTTCTTTAAACTCGTATGAGTCATGATATTTCTTTTTCTTCGCGTGTGTAGGTATTTTCACCTTTATAATAGCTTTGATCACATTTGCATACTTTCAGTAAAAGACAAAGTCAATCATGTTTTTCTACCGGCGTGGGAGGGCATTATTTTTATTTACCTTAGGAGTTAATTTGGTTTCGATTTGTGTTTTGTATCGGAATAGCCAAAGGAGGAGATTATCAGAGCAAAATTTATAATGGCTCATTATTTATTCTTTGTTAGACTTATCTCTTTACACCCCACTGCGCCTTGATAAATTTTCTCAAGTCTTTAAGTGAAGAAGATCTAGTAACTATATACAAGAATTGAAGATCGAGCATCTCTACTTTACTCGAGAAAGTTTATGAGGTGGTTTTAGTAACCTTACTTTATTCAGAGTTCTTTTCAAAGAGTTTGAATTTATAAATATTTTTCAAAATGTTGTGAAATTTTTTTTGAAAAAATTGCAGGTTCATTAAAAAGACATTATATGTCGTTTGGACGAGTTTCCTTTACTCATTCGAACACTATGGCGTTTTAATTGAACAAGTTATGTTGATCCATATTTTGGCAATATCTGGAGTCATTCGTTCATTCGTTAGAAAGGCGTCCAAACAACATTGGGTAATCGTTCGACAGAGATGTGACTTCTTTCGAACTAGTAGGCGAGATTTTGTTTTTTAATCGATTTCAAATGCAATCTTTCATGTCTATCCTTTGAAGATAGCCTTTCCTATAAATAGAGATGTGGGGAGGCATTTGTTGTGAAGACTTTTAAGAGTTCTTTTGGTGATCAAACTCTCCAAAATTTTCATCCAAACCCCTGGGATCATTTAGGATCATTTTACCAAACCTAGAAGAATATATTTTGAGTTCTAAGCCCCATGGAGATCATTTATCTACTTCTAATTTATGGAGAATGGAATTAGGATTCCTAAGGCTGATCAGTGGATATCGAGACAAGAGCTTCTTGCTGTGGGTGGTGCTGAATTGTACTATTTTCTGTTGAAGATTCAAAGAGACTACTGCACTAAACTTTTTTCCTTTATCTTCTTCCCATTCTGTTTTGGTTTGGATATTTGGTTTGTATTTTTGGCTTCACATTATCTTGCATGTTCACATAAGTTTAATCAAGATCAAATTTGGCTAAAAGGAATTTTATGTGTGTGTGACCTACTATACAGACTATCCATGTAAACCACATTTGTATTATTCTTCAGATGTGGTTTTTCCCAAAGCATTTGGAATCGCGTTGCTAATACATTTCAAATTTCTTTTTCTAACGTAGATGTTTTTTAAGATTATTGGGTAGCCTTTTGCTTTTCTGATCTCATTCCCCATCTTAGGAATATTTAAAGATTGACTTTTCTATATACTCTTATGAGTATTTGGACAGCCAGAAAGTATCTTATATTTGAAGATACCTCTCCCTCCATGCAACGAATAACTCAAAGAATTAAGGTTTGTATTTTCAGAGCTAGTCGTTTTTATCCTGGATATATTATGGGGTATAAAGATATCAATATTTATAATAATCTTTGTATCCCCACTCATTTTAGAAAAGACCCTAAGATTAATTTGGTTATGTGGCATCCCCCTCATATTTTCACTATTAAAATCAAAACTGATGGCATGACTCATGGCTCTCTTGGTGCTGCTACTTGTGGTCGTGTTTTTTGCAATTATCAAAGGGATTTTACTAGTGGTTTTTATTTGTATATTGGAATTAAAAATGCCTTCTATACAGAATTACATGTTATTATTGCTATTGCTGATTTTTCCTATCATAAGGGTTGGTTTAACATTTAGCTTGAGTTTGACTCTCTGAGCTTAATGATGTGTTTCTTTTCTTCTTCTTTTCATCCTCCTTGGCATCTCATTATTTCTTGGAATAAATATAAATGGGAACTTATTCACATGATATTCATAAATTCTCATATATTTAGAGAGGGAAATCAAGTGGCTGACAAACTTACAAATTTCGGTGTGAATTACCCAAATCTTCATTGCTAGACTGATTTTCCTGTTAAAATTAGAAGACTCCTTAGGTATGATTTTTTGGGCCTGCTCAATTATAGATTTAATTGATGAGACATCTATTTGAGTTGTATTAGTTGTATATTTCTTCTTTTCATTTTTTCCCTTCATTGTTTCTGATACCTAGGATAGGCTTTTTCTCCAATTTTCTCATTTTCAATAAAAGTTAGCAATTCATATAAAAAAATGTGTGGTGCCATTGATTTGAGAATCATCAATATTTTCTAGGGTAGTGTGCATCATATTTATTTGTCCTTTATGAGTTCACTTTATCTATACTATAAGGATAAATATTTGTTTCATAAAGTTAATGCAATCATATAGAACCCCTTAGACATTTTTGAATGAATGGGTCATAATTCATTTATCTCAAGTCCATGTCCCTTAACTCCATACCACATGTTTAGACACATCGATACTATCTAGTATGTAAAGCTTATGTGTTTTGTGTCACGTTTGTGGTGTTTATGCCTATATATATATATATATATATATATATATATATATATATATATATATATATATATATATAAAATGTGTGTGTGTGTGTGCACGCGCGCGCACCTATGTGTCATTGGTATACATTGCATATTTATAGATATGGTATCATTTGTTTTGAGCCTTTGCATTTGCATTTAATCCATATTTTCCATGTGATTTATCTTTGAACAAAATTGGCACGTTATATGATCATATTCGTATCTCTTATTGCTTGTTTACATTGGTTTCTCATGCTTGATTTTGTATTCGAGTTGATATCATTTATCGCATCAATTTTAGTATTGATTGATCATTGTTTGGATTATTTGTGCTTGTGTTTCCATGCTATGTTTTTTGCACTTTCCACCATTGCATGATATTATTCTTTCTTTTTTAATTTCAATTGGAATCATATATTCTCACTTTTGGGGAGAGATATGTTTTATGGTGGAGAAATGGTTTATTATACATTCTTTCTTTGTCTATTCTTAAATAGAAAGGGGGTAAATGTTATCTTTCACTTTTGTTTTAGGAGGAGATATTTATCTTAGGGGGAGGCATCTTACCTAGGTGGGGATTGTTAGACATAGGGAGAGTTTTATTCTTATGCAGATTTTATATTTACTATATTCTCTTCGGATTTGAAGGTGTGTTTAAGTGTGCAAGTTTTCAACATGCGATAAAGTTACAAGTGTGAAAATCTAATCAAGGTTTTATGAGTCAGTCGAGATGTAATTTTTTCCTTTTGGGGTTGGGGATTGAGTCTTAGATGATCTCGACGTTCCATAGGAGTTTTTATTTTTGATTTTGTTTCAGAATTGCCAAAGGGGGAGATTTGTAAGGACAAATTTTATATTGAGTCAATTTGTATGTATTTTGGTTTTATTCCGTGTTTGGACAAACTTCTTTGAGTCATAGGTTAGGACTTAAGTGTATTAACCTTTCAAGCCTATGGAGTGGTTTCTTGAAGACGTAGTGGCGAAGTTAAAAGATCTACACCATGTCATGTTTCGTGCTCATTTTCGTCTTAGTGTTCCGAGGATCTCTAAGGTATGAATGTGTAATATTTTGATCCTTGGAGATTTATTGGGAGTTGGGATTTATAAAATTATTTCTAAACAATTTTTATTTCTTTATATATTTTTTAGAAAAAAAAATATTTCTCGCAACTTTGTTAGAATGAAAATGGATATATCGTTCGAACGAGATATTGTATTTCATTAGAAGAGATTCCAACAAACTTCAAATGAAAAAACTTTGGTAATCATTGCAATCTCGTTTAATAGTTCATTGGATACGTCTTTGAATGAGATGCTATACTTCGTTCAAACAATGTCCAAAGTCGTTTGAACGAGGCTATGAATTTTTAATAATTTTGAGATTTTTCAAATTAATTTTCATCCTTATCTCAATTTTGGAAAACCACTTATAAATAGGAGTGTGGATCATCCATTTTATTAGAGAAAAGATGTTACATTTTGAGTTCCCAAGCTCTACCAAAAATCTCTCAAAAACCCTAGTTCACACCAAGTTGTTTAGGATCTAAGTGTTCATCCTATTATGTTTTGAAGATCATGATAATGAACTCACGTAGATGAATGTTTAGGTTAAGATAAAATTGGTAAACTATTTTATTCTTTTAAAACTATCATACTTGTTGTATCCTATTTGCATATGAATGTGTGTTTAAGTGTGTAGGTTTGCAACATGAGACAAAGTTTACTAGCAAGCAAAGCTACTCAAGGTTTACGAGTCGGTCGAATTTAACTTTTTCATTTTTGGGGTTAGGGATTGAGTCTTAAAATATCTTGGAGGCCCAAAAGAATAATTATTTTTTGGTTTTGATCAAAAATAGCTAAAGGGGGATATTTGTAAGGGAAAATTTCCAACAGAGTCAATTTGTATGTAATTTATCTTTATTACGTGTTGGAAAAAACTATTTGAGTGATAGGTAATGAATTGAGTTGTTAACCTTTCAAGCATATGATGTGGTTTCTTGAAAACGTAGAAGCCAAATTAGAAGATCTTTATCATCATGTCGTGTTTCATGCTCGTTTTTGTCTTCAAGTTTTTAAGATTTCTCAAGTATGGATGCGTACATATTTTGATCCTTAAATATTTTATAACTGGGTGTTAGGATTTTTATAAAAAAATTATTACTTTTTATAATTTTTAGAAGAAAAATAATTTTTTTCCTGACCTCGTTAGAATAAAATTGGTAAGTCATTTGAACGAGATATGGTACCTTATTAGATCATGTTCAAATGAAACATCAAACAAGATGTTCTTACCCTTCGCTGAAATCTCATTGAAAATTTTGTTTGAATGGTGTTCGAACCCGATACTATACATTGTTCGAACAAACTGACAATTTTTTTATAAATCCAAGATTTCTCAAACTGCTTTTCATCCTTATCTCATTTTTAACAAACATCCTTTAAATAGGAGTGCGTAGCAGCATTTTTCTTAGAGAATTTTTCAAGCTTTAAAAGTTCCCAAACTTATTTAAAATTGGTGCATAGTGTAATTTGGGGTAATTCTGTTTAAGTCTAATATTTAATTTGGAAAAATTAAAAATTGGCTATTGTTTTGACCAATTCGTATATACCTAGCAACTTCACTTAACCTCACAGTTTATGGCATGGCTCAAGTTTGCCAACTCAGTAATGTGAGAGCATGCTCTCACTTCACTTTATTGCCAGTTGCATCACAGATTAAGAACACGGAATTGATCAACAATTAGGAGATAATATAACCAAAGACAATGGCAGTTTTAGGTTTGATTTCTTATTTTACTTATGAGATAATATACGTATCAATTTTAAAACTTGTTGAGGGTGAAATAAGAAGAAGAAATAACGAGATAGAGTAAAGATAAGAAAAATAAACATGAGGCTTTGAAGGAGAAGTTTGAGGGTATCTCTTCATGTGTCCAGTGCAATATAAAATATGTCCAGTTGGATATAAAAACTTTTCATTGGACATAATTTATGTCTACGTAGACATTGACCTTCCATTATCTTATTAGTCGACCTGTAGCTAGCCATGCTCTAATCCCTCAAGCTATGCGCCTTTATTATTTTCTCCATATTAGCAGTCAAACCGTACTTTCCAGTCACCAAATAACGTGGAGAGTCCACCACCTGGTCAAACACAGCCACCTTCTTAAATTTTTCACCCAACATATGAAAAGATCACCTTACACATACCCTTGATGAGTATGTAGTGGGTCAGTTGAAGGAATTTGAGTGGAAGAAGTACGTTTCTTCCCCTAAGGAAATTCTGAAACTTGGTGATAAAGAAGATGAGAATATACCTCATTGAGGATATATCCACCTCAATGACTATAAAAAAAATTGGTTATAGATAGATATAAGATGATACTTGATGCAACATGCATGCACAACAGTTGGGTATTCCTAATTATTTATAAACTCCTATGTGAAAGCTCTTGAGGTTGATGTTATCAACCTTTTATCCTTTAACGTATTTAATTAAACAATGATGATACTATATTGTCATGCATCATTAGAGTTTTTTAATATTGTATTATTTTTTATTGTATTAACAGGTGCGTTTGAGAAGGATGGGAGAAAGGGAAAAGAAAAGGCTTCAACTATTATCCAATTAGAAGTTATACTTATGCACAAAGTAGTGGGGATGCCCACTTGGTTCTTCCATTAACTGTTGAACACTTTAATTATTACTATGACTCTCCTTTTACTACACTAGTATTATTTAATGTTTGTAAGAGAAAGTTTTATAATTGATCATTTTTATTTTTATTTTGGCATATCTCGTTACACAAACACTGCAACAATAAGACTTATCTGGATTCGAAGACAAAGTTGAAGACAATTGGTAGATTGGAGAATCGTATGTCTTAACAGCATTACAAGAAATTATGGATTCATTTGGTAAAATATTTACTTTATCTTTTCAGGGAATTTAGAATTTTTAAAAAGGTTATTTTTCTAAAAAGGTTTTGAATTTTTTAAATGATTTTTTTTTTAAATCGCCACCTTGTTTGAACGAATTGTCCTTCTCGTTCAAACAAGATTGGCAGGATTGTTCAAATGAGATTCATTTAACTTTGAACGAACCATTTTTGGGCTTCCACTGGAATCTCCTTCGAAGTCCCATTTGATACCTGTTCGAACGGAAATAGGCATGTTGTCCGAACGAGGTACCCGTTCATTCGAACTACTGGGCTAGAATTTGTTTTTAATTAGTTCTAATCCAAACCTTTCATGCTTATACTTTTATAACAAACCTTCTTATAAATAGGATGCACGGGATTGGACTTCTTAAGAGCTCTATTTACTATCAAAAGACACATTTTTAGTTATCTTTGTGATCAAACACTTTTTTTATCATTCCAAACCCCTTGGAACTATAAAAACCACTTTACCAAATCAAGAAGAAGACTTCTAGCACAAAAACCTTTCTAAAGAGAAATTTCTACTAGTGAATTGTGGATTCGAGGTTTCATTGCTGAAGAAAAAAGGTTGATCGATAGATACCGAGGGTAGCCTGCTACATATGGACGGTTCTGGATCGAGTCGTATTCCATTGAAGGTTTTGAAAACTCTGCGTGTCTTACTTAGTTGTAAGTTGATTGTCTATCAAATCATTCGATAGTCTTGAATGTATGGTTTTTCCCCTTTTAAGGATTTTTGCCATCTTTTTGTTGATTTCGTGCTTGGTTTATTATTTTAAAATTTGACTAATCTCTTATACACACCTAATTTAATCAAAAATAAAAATTGGATTTGTGTGTGGTAATTTATTATACAAATCAATCCATTGAATCATTAGCATTTTTAATTTAGTATCAAAGCATGTTGCACTAATTTATTGTGTGATCATTTTTACAAAAAAAATTGATATCAATTTTTTTCAAAAATTGTTGATCTTTAAAATTTTGGATTTAATGGATATTTTGTATAATAGGATTCCTATTTTTTATGATTCAAACTATGCCTACTGGAAAGCAAGAAGGAGGTCCATGTTAAAATCTATAGATGAACGTGTTTGGTTTGTATGTGAGAGAGGATGGACACCACCCATAGTGACAGTTGATAATGTCACAAGTCTAAAACCTGTTTTTGCATAAATATAGGACAATTTCAATTGGAGCAATTTTAACTCACGCGGTCTGAGTGTCATCCCTGGAGCCGTCACCCCTGACGAGTTTCGCCACACTGTGACATGCACCTCATCTAAAGAAGTTTGGGATACACTCCAGTTCACTCACGATGAAACCAATGCTGTAAAAGCTTCTAAGCTACAAAGTCTCACCACACAATTTGAAAGTGCTTGAGTTTGAATTTTTGATGAGTTTTACGCACGTCTGTCTGATATATTAATCTCAAATTTCAATTTAGGAGAGAAAATCCTGAGACGTGTGTAGTTAAGAAAATTTTGAGATGACTTTCGACCCACTTTATTCCTAAGGTTACCATGCTAAATTCGTTAGAGACATTAGATACTCTTAGGTTAGAAGAACTCGTAGGAGACCTTCAAATATATGTGATTGATATGTTTCCCAAAATAGTAAACTTAAGGAAAAGGGAATTACGTTAAAGTTCAATCTAAAAAGAAAGAGGAAGTGTCGTAATACTCCGAGTATGATTTTGACTTGAATGATTTAGCCCTGTTTGCGGAGAATTTCAAAAAGTTTCTCAAGTTTAAAAATCAAAATACTTCCAAAGATAAGAAAAGTTTTGAAAAAAATAAAAATTATGACTGGGCAAGAAAAATTTTGAAAAATAAAGAAAATATTTCCCAAATAAAGAAGAAGAAAGATGTTATGAGTTTGAGGGTAAGTGTCACAAAGCTCACGATTGTCCAACGAGGTTAAAGAAACAAGAAAAAGGCAAAGCTGCCGTAAATTCCACGCTCAGCAATAGCGAGGTCGAGTCGATGGATTCTGCGGATGAATCACCTCATGGACGTAATTTCATCGCGTTCGTGGCTAGTCATGTTAGTACATCGAGTGCTCCTCACGCTGATGAGGAAGCTACTAAACATGAAAACCTCAAAAGTGAGACTAGTAATTCCGGCGAGAGTGAAGGACAGGGTCTTTTAAGTGAGCGAGAGTGACCTTCAACGTGCCTACATCGATCTTTATACTGAGTCCTTTAAAATGAAGAAACAAAGCAAAGGTTTAGCACTTAGAGTTTTATCCCTAGAGAAGGAGTTGAGAGAGGAGTGAGAGAGAGTGAGTCCTCAGTGAGAGAAGCTTTGGGAGAAAGGGTTGTGTTTACTTGAAAGAGAAAATGGTGACTTGATCAACAAAGTGGCTAGTCTTACGAGAGATTTTCAAGCATCCGTGGAAACTCATGAGAAACTTAAAGTCTTTTTATCCCAACTAGAAGAATATCTCGAACGTTTCTAGGAGGTCAAGGTTACTATAAAGGATACATCAAAGAAGGTAGGTAAGATACTCCTCGATCCCACTTTAGGTTTTGGTGAGAGGCGAGGAATAGGTTATCATGGTGCATCCACTTCCCATACCGCACCAAAATAGACTCCAAAATTTGTGGTTAATCCTTACGGGCCTCAATCTAAATCACAAAAGAGAGTTCAACCTAAGAAATCAAACCAAGGTAGACCCAAACAAGTCTAGGTTTGCACTTTTTACCAAATGCGAGGTCACCATTGAGAGAAAATTGAGCTACTAGTCACGACTTCACGAAGCTTAATGAAAGAATTTCAACGGAATACTATGCCGTTTGAGAATGCTTCTAACATTCTGACTAAAGCCAAAAGCGACAAGGGCAGACAAAAGGTTACCTCCACTTCGATACCTAAGCAAGACGCCAAAGCCCTTATTATTCACATTGCTCTCAATGTTCAAAATACTTCCCAATAGTATTTTTATAGTGGGTTCTCTAGGCACATGACATATCATTTTTTACCCACCATGAGGATCGCAAGGAAGGTAAAGTCACTTATGGAGATGGGAGGGTAGGTCTAGTATTTTAGGGCGAGGTTGTATTCAGATACTCGGATTCCCTAAACTAGACAATGTGTTGTGCATAAAAGGGTTAAAAGCGAACTTAATTAGCATAAGTCAATTTTGCAATGCAAACTTCGATAAAGTTTGATCGATCTGAATGTAATGTTTATGACCAATCCAATAAACTTTTACTACAAGATGTGAGGACCGAAGATAATTTCTATGGGATTGTGCCCAAGTTCTCATTTGTGTGCAATAGTGCCACGATCTCCTTCATGAACCTTTGGCATTAACTAATAGGTCATGTGAACTTTAGAGATCTTAAGAGATTAGTGAAAAAAGACCTAGTTCGTTCGTGGCTTACCATCACTTGGGAAACCAACTTCCTCAGTTTGTGGACCTTGACAATAAGGAAAATAAATTCAAAGTCCCCATCAGAAGTTGAATACCATTACCACTTACTATGTTTTGGAGTTGATTCACATGGATATTATGGGTCGTCTCACTTAGAGAGCTTAGTTGATAATAGATACCTTCTCGTGATGGTCGATGAATTTTTTAGATATTCTATCGTAGGATTCCATAGACAAAAGTCCGATGCGATTGAGTTCCTAACAACCAAGTATCGTGTCCTATAAAACCAAAATGGTGTCACTATTAACCTAATGCGTAGTAACAATGGCACTGAATTTAAAGAAGCTAAACACTACACCAAAAATAGCAATTTGACACACCCAGATATTAAAAATCTGGCACAATTTTAAACAGTTCCAGATTCTGGCGCGGTTCAAGGACAATCTGGCACACTTTAAAACCGTGCCAAAATTTGGCACTGTTTTAAAGCGTGCCAAAATTAAGTACCCTTATTAAAATATAAAAGACCCAAAAAATTTATTATGTTTAACTTCCCTCTTCTCTTTCCTCTCTCATCTTTCAATCTCCCACTCCCCGACTCTCTCCCTCCCCTCACCCGCTTATTGGCTTTATCTTCTCCGTCCGGTAAGGCTACACTCTCTCTACTGCGGCAAGGCCACACTCTCTCTCCCCTCAACCACTTACTAGCTCCAGCCGGTCCGTCCATCGGCTCCGTCTACCGAAATTCTGCAGCCGCTCCGTCCACACTCTCTCTATTCAAACTATTTTGTGGCGGTTCAGTGGTGACCTGAGGCAATTCAGTGGTGGAGGTTCTTTTCTTCGATCGTTCATCTTCTTTTTTTCAGGATGGTATTTTTTTTCCATTCCTAATTTCTGCATTACAATTTCTTCTTGCAATGAACTTCTTTTCTATATCTTTGCCAAAATCTTTTCAATTTCCTGGACCCATTTAAGTCCATGTAGCTGTTATGACTGATAGGGTTTTTCTTTTGTAATAGAAATTCATGGCTGCAAAGATTAAATTATTGCTAAGATTTGAATAATTTATGCTAGGATTCTAATAATTTTAGTAGGGTAACTATTTGGCTAAGGTTTTTGGATATTTTCTGGCTTTATTTGGCTAAGGTACATTCAAGCCGTCCAGCCGCTCAATCATGTATTTTGTCCTGGGTGATATGATTTTAACAATTTCTTGAGTTTTATTGCAAATTGATGTTTATTACACATCTATATTAAATATAGTTTATGTGTATATATATATATATATATATATATATATATATATATATACATTTATGGGTAGTTCTATGTAATAAGGTTAATATCAGAAAGGGAAATGATCAATTAGGCTAGACCAAGGTGGATGGAAATGTCTACATGTTTCATTTGGTAGTCAACATATAGACTTCATTAACTTTTTTCATGGTTGTTGTGTGGTTTCTCTGTGCGTTTATGTGTATATGCCAACGATAGAGTTCTGTGAAAATTTTAAACATGATCAAAAGGGAACTTATATTTTCAATGGTCCTTTTTATTTTTAGCCCAAGAACTGTAATTTGGAAATTATTGAGTAATATTGTGAGAAATTGCGTAAAAGGGGGAGATTGATTAGACACCATTCGAATTTTTTCCATTCCTACACATCTCCCGCTCGTTCCTCGTTCTCACTTTTAGTCTCACGCTCGTTCCTCTTAAACCCTTTGTATTTTTATTCAAAACACTTGTTCAGATGGGGAAATCTTGAAAACATGGTTTGTTCTTCCAAAGAATGATTAAAATGTTAGTCGTTCAGATGGGTAAATCTTCGAAACACGGTTTGTTCTTCATTTTTCTTTATTTTTTTTCTACTTTAATGTATTAAAATGTGAGGGATTTTCGAGATGCATAGTTTGTTTTGTTTTCTGTAATGAATGATTACTTTTTTATGGAAATTTTGGTTCCCAATTTGATGATACTCATTACGGAGTTTCATTTGATGAGTTAAGAGACAATTAATGTATCTGAGAAGTAATATGTTAGTATATGAATGATAATTTTCGAAACTGCTAAGTTTATTATAGATAAATAGTGAATAAAAACTCAATTTATCGTTTTATGATGAATAGTTGCATTTTTTGAGTATTTTATTGCTTATTTGGTGATAATGATTTGTTGTACAACCAATTTGGTTCGTAGATTCCGTGTGAAGTTCATATGTAATTTTCCAATCTACCCTTGTTTTCATTTCTTCTTTCATATAAATTTTGTTATCCATTTATTTTTTAATTTTCAGTTGCTCGTCTACATTCTTTCAACTGTTGATAACACGAAACTTACAACAAAGGTAGGTTCTTACTGTTCATATTTTTAATGTCTTTTTTTGTTATTGAATTGCCTTGTAAAAGGAATACTTCTATTATTTTTATCTTTTGAGGTCTCAATGCTCAATTTCAGGTCATCATTCGCGAATGTCAAGCAGTTTTAAAGGATCTTGTGATGGATAAGGTTTATACTCTTTTTGTGCCTTCTGTCTCAATGACATTCAATTATATATGAAGTTCAAGTAACATTTAAAATGAGCTGTCTTTTTCATGTGTAAAGTTGATGTTTTGCCCGTTCATTAGTTGCACTTAATTTGAAAAATGCTCAACACAGCGTGAAATAGGATGTAAGTATGTATCTAACTCTTGACAACTGACATTAATGCAAATTTGTTGCTATCCGATTTGAACTCGCAACCTAATGATTAGCCTCGAGTTTTAAGCAGTTTCAATATTTTATACTTGATAATCCCAATCTTCATTTCAAGAAATATTGGAATATTTACTCATCATTTATTTTTCAACAAAATAACATTTTTGTAACATTTTTATTTCATATAAATGTTTATTACTTAGTATACTTGATTTTCATCATTTAATCAAATGCACCTGTTGACACCACATTCTAGGACCTCCTAAGTCTCTCCTTAGGTCCCTAGCACCTCCCCATTTCACTACAAACCCTAGGTCATACTCTGAGTATCGATCTAAAGACCATCAGGCACTCCCTTCAGCATTTGACTCCTGTAAACTCAATCATCAGAGTGAAAGCTCAATGAATCTTCAAAGAGCTCTGAATTCCCTTTCCAACGGTCCGCTTCGTCCGCTAATCGAAATAACAGTTCGGACGAACATACCATTTTACTACAGAAAATCAATCTGGAGGCCACTAGGAGCTCCCGAGTCCCAGTTCGACCCTAATAAACTCCATCGTCAGAGTTAAATCTCAATGAATCCTCAAAGGGCACATAAATCCCTTTTCAATGATCCACCCCGTGCGCAAAATGGCATAACCGTTCGGACGAACGATTTATTTTTCTCCAAAAACTGAACCAGAGACCATCGGGCGCTCCCGAATCTGTTTGACCAACGTTAAATCTTCAACTCAAACGAGGCTTAATGAATATTCAAAGGGAAATGAATTCCCTTTCCAGTGGTCTGCCCTGTGTGCCAATCAATCTTACGGTACGGACGAATGACTCGTTTTGCTCTGAAAAGTCACCGGATGCTTTCGAGCCCTATTTGACCAAAGTCATTCTCCAAAACAAGCGAAGCTCTTTGAAATATCGAACTACCTTGAATAACATTTCCAATGGTCCACCGCGTGTGCGATTCTAACTTACTATTTGGATGAACGATCCATTACCGTCCGATAATCTCCCGTCCAAAGGACCGACGAACGCTTTCGAGCCCGTTTAACAAAAAGTCAACTACCGAACCTGGGAGAAGCCCAAAGGTCTCTGAATTACCTTTCTAATTGTATTCTTCGTGCACAATTTGGATTTACGGATTGCGTTTTATGATCGTTTTTAAAAAAAAAAACCTGCACGAGACTACCGATTGGCAGGTCCATTTCCCCGCCTATCGGCATTGTGTTTAGGGTTACCTATCGATTGATAGGGCTAGGGGTATGCCGATCGACAGTCCCTCAAACCTATAAAAGGAGAGCATGATCTCACTCTCAAGGCACACCTCATATCCATCAATATTAGTGATCTCAACAACATTCTCTTGCAATCAACGAAGTTTTCTTGTGTGAAATTCCTTTCTATATTTCATTCCCATCATTTTCATACCCAATTTAGCAAAATATCATTCTCTCTCATCCAACATTCAACTTAACATTCAAGGGAGCTCATCAAGGATGAGGATCAATACCCAATTCTCCAAAGAAGGTCCAAATATTCTCCTCTCCCTTTAAATTTCTTAATTTTCAAATTAGTTACGTAAATTCTTAATCTAGTTTTTACTTTAGTTCGTATGCATTAACATCTCATCCTTTATTAGTTATATTTCACATACTTTATTTTCTAAAAAAAAAACTAAAACAAAGAAAAATAAGGTTACGCTTATAAATTCCAACGACAGTATTCATCACATTTTTTCAAAAATAAAATAACTTTCCTACACACACACATATAATAAACTCTCGTACGAATCTATGGGATAACCTCCACACTTACGTTGCATACGAATTACATGGACTTTGATGCCTTTATAGGCTATGGAGGCATTTCATGCTAAAACTTGAGACTCGTGTCAAATTTTCCCATTTTCGTATTTTCATCCTTTTTGTCTATACATTACTCATATATGTCATACTTGTGATTTATATTGGCATTTTATCTAACAAATATTATCGTTTCATCATAACCATTAATATCTCGATAAATGCATACATCGTATTTCTAAACATTAATTTGGAAACATTCCTATGGATGACCTCCTCATTCTATCTTTTCCATGATATTAGTTGGGCGATTCCGATCTCCATATATATATACACGTACACACACCTCACGGAGAAATTAAGGAAAATAGTAACACAGACCCATGAGAGACCAAAAGGGCGGGATGGGTGCCTAACACCCTCCCATTCCATAACTTAGCCCCCGAACCTCTGAACTATTGGTTTAATAAGCATCAAGTTATCTTTGATGCCGCTCTCTCGAGGAGGCGACATGTTCTTTTGCCTGTTTTGTGAAAAATAGGTTGGCGTCTCCATCATTTTACATCACCCCACATCGACGATGGCCGAAGCGCTCCTAGAGGAAGAGGGCGCGAGACCTTCACCTCCTCCCCCCTTTGGGAAGGAAAAGGGGATGGCCACTGTGGCGACTCCCCTGGGAACCTGTTTATCATAAGACGGCTAGACTCTGTTTACATGGGTGTTATCATTTTCTGCTTGTGTGTGTATGCACCTACCTGTATGTTCCCATATTTCTCATCTATTATTTATTGTATATATTTACCTCATGCTTATATCACTCACACACTTATAGATACTCTTTATGTAAACTTCACACTACTTACACGTAGGATCACTTATATCCACATGTTGCACACACCACTTAGAATATCCATGCTTAGATGTCACTAACACATACCTATAATTATCACACTTGCATATATCCATGCTCACTCACACTTATCATACACCACCTGTAATTGATCCATTCTTAGGTTCACTGCCACACACTCACTCATAAATAGCAGCACATCACTCACTCTCACATAGCCAGACTTAGTGTAATCTCCATGTGAAAAATGTTACTAAAGCCGTTTATTAAAAATAAACTATTTAAGTAACTCCGATCTGTTTTTTTAAGAAACTCTTTTCGTAAAAACCAAACTATTTGAACACAAGATGTGTTTAATAAATCAGTATGTACGAGATCTATTCAAGAATTAAATAACAGGTTTATAAAGTAGTTTAAAAATCTTAAACTCAGCACAACCAAGAGTGAGATGAGGAGATGTAGAAAAATTATGTTCACGATATTTTTTACGTGGTAAAACCTCACCAATTGAGGAAACATCCACGACTCCCTCTACGGAGTAAAATGAAAAATCCACTAAAACAAATATATGAGTAACAAACTATATAACTAACATGCAAACAACTCAGTCCTATATAAGTTTAGGAATGTACCCTCTGGTGTCCTTAAACTCCTCTGCAGTTCTGATTGTAGATGTAGTTCTCCCAGTTTGTTAACTTCTGATTTGTTCCAGCACTTTACGTCGACTCTTTGTTCTCAAGATCTTATTACCAACACTTTTCGTGTTGTAGGGTGAAAGTGTTTGTGGAAGTTCTTTCTAACACATGCATGCACACACACACACACACACTTATTAAGTACAAACAGTCCTAACAAATTACAATAACACTATATGCTGTGATCTTTTCTTTTTCTTTCTTCTTACAAAACTTTTCACCTTATTTGACCTTTAAATCATTCCCAGAATCCACGGATACCTTGCTAGGAAGACAGACAAGGTCTTAATCAATCTCTGAATTTAGAAAGACTTTTCGAGATTGAAAACCTCCAAGTGAGATTCCAAACTAGGTCAAAGGTTTAGTTTTACAAGAACTAGAAACAGAAAACATTTATTGTTGATTTTAATGTAAGCAAACGTTTTAGAGAAAATAATCAACAATATATTTCTCAAGATGAGAAATAAGGAATGAACCTAAGTGTAATGTAACATGAATAACTCAGATCTGAAATTTCTATGAAATCAGAAAGTAGATCTGAATAAACGTTTAAGCTGAAAACAAGATCTAGTGAACACGAGGTTACAACAACAAAAACAAACTTAACTCAAAGTCTCAAACTCACAAGAACACTCAGAGAAGTGTTTTGGATATGGAGGTATTTTGAAGAAGTGTTTGAGTTTGGATGGAAGAGTTTTTGACGAACAGGGACAGGGTTTCTAACTCTCTCTCTTCTCTCTGTGTTTTCTCTCTTCTCTCTTTTAATTTCTCAGAAGAAATGAAAATGGCAAAATCTTCGAAGTCTGAGAATAGGGTCCCTTTTATAGGGTGAGGAGAAGGTTCGAGAGACTGGCTCAGAACCAAGGGCCTGGATTAAGTCAAGACAAGTTGACTTAGATCGTAAGGTTCTAATAAGGCGGTGATTAAACGAATCCTGATTGGTCTAAAGAGTTGTACTGGGATTCACCAAGATAACATGCAGATCGTTGATAGCTAATGATCCAAGGGCTCAGTAAAGAAACACAACTTCAGCCAATCAGACGAGGACAGGTGTTGGTCAATAACAGGATAACAAACGCGCGTCTAAAGTTAATTAAAACCACACCCTCAAGTTTACTCCGCTTTCGGATTCTACCCAAGGTAACATTAAGCCAATATAATCAACAAAATATATTTACAAATTGACCACAAAACTTTTTAAAACAAGTTTTAATTAAGAAAACCTTATTTTAAAAAAGTTTAAAAAATCCCAAAAAATTATTAAAATACCAATTTAGGGATTTAAACACACTCATCATATGTACACACATTATTATGCAATATGATATGCAATAAATGAATTCTACTGTGTGTGCGTGTTGGCAATAGGTTCTTGATCACTAAAAGATAGAGAGGTGAAGTAGCAAACCAACTTCTGAGGTTCTTTGGATTCTAGGTAGGACACAATTTTGTCAAAATTTCCAAATTAGATGAGCACTTATACAATATAGACTCAAGTGAGTCAAAAGTATAAGGGCTTCACCATGCTCCATGCTAGATTTACTTTTCATGATACTTGTACATTCTTCCTATTAGTATAGTTCTGTAACACCCAATATTTTTAATAATTTTTAAATAATGGATTAATTAAATTAGATATGAGAAATAAATTGATAATTAATCCGGATTAAAATAAGTATTATCTAACGAGGCAAGGGTTTAGTATTTATTGATGCGAATTATATTTATTATTACATAGTGAGTAAAGTAATATATGATTACGAATTTATTAAAATTATCGTGAGTGAAAAATACGACAGTTACAATAATTAAGTCGGGACACACGTGTTAGACGTGTCGAGGCGCAATTTGATGAGATATAATTTTTTTTTATTTTTAAGTCATTCAAATGGTTATTTTGAGTGTGCCAAAGTGTACGGAAGGGTCAAGATAGTCAGAAAAGTCTATCCGGGGGTTTAGTTTGGGTCTCGGGGCACTTTTAGGCCATACCGACATTACGAAGGGGTATTTTGGTCATTTGTATTTTTGAGTAATTAAACCCATGAATTTTCTAAGTGTTAAAGGTCTGATAAGAGAAGGTAATTAGGACTAGTTACATGAAAAATTAAGAGAAGCCAAAGAGAGGCCATAAGAGGAAGAGGAGAAAAATTCCAAGGCTAGAGCCACCTTCTTGCACCACCACCACCACTGAATTTTAGATCGGAAAGGGACAAACACCATTGGGATCATCTACTTCAACGGATCAAACCTACATACAATAGACAAGTGTTTAATGTTGCAAATTTATAGCATATATAATATCCATGTTAGAATAGGTTGAATTAATTATGAAATTCATGTGATTTGAATGAACTTTGGAAATCTTAGGTGAAATTGATATAGAATAAGATCCTCCATGTAGGTATTATGAAACCCACAAAATTATGTTGAATCTTGATGAAGAACTCCGGGTTTTTACTGCTATAATTGAATTGTAGAACAATTTCTTGAATTCGAAGAAGTCTATGAAATTGAGTAAATTAAACCATCGTTTTAGAGACTGTTTTAAGATGTTTTGGTGCCGAAAATGGCTATTTTTCGTTCCTTATCACGTTTTTTTTCAAAAGGACTCCAAAATGCCTCAAAAATGCATTTTAAAATCTGGGCCGATTCGTGGGGTAAATTTTAAGAAATGTTATTTTCAGTTATTATTCTGTTGGAGATTGCCTAGATTGATTGATTGTGATTGTTGTTCTATAATAAGGATATTATGCCTAAAGTGGAGATTAGGTTTACATAAAGTGAGACGAATAGATATTTGGATAATTAATAAAATATCCGTAACTGATAGATGTAGAATAATTCGATAAGGGTGACGTAGTGATGAGTGAAACTATGTTTATGACCAGTAGTGACGACGAGAATAACTTCTGAAAAAAAATGAAGGAGTAATTAGGGCCCTTAGAGTTGTGTCGAAATTCATATAAATACGATGAGAGGTATAATTGAAATTTAATAATACGTAGGATATTCGGGAGATAGATATACTACGTATAAGACTTGTGATACGGGGCGTGTGTATCCCTATATCGATAATATATATATATATATAGGCTGTGTGTATACCTATTGCATGATTTCTTATGTGTATGACGTACCTACGCTTCTTGTTATCACGAGAGGTTTTCGCATTAGGACAGTCATATCCAGATGAGCCTTTGGGGTGATTTTGACTTATACCTTAGAATATAGAACCTAGAATAGGCCTATCTGTGAGAACGATAAGCTGACAGTCATATGGGTGCGTAGGTATGTGCGTAGCCCATAGGTTTGAAACTATATTCCCCTACAATATATGTGATTTGTATTTATGGTTCGAGAGAGATATAAAACCAACTGTGCTTTATACAGTGCGTGATGTATCATGACATGATAGCAGAGTATGCATGCACCGCAGGTCTCAGCCTAGGGGTGCCGTAGTAGTATATATATATATATATATATATATAATAGAGTGATAAATATGTATATGCTTGTGATTTATTCCACTGTGTGTAGTATGCAAGCACCACAACTTAGCCTTTGGGTGCCGTGTCAGTATATATTCTATGAGTGTGATAACTATACATATACTTGTGGTTATTCTACTTTGTTGGTCTAGTAGATGAGAAAGATAAGGACATCTAACATAATTTAAGTATGTGGGAACTTAAATGACTAATGAAATATTGATAAGTAGTTAATCGATATTGAGAATTCGGTAACGTATTACTTAGGTAATACGGGTGGGCATGACGAGTTAGTATGTGTAGTACGATATTTGAGTCGAACTAGTTAGGCGGGGTGTCATGGGTGGGATGCTAAGAATGAACCAACTGAATATTCTAATTTAATTTAATAAAGGGTTGATCACCCGATAATTAATTAGGAGGGCTGTCAGGTGGTATCAGGTTCTAGAGTCTTCAGGATCTATGCGGCTTATTACATTTCAGCGTAGTGTTCTTTGATATAGAGCCTTACTATAGGATTGTTATATTCCTCTACATATTAGATTTATTAAAGTTAACCCAATTTATATGCGAGTTCGACTGGGCTTCATCCACCGAGTAACATGGGACGACCACCTAGTGTCGTTAGAAGGATTGCGGGAGAAGAGGCGCATTAGAAGCTATGGAGTATTTGGGGAATGGTGATCGTGATAGGAGTCACCAAAATTATTGTCTAGGAATATGATAAAAGGGACAAGCACTCGGGAGAAATGAATTCCCAAACACTGGCATAGATAATAGTAGTGCAAATTTAGACTCACCCAACGTAGTCAAAAAAAGGAGAAAATCGGGGGAACTATTTTGAAGAATCACCTATAAGGATTTGAGGAAGAAATGAAGTAGATGGTCCAATAGAAGGAGAGAATCGAAAGACAATGGTGTAGGGTGGAGTGCGGTGACACTCAGAATTAAATTTTGGGCGAAATTTTTAGCTTATAGGAGCAACATAGAGCGGTGATAGCCAATCACCACGTATAAAATAATATAAATTGAATTAAATGAGAGATTGGGTGTGATTTGACCGTAAGATCTTCCATCCACTATTTAGACAGAGATGCGAAAGGAATTACAAACTTATCACAAGTAGGTCAGGTAAAGACCGACCGTGAAAGATAAGTTAATTTGTTTAGCAAACTTCGTAACCGAAGAAGAGGATATGGATAATAAAAAGGGTTCGTAAGTTTAAAATGGACTCGTGGGTGGAATACACAAGCATGAATGGGAAATACAACTGTGGTGACTAATACCGATGTCATCAAAGTCGTACGTGTACAAGGGTACATCAACGCTTCCAGGAGAAGGGGGCCAAGAGGATTGGAGAATCTAAACAAAGAGCAACACTAAATTTAACGATACCAATGAGGCACGACAAGAGGGTATACCCGGTAGATTACCTATTTAAATGATGTAAATCATTTAAATTCTTACCAAATGAAGGTATATTTAGTCAGGGCCGTCAAGGCTAGCAATAAGTTCCATCGGGCCAGTAGAGCCAAAGGGACAATAAGGGTAGCGATTGGGGAGAAGACTACCAGGTCCGAGAGAAGGAAATCCCGATATGGACGTGGGGCCAAAGATAAGGGAACGACACATGAAAGGTGTCCTATCTGTGGATAATAGGGTAACCTATACAAAATGTGTCCATATTGAAAAAGTGAGACTAGTTAGACTGGCAAAATAGATGAAAATGATGCCAGTGGTGCACAACAACAGGAGGAGTAAGATTTTTAGCAGGAGAATCGGGCTAAGAGATTTAGACCCATAGTTACCACCCCGAGAATGATGGGTTTTGGCAGGATCAACGGAGTCCTTAGCAATAAGAGAATTTCATTTCTCAGGATCATTTGAACCAAGTAAATAATGGGGGAGGCTAGCAGGGTCAGGGCTAGAGGCAGGAGAGTATCTCTGGAAGTTATTACAATCGTAGAGGCAAGCACCACATCTAGAAGGATTGCCAGAAGTGAGGCAGGGGCAAACTACAGGATGAGATCCCGAATATACAACCATTGCAGTAAGTCATGGAGTAATTTTTATGAGAGACTGATGCTCGGGGACATGTTGACCAGGAAAGGTAGATTACAAATGAAGATAAAATATTTGTTTTATCCCTATGAGAATGGATTAGGATTGGGTGACATGTGTGCGTCACAATATATGATTGTTAACACTAAAACTCGAGTGTTAGTTGGGTTTAGTGGGTACGCTGGCAGTATAAGCCTTATCATGTATGCAATTACAGTTGTGTAGCAGGACTTTTTATATCACCCGCGTGGAGGAGTAGGTGTGGATACTAAGAGAAAATTTTATATTATGTAATGATTTTTTCTACTTTGAGTGTTATAAGAGGAGAATATATATTGTTTTTGCGTAATCGTTATTTCAGGGCAAATATTATTGTTTTTGCGAGGTATTACCTGAAAGAGGGTTGAACCGATATATGTGTATATGTTAAAAATACTGTGTAGTAGACTTTAGTGTGAATGCTATCTAGTTATATTTGATCCCGGTGAGTAGGGACATTTACTGATGTGATTCGGGGTATATTGTCTCTTATCGAGTAGACAGATATAACTCGTGATTTATTTGTGCTAAGAAACTAGTGATAGTAAGAGAGCAGTGATATATGTAGACTTTTGTAACATAAAAGTGGACGAATATACTATTATGTCAAGAGTCAGGGATTTGAGGGTACGTGCTATAGACTGAGGAACTAACGGATCTCGACGACCGATAATGTTAGATAGTAGGGTAACGGGAGGGTTCCTTGTTTGGATTTCGTTTTGCGAGACATCCCACGCATGAAACTAGAGAACGTTGGGAGTTAAAGGATGTTTGGTATTTAGTATATGAGTTTAGTACCCTAGTTATTGTACGTATACGTAATTATAACTGAGAGTTAATAGTTATATTATGATTTGAGGCCGGTAAGGTCGTATAGCGTGGATGCGAGAAACATTGAGGGATCTTTACACCATGAGTATATCGGTGAGGCAACCTAAAGAATAATTAAGTTGAGATTAGTAGGTTGATCGAGTATAACCTTGCTGTATAGTCATGCTAAGTACGCAAAAATTAATTTAACACAAGTTTATTGCGTTTAGTGATATTGTGTAGGAATGCACGGGACATAGGGTGTATTGTCACCCTAGTTAGTTGAGATTTGTAGTATCACTCACGAGGAGTAAATGTGGAAATTTATCAAATAAACGCAAGCGCATGCGAAAATTAGAAATTGAGATAAAATGAGACAAAGAGAATGTAGTGGCATTGAGAGCGAGGCGAGTCACAATAAATTGAAGAATAGATGGAAAGGAGTGATTATAGTGCTGAAAGGTACACCGAATGTCATTTTAGATTTTCAGGAATAATTAGGGGATACTCTTTGCAGAAGGGTAATATGACGGGAGTTACGTCAGAACCAGCTGAAGGCGTAAAAGTTGGACGTGAATAGTCGGGTATGAATGCAGACATCTTCCATGAATAGAATAATCATTAGTTTGAATGGTGGAGTATAGATAGTCGGACTAAAGAGTACTAGTAGTGAAAAGGTACTGGGTACAACGTAATGTTCCAAACTTTGGAAAGTTATGGAAATGTATGTGTATTAAGAGCAACTAAATAATGGAACTGACACATGGGAGTATTAGGGTTTTCCCCAATAGAATCGTGAGTAAAAAGGCTCACAATAGTGACAAAGGGGGATGAAATCGCAAAGTGTTACGTAGACACCAAGGTGAACTGGTAGATTTAATTATGAAATGTCTTGATATGTGATGACTAAAGCGAATTAGTCACTAGATGGGATGGTAAGGGAAAACCGTTGGACTGAAGGATACCGTGAGTAGAGATAATAAGAGTGACGAAACAACATGACTGAGATAGTAAGATTACATGGGGGTGCCACTTGAGGTCGTGTTCGATAGGGACAAAACTTTTGTGCCTTGATTTTGAGAGAGTGTCCAAGAGGCTATGGGTATGGAGTTGCGATTACGTACGACCTATCATTCACAGACTGATGGGCAGACCGAAAGGAGGAATCGGATGTTAGGGGATTTATTATGGATGCGTGTCCTTAATTTTAGGGAGGGTTGGAAGAAGTACCTTCCACTGATGGAATTTGTGTACAATAACTCCAATCAGTTTACTATTGGTGTGGCTCCATTTGAGGCATTATACGGTAGGCATTGTCGTTTTCCTCCTTATTGGCTAGAGGTGGGGGACAACAAGCTACTCGGGCCAGAGTTGATTCAGGACACTACAGCGAGGATTGAGATGATTCGTGGTCACATACGGGTATCCCAACACAGACAGAAAAGCTACGATAATGTTAAGTGGTTCTTTCAAGAGTTTGATATGGGGGATCAGGTAGTACTACGTGTGTCTCCTACAAAGGGGATAATGAGATTTGGGAAAAATAAAAAATTGTCACCAAGGTACGTTGGGCTATTCCCTATTATCGAGCAGATTGGGCCAGTGGCGTAAAGACTCGGGTTGGAGCACTTGCATTGTATTCATGATGTGTTCCATATTTCTTCGCTGAGACGGTATCTCCGGGATGAGTTAGCTCACACTTACTTTGCGCTGGAGGAGATTTACTTACATCATGATAATTCATATGAGGAGATACCAGAGGCTATCTTAGACAATAGCGAGAGGAGATTGATGTCAAAGGTAGTTCCACTTGTGCGTGTCCAGTGAGAACATCATAATATTGAGGAGTCTACTTGGGAGTGCGAGGATGAGATGCACGAAAAATATCCAGGGTTGTTCTTACCAGTTATACTTTTATTTTTCGAATTTTGGGACGAAATTTCGTTATAAGGGGGGAAGTGTGTAACCCCCCGTATTTTTAATAATTTTTAAACAATGGATTAATTAAATTAGATATGGGAAATAAATTGATAATTAATCCGAATTAAAATAAGTATTAATTAGAGAGGTAAGGGCTAGTATTTATTGATGTCAATTATATTTAATATTACTTAGTGAGTAAAGTAATATATGATTACGAATTTATTAAAATTTTCGTGAGTTAAAAATTCGAGAGTTATAATAATTAAGTCGGGACGCACAAGTCAATCGTGTCGGAACTCAATTTAATGAGATAGAAAAAATTTATTTTTAAGTCATCCAAATGGTCATTTCGAGTGCGCCAAAGTGTCCGGAAGGGTGAGGATAGTCAGAAAAGTATATCCGGGAATTTAGTTTGGGTCTTGGGGCACTTTTAGGCCATACCGACATTCCGGAGGTGTATTTTGGTCATTTATATTTTTGGAGTAATTAAATCCACGAGTTTTTTAAGTGTTAAACGTATGATAAGAGAAGGGAATTAGGGGTAGTTACATGAAAAATTAAGAGAAGCCAAAGAGAGGCCATAGGATGAAGAGGGGATAAATCCTAAGGCTAGAACCACCTTCTTACACCACCACCACCACCACCACCACCACCACCACCACCACCAGATTTTAGATCGAAAAGGGAGAAACACCATTGGGATCATCTTCTTCAACGGATCATACCTACATAAAAGAGGCCAGTGTTAAATCTTGCAAATTTATAGCATATATAATATCCATGTTAGAATAGGTTGAATTAATTATGAAATTCATGTGATTTGAATGAACTTTAGAAGACATATATCATTATCTTAGGTGAAATTGATATAGAATAAGATCCTCCATGTAGGTAGTATGAAACCCACGAAATTATATTGAATCTTGATGAAGAAATCCGGGTTTTGATAGCTATAATTGAATTGTAGAATAATTTCTTGAATTCGAAGAAGTCTATGAAATTGAGTAAATTAAACCGTCATTTTAGAGAATAGTTTAAGCCATTTTGGTACCGAAAATGGCTATTCTCTCAGCTTTGCTTCGTAGAAAATCCCGTTTTATACATTTCGTTCTCTGATACGTTTTTTCCAAAACGACTCCAAAATGCCTCAAAACTGCATTTTAAAAATTGGGCAGATTCGTGGGGTAAATTTTAAGAAATGTTATTTTTAGTTATTATTCCGTTGGAGATTGCCTAAATTGATTAATTGTGATTGTTGTACTATAATAAGGATATTATGCCTAAAGTGGAGATTAGGTTTACATAAAGTGGGACGAATAAATATTTGGATAATTAATAAAATATCTGTAACTGATAAATGAAGGAAAATTAGAGAAGGGTGACGTAGTGACGAATGAAACTATGTTTATGACCAGTAATGAGGACGGAAATAACTTCTGGAAAAAAAATGAAGGGGTAACTAGGGCCCTTAGAGTTATAATTGAAATTTTGATAATACGTACGATATTCAGGAGATAGATATACTACGTATAAGACTTGTGATATGGGACACGTGTATACCTATATCGATAATATATATATATATAGGTTGTGTGTATACCTATTGCATGATTTCTTATGTGTATGACATACCTACGCTGCTTGCTATCACGAGAGGTTTTCGCGTCGGGACAGTCATATCCTGATGAGCCTTTGAGGGGATTTTGACTTGTACCTTAGAATATAGAACCTAGGAAAGGCCTATGTGTGAGAACGATAAGCTGGTGGTCATATGGGTGCGTAGGTATGTGCGTAGCCCATAGGCTTGGAACTATATTCGCCTCCAATATATTTGATTTGTGTTTATGGTTCGAGAGAGATATATAACCAATTGTGCTTTATAGAGTGGGTATGTACCCGAACCTGATAACAGAGTATGCATGCACGCAGGTCTTATCCTAGGGGTGACATAGTAGTAGTAGTAGTAGTAGTAGTAGTAGTAGTAGTATATATATATATATATATATATATATAATTGACTGATAAATATGCATATACTTGTGATTTATTCTACTGTGTGTAGTATGCAAGCACCGCAACTTAGCCTTTAGGTGTCGTGTCAGTATATATACTATGAGTGTGATAACTATACATATACTTGTGGTTATTATACTTTGTTGGCCAGTAGATGAGAAAAATAAGGACATCTAAGATAATTTAAGTATGTGGGAAATTAATTGACTAATGAAATATTCATAAGTGGTTAATCGATATTGAGAATTCGGTAACGTATTATTTAGGAAATACGGGTGGGTATGACGAGTTAGTATGTGTAGTAAGATATTTGAGTTGGACTAGTTAGGTGGGATATCATAACTAGGACGGGTTAGAAATATGCGTTAGGCGTGCACATTAGTTGAGAGGTGAGAATCTCAAGTGAGAGTACCAGGATCTAACATGCATATAATATCTGCTAATTATGCATTTTAAATACTTCTAAACTGTTTATTTTCACTCGGGCTCTGACCCATTTCTTGTAAATCTGTTTTCTCATGTACAATCCATTTTAGGTGTCCAGCCACAAGGACGCCAGGCATGGGCTATGGATGATTTGATGTGCTACAGTTATTGTGGAAGTTTTAGGTCCTCAATATTAGACGCCTCCATATCTATCCTTTCAGTTTTCGACGTAGTCATTCACAGTTAGGACACGTTGCCCATTCTTAGTTATTATTCATTTATGAGACATTGTACTATTTTATTTCAGTTGATGGGATTTAGATTTATTATTCGATTAGTTGTATTGAGACATTTGAATTGGGATGTTTATTCCAGTATTGTTATTCAGTCAGTTGGTTTCTCATTTATTATTGTTTTATTCATTAGTATGGTTAATGTGATCAATGGTTTAAATGGTTGAATAATATTTAAATGTCTAAATTTTTTTTACACTAGCTTAATTAATTATTAGGTGAATAATAACTGTTTTTCGACAATGATGCTAAGAATGAACCAAGTGGATATTCTAATTTAATTTAATAAAAGACTGATCACCCGGTATTTAATTAGGCGGGGTGTCACAGGTGGTATCAGAGCATCAGGTTCTAGAGTCTTCAGCATCTGTTCGGCTTATTACATTTCAACTTAGCCTTCTTTGATATAGAGCCTTACTATAGGATTGTTGTATTCCTCTACGTGTGCGATTTACGTTGTCTTGCGATTTGGTATAGTTAAGCCAATTCATGTGAGTTTAATTGGGCTTCGTATACCGAGTAACATGGGACGACCATCGAGTGTTGTTAGAAGGACCGTGGGAGAAGAGGCGCATTAGAAGCTATGGAGTATTCGGGGAACGGTGATCGCGATAGGAGGCACTAAAATTATTGTCTATGAAGATGATAAAAAGGGACAAACACCCGGGAGAAATGAATTCCCAAACATTGTCATAGATAACAGTAGTGTAAATTCAGACTCACCCTACGTAGTTGACAAAGGAGAGAGTCGGGGGACTATTTTGAAGAATCACCTATAAGTATTTGAGGAAGAGATGAAGTAGATGGGCTAATGGAAGGAGAGAATACAATAATATACTAATCAAGAATAATGCATTTTGCACACTACATCACCAAAGTGGATGGCTATTGACCAAATTTTGTCCCGTAACTGGGGGGTCACTTTGCGATGGGTGCTGGTCCGGCAAGTCGCAGTTACCCTAAGCAATATAACTCTCACCTTCTATTGGCCAAGTATCTCCTCATCGTACCTCTTAACCGAAGTCATGATGAGAGGTATATCACAGGGAACTCATTCACATATGTCGAGTATATTGAATTCACTCTCACATATATTGTCCCAATGAGGTATATAGTAAGGCAATGTACGTACACTCGGGTATATCAAATGGCTTGTCCACACGTACTGATTACCCTCAAAAGCAATACGTATATCATGGAAGTCATGCCAAAGGGGGGAACCTTTCCACTAACGCAACAACTGCACACCCTCATATAGGCGTCAAGCTTAGGGAACTCATATTTAGTTTGTCGATTACGACCTAAAACTCTACCAAAATGATGGGAACTCAAATTTTTGTGCGATTTCGTCTTTTTTAAAACAGGACCCTATGCATGAGCCTGACAATAAGTCAAACCATGTTTTACATATATTTTTCAAACCCAATTTTCCCAAGCTCGGGTCCCGTCTGGCATTTCTTTTGCCTTTAGGTTCACCTTTTACAAGTGTAAATATAATAACAAAAATAATCATGCTGAGACTCTTATCTCGTTTTCCCCATGTCAAAAACGCCTTTTTTTCCTATTTTAAAAAATACCAAAAATATTTTGTCCTTCCCTAAAAAAATACATAAAAAGCTTTTTCCTCCCTTTTCAATAATAAAAGTTTTCTTCCCTTCTCTTTTAAAAATAAATTTGAATCATTTTTCCTTCTTAGGTCGATCGCATACCCGACCTTTGTCCTAGCTCCCTTTTGGCTTCCAGTTCTACCGCTACTTCCTCTGAGCCCGAAATCCACTTTCACTCGCTTTCCATGAAGAACACAGACCATTTACAAATGTGCATCCTAATTTGATAACGATTCTCGTCCAACTTTTCGCCAATATTGACAACCTTCAAATCGAGGTTCATGAGATAAAATAAAATCAAGTCCCTATTCCCAAAGAACCCTAGGTCCTCTTCCCTTGAGTTATGGGTCCACCTGCACCTGAGCCCATTTTGGTCCCGAAAGAATATCAACATGCACCACGTGCCCCTCTTGCTAATGGGCCACCGCCAACTCAGCTCCGTATGCCGAATCTTGCCCATTCAAGGGCTAATCTTCCCGTGACCGTTGATTCATAGGAAGAAGAGTTGAACAAGGTCAAGGAGGACTTTAAACTGTTGACCAAGAAGTTTGACCAAGTCCGGGAACTACATGGATTACACCCATATGTCTCCTTACCCTAAAGCAAGGCTGTCAGAAAAGTTTAAGATGCCCAACATTGAGAACTTCAGGGGTAGCGGGCCCCCAATTGTTCATCTCCAAAAATACCATCGATCCATGAATCTCCTAGGTGCCTCTGAAGAAATAATGGCCCAGATGTTTCGCAAACTTTCAAGGACAACACTATTCGTTGGTTCTTATCTCGTGAGGAGTCCAGAATTCACAATTGGGAGGATGTTGCCCATGAATTCATGTCACAGTACAAGTATAACGAGGAGTTGGAGGTTACCCGTCGTGATTTAGAACTCCTAAAATAGAATCCCAGGGAAACTGTTAGTAATTTCATAGCAAGATGGGGGGAGAAAGCAATTACCAAAACCAACCGGCTTTCCGAAAAGGAACAAGTCAGTATTTTGAAAAGAACTTCTTACCCCATACTCGAGCGAAGATGGGAGGATAGTAAACCCCCATTTTCGAGCCCTACGATAAGCATGAGTGGAGATCGAAAAAAGTCTTGCCAAGACAGAAGTTGAGCCAAATAAAGTATTCGGACAGTTCACTCCAAGAAAGTATGAAAAGCCTGCTAATATCACAGTTTCAACAATTAATAAAATTTTATCAGCCTGCCACTTCATGGGCACTAGAAAGCTACCCTAACCCAGTCAGAAAAGAATACACCGAGCTTCATGCTCCCCTCTCCAAAGTTTACCAAGCCCTTTTGAGCCGAAATCTTATCAAGCCATTGGACCCTCCTCCATTACCAAACTAACTTCCCAAAAATTTCAAACCAGATGCCCATTGTGATTTCCATCAAAATGTCGGCCATACCACTAGTCAGTGTTTCCATCTTTGAATTGTAATTCAAGGTCTGATTGACCGGGGTATCATCGCCCCACCAACCAATCCTAAACCAAACACTACCCACAATCCACTCCCAAATCATGTAAATGCTATCTTCCTAGAAAAAGACCTAGAATTTGACCCATCTACCCAGATTGTATCCATTAAATCACCCATCATACCTGTACATTTTCTCCTACACCCTACCTATTTTGCCGATCAGGCCCTGTCACTTCTTGTAAGAGCATGCATTGTCGTCCATACTCGTTCTGGGGGAAAAGATATGAAATTCCCAGAAGTATTGAACCATCTCCTAGAGTTCGAGCTGAAATTACCCTCAGCGATGACCATTGATTGCTAAAAATTCAACACACTGTTCTTGGAAGCTCGAAAGTGGGCTCGAGACTCAGATAGTTAGGTGGTACCCACCGATGAAGTCAACTTAGATGATGTCATCCAGATTATGGCAGACTTATTCCAAAAAAAATGGTGAAATTTATAGTATGTCTAAGCTACTTGATGATTTAAAGCTACAAGGGCGCTTAGTCCCTTCACTTCTACATCTCCTCATTGAGTGGGAGGATCTATATAAAGAAGCCATTGAGGTTGTAGAGTGCATTAATTTTTCGTGGAATGATGATGTCGTTTCCACCAGATGGGGAGACGAATTCGATAGTTCAGATGAAGAGTAAGTATGTGGAATGATATCGTTTGATGATATGCTAGGAGATTTTAAAAAAATGGTCGAACAACTTGACATAGATGATAAAATAGGGTTTCTATTTTTTCCCTCTTCTGTGAACCTTATGACTAGATATGGGAGGCACTACCAGGTTCCAAACCCACAATCAGCAACAACTGATAAGGGAAGAGGTGTTGAGAAACTTCTTAAACTGGGAATGACCCTCGAGGAGAGCAAGATTCTCTATCAGTTGAAGAAAACTCAGGCTAACATCACTCCGTGGGGACTCTTTATGTCTTCACAACTGCACTGAAATGCCTTGATTAAACTTCTTATCGAGCCCACAGTCCCTCCTTCCACCACGCCAGAAGAAGTAGTGAATCAGGTCGGATCTCTAACCTCTACTAGAATGATCTCCTTCTCTGAAGAAGAAATTCCTAAGTTTGGTCCAAATCATTACTATGATCTCAATATCTTTGTTGAGGTCATGGGAAAGACCGTCCCACTTTCGCTTGTCGACAATAGATCAACATTTAAAATTTTCCTGTTAAGAACTCTCAATTGGTTAGGACGAAAAGTAAGCGACCTTGCTCCAACTTCTGCCACGGTGCATGCTTATGACAATACCCGTCAGGAAGTGATGAGATCTATAAAGCTTACAATATAGGTTGGCCCTATAAATCCCGTTACTGAATTCCAAGTCATCGACATCCCAGCTTGTTTCAACCTATTACTCGGACAAACATGGATCCATAGTATTAAGGGTGCGTCTTCCTCCCTCCATTAAATTCTTTTCCAATGGGTAGGTCATCACCATATTGGGCGACGACGATAATGCTAAGAATGCAAGCACCAATAATCCGGTACTAGAGATACAATACGGGGCGAATGATATGCTTATGTCAGGTTTTGAGTCGAACCACTTCCACTCCCAGCAACATATGGTTTTAGAGATATAGTTTATCCAGAACACATCCCTCACGGAAATGTCAATGCGATACATATGTTCAAAAAATTCACTCCATGCTCAGGCTCGGGCTGGGACGACGACAATAGGGAATACTAGAACCCATAGTATTGAAGAGTCCTTTCCTCCTTATGGCCTGGGTTATTAAACATTATCAAAAGAACTCAGAATGCTCCGCCAACCTCGGTTGAAGATAAGGCTGGAAAGTACCAAGATTGTCTCAGGGGATTCCTTGAATGGAAGATTCATCAAAGAGGGGGAGATTTCCCCTTTTGTGGCTTTCCCAAACCATGGTATGATCATGTAGACAAGAAGATGAAGCCAGGATAAAGATCTTCTTTCAAGACATCTACTAATGGGCTGAAAGTTCCCGCATCATGTGCATAAACTCATTAGGAAGGCTATAGCTACTACAAGAGATTTCGAGGGAAGTGACTCCGAGGATTTATTTAATTTACAAACACTGGTGCTGACACTCTACATATTTCATTCAAGTGTTAGATCATCGAATCTGTCCATCCTGATCAAAGCTGCTGATGCACCTCTCCTCAACTAGCATGCTATACCAGTTCCACCAGCTGATATGCAACCCAACTCTGATGTTTATCCCACTTCCTCTTCTTTTCCTCCCTATTCAGATCACAATGTAATCGAGACCTCCTTCGATGAGGTTCTCAATGATGTATTTCCCAAGAATGAAATAAACGAAGATTTTTAATATCTTGTTGTGCCTTACATTAATTATCTGATTCTAATCAAACTCTTGATGATGATGATTTTGCAAATGAAAAATTCTTAATTGATCTTAATAAGGTTAATAACAAACAACATAATCATGTTCAAATTAATGAAGATGAAACTATTGTTATCAATCTCGGTTCCAGTAGTCAACTGAGCGAGATTAGGAAAGGGTCCACCCTTGACGAGCATGAGCGCCCGCAACTAGAAGAACTGGGAAGGAATTTGTGGATGTATTTGCATGGTCATACGACGACATGCCCAACATCGATCCCGAGATAGCTCAGCATAAAATTACAACCCAAAATGTAAACCGATTAAATGGAAACTATGAAAGCTTCGCACTGAATGGTCGCTCAAGGTTAAGGAAGAGGTGGTTAAACAATTGAATGTAGGCTTCATCCGAGTGATTGAATATCCTATATGGTTATCCAACATTGTACTCGTGCCAAAATCTGGAGGAAACGTTTGCATGTGCATTGATTACCGAGATTTGAACAAGGCCTCTTTGAAGGATGACTACCCGCTACCCAATATCGACATGATTATAGAAAATACAGCTCGTCACGCTCTCAAGTCATTCGTTGATGGTTTTGTTAGATATAATCAGATCAAGATGCACCCGAATTATAAAGAAAAAATCGTATTCATCACGCCATGGGGAACCTTCTGTTGCACTGTTATGCCGTTTGGCCTAAAAAATGCATGGGCTACCTACCAAAGGGCTGCCAAAACCATCTTGTATGATCTCATACACAAATAAGTCGAGGTCTATGTAGATGATATGATTATCAAGTTTAAGACCCAATAAGGTCATGTTCCCACTCTTTGAAAGTTCTTCGAGCGACTACGATAATTCCAGATGTGACTTAATCCATAAAAATATATTTTCGACGTTACCAAAGGAAATCTATTGGGATTCATGGTTAGTGAAATAGGGATTGAAGAAGATCCTGCTAAATTGAAAGTCGTACTCAGAATGCCACCACCCCGAACGGAGAAGGAAGTCTGGGGATTCCTGGGAAAACTACAATATATCACCCGGCTCATTAGCCAGTTGACTTCCATTTGTGAACCCATCTTGAAATCCTCCGAAAGGATTCAACCAAGTTTTGGTATGAAGCTTGTCAAGAAGACTTTGACAGAATCAAGAAATATCCAACCCGGCCTTCAGTACTCATGCCACCACAACCTGGTCTACCCCTACTCGTATACTTGACCATAACAGACACCACAGATGGGGCTTTATTGGCCCAATACCTTAAAGAATCCCACAAAGAGAGGGTCGTCTACTATGACAATCGTAAATTGGCCTTATACAAAGTCATCTACACTGCCTTGGAGAAAGTATGTGTCGCCTTTATATGGGTCACCTAAAAATTACGGCACTACATTTTCGCTTTTCCCATTAGACTTATATCCCGAATGGATCCTATCAAATACCTACTCAAGAAACCTTCTTTGTCTTGATGAAATGCCCAATGGTTGATGTTGTTAGCCGAATTCGATATTGTGTATGTCACACAAAAAGACATGAAAGGAAGAACCATATCTGACTACCTTGCTGACCACCCTATGGAAGAAGCCGATGTTTGGATTTTTGAATTCTCGAGAATACCTCCAGTGGAAAATGTTCTTTAACGACGCCACCAACAAGAAAGGATATGGCATTGGGATACTCTTAATCACCCCTGATGAATCTCCCACTGCCATTGCCATCAAGATAGACTTTCCCTGCACCAACAATATGACCGAATACAAGGCATGCACGGTAGGCCTTAAGGTCGCTCTCAATAAAGGAATCCAATACTTAGATATCTACGGGGATTCATCCCTCATCATCAGTCAGGTCCTCAGAAGATGGAAAGTTAAGGACAAAAAACTCTTACCCATCCACGCCGACCTAGAAGAGTTAGTCTCCCAATTTTAAGATATCACATTCCACTACTTGTCCCGAGCAAGGAGCATCTTAGTCGATGCCCTTGCTGCCTTGGCCTTCATGGTCGACATGCCCGAAGGAATAACAATGGCCCACTTACTAGTCCAAAAGCAAGCTAAACTAACCCACTACTACCATATCGAGCTCCTCACGGAAGAAGATCCTGTTATAACGGAGTTTTGGTATTATAATATTTGGCGCCTCCTTAGGCATGGTACGTACCCCCAAGATTCTAACACAAAAGACTAAGCAACCCTCCATAAACTAGCTGCCCAGTACATTTTCTATGATAAAGCATAATTCAAGAGAAACTTTAGTGGAACCCACTTACACTGCATCGCAGGTACTGACATTAAAGAGATGATGCAGAAGATCCATAGCGAGGAATGCAAACCCCACATGAATGGCCATATGCTCGCCAAGAAGATCATTCGATATGGTTACTATTGGACTACCATAGTTCAGGTTTGCACTGCTTATGTTCGAAGATGTCTTAACTTCCAACAGTTTTCCAACCACCAACACTTGCCTCCATGAGAATTATACCACATGACCTCTCCCCGTCTATTTTCCACATGGGTCATCGATGTCATATGAAAAGTCACACCCAAAGCCTCCAACGGGCATGAATTCATCTTGTTTGCCATTGATTACTTCACCAAATGGTTTGAATCTGAGTCATACGCAATTCTGAATGCCAAAAAGGTAGCCAAGTTTATCTGAAAAAACATCATCTGTCTATACGGGATCTCGCATGAGCTAGCATCAGATAACGGGTTACATTTCGAGGCAGAAGTCAAGGAATTGGTCGACGAGTATGATATTCAGAGACATAAATCTTCTTCCTACTAACCTCAAACCAACGACGCAGTCACCACCGCTAAGAAGAATCTCAAAGCAATCATTAGCAAGATGACCGAGAATTACCGAGATTGGGTCGATCGGATCCCTTATGTCCTTTGGGGCTACCGTACTTCAGTTCAAGGTATATGGAATGGAAGCAGTCCTACCCGTGGAGATAAAAATACCTTCATTACGTGTCATGCTTGAAAGAAAAGTCAGTGAAGAACACTAGCATCAGAGCCGTTTTGATAAGTTGCCACTCTTGGACGAAAGAAGGCTGAAGGCTCTATATCATAAACAAGGGTACCGTCTCCGAATAACACGATCATTCAACAGAAGAGTCAAGGACCATGGTGTTCGAGAAGGTGATTTAGCCCTCAAAGAAATTGTAGAACCTGCCTGGGACCCCAGAGGAAAATTCAAGCAAAATTGGAGTAGACCCTGCTTTATGAAAACTATCCTATCCGGTGTCGCCGCTATGCTCACCGACCTCGATGGAAAAGAGATGGCACGTCCAATAAACCTGGATTGTCTAAAAAATTCTACCCTTAGTTCGAAATCTCGATGCGCTACAAATCTTCTCATCCCCCTTCTATTATAAAAAGAAAATTCTTCATTTCCCTCTACTCAGAACTACGTGGGGCCTGATCCTCTAAAAATCTTTTTACTTTAAAAAATGTAGCTCAGAAAAATTTCAAAACTCCCAGAGGTACGTAGGAAGTTCATATGCTTCACATGGGCACGATCCCCTTCTTTTTCACAAAATGAGATTCTTTTCTTATCCCCAAGAACGACAGTTCATTTTATCATTTACATGAACAAAAAGATTATCTATGCCTTAGCGATTAGTATAGATAATTCTAATGCAAAACTCATCAAGAAGCACAACAATATAATTAAAATCTTTTTTATTCCATTTATGAGAAATTTTAGTATGATTATAGGAAATATCAGTGTAGGGAGTCAAACAACTTCCCCTACCAACCTTATTAACCTAAAAATAAAACAAGCCAAACTACAACTCTCCCAAAATCTTTTCCCAATAAAAAATAACCAAACACATCACCAGCTTCACAAAAGGCCCAACCTGCAGCTACTAGAAGAACCAGCCCCGTCATCATCTACATCTTAGGATCCCTAAACCTTCCCAACTTTGATATTATACCGAAGGAGCTCCATGGAACGATAAGCCTGAACGAGCATGGGAAAAAACATTATACCCCTCTATAGTATTAAACATGGCAAACCATCTCTACTCGGTCTCTTCGGCCAACATCTTAGCAACTACCCTCATCCACAACCATTTTATGTAGTCCCCAGATACGTGCCAAACCTTACCAACAGATTGGGAAGGACAGGTCGACGGTCGACGATTTTCCCACAAGGAGCCCAACCGCATATGCATGCCTTCCATCAAATCCTCCACAGGGAAGAAATCCAGAATACGGGATGGCACGATCTGCTCCTATCCGACTTGACGTAAAAGGTTTCAGGGAAAGTAGACAGAGGTCTTTCGGAGGCCAACCAACTGAACATACTGGTATTGTCCTAGTTCTAAAATGGGCTACAACTCCCCCCCACTAGGGTTCGAACTTCGTGCTCCACAAACAAATTTACCCAGTTCTCGATAATTGGGCCAAAGCTGATGAAATAGCGGGTGAAGAAATTCGACACAGCTGCCAAGGGATATTCACGAAGGAACGCCAAGCGTAATCTCTTAGATAGCCACATGAACAACATAACTGGATTGCCTCTCAGATCAGAACGGCCTTCCCGCTAAGCATCTAGACCATTCAGGGTCTCTGCCAGTATCACCGCCGCAGAATTGCAACGATATGACATCCACACAGTAATGGCAGTAATTTGAGGGTTCACCAGTAGATCCCCGGTCAACAGAAGTAACTTTGAAGTTAAGCCAAGGGCAACGGATCTAGTATAACCCGCATAGCTGACATCCCACAGACGTACGGAATACAGCATAATCGGTAGGGAGATCATTCTCCTAGTCACCAATGACCGAGACGTCGAGGGTGAGATGTGGAGAAATTTTGCCAATAATGCCCGAGGAGACCGAGAGAATTCAGGCATGGCCGCCGCCACACTAGGATTCACCCCCAACATAGCAGAAAATTCCTCATAGGTCAGACAGACCTACTCCAAGACAAAATGAAAAATATGATCCTCGGGGTACCAGTAGTCTACATTTTACGAGCACATAGCCTCTAAATTCTTGAGGTAAGAGAAAAATTCAACACTTATGGGAAGAGTCATTTTGGAAGAAATAAAACACAAGCAAGAAATAAATAAGAGAGGGAAAATATGGATGGGTGAAGAAAAACCCTCCACCTTACCCCCTTTTATACTTGGAAAACTTGGCTAAAGACAAAGGTCCTACAAAATACGGATGAAACTCTACCCCATCAATGACAAAGTAGCTGAAGAAACTGCAATCAAGCCTTGGGGCGATTGGACTGAACTAATCTGGTGATAGGCAGGATAAGGGGTATGCTGATCGGTATCCCCCCATTTTTAGAAAAATTCCCTTTTTACTTTTTTTTTCACAAAATAAAAAAACTTAATAAATATATTTGTTATTCCAGAAGAATTGAGGATTTTCCTTTCCTTATATTCTTAACTCATCCTTTTTTAAAATAAATTCTCTTTTAAATCCTTTTTTTCGATCTCAACAAACAAATGCATGTAGATTTAGTCATTAAAAGTAAAAGTAAATAAATAAAACTCCATTCATTGCATATATATATATAGTTGTTATTACATCTCTTTTGCAGAACAAGGAAATAAGAAAAACAACAGGAGTCGGTTTGATCCCCCACACTTTCTTTCTCTCTCACTTTCCATTTCTCTCTCCCCCCCCCCCCCCCCTATGATTTCCCATTGTGATGATGTGTGGACTTTCCTCGACGACGAGCTAAAGAACCTTTGCTACCCAATCCAAACACCTCCTCAGACGAAGCATATGGCACAAAACAGGAAGGAACCAGAATCGACTCCAGAATATGAGGGGTCGAAGAAGCCACCCAGTTCTAGATGTCTTTCATCCAGGTAGTCGACACCCGGACGTGCTACCAGAAAAAAAAAGAGAGCAAATCAGTCAATTTGGAGAAAAAGAAGAAATCAGAAATCGCAAAAAAGATAAAGGACAAGGATATACCTCTGGCTGGTGTAAGGGCATAATTTTATAAATGTCCGGGGCAAAATCGAGGATTTTTATGTTTTTCGTAGATCACAGTTTGTATGTGTGATACCGCTACATTCGGCACGTCATCACGATCATCCACGGCGACCTTTATCCGAATCCATGTATCCATCATCTTCACACGTGCATCATTGCTACATGCTACGTACTGCTCAACTGTTTCCCGTTTCCCACAACTCCACGATGTACTATCAGTAAAATGATTAATTGGAGTTGTTTATATTTGCATAAATATTTGAAAATTTTTTAGAAAATATTTTTTAAAGTCTGAAATTATTTTTTATCAAATGCAAAAAAAATTCTAAGCTGAATCGGACTTTTTTTTGGAAAGCGTGCCTGTTCAAACGAGATGTCACTGTCGTTCGAACGATATAGACATGCGCAATGTCGTTTGAACGATGCCGCCGACCTCGATTTCTGTGCCAAATGCTGTCACCACTTCTTAGTGGTCAAAACACCTTTGCAACATGTTGAGCAAAATACGGCTCTTATTCTGCCTTCTTTCCCTAAAGTTGTTTTTTAGGCTTTAAGCTTTCTTTATAGAAGGAAAATCTTTCCATTTATCATTGGCACAATATAAACCTTCAAAGGATTTATTTTACTCATTTAGGAGTATTTTGTGGAGAAGCCGGTATCTTCTTCATTACTGCCCATCTGGAATTCTTGGGGGAGATTCCAGCCGACGACATCGGAACCGATACCTACGGGTATTTTCGTATGTCACACTTATATTCATTATAATCTGTGTAACCGTTCTTTACAAATTATAATGAAAATAATATGTTTTTGCCCTGTGGGGATTTTTCCTAATATTTTGTGTCACATGCTTTATATATTTATGGGATGACACACGCACACTCACAGGTGCATGTTTAGGGACTGTATTTATTTTGTTTAAAAATAGACTCTAATTAAATATGATTTTCTTAGAAACTTGCGAGTAATATTTTTATTTTTAATATCACGCGCACTCTTCAAATTGGTATCAGAGCGGGTTGCGCTAATTTATCGCATATTCCTATTTTTCGCAAAATTATGTGATATTGATTTTTTTTTAAAATCTGTTTTGTGGTTATTTGCAATTTGTCCAATGGAACACTCATTTAATATGATGCCTATTTTTTATGGGTCTAATTATGCCTACTGAAAAGCTCATATGAAATCTGGTTTAAAATCCATTGACGAGCGTGTTTGGTTACATTGTGAAATTGGGTGGACACCTCCCACAGTCACCGTTGATAATATCACCTCTTTAAGACCCGTGTCAGCCTGGACTGAAGATGATTTTAAAATGTCTAATTCTAATTCTCGTGGTTTGGGTGCTATTTCTAGAGCTGTCACTCCCGACAAGTTCCGCCGAATTATGACGTGCACCACGTCTAAAGAGGCATGGGATGTTTTGAAACTGACACATAAGGGTACGAACGCGATTAAAGAATCACAGTTACAAAATTTGACCACCTAATTTGAGACTATCACCATGTCTGAGTCTGAATGCTTTGATGATTTTTATGCATGTTTGTCGGACATTGTTAACTCATGTTGTAATTTGGGTGAGGTGATTGTTAACACGCGTGTCGTTAAAAAGATTTTGAGATCTCTTCCAAAATGTTTTAATCCTAAAGTCATTGTTTTGAATTCTTTAGAAAATTTGAAATCACTTAAGTTGGAAGAACTTGTAGGAGATCTTCAAACCTATGAGATTGACATGTTTCCCCAAACCATTAAGGCTAAGGATATAGGCGTTGCTTTAAAGACTCATTTTAAGAAAAAGAAAGAAAAAGTTTGTGAGTCCGATTATGAGGGAGACGTTGATGATTTGGCCTTATTTGCGAAAAAATTCAAAAAGTTTCTCAAAATTTCTAAAGAAAATTCTTTCAATAAAAAGAGAATTTTTGATACAAATAAAAAGAAAGGAAAGGCCAAAGAAAGAGGTGAGAGGGAAAAAGAGAGTGACTCAGATGAGGAGTGTGAGGAGGAGTTTGAGAACGTGACTTGTTTCGAATGTGGAGGTAAGGCGCATAAATCGTTTGAGTGTCCTACGTGGCTTAGAAAGAAAGGAAAGAATGTAGTCATGCCCGCCACACTTAGAGATAGTAGTGAAAGTCAGAATGATAAGACTAGTGGTGAGAAGTTTGTTGATTTTTCGAGTTGTGTGAGCACACCCTCTTTGTCCCTCAATTGTGCTCACGAATGCGATAGTGATATTTTGAGCTCTTCAAGTGAGGAAGAATGCGAGAGTGAAAGTGGAGATGAAAGTGAGATCCAAAATGCGTTTAGAGAATTGTACACCGAGACCTTGAAAACAAAGAAGTATAATAGAAACTTAGGTCGTCGGATTTTAGAATTGGAGAGAGAAAAAGTTTTTAAGGAAGGAGTTTGCACATTTAGGTGAGCAAGTTATGTTTTTGGTCAATACTTCATAAGATTTAACGAAGGTTTTTCATAAGTTGACACCACCTTTTGAAAACCCCTCCGCACCTAACGATTGAGGTTTGACTTGCTTACTAGCATAAGATGATTTTCATGACGACATTATTTGCCTATTCCAGGTATGTATCTTGTTTGTATAAATTTTTTCTTTTAGATTTTATTTTGATAAAATTATTTGAAAAGTTCAAAAGATTTTCTTTTGATAAAATTATTTGAAAAATACAAAAAGATTTTATTTTGACTAATTATTTGAAAAATTCAAAAAGATTTTTTTTAAATTTTTTTTTAGAAAAGAACAAAAAGATTTTTGTATTTTATTTGCACCTTTTATGAATGAGCATTTAAGATAGCCAAGTCACAATTTCATTCCATTTATTCATGTGACTATTTGATAGTGTTTCGAGACAATATATCTTGTCATATTTGTGCTTTATAATGTTTGGAGTCATTAAGATGTAATTAAGTGTCACTTTCTACATGTTTGACTCATGATTTCCTTTATTGCACACATGCACGGATTTGTTTGATTATTGTACTTGTCTTATTACATGTTGGTTGGGTGTTTTCACTTCAATCATGTCCTTAAAACGAACCAAGCGTGATAAAATTCGATAAGAAAGGTGTGCATGTAAAAACCGTTTGGTGAGATTGTGTGTATTTTAAAAACAAGGAGGGGCTACGAAAGGTAATTATCTATCCTTTTCTCTAAAGTCACCGTTTAAACGGACCTAAAAAATTGAGGAATTTTATTATCCGGGGTCCAAAGATCCCGAAAAATTTAAAGGCAATGAAAAGAAATATATGTCAAATATGAGCCATTAGGTTTCACCATCAATTCTCCAAAGTTTGAGAATTTAGATCACCTCTATTCAAAATATACATCTGAGGGAGTTTGGTTGGAAAAATTTAAACGGATTTGCACGTCCTTGAAAATCTTGAAAAAAGTGCTAAATAGTTTTGGACGTTATTGGTGTGGAAATCACTTTAACTTTGATTTGTTGATTTGATTAAGACGATCTCATCTAAATTCAATAATTTTTTACACCTGAGGATACTTTTGATGTTCATTCGTTAGGACTCTCGTATGCATCGTGCACATATGACTGATTGAGTTTATTTACCTATCGAATATGTTCACACCCTTACATTTACGCTATCATCGACTTGGTTGTTTTTGTGTTCTTTCATAGTGTGATTCCTTGTTGTACACTGTGTGTAAAAAATTTGAAAAATTCAAAAATAGAAGATTCTTTAATTCTTTGTTGTATATTTTGAGTAAAAAATTTGAAAAATTCAAAAATAGATATTTTTTTGTGACATTTTCCATATTTATGCTTCTCATATCTGTCAATTTTGGGGACATCATAAAAAGGGGGAGAATGAATTATGGGGAAGAAAATCTTGTTGATTTATCTATGATTTGCTTAAGCTTCATGGATCTTTGATTTTTGCATATCATTATATTTCAAACTGTTGCGTGTCACGGGTATTTGCTTTTTCTCATGTGTGTAGGTACAAAGTTGATATCTATTGGATTGCACACCTTGATGAGAAAAGCTTTGGGAGTTTCTGAAAGTGTTGATGATTTGAAGATGTTGAAGTTTGATTGAAGACATGTCATTTAGTATTCTCAGTTTGAGGGTTTAATGGGGATATTATCTTATGTCATTTGTTTTTGGGAGATTGCATAATTCGGATTTTTATGAATGTACCGGCATAGACATAGGGGGAGATTTGTAAGGACATAATTTTATAAATGTCCGGGGTAGAATCGAGAATTTTTATGTTTTCCCTAGATCACAGTTTGTATGTCTGATACCGCTACATTGGACATGTCATCACGATCATCCACGGCGACCTTTATCCGAATCCATGTATCCATCATCTTCACACGTGCATCACTGCTACATGCTACGTACTGCTCAACTGTTTCCCGTTTCCCACAACTCCACGATGCACTATCAGTAAAATGATTAATTGAAGTTGTTTATATTTGCATAAATATTTGAGAATTTTTTAGAAAATATTTTTTAAAGTCTGAAATTATTTTTTATCAAATGCAAAAAAAATTCTAAGCTGAATCGGACTTTTTTTTGGAAAGCGTGCCCGTTCAAACGAGATGTCACTGTCGTTCGAACGATATAGACATCTCGCGCGATGTCGTTCGAACGACGCCGCCGACCTCGATTTTTGTGCCAAATGTTGTCACCACTTCTTAGTGGTCAAAACACCTTTGCAACATGTTGAGCAAAATTTAGCCCTTATTCTGCCTTCTTTCCCATAAGTTGTTTTTTAGGCTTTAAGCTATCTTTATAAAAGGAAAACTCTTCCCATTTATCATTTGCACAATATAAACCTTCAAAGGATTTATTTTACTCATTTAGGAGTATTTTGTGGAGAAGACGGTATCTTCTTCATTGCTGCCCATCTGTAATTCTTGCGGAAGATTCCAGTCGACGACATCGGAACCGACACCTACGGGTATTTTCGTATGTTACACTTATTTTCATTATAATCCGTGTAACCGTTCTTTACAAATTATAGTGAAAATAATATGGTTTTTCCCTGAGGGGATTTTTCCTAATATTTTGTGTCACATGCTTTATATATTTATGGGATGACACGCACACACTCGCAGGTGCATGTTTAGGGACTGTATTTATTTTGTTTAAAAATAGACTCTAATTAAATATGGTTTTCATGGAAACTTGCGAATAATATTTTTATTTTCAATATCACGCAACTCTTCTGCTGGAGAACATCCTCAGTAAACCCCAACGCCTCCAGGTCCATCGCATTTGAGCGATGTAGCATATATACCAATCCTCCCCCAGGAAGTTTAATGTTGTAGGAGGGAGGATAAAGCCGAAAAAATAGAACCTTTGACGTCGCCACTACTACTGACGTCAATGCACCACCCGAGCTATGGGCAGACCCCACTGGATGACTAGTACCCCTGCATGAAGCAGTAGGAGGTAGAGGCATATTCACTACATCATAGATGCACGCCAGCATCAGCCAGCTCATCACGAAATCGAGGTAGTCGTAGGTCACCACTGTGTCAGTGTACAGTGAATAAGGCTCACCGATTATCATCGCCACCCGAGTATCTTTTGACATATCTTGCACCTGCCACATATATCTCTGGGGCATCGCTGGTGGGACCACCACCTCATCCTCCATAATCTTCCGGACTACTTTCTCTCCCAGATACCGGGAGTAGCCAAACTCATGCGCCAGCAACCGACGCATCTACGCATGCCCTCCGATCATCCCCGCATGCTGAATTGTCGTCCCCGGCAATAGAAGGTCACCTACATTTTTACCAAGATGAAGTTAGTACAAGAAAAAAAGGAAATGCCAAAATGAAAAACTCAAAAGAGAAAAGAAGAGGTAACCTGATCGCTCATCAGGTCATTCAAAACCTGACGCACCGCCGTCAAGGAAAGGGACCGCCTCGACTTTCGGTTAGACTTCCGCCACCGGTACATCCGATAGAAGCCCCCACCAACTCATCCTTCAAACCAAACAAATGGAAATTAAGCCCAATCACCTTATAGAACCACGTCAGCGAAAGGACATGGGTCAACAATCAGAAAAAATAAAAAAAGGAAGTAAAGGAAAATGCATAAAGGAAAAATGCAAGAATAAAAAAATACCTCCAAAAGATACGTGACGCCAGTAAAAGTCTATCGGCGCCACTGACTGAAAGCATATAAAGAAGAATAAAGGATTGCCAAGGTCAGTCTCCTCCAGTCGAAGCGAGGATACTCAAAAATACCCTCAGATATGGTAAATCCCACAAATGGACGACGTCGCCGCTCAACACCACCAAAAATCCCCCCAACAACAAAAGAATGAATAAAAGAGTCATCCGAAGAACTTGAAGCCCGTTTGTCTCGTCGAACTGCTAACTCAAAAGCATCTCCCACAAAGCAGAAATGCGGATTGAGTCCCCAGAAACAATCCGTCCAACATCACCCAGTGCAGTCTCCACCACCATTGGCGTCACCCTCACGAACAGATCCACCTCTATCTGGGTCCCCTCACAGTCTAGACGTCAATGGGAGTCACTGTCATCTCCCCAAAACTAAAATGTATGGTGTGGGTAGTATCCCACAACCTCTCTCCCAGAGCATAGAGAACTATCATAAAACATGGCGTCTCATCCAATGCAGACACCAGACTACCAAAACTAGTTGAAGAAACTACCCAACGCACCACCGGAGGAAGGTGCTCCCACACATCCGTGTGCAATTCTGACTTACGGTTTAAATTACCTCGCACAACATTTCCAATGGTCCACCCCATGTGCAATTCTGACCTATGGTTCGGACAAACGATCTATTATTGTCCAATAATCTCCTGTCCAAAGGATCGACGAGCACTTTCGAGCCCCGTTTGACCCAAAGTCAACTCTCGAACCCAGGAGCGACCCAAAGGACACTTGAAGGTCTCTAAATTACCTTTCTAACGGTATGCCCTGTGCGCAATTTGGATTTATGGATTGGGTTCTACGACCGTTATTTTGGAAAAATCTGGACGAGACTGTCGATTGGCAGGTCCATTTCCCTGTCTATCGACAGTGTGTCGAGGGTTACCTACTGATTAGTAGGGCTAGGGGTATGCTGATTGGTAGTCCCCCTACCCTATAAAAAGAGAGCATGGTCTCACTCTTAAGGCACACCTCAGATCCATCAATATTAGTGATCTCAGGAACATTCTCTTGCAATCAGTGAAGTTTCCTTATGTATTTCATTCCCATCATTTTCATACCCAATTTAGCAAAATATCATTCTCTCTCATCGAACATTCAACTTAACACTCAAGGGATCTCATCAAGGATCAAGATCAAGCTTCAATTCTCCAAATAATGTCCAAATATTCTCCCCTCTCTTTAAATTTCTTTGTTTTCGCATTAGTTACATAAATTCTTAATCTAGTTTTTACTTTAGTTCATACACATTAACATCTCATTCTTTATTAGTTATATTGCATATACTTTATTTTCTATAAAAAAACAAGGAAAAAGAGGGTTACGCCTATAAATTCCAACGGGATTATTCACCACATTTTCTCAAAACTAAAATAACTTTCCTGCACACACATATATAATAAACTCCCGTTCGAATCTATGGGATAAACCCCACCCTTATGCTGCACATGAACTGCATGGAGTTTGATGCCTTTATAGGCTACGTAAGCATTTCGAGCTAAAGCTTAAGACTCGAGTCCAATTTTCCCATTTTCGCATTTTCGTCCTTTTTATCTATACATTACTCATATATATCGTACTTGTGATTCATATTGGCGTTTTATCTAACAAATGTTATTGTTTTATCATAACGATCAATATCTCGATAGACGCATACATTATATTTTCTAAACATTATTTTTGAAACATTCCTATGGGTGACCTCAGCCTATCTTTTCCATGATATGAGTGGGAAATTCCGATCTCCATCTATATATACACGCACACACACTTCATGGAGAATTAAGAAAAATAGTAACACAAGCTCATGAGAGACCGAAAGGGCAATATGGGTGCCTAACACCTTCCCATTCTGTAACTTAGCCCCCAAACCTCTAAACTGTTGGTTTCGTAAGCATCAGTTTGTCTTTGATGCCGCTCTCTCGAGGCGGTGACATGTTCTTTTGGCTATTTTGTGCAAAATAGCCTGGCGACTCCATCATTTTACATCTCCCCACATAGACGACGACCGAAGCGCTCCTAAAGGAAGAGGGCACGAGACCTTCACCTCCTCCCCCCTCCGGAAAGGAAAAGGGGATGGCCACAGAATCCTATTCACGTAATCTAACAACAAGGCTAAAAATACACAAAATAGAGTCTTAATAATAAGAGTAAAATTTTACACCTCAAACAGAGCTCTAGTAATAGTTGGTATGAAAGGTCTAATAAGATGACGACCTCCCACCTCCTAAGGTGGCCTCAAGGAGGTTGTCCCACTCCAAAATAATGCTCCATTAATTTTCCAAGAAAAACCCCCTTCAAACCCAATAAGTCTTCCATTTTGATCTTTAAGAAACCCCAACAAAAGCTCCATAAATTCGTATCTTTCCTAATCTATGATGGAAATGGGCATGTGTGGTTCAAATAAGGTGGAATACATAGCGAATATGGTGTTATAAGGTGGAGGGATGGTGGTTTAAGATGGAAATATTATGAAAATGGTGGGGAGGACCACCGACCCAATGTCTCTCTCTTCTTCCAGCTTCTCCTCACCAAAATGAGCCTAAACAACCCTTATAAAACCCTCAATGACCTCAAAAATCCCATTTTGCCCAATTTGGGCTCGACAGAGCTCGACAACTCATTCATCTAATGGCCCAGAACGTGACAGTGCATAAGGGTATTCTGATTTAAAATTTCTAAGGTCGTCATTCGAACGAGATCAGCCTCTCATTTGAGCGAGAAAGGCTCATTGTTGAATCTCCAACTTCGAGCAGCCTTCGCGCGATCTTAAACAGTTATGCAGTGAGATCTCGCTCGAAGCTCGTTTCATCCCCTGCTTCAAGCGAACCTTCTTTTTGTTTCAAATGACATTCATGTCGCTTAAACGACACTTTTATCCAATTTCTTTTATTTAATTCAACTTTTACCCATAAATTCCAGCAAGTAACATCAAGTCTCCAAAAATAAAAAAATCAGAATGTAATCCCACTCATAATTGTCCAAGTCCCAAGGTTCTCACTCCATTTCAACTTATGTATGGAAATTAAATGAAACATTAGGGCAGGGTATTACAATTATTGGTGTTAGGGAAAGATATAATTAAGGGAGAGTGATATGAAGAAAGTCTAAAAAGAGTTTCACAATAGGAATTAGACTAAGCTCCCAACCATTGATTATTGCGTAAAGCTCTATCAAGATTTTGCTCAATGTGACCTCTAACATTCCAACCATTAGACCTGGTCATTTAAGGATAAATAGAGGGCACGTGAAGAAAAGAACATGAAGCAATCGTGGATTGAAAATCATTGTAAGAGGATCGAGAAGGAATTCTGCCACCAACTCTTTCATGAAAACCAAGAATAGTATTAAAATCCCCAACCACTAAGCTAGCATCAAGAGTATTAGAATGAATATCACATAAGTAATTCCAGAGATCTTTTTTATTCTCAAAGAAGTACTAGCATAGATAAAAGAAATAACAACATCAGTATGATTTAGGGAGATCTGAATAGAAATAAATTAAGAAGTAATAGAAAGGACAAAAATACTATGAAAATAAGAATGTTGAAGAATTCGAAGATTAGAATCAAGATAAGGCCTAATGTTGATAACAACAACATTGAAATTAATGGAGTTCCAAAAGGAAGAAGGAATGGAATTGAAAGAAACCGTGGGATCAGGTATAGCAATCAAAGAGGGTCGGGACATGAACGTAGAAAACTCAGTTCATTTTGAGTGTCCAAGTTGCTAAAACCTCTTAAATTCCAGTAGATAATTTTCATTAATGGAGAATGGGCCCAATACTACGGGTGGGGTAAATTCTAGCTTCGTTGGCATTTCTTAGCCTCAACTTTTTATTTTGTGATTTGGAAAAGGTAACAACAAATGGTGGTTCATTAACTTGAGTCACTACATTAGTATTAGTCTCCAAATTAGCAAGCAACTACACATGAAACTGGAGGATCCCTTGCTTATCACCAACATCATCAATTTCTTGTTAAAAAGTTAACACTAAGCTTTAACTCTAGAGGACGATTTCTCAATCTGTTCCTCAATAGTTTCCAGTACAAAGAAGGAATTATGGACATTAAAACTAAGGCAATCATGATTAACAAATTTTTCTCTGCCTTTAACATTTGAACATTCCCCAATATCTTTCTTTAATGCTAGGTAACAAAAGGAGGAGTATTCTTAAGAGTAATGAAATTATTATTTGGAATTTTCTCAGGAATTGAATGATCATGAACTAACACGGTATTTTTAGAAGTTGATCACCACCATTGCCATGATTTAGTTAATTATCAAAGTCCTTGTTATGAATATGCTCTTTCTCTTGCATAAATGAAATTGATCTGCATTGTCCAACGTGATGTCCTATGAAAGAATATTTGGGTCCCCCAAATGAACCCGAACCCATAATCGAATTGGCCCAACGATTCCCCAAATGGTATACCTATACACCGAGACCAATTTTAAATGTCTAAAATACAAAAGCAAATCTCCAAAGCATTTCGGAATGTACCCAAACTATTTCTACCCAACTTACACATTTTTATAATGTTTAATCAACACATAACCATAAGTTAATTTACATTCACTTTATTTTTCTTTCACTAGTGAATCAATTGTGCCCAATTGAATCCAATTAATATGCAATCACGAATAAGAAATTTATTCTCAGATGAAATTTTACCAATATAATTTAAATTCAATCAGTTTATTTATTCTTGAATTTATTTAATTAAATTCTTTCACAATAATTTATTATGAAAACACGGGGCATTACAGATATATATATATATATATATATATATATATATATATATATATATATATATATATATAGAGAGAGAGAGAGAGAGAGAGAGAGATACATAGATACATAGATAGATTCAGCCTCAACATCAATTATGAAAAAGAAATCATTCCTCTCAATCAATAAATAGTTTGGTAGTTATTTGGAAACATCAACATCTACAGAATTCGAGCAAAATATCCAAAACATCTTTCCAGAGTGGGTTTATCAATCAAAATTGGCATAGCACAACCTTTAGCAATTTTAACTAGATTTTGTGATTCCTAACATTCTTGTGGGAGTCTGAAAATTCTAATCCAGACATGTGCAGTAGTATGTTCCTATTTCAATAGATCAAAGTTAGGAATCCATTGAAGAATATGCATAGTCCCAGAGTTTATGGACCATGATCCAGAATCTTAAATTTTCTCACGATCTTCAACAGAAGCATAACTAAAGTGTAAAAACCCTTACAAATAGGAGTATCTTTAAAATCATTCTTCAAACTCCATATCTCAAGAAGTCTAATAACCAGATCTTCGGTTTTCTATTGCTTTTTCTGAGGTTCCACTGAAATACGTCCAATGAGATTGTATTTGCATTTTTCAAGACCACGCTTATAATTATCTTCAACTTATAACACCCTCAAATTATAGATATATTATTTGTTTACTCTCATATTGAAGATACCGATTTAAATGAAGAATCAATGAAACAAAAATTTGGCCTTGGTAATATTTTCTTTTCTTTTGCCTTTCAATTATTTTAGGCTCTTACCAACGGTGGCTTTTCACACAAGTAAGATTTCTCCTTTTGTAGGCCTTTCCCGTGCACACTCATATATTCAATAAAAGCACAAAAATCACGGCAATGGTTTTACATGCAGAAATCCTCCAATAAAATATATATGTATATGACAACATTGTTAGGAGGACATCTCACTTAGCTCATGTACAACATGTGAAGGTAAAATCTAAAATAGTTCGTGCATCTGTGTGAGGATGCATATACAAAGTGAATCCATTAAGTTATTTTCAAACTACTCTATACAAGCATGATTAAGAACAATCCAAGCATTGAAAATAAAAATCAAATGTTCTAGACACATGGAAACATGAAAATAAGTGAATTCAAACACACCAATTCGTCACACAAAATGTGTGAAACTAAACTACACATAAACCCCAAATCTCAATGAATTTTTAAACATTTTTTAAAATGATGCCAATTTATCAAAAACAAACTCAAAAGACAAACAAAATATTTTTGTATTTTTCTCAATAAGACTAAAGAAATGAAAAAAATACAAAAAAAATAAACATGCTACAAATAGCATGCACATATATCCTGAAGTACAAAACCTAGTGTATGAAAAATATGCAATCAATCACCCATAAAATATAGCATGTGTGGAGTCATGTGTAAGCATGCGAGAATCAACCAGTCTAACATTTAGTGCTTCAAAAACTGATTTCTTAACCCAAATAGATGAATACATAATGCGTCGAGTTTCGAGAACCATGGTGGCACTACATCTAGACTCCATAGGATCTTTTGGGGAAAAAACAAAAATCCTAAGGTGACCTTTCCTACCACAATGTAAACATGTGTAAACACGAGGAAGACAACCTTTGGGTTAACGTTTTCTAATATCCTAGGAAACAGTTGATACCCTTAAATAAACATTAGTATTGGCTTTAGGGGTAGAAGAATTTTAATTATTGAAGTCTCTGCCAACACTACTTGGGTCACTTAGATCATCTTGTAACTTTAAAATTCTACACTCAAGCAAAATCTTAGACCTTTCAACATTTAGGGACTCATTCTTTATATTTTCAATCATTCCTGAATGGTTATCCTGATCCCTTTAATATAATCGAACTTATCCTTAAGAGTATTCTCACGCGTCCTCAAATATTTTATCAATTTATCATTATTATCAATGTTACATTCATTAACCATAGAAATTTTAGAGTCCTCTAATTCATTCTCTAAAAATCGAACTCAGTCGCTTTCTTAAACACTTTTAAAATTTTAAAATCACAATCCCTGTTCATGAGCTTCTCATGAAGGATATTTTTTTGTGTTTGAATAGTTTGCAAAAAGTCAACTTCATCTTTAAAACAAAAAAAATTCTTTTCCAAGAAATTGAATTCTTTTTGCAAACTTCAAATTCAAAAGAGCTAATTTTGCAGCACGGTTATGACGTTCATTAAACACATCTCGAATATTAAAATCGTCATCATCGCTAAATGCATTGAACCACTTATCACTATGATGACCCCTCGAGATAAACAAAAAAAATGAGATAGAGATAGATAGATAGATAGATAGAGAGAGAGAGAGAGAGAGAGAGAGAGAGAGAGAGAGAGAGAGAGAGAGACCCAAACAACCCTAAAATAGCACGACAAGACGGATATACACGATTACTTAGTGATCTCATTTTGATACCAATTTTATATTGCAGGGTATATACGGAGTGGTCAAAATAATAACCAATTTTTGATTTTTTTTCAAATTAAATATTAGACTTAAACAGAATTACCCCAAATTACACTTTGCACCAATTTTAAACCGACTATTGTGTCAAAAGCTGATTAACCAATTTTATCTTTATCCTAAAGTATGCATCAAGGTGATAGTAGGATGTGAAAAACCTCTGAGCAATATGATAAAGGATTTACAGAAGTCGACAAATGTCTTACACAATGACTACACACCCTCGCAAGCCTCGACACGTCTTTGATCTTCAACCTTTCCTCTATAGCGCAACGTAGGAATCCATCCCGCAACTTCCATAATGTGTGCGTCCACTCACGCCTCGGTATTCATAGAACAACTTAGCAACTGTCTATGGATTTGAACTCGAAATCCATCGATTTTTCACCATACCACAGAGTCCATCGTGTGTAAATAGCAAATACGGATTCCATCGTATAAAACGATTATTATAAATATGTGGAGAATAAATCTCGGTTCCCAAAACAAGATCTTCAAAGCATATATGAATTGAAACTTGAATCTTAAACAATTTGGGTATATACTAGGGTTTTGGAGATCTTTTCAAATAAGTTTGGGAACTTTTAAACCTCGAAAAACTCTCTAAGAAAATGTTGATCCACACTCCTATTTATAGGAGGTTTGTTAAAAACAAGATCAGGATGAAAAGCAATTTGAGAAATCGTGGATTTATCAAAAATTCTCCATCTCGTTCGAATGACATTGTACCTCATTCAAACGAAGTATAGTATCTCATTTGAATACCATTCAAATGACATTTACAACGAGATTCTAACAAAAGGTGAAATACATCTCGTTCAAAGTTTCGTTTCAGCAGGATCTAACAATCTACCATATCTCGTACGAATGACTAACCAATTTTATTCTAACGAGGTCACGAAAAAAATCATTTTTCTTCTACAAAATATAAAAGGAATAAAATCATTTTATAAATCCTAACACCCAACTATAAAATATCCAAGGATCAAAATATGTACGCGTATATACCTGAGAGATCCTCAGAACATGAAAACGAAAATGAGCAGAAAACACGACTCGATGATATAGATCTTCTAACTTGACCGCTACGTATTCAAAAAACTACGTCATAGGCTTCAAAGTTCAATAACTCAAGTTCTAACCTATGACTTAAAGAGTTTTATCTAGAATAGAATAAAGCCAAATTACATACAAATTGATTCTAATGAAATTTTGTCCTTATATTAAGTTCAAGCGTTTCAAAGATGCGATAATAGAGAAGACCCGAATTAGGAATTTTCTTAAAATTAGTGTCCTAAACAACAATTTGAAGTTCTTAGCATGGCTGGGCCACTATTGTTTGCATGATGAGCGTGGCTTCAAAATCAAAGATTGTATATTTTGGTCTTGAGAACTTTTCATCATTGTTGCCACCCCTGGGGGATGTGGACAGTGTAAGACTTAGATATTTAAGCCTCGTTTGATTCAACGTATAAGAGGGTCGTATTGGATAAAATTATTCTATGCAATGTTTGGTATAGTTTAGGAAGGGATATGAGATGGGATAAATTATCCCAAGTGAGCCCTTATCCCACAAGGAGTAGGATAAAAAAAATCTCACCTCCAATGTATTATAAAATTATCTGGTGTCAAGATTTGATTGGAAATTACTATCCTACCCTTATTAAGTTAAAAGAAGCTCACATAACTTGCACTCTCTCAAATATTAAATAGCAGCTGTAGGTCCCTTTCATTCACATAACTCTCCATTCAAAATTTTCATTACAATACGTAGCCTACTCCCCCTTTCTTATTTATTTCTATTTTTTTATATTTGTTTCTTTATTATGAACAACTATTTTGGTTTAAATCGATGCAAATTTTTTGTTAACCCACCTGCTAGATAAGTTAAAAGTTATGCCCTGTAATCCCACTGCTAGTATTTTGTTACAGATATTATTATTTTTTTTTGTTAACCCACCTGCTAGACAAGTTGAAAGCTATATACAATTTAGTTTGTTTGTTTTCGTATATTTCTGATGGTTATTTTGGGTAAAATCGATGTTAGTCAGTTGTGGTTTGAAGCAATTTTTCGGCGACTGGTTTGTGTGCACACAATTTTTGTATGTGGGTGAGTCGTTGACTCTGTAAAAATTATAAACACAAATACAAATACATATGTTCATCTATTATTATCATCTCATAATATTATTTTTTTAATATCCCACGTAAAATTAAATATTATGTTATTGAGTCAATATATGTCATAATAATAATTTTTTGTATTTTTTTATTATTAAATACAAAATAAGGGTATTTTTGAAAAAGTGGAGACTAATTAATCATATCCGAAGAATTTCAAACACAAGATTGCATTATTATATCCTATCTCGTCTTCTTATCCGGAACTATTGCAAATGCAATATTGGAATAAGTCTTATCCGGCGCATCCTTATCCTATTCAATCCGACTCTTATCCTATCTTATGCGGCTCCTTATATGGCGCATCAACCGAGATTTAAAAATATGAGTATTATGTCTATCCAAGTTTAAGTACAAGATTAACGTGTCTCGATACGAATAATCGGATTTCAAGTATTTCAAGTCTAATCTTCTCCGTGATATTCATTCCAGTGGGGATAGAGGTGACATTCTCCAAGCTAGTAGATTTTATGTTGTTGGGTTTTTTTCTTATTTTCTCTTTCCGAAGAGGAAATCCTTGCATGACCAGTTTTTTGTTCTATTTGATGATTGGGAACAATTTCTCAAATATAAATGGTTGTATGCAGTATATGAGTTTCTCCAGAGAGGTTTAAGGGAGGGACACCAACAATGGCAAGGTAGCTTTACAGTGCAACCATTTGTTTGTGGATGTGTGCCCATTCTTCTCATCTAAAGTTTGTTTTTTTTTCTACTTTTAAAGGTGTGGGTAATGAAAAGGGCCTCCTTGAATTCTGCTTGGATAGCACGCTACACATGGAAGAGCAACATAGTTTTACGAATAAAAAATTAAAAATGGTGAAAAAATGTCTTCCAATTAGTCTATAATTGGTTGAAAAACTGAATAAAGGGAAGGACGGGTGATGGAAGAAAATAAGAAAGAAGAGGAAGATATTGGAGGGAATAAGGAAGATGATGAAGGAGAGAAAGAAACAAAAGGACGTTGGAAAGAAAATAATGAAAAAGAGGTCAGCTTCCATTATCGTGGTCGTGAAGGAGTAGGTGAATGTGAACGTGTCAGCAACTAAGAGAAGGAAGTAGAAGATATTACAGTAAACTTTTCCACCCGCCTCCCTTATTCTGCATGTGGATGTGGAGGGGACGTGCTTTTTTGCAAACCACAAGGAGAAGCGCCAGCGAGAGGAATCAAGGGATTTCTTCATCAACAAGTTGTAGTTGTTGGATATTTTGATAAAATGACAGCTCATTTGGTCAAATTTTGGAGTCAACTTTAAATGGGACACATATGTTAAAAGTAACGTGTCTTAGTATCAATGCGTTCATTGTCACAAGGAGATTAATTTGATATACTAATTTGTTCAAAATAGTGAAGTAATGAATGAGAAATTTGGACACAAAGTGACCCACTTGAGCTTAAGTTAGTTGGTGTAAATCTAGATTAGTGGGTTTGTCCCCCATTGGAAAAGTGGTAGAAAAGTTTGGAGTTGATATACCCAAATTATGGGACTAAGGCTTGGATGCCTTTGGGGTATCCCAACTGTTTGAAGGGGAGAGGACCTACATTATTCATGCTTGGGCTTTGTGCCAAAAGCCCACACGCGCGCACATGCCCGTGCCCGTGCCCATGCCCATGCCCATGTCGTGGGTCTTTCTTGAGCAAGTATTAAATTTTTTGGACGATATTCTAATTGACCTTTGGTCTTTAAAATTTTTTGGGGGCCGAAAATTTTGTTTTCCCGACACGAATTAATTAATTACAAATTAATTAATTGCTTAATTATTTCCATGTTAATTAAAAAGTCATCATTTTAATTTATTAATTAAAAACGTTGTCATAAAACACTGCAAAACAAAGATGTGACTGTTTAAATAGTCACATCCTTTCCTGGGAAAAGCCAATAACCATAAACTTGCAACCCTTCACCACTTATATAAAGGACCATAGGCAGTCCATTTTAACACCAAAAAAATCTATCCGAATTCCCTACAACCTGTCCTTCTTCCTTTCTTCCTGCTGAGAAATTCGTCATTGTTGGTTCGTGGGACTGTTGCACTGAAGTGCATCTTCTAGCAGTCCTTGACCGTTTCATCCTGGGAGGCATATGCCCATTGAATTTGTCGTCAGCACCATAGCGGGGGCGTATTCTATCTTAAGGAGAGGGAGTTTAACTTTCGACTCCGTCAAATTTCCGCCAGTGATTATTTCAATCACAAACTGTATGTTCTTCTTCATTTTCTTTACAGTAACTGTTCTTCAGAGTAATTACTTAATTTTAATTATTGTTTATTGATTTGGTGAAATACTATTTTCGTAATCCGAAAAACAATAGTAGTACCCATGTCATGACAGTGAATTTCCTTATTATAAGTTAAGGATTTTACACTGATGCATGTATCAATTCATGTGGATTGATACATACATCGTTGGTAAGTTCCTTATTATATGAACTTGTAAGCTCCCCCTCCCCCCACCCCCCCCACCCCCTCCTCTTATGTTTTATTTTTTTCTTCCAGTTTACTATTCTTATAATGGTAAAAAATACTCTGTAAATTTCACTAGTTTATTAGTTTAATAGTCCTTTCTTTGAATTATGATTCAAGGGAGTGAGATTAGGCTAAATCTTTAAATATAAGATGAAATCTAACTCACTTTAGTAGGATTCACGATTGCACTTAGCATGTGCAACAAGCCGCTAAACCTCCAGGTTTCCTTAGTAGCTGAGTTTTATCTTGTGAGGATTTACAGTGAATATACCCACAAAATTAAAAAACATGACTCAAAATAAAAGACTGGAAAGTAATATAACCAAAACTTAAATGAAAACTTCATAAATACAGTAGAACTTCACTTATCCATTTCAATTTATCTTATGTGCATGTGCTCAGCAAATATAATCATCCGTAGCTTTCTGGGTTTGGCGGGATACTATCGCCGTTTCATTAAGGGTTTCTCTAAAAGTGCGGGCCCTTTGACAAAATTGACCCGGAAGGGAGTACGATTTGTTTGGGATGACTCCTGTTAGCTAGCTTTTGAAGAGCTGAAGGACAAGTTGACCTCTACTCCTGTACTTGTGTTACCAAAATCGAGAGTGGACTATTTGGTCTTCACAGACGCTTCTCTATAAGAATTGGGAGGTGTGCTACAACAGGAACATAGAGCCATTGCATACGCGTCTCGCAAGCTTAAGCCCCATGAAAAGAACTATCCCACGCATGATTTAGATCTTACCGCAGTGGTGTTTGCCTTGAAGATATGGAGGCACTACCTCCTGGATGAGAAATTTAGTCTTTTCACGGACCACAGGGCGTAACAATATTTATTCTCGCAAAAAGATCTAAATATGCGGCAACGACGGTGGATGGAGTTCGTAAAGGACGATCAATTCGATATTCACTATCACCCAGGCAAAGAAAATGTGGTAGCAGATGCACTGAGTCGAACACCCATGGGACAGCTAGCGGAAGTGTGCAAAGCTAAGTGGAAAGAACTTGGCCAGGATGATGCTGCAACTAGAGCATGCATGTCAGTTTTAACCGTTACGCCTGCTATTGTGATGCGAGTAGTAAAAGCGCAAGGAGGGGATAAAGACTGTCAGGACCGGATACGCCAATTGCTGACCGAGGGAGCGGAGTCCTACTCTATTAGTTCTGAAGGTGGGTTGCGTTTCCACGGAAGACTTATAGTCCAGGACGAAGGAGACTTAAGACGTGCTGTCATGAGAGAATACCATGGTTCAAGATTTACAGTGCATCCAGGTGGGGACAAGATGTATCAAGACATGCATTGTCAATATTGGTAGACGGGAATACAAAGGGACATTTCTGAATTTGTCTCCCAACGTGCCACTTGTCAATTGATAAAGGTGGACCACCAGCGGCCAACTGGATTGTTGCAACCATTGGAAATACTGGTGTGGAAATGGGAGAGTATCTCGAGGGATTTTATCACGAAATTATCGACGTCGCAAAGTGGTCGTGATTCTATTTGGGTAATTGTCGATCGTTTGACCAAATCGACCAACTTTCTACCGGTACGGACTGATTACAATACGGCACATTATGCCCAGCTCTTTATTACCGAAATTATGAAACTTCATGGGATGACTATCAATATAGTGTCGGATCGAGACAAAATTTTTGTATCCCATTTTTGGCGAAGTTTTCAAGAGGCAATGGGGACTGAATTGCGATTGAGTACGTCATACCATCCACAAACCGATGGGAAAACGGAGAGGGTCAACCATATGTTGGAAGATATGCTTCGCATGTACATACTTGATTTTAAAGGAGGATGGGATCAATACCTTCCGTTAGTCGAATTTTCATATAATAATTCGTACCAGTTTACGATAGGTATGGCACCCTATGAGGCATTGTGTGACCGACTGTGTCGATCACCCGCTTGTTGGTTGGAAGTAGGAGACAATAAGCTCCTTGGACCTGAAATGATCCAAGACACCTCGTCGAAGATTGAGCTCATTCGAAATCGCATAAGAATTGCGCAAGATTGCCAAAAGAGCTATGCCGATGCAAATCGGAGGCATGTGGAATTAGAAGTGGGGGATCAAGTTTTAGTGAGGGTGTCACCGATGAAGGGGGTGATGAGATTTATGAAGAAGGGCAAACTTGCATCACGTTACGTAGGTCCTTTTCCCATTATTGCAAAGGTAGGCCCCGTAGCTTATCAACTGGCGTTGTCAGAACACTTACGACAAATTCATGATGTATCCCATGTCTCATCTTTAAGGAAGTACAAAAGATGTGAGGTAGCTCATTGGCATGTTTCGTTAGACGATATTGAGTTGCAACCCGATATTTCGTATGAGGAATAACCGATTGCTATTTTAGACCACGGTGAGCGTAGACTAAGATCGAAAGTGGTGCCCTTGGTTCGAGTCCAGTGGGGTCACCACAATGCCGAAGAATCAACTTGGGAACGAGAGGACGATATCTAAGAAAAATACCCACACCTCTTTTTACCAGGTACGCCTAATTTTGAGGGAAAAATTCCCTTGTAAGGGGGGGAGTATGTAATACCCCTTACTTTTGAGTAATTATTTTTTATATTAATTTGACATATGGGTTAGTTATATAAATAAAGGAAATTGGAGTAAATATTAATTTCAATAATTTAAGAGTTAATATTTATGAGTATTGCATATTTACCTTTACGCGAATGTAAATAATGTAATATTATGTTAATGTTGAGTCGCTATGCTTTGAGGCGACGGGTATAATTTATATTCCAATTGGATTATTATTAGAATGTTAATATGACGCTGGAATAGAAAATAATGAGCGATGTCCCGGATGTTAGTTTGGAGGGCGTGGTTAGTCCAGAAATGGTCGAGATAGTCAAAATAAGTGTGAGGGTTATTTTTGGTTTCTGGGGTACTTTTATCTAGTTATGACTTAATTATGATGTTACAGATCATTTTAAGTGTGTAGTAGCATTTAATGTTAGACTTAAGTTATTTGGGTATTTAGTCTTGCAAGAGCATTAATAGCTCATTTGGGTATTTTAAACCTAGAAAGTTAGAGAGAAGTGAGAGCTTGAGAGAAAGAAGAGAAAGAGAAGAGATTGTTGGTTGGAGCTTGAAATTGCAACTATGAAGAGAAATCTGAGACTACAATCTTGAGGAAAGTTTTATACTTGCAATACCTAATGATTATGTTGAATAAATTGTGTGATTAGTTATTGTTCTTAAGATTTGACCCATTTAGGGTTTGATTGAGTTTGTTGTTCAAATCTTCACCTATATAAGTTTGATATGATTTGAGGTTGTATATTATTAGGTGATCATATATAAATGGTTTGTTGGTAAAATTTGTTGATGATAGTTGGTGTAGAGGGAAGAAGAAGAGTTAGGGATTTAGGTTTTGTAAGTAAAAATGGGAAATGGCTGAGTGATATGGTGTGACCGATCGACCGCGGCCAAGCCGCCGATCGACCGGGCCTGAAGGGAAAAGCCTACTGGTTGCCTCGCAAGGCAAATTTCAATTACGCCGTCAACCAGGGGTCAGGGGCCAGTCGACCGGTACTCTGTTTTCAGCTCAAGAATTGGACTTTCTTTCTACTCCTTTTCTTCTGGGTTTAAGACTTAGGAACCTTTTCTTATGATGTATTGAGAAGTAATATGACCTCATATAAGGAGAGTGGTACTCTAGGATAAGTACGGGAAAGTCAGGTCTTATTTCGAGGAATGGTTATAAGTGCATAATGTCTCATTTCGTCTACTAAACGAGTGTAGGACTAGTATAGAGTCGGGTAGTGTGTGTTGGACCTTCGGGGGATAGTTTGATAACAAATATCCCGTGTAGCCATTTTGGCATGTACATACGATTTCAGAATTTAGGATAGTATGATTGGTATATTTTGTGACTAGCATATATACACATACCTATCTAAATTCTATCATAAGGGAAGTACGCATTAGAGGTGAATCCCTTGGCTAATGATGCAGGGAGAGTCTAGTCCTCAGGCCATGATACCGGTTGTTACATTGTATGATTGTATAGTTCGAAGTGAGGTAATTTCGAGTATGGTCATGACTCACTATCGAAGGTATATGGCCCCTTTCCATGCGTTGCGATTTAAGATACCCAGGTGGTCTTGGTTATAGGCCCTGAAGATAATAGTATTTAGGGGCGCATCCAGTGGGGTGACTCACGGAAGGATGGTCTTAGAACCGTTATTATTATGATTGTAATTGTTCCCATTGAAGTAGTATTTCACCCAATTGATTAATTGATTTAAGAAAATTGTGAATCAACTTTAATTGTCTATGGACCCTAATAATTATTGACTTGTGAATATGTTTCCAATTGATAAATTTGGCATGTGGAACATAGTTAGGTTACTCCTATTAATTACATGGGTAGTTTAACTTAAAATGAATTGTACGCGTTAGGATACGCACTTGGAAGAGAGGTGAGGATGATTTCTTGAATGAAGAGCGAATTCTATTTGTTTATGAAAGTAGCATTCATAATTGTCATGCATTTTCTTCACATGTACATCATAACAAATCGGGCCCTGACCCGTTTGTATTTCTTCTTCTTGTGTGGATCTTATATATATGTTCAGGTGCTCCGCCGCATGGGCGCCCGATGTGACCTTCCTTCCCAGTGTTAAGGGGCTACGGCATTTTGAAGATGTTGTAGGATTTTTGTAGTAGACGCGTCATTTCTTTCGATACTCTAAGCTATGATCACTCTGTATATGTAGAATCGCTACAGCGAAAATATTGCGACTTCTCAAATAAAATCCAATTTTAATATATCCCAAATTTTAGTTAAATCCTAAAATATGCATCTAGATGATTTATCCAATAAAATAAAGCATGCAGGATAAAACAAAAAATTTCAGGAAAAATCCCCGAAGGGAAAAACCTTTTTATTTCACTATAATTTGTAAATAACAACTTACACGGATTACAATGAAATATGGCGACACACGAATACCCGCAGGTGTCGGTCGTTGTCGTCAGCAAAGGAACAACCGTAGTTACTCCTTAAGAACACACAGTTCTATCTTCAACAATGAATCCACACGCATCGAATCCACATGGACACGCAGTCCAATCTTTACAGAGATTCTCTCCACAATAGCATGCAGCTCTCGGTTGTAGAGATCTCCCCACAAAGAATAAATTTCAACAAAGTTGAATCTAGGGTTCCAAAACAATTCACTAAAGGATTGGGATGTTTTGTGAAATAAAAATCAAAGGTTAAAGAACTTAAAAGAAGAAGACAAAACAATTCTGCAGAAGCAGTTTCGTAACAGTTCAAAAACGCAGGTCTTCTTATGAAAAACGGAGTTAGAAAAGCCTATTTATAAAAAACTTAAGGCAGCGCGTCGCTCGAACGAGATAGCTAACTCGTTCGAACAAAAAGGCATTGTCGTTTGAATGACAACTTCTAACAACTTCTCGCGAGACAGCTATGTCGTTTGAACGACATAAGCAGGTCGTTCGAATGACCTATCAAACGAGATTTCATGCATGCTTGTAGATAATTTTGATATGAACGTGTGGCCGTCAGTTTCGTATTTTTTTAATTTTTTATAAATTAGTTATGATTTTTCTACGGAAAGGTGTCCGAGAACAAAATCTTTAGAAAAATATTTGGTAAAAATATCCCAACATTTTAAGTGAAATGCTAAGGAATTAAAACTCGACCTTACCAAACTTAACCTCATGGAGGCTTGAATGTTGAAGATCTTAATATTCAGATCCGTCTTTGATGCTTGAATGTTCTTGAATACTTTTCGACGGTGTAGCGGTATACGACATACTAAATTGATAACAGACTTATAAAATAATGTCTATATTTGGGTGTGTTGCCCCATTTTAGTATTCGAACATACTGTCATACTTGGTGCAATCTTTTGTATTTAAGTCTGTTAACCGACAGCTTATTCAGTTATGTTTTGTAGAAATGTTGTTAAACTGTTATATATATATATATATATATCAACCTTTTGTTATAACTGTTAAATGGAAATGGCTTTTATCCAATTTGCAAAATTATATATGACATCCATTTTCTAAAATATTTGGTGGTTGTCTCGTATTATTATGCGACAGTGATGCTAAGAATGGACCATTTAAGATTCCTGTTTTTATTGGAGTAGTGGGCTGGTCACCTCTTATTTTAATAAGCAGGGTGTCACAACCGCTAAATGTCCGGAATACCCCCATATAATGTATTTTTTCCAAGTATGTCGTCCATTATTTTCTCTTCCCTAACGATCTTTCTCTACTTGTTTATCTCATCAATTCGGAGACATGATCTCCCTACCTACCTTCCCCACCCCTCCCTTTTCCCGCCTCTCCAGCATCGTCGTCCATACTACCCCTCAAAAGAATCCCAATCGAATAAAACCCTAGCTTCACCCCGTTGAATTTTCCCAAATAAACAGGCCCGCGTGCCATCCTCCTATAGCTATCTCTACCGCATATCCCACGAAAACCTAATTTCACATACCATGTTTGACCACTTCATTTCTTGTAAGCGATTTGTTTTCCTTTATTAAAAACAACTTTTTCATTTAGCAAGGAGTTCGAGGATGTTTAATGGAGGGTAGATTTTTATTTATTCTTCTCATTTATTCATGTTCTTCTCTACCTTCATGGAACGAAAAAATATATTTAGAACATTTTAATCAATATAATATTTATGTAATGTAATTCCTATTTCTTCTTTATTATAATTTTTGTTGTGATATAGTTCACAGTTGGTGTTAATGGTTCTGGAAAGTCAAACTTTTTACATGTAAGAGATTCTAAATCAATACGTTTTGTTAATTATTTATCATTATAGTAATTTTTGGTTGCTTCTATCTGAGGATAGGCATGATTTTCTCATTGTTTGTTCTGCCATTTATTAGTTTTCTAGTTATGATTGTTAGTAACTATTTAAAATCGTTTATATACTTGAACTTCCATGTATTTTAGGAAATGCCCAAAAGAGAATTTTAATTTATTTTCGGTACTTTTTGCCTAAATTTGTAGAAAATACAATTTTTATACATAATACGAAGCACATCTACAACAATGGGGTAAACAAATAAAGAAAACTAAAAACCATATTGAGTTGGGAAAAAATAATTGAATTGTGAACTTAGGGTATTTGTTTTTAAAAAGTTAGATTAGGGCGGGGTAAAAAAATAAAGAAAACTAAAAACAAGACTGAATTGGGAAAAATAATTGAATTTTAAACTTAGTGCATTTTTGTTTACAAAGTTAGATTTCCATTTTTTCTCAATCCATCTCCTTCCATCCAAACACAAATCTCAATGATTGTGAAATAAAATGGTTTCAATATGGAAATTTGTATAAAAAGTAAGATCTAATACTTCTTCTTAATAATGTTGTGCCAATAGATTCCTAGATGTAGTGGAAGGGGGAAAAGGAGATAAATCAAAAGGTACTTTAAAAAATAAAGTTTTTTTAATGTGTAAATTCACATTTATCATAATATAGCCAAGGTTTTCACTAACAGATCTAACCCACTCAGAATTATTCAAACTCATGTTACATCAGTGTATAAAGTTGAACACTACTGCTTTGTGGGTTGTTGAACATTTCTGTTTGTTATCAAAAATTGCCTTTTTTTATTTCTTAATTTTTTGTGACTAAGTTAACATCAAAATAAATAGGTAACCTCATCGATTTAGTAAAAAAATAGTGTACTTTTCCATCATTATCATTCTTACGGATGTTGGCAAATATTCAATTCATGATATATCTCCAAAATATGATCTTACTTGTTTTAATCAAATTCAAAATTTGAATTATTAAAATTTAGTATTTATTATTACATTTAGTTAGTACAACTATTGCTTTCATTTGTAATCCATGCACTATTTTTTTTACATACTCATACCTCATCGTACTAAACTTAGTGCGATAAATGTGGATTGTGATCATCAGGTTATAAGAATACCTCGCTCGCTTCGGAGATAATTTTAATGCATTTGTATTTAATTTCAGTTAAGGTATTGGTAATTTTGATCCATTACTGATTTTGTATATTTTCTCTGATTTCAATTTTTCCAAGGAACGTTGGTTCACTTCTTTTAGTTAAGCAAATGAAATTCTTTTGTCCCCATTATGTAAAGGTACATTTCCTTTAAATTAGATTTGAAGTCAAGTATTTGAAGTACATCTCCTCCACAAAAATGTTATGCACATTCTTTGCAATCATTATGGTAAACACAAACAAGGACAATATGTAGTACAATGAGTCCAATACCTGCAACATCAAGGCCACAACTAAAAATGACATTGAACTAACACAAACTGTTCTTCCTCATATGCTGAATATGCAAAAAGGTGCTCACAAATATTCTTCAATATTCTGCATCAGTCGCACACTAAATTAATATAGTCTCGCATCTAACACAAGAACGAAATACTACTTAAACTTATCGTCCAAAATGGCTTCAATGAAGCAATTGTGACTCTTTTTGACGAGCCAGAGTCCTTTATAGGCTTCTCAGTTACAACATTCATAGACTCCAAAAAATAGGTTAATGCATGAATTCACATTTTTACTTTGCAAATTATGTAACTCATAAAAAATACTTTATTCATACACCAATAACAATTAACTTCATCGACATGGAATGGTTAATTCACCCTACTATTGATGTCTATATACTTTCATCGAAAGATGTTTCAACTTCTACATCAAAGCCAACGCATTAATGGATTCAGACCATGAGGTCAGTTGCTTTATTGAAATACCTTAGTCTCACTACCAATGTAAGATATTGACAATGGTGAAATCTGCCTCTATCTCGGACACATTTACTTGAGGCACTACTCCTTGCAACCAACACCCAAAGGACGACTTTTAACTTAGTTATTGGATCATATTGGGTAGTCCATCAATATCTTTTTTTAATAAACTATTAAACAACAAAGTATCGTAATAGATTTGTGTCCAGTTCTTATACTCGAATTCAATAGTTGAGCTACAAATTAACAATTGGTCAGTTATTTTATCCGAATTCACTCATTTTGGAAATGGCTCCAATTACAATTCTTCAATTGATATTTCTACGATAATTTTCTGGAAATAGTTAAAGAGATTCCTTACGTTTCCCCTTTTCTTTTGAATTTAGACTACACATCTGTATGCTAGCTTTTAGTTTGAAAATCTTTCATTTATTTCAAAACTTAATATTGGTTCATTTATATTTAATAAAACAACATTCCGTTGATATGGTTTTCTTAGTTTTTAATGGATGTGGATTCTTGTGATGCCTCTTTATTCGATTTTCTATTTAAGATAACAAGTTGACAGAGGTCACACATGCGACGCACGTGAGCACAACTAGTTCTTAGAAAATGGGTATAGCTTCTTTCTATTAGCTTTCAACTCCTAGTTGGAGTTAGGTAGGACTTTGGATTTTACATAAAAGGCTTATTTTATTTTTGCCTTAAATGGGCTAACAATAGAATAATATCACACTCAAAATTCAACAACATACAAAGCTCAACTCAAGAAGGATTTGACCTTTAAAACTGTCTTTGGGTCTTCAATCCCTGAACTAAGAGGCAATTTTTGACCACCAAGTTGAGAATTTATCTCCTTGTTGTACTCCATAAATGTTTCCACCTAATTATTTTATAAAGTCATATTTTCAATTTTTTCAGAAATGTCTAACATATATAATAGGACTTTAGGCTAATGACCAATTAATGTACACAACTATCAAAAATCATCCAAGAAAAGATCATGGATGTACAAACTTCCAATGTTAATAAGCAACACATGAGACAACAAAAAATGACCAGTTCTGAATTCAGGTCCTACCAATGTGCAGTGGCGAAATATAGCCTGGGGATAAACCTAACTGAAACTTCCATAGTTTGCACAAAGCGATTACTCTCACACTTGACCCACATTTGCGCACTTGATAGCCCAACTAATTCCTAATTAAATGTGGTTCATTTTTAATATCGTGCTTGTTCTAAAGTTAGGGTCTAATGAAGATTACATTGACTAAGTAAGGAAGGCATCATCTTTTTTAAAGGATTCTATGGGCTATAGAGCATGGGATTCTTCAATGTACAATAGAGTCTGGAGAAATTTACAATGAATTCATTCTTCAAACAAAGTTTGAGGGAAAGGTGGGGTGATGATATGCCACACGAGCTAGAGTACCGTCGAGGAGGGGGACTTAATCAAATTAAGGGATAACATGAATAGAGTACACTCCAACGAAAGCAATCTTGAGAATTCTTTGGGCACAGTGGAAGCATTCTTATTAGCTTATGGTACATGTGCAATAGAAAAATAGGAGACAACCAACCATTTACTATTACACAGTGAGGTAGTGAGGCCATCACACTTCAAGTTACTTGCCAAGGTCAGTAGAAGCGTTGTTTAGTAGGTAGAGATGCATCCAACAAGAGAGGATTTATTTTTGTTTTGGCATAATGAGGTGTTGCACATGTTCTTTTTTGTACTTGTGGGAAATTTCTCCATTATGCCAACTTTTTCTATGGAGCACAAATACTTCGTTAGGATTCTCGTAATACATATAGGATACGTGGATACATGGACACCTATGTGTATTAAGGCATGTTCGAAAATAGAAGATAGACCACATGTGTTGTGTACGTATCCACACATCATCCAGATTCCAGATTCCAGATTTATCTTTTATTTTCTGGTTACATCTTGGATACCTGAGGTGGTATGGGGAGATGGTTGGGAGATGTGGGGTCACAATGTTTATTCTGAATAAGGCTATTATATAGCCATACATATCTTTTTGCTTATTGATGGTTTTCAGTTTAACAAATGTGTTATCTCCAATGTAAATTCCTATGTTGTTATGTAAATAAGACAATGTGTATCTTATGTAATATATAAATAAAATAGTGATACACTTACCTACAACTAGTATCGAAAAATTACCGAAAGTGCTTCACACGTATTGTACTATGGTGGGGTCCACGTCATGATACAATACATGTAAAACACTTTCTGTAATTTTCCAGTACTAATTGTAGGTACATATAACATTTTCCATATAAATATAGTTTATAGATAATCCATATGAAAAATCATCTCCAATGCAAAAGTTTAAAAGTGAACTTAGATTACACATGTAAATGATTGGTTTGTTTCGTAAATTGTAGAAGAAAATGAAAAGGCAAGGTGCATAGAGAAATTTTTTTGATTGGTTGCTTTTGGTACGCACAATGTACATGCGGATGATCATCCTCATAATGCTTAAAATAAGTGTGCCACGTCATATTCATAGTCACCATCTCATATGCATTGGAGAAGTATTATTATCCACATTGTCTATTTATCTTAGAGTGGTGCTATGGGTACCAAATAACTCCCCCAAATCTCCCCCAAATAGTATTGATGAGTTGTGCCCTGACGAGACTCATACCATAAGGTATAACACTTAAAGCTATTTGGGAGATGATTTGGGGGAATTGTTTGGGACACATAGCATTTTCCTTTTATTTTATGGGGTACTCCACTTTCTTCCGATTCACATTAGAGATGGAGATGGTCTGACTTTCAGTTCTTAAAACTTCATAATAATTTCCACGAGTTTCCAACTCTAATGAATTTGTTTCATGTTATCAACATATGATGAGCATTCGACGCTTCAATTAGCTCAATTGTAAACCATAACATTAAAACACACACATACTAAAACTAAACAAAGTTGGATTAAATTACCAGTCAACATTCTAGGAAGATGAACTGGACATTTAAGACAAAGCCGAGATGGAATTTTTGAATCTCTGAAGAAGCGCAAATGAAGAAACCGAACCGTAAGAAATCCTCTCTCCACTGAGAATCATCGATCTCTCCATCCCCACAACCGAGTTTTACATCCACCATTTTTCCTCTAACTTCCCCCTCGAATAATTCTTGGGTTGGCGCAAAATATAAGGCAGAGAGTCTTGTCGCAAGATCAAGAGAGAAAGGAGAGAGATTGGGGGTTTGACGGAGTGGGCTTATGATGGGGGGGGTTCTGTTGAGAAGGGGACAATGGAGGTGTCTTCGCCAGAAGATAAATCCAGGTCTGGCATTTCAATAGGGTTTGGTTTGGGTGTGTTTGTTACAAGGTTTTAGGTTTTTTCCTTTCTTAAAACCATAATTTGAATGGTAATCACACTAAGAGGTTGTTTGTTTTTGTAGGTTTAAATCTGAACCATTTGTTAAACGAAAATTTAATTAACCTTTTAATTAATATTTAATTATATTAATTGTAATTAATGTACATTTTAATTTAATATAATATATTAATCTTGATAATTCCAATCAGATTTTTATTATGTAATATGTTAATATTTTATTAATTCAATATATATATATGCATTTGTGTAAGAATTAATATACTTTATATATACATTATTTTTATTCTGAATATTTATGTTTGGCTACATACGTGTAGGTCTGTAAATCGGGTTGGGTGAGTCGGGCTTCGAATAGCTCAGGCTCGGCCCGAATTTTCATATCCATATCCCAGGCCCGAGCTCGGCCCGAATTGAAATAAAAGTTTATGCTCAGGCTCGGCTCACCAAACTCACGGGTTCGGGCCCATTTTCAGACAGGCCCGATTTGAAATCTGAAAAACGTTTTAATTGAAAAATATTTGAATTTAAAAAATCAGCCCACTTTTAGTTTAGAAATGTTCAAAAAACCAACCTAATATTTTAGTTTAAAAAATTCACCACACTTTTTGTTTAGAAATTTTCAACAAATCAGCACTCTTTTTTTAGTTTAAAAAAATCAGCATACTTTAGTTCAGAAATCTTAAAAAAATCAGCACCTTTTTTTAGTTCAAAAAAATCAGCACACTTTTTTAGTTTAAAAAAATCAACACACTTTTAGTTTAAAAATATTCAAAAAAAATCAGCACACTTGTTTCAAGTCCAATAAATGATGCAGCATACTTTTAAATCAATATTGTGCATGCATACAGTTGCACAATATAAAATAATTCAGCACTAAATCAGTCATACATACATACATAATATAACTCAGCACTAAATCAGCATTGTTTCAAGTCCATTGTAATGGTGCATATCTTTTCAACATTCCACTCAAGCAAGCAACTTATAATAACATCGGCAAGATTTTCGCCACTTGCTTGCATATGCACCATTACAAAGTTTACAATTCTCTTATGCAACTTCCACCCATTATCAATGAAATGAGCTGTTAGTGCCAAAAAGGGTAAATCTTGACGAGATGTCCAAGTGTCGGTTGTTAGACAAATTCGTGGACATTTGTTTGATTGCAACATACCCTTCAAAATGTCTTTTTCTTGTTTGTAACGTTTCATGCAATCACTCCTCACCGTGGCTCGAGAATTAAATTGATACTTAGGGCATAAACCACAAATATACTTATGAAAAGCAGGGTGTTCCACAAAACTAAAGGATAGCTCCGCGCATATGACAAGATCACTCAAGTCTTTCCTAGAACGTTCTTGGTCAAATTTCCATGGGACAAGAGTACAATCTTCCTCCGATTTCCCTTTTTCAAACTTGAGAACACTTTGGGACGGATCTCCTTCGATGGGATTCAATTTGTTATAACTATGACACAATCGATTATCAATATGGCGAAGTAAATGGGTGGTTCCACCCTTGCTTGGATAAGAAAATAACTTATTACAATAATTGCACTTACATTCATCACGTTCACCGGGCTTAGGTAGAACCTTTGAGAAATGCAACCACACTTTAGATCTTGTCTTCACTTCTCTTTTTCGCTTATCATCCACACTTGAATCAGGCGGATCACTTGGATTGGTATTAGAATTATTTGCATCGACTTCATTGTTTGCATCCGACATCTACAAAATTTAGTATATACCATAAAAATTACATAATTATAAATTAAGACAACTAACATTCAATTATATTACAAGAGTAATTCATACCACCTCCGAATTTCCCGTTTTGAGTTCTACAAATACTGAGTTCTGCTAAGTAACAATGCAATTAGCAAGTAGAATCTGCAAAGCACAAAACCATAAATGTTAAAAACACAATTGTTACCAGAAATGTATTTGTCTAAACAGAAATGTAACAGAAATTGGTAACAGTTTATACAAATTGTTCATACAGAAATTTGTTTATACAAATTGTTCATACAGAAATGTGTCTAAACAGAAATTGTTCATACACATTGGTAACAAAAATTGTTCATACAGAAATTGTTTATACAGAAATTGTTCATACAAATTGTTCATACAGTTTATACAAATTGTTCATACAGAAATGTGTCTAAACAGAAATTGTTCATACAAATTGGTAACAAAAATTGTTCATACAAATTGTTCATACATTTTATACAAATTGTTCATACAGAAATGTGTCTAAACAGAAATTGTTCATACAAATTGGTAACAGAAATATGTCTAAATAAGAAATGTAACCTTGGGATTTGATAAATAAAATGTAACTTTAGAAATATAACCTTACAAATAGAAATGTAACCTTAGAAATTTGTATAAACAAAAATTGTTACAAACACCAAAAATGTGAGTTGGTTTGGTTTAAACACAGATATTTGTTACAAACACCAAAAACAGTTTAGAAGTCTATAACTGTTACCAAAAACACAGATCAACAACGGTTTTGTGGTTGAGATGAGAGCGATTTTGTGTTTGAGCAGCCGTGGGATGTTGAGTAGCGGTTTTGTGGTCAAGAGTCGTGAGATCGTGTGTGAGTTGAGAGCCGTGAGATCGTGTGTGAGTTGAGAGAGGTTGAGAGCAGCAGTGAGTTGTTGAGTAGCGGCGGCGACGGCGGCGGGTTAAGAGCGGAGGATCAGCAGCGGCGGCGAAACGACCCTAGGGTTTGTCCTCTTTTCTCCACCAGATCCAAAACGAGAGAGAGAGAGAGAGAGAGAGAGAGAGAGCATAACTTACGAAATGGGGGGGGTACGAAATGGTTTCTTTACCCCTTTTTTTGCTATTATATAATGACCATTAAACCCTTTTTTTGCTGTTATAATGTATTTTTCATTAGGGGACTAAAAGGTAAATATACCTAATTATATATGTAATTATATATATATATATATGAGTTCGGGCCGGGCCCAAATCGGGCTTCAAACTGCTATGCTCAAGCCTGACCCGAATTACAAACGGGCCTCAAAATTTGGCTCAAGCTCGGCTCGGCCCAAACTCACTTAAAGCTCGACCCGAATTTACCGGGCCGAACGGGCGGGCTTCGGGCTTTCTTGGCTCAATTTACAGGCCTACATACGTGTTATAATATATATATATTTATATGTTATCAATGTTCATATATTTAAGTAGTATATATTTTTATATAACTGCTAATCATGCATTTGTTATATCTTTATGTTCATATATTTTTATGTACATGCAATTTTGATGTAAGCCTTTTAATATTATGGACCCCACGCTTATGTATTATCTTGTTCAATCTGTTCCTATGCAAAGGTATATATTTATACATCTATATAATGTTATATATCTTGTTAATATATACTCTATATATTTATATGTTATGTGTTAATATATAGTAGATATTATATATTGTTTATACTTATTATTTATATATATATTTATTTATACGACTTCATCTGTTCATGTAGTTACATATATATAGGCCCCTCCTATAAGGACTCTTTATGGTGCAGACCCCAGTACATATCATTTTTTTAAAATAGTAAAGAAATGAATTTTTTGATAAAACTTCATGGATATGATCTCCATGGTGAAAAGATCATGGATATGATAAAACTTCATGGATATGATCTCCATGGTGAAAAGATCATCTCCAATTTTTTTCATCAAAAAATTCAATAAAAAAAGTCGTTGAGATGAGGTGATATGTAAAAAAATAGTATAAATATGCATTTTCGACCGTTGAAATATATACGATCATCTCACCCACTTTTTGATTGAATTTTTTTATGAAACTTCATGGATATGATCTCGACAATGAGAAGATCATATCCATGAAGTTTCATCTTCAATCAATAAAGTGGTTGGTGCCGACCCAACATTTCAACGTTTGAAAAAGAATATTTTTACCATTTTTTTACATATCACCTCATCTCAACGATTTTTTTATTGAATTTTTTGATTAAAAAAATTGGAGATGATCTTCTAACCGTAGACATCATATCCATGAAGTTTCATCAAAAAATTAATTTTTGTACTATTTTCAAAAAATGGTATGTACCGAGGTTTGCAACATAAGAATTCCTTATAGGAGACTTATATATATATATATATATATATATATATAAAGTCTCATGTAAGGACTCCTTAGGTTGCTGACCCCGGTACATACCATTTTTTTTAAAATAGTAAAAAATATAAATTTTTTTATGAAACTTAATGAATATGATCTCCATGGTGAGAAGATCATCTCCAATTTTTCCCGTCGAAAAATTCAATAAAAAAACTGTTGGGGTGAGGTGATATGTAAAAAAATGGTATAAATATGCATTTTCAACCGTTGAAATGTTCGGTCGGCGCCAGCCGCTTTATTGATTGAATTTTTTTATGAAACTTAATGGATATGATCTTCTCACTATCGAGATCATATCCACGAAGTTTCATAAAAAAAATTCAATCAAAAAGTGGGTGAGATGCTCGCCAACATTTCAACGGTCGAAAATGCATATTTATACCATTTTTTTACATATCACTTCATCTCAACGGTTTTTTTAATTGAATTTTTTTATGAAAAAAATTGAAAATGATCTTCCCACCATGGAGATCATATCCATAAAGTTTCATCAAAAAAATCATTTTTTTACTATTTTAAAAAAAGGGCATGTGCCGGGGTCTGCACCATAAGGAGTCCTTACAGGAGACTCTCTCTCTCTCTCTCTCTCTCTCTCTCTCTCTCTCTCTATATATATATATATATATATATATATATATATATAATCATTAACGGTTGTTTTTCTTTTCTTGAGACTAGATTTCATCCCATATCAAAATCTCAAAAATTTCTCAAGAAATGACTCGAGTGTTGAATATAAATGTACAAAATTGAAAATTGTTTAAAATCTTCTGTCAGCTTCTTTTGGCCCCATGTTGAAGTTTGAAATGATAGAGGCACAGTGCGTCAGCTCTCTCAGTTCACAAGTCACTACACAAAAAATAACAATTTAGCACACCCTCATATTAAAAATCTGGCACAGTTTAAAACTGTGTCAAATTCTGACACGGTTTAATGACAATCTGTCACACTTTAAAACAGTGCCAAAATTTTCAACTGTTTTTAAATGTGCCAAAATTGAGTACACTTTACTAGAATATAAAATGCCCTAAAAAAAATTAGACTCAAGTCATTTGGATTATCCCGCTCACTCCCACTTTGGAGTCTCCCGCTCAGCTCTCTCTCTCCTGCGTTTTGGTCACAAGTCGGCTGTCGTTAATCTTTTTCTCCCACGTTTTGGTCACGTTTTGGTGGTGTAGCTGCTGTTATAGTTTATTTTGGTCACGTATTCACGTTATAGTTTGTTTCGATAAGGGTCAGGAAGTGAAGGAGAATCTGTAGCCAACACAGGTCGGGGTATATATTTGAAGGTTGGAGGTGGGTTTTCTAACCGTACACTAGAAATGCTTGATCGGATTTCAATAGCTTACGGTTCTTACTTTCTATCCCAAACTTATATTCAATTTTGTGGGTTTGGTGGCATTTCCATAATATTCGAAGGAAAAAACATCAAACTCTTCTCAATCTTTATAAGAGCACAAAAAGATTCTTGTATCATTGATACCTTCAAAAGTTTCTTATCTTTGAAGCCCAAAGGTAATTTATTAACTGTATCACATTTTATGATTTGGGTTTGTTTTAATTTCAATAATTTCAAACAATTTGTTGTGTTATGTGTGTAGGGTAACAAGATGTGCGTTTACATACATTGCTCCTCAAAGGTAAATTTTATTTTTGTCCTTAGATATGGGTTTTTAATTTCTTTACCAATTCTTCAATGTTTCCTTCAGAACAATTATACTTTAGTTACTAAATGCCATACTAGATGTTAAATTATGAAAAGGTAATTTTAAAATTGTTTGAATTTCTTATATGGGAATGATCTTCAATTTATTGAACCATTACTAGTGTAAGTCAACGAGAATCAAAATATTGGTGTTTTTCTCTCTAGAATAAATGAAGGTTCTGAATTGAGTTTTTCCTATCCTTTTAGAGAAATATTCAATTTCTTTCATCTGTTAGGGCTCTTGATAAGTTGTCATTGATTTTAGTTTTTTTAAATATTACCACTAAACGTTTTGGTGGTGTTGCACACCCTGGGGTAAGGTCGCATGCTTGATCGAAGGTCGATGCAGGTTGATAGAGAGTTCTTAAAACATTAGGGTTCTGAAAATTAATTGCCTTTCTTTTTTCTGGTAAATATTTCTGTTATGCAGTATGTTTTTCTGTGCACTATTTCCTCAAAGAGTGTTCGAGATTTATTTTTCATATTTATTTGCTTTGGTTAGTGTTCATTATTTAAAAGTCATTGTCGTTGTCTTCTTTGTCTGTACGATTGGCATTATATAAACATGGTTTTGATAGATAAAATGGTCATATTTATTTTTATTTCCAGGAGGAGATGTATCGGTTTGTTAAAAAGGCAGTGGATCTTATGCGAGAGGAAAAGCTTCTTTCTTAGCAGGGCGTCCTATCATTATGTTTCAGGTGTAGGACACGTCTTTACTTCATTGTGCTCAAAATAGATTAACGACATTAAATGTGTTTACTGTTAGATATTTGTTTTAATTAGTTCCATTCATCGACGTTGTGACACCCCGCCTAATTAAATACCGGGTGATCAGCCCTTTATTAAATTAAAAATCAAGGTGAACGGTTGGTTCATTCTTAGCATCACTGTCGCAAAATAAAATTTCCAATTTAATCACCCTAAATAATTAAGCTAAGTGTCAAAATAATTTTAAAACCTTATTTCCATTTTATTAAATCCGAATATGAAAACCTTTTTAAATAACCAACAATTTAAGAACTCTCACATATAATAACACACAAGAATTATATTCATCCATATAAACCAAACTAGTTTAAACTATAAATAAAACCATCCTGGCAGTAATTAAATCCCAAAGAGTACCAACTAATGGAAATATAAAGGAACGTAAATCTCTAACAATAATCCAAACTGAATAGAGAAACGGGAGACACATGCCCTAACTAATAAGAACTAAAAATAGGAGTAGAATCAACAACGAGGTCGTCTAAGCAATGGCCTGCAACTCTCACATAAGTTGCAGCGCGTCTGATCCAAAGAACCTAAGCATGACGCCCCTGTGGCTGGACACATGTATTATATACATATATATACAAGAAAGAAGAAATAATAGGAAACGGGTCAGAGCCCGAGTGTAAAACAATTTAAAATTAGTTTAGCAAGAATTTAAAATGCTTACCGATTAATGTAACAACCATGTTAGTATGCGACACTCTCTTGAAAAAATTTCACCTCTCATCTAGTGTGCACGCCTACTGCACTATTAATCCCATAAGTTTATTTTAACTTGACTTCCCCCATAAGGTTTCATCCCGTCACATATTATGGCTAATATGATTAATTTCTGAAAATTAAGCTTTCTCATATATCTTACGTTATTTGAAATAACTTAGTGATGTCACAAAATTTTCAGATACTTATAATAAAGTTGGAGTAATTATTCATTACTTAACTACTTTTATGCACAGTAGGAAGTTATCATACTTAAGAGTATATATATATATATATATACAGTTCTGCTCTTGTGCGGACTAGTCCGCATTTTAAGAATGCGGACCGGACATGTGTCACCTAGCGGTGAGCCCAGAAAGAGAGAGAGTGTGCCTATAATTTAGGCGATAATTTCTAGGCTCACCGTTAGGTGACACATGTCCGGTCCGCATTCTTAAAATGCGAACTAGTCCGCACAGGAGCATTATTATATATATATATATATATATATATATATATATAGGGAGAGGTTCACGAGTGGACCAAAAGAATGAACTTTTTAATGGACCTTAACAAAAAACACATAATAACACATTAATTTTAATTTCTATAGTGTAATTGGTCCGCGCAAGCGGCACCCGATACCACACCTTCACCCCACTAACCCCCCACCCCCCACCCCCACCCCCAACCACCACCATCACCATAGCAGCCCTTGTGGCAGCCTTTATGACAGCAGGGCTGCCATGGGGGTGGGGGTGGGGTGGGGGATCGATCGACATGCGTATTTGGCGCCGCTGGCGCGGACCAATTACACAATAGTAATTAAAATTAATGTGTTATTATGTATTTTTTGTTAAGGTCCATTAAAAAGTCCATTCTTTTGATCCACTTGTGAACCTCTCACTATATATATATATATATATATATATATATACTATCGGCACCCCGCATGAAATCTATGGTACTGGCATACTCTGCTATCAAGTTCCCGTATTACACATATTAAGGGAAATATTAGTTCGGAATCACTCTCGAACTGTATTAACATAAAACACATACAAATGGAGGTGACGCATAGTTCCAAGTCAGTAAGAGGTCAGCACATACCCTCACTACACCAAAATGGCCAAAATGTCACCTTTCAGTCGGCCACCCTTGTCAAGGTCATTGACCGTGACAAAAAACACGCATTTTATGTCACGGTCATTGACCTTGACACGACCGTGGCAAGGAATTGTCACGGTCAATGACCGTGACAAGGCCGTGACAAATTTACTTGTCACGGACTTGTCACGGTCATTGACCGTGACAATTCTTTAAATAATTGTCAAGGTCAATGACCGTGACACGATCGTGACAATGTTTGCAGCAAAAACCCTTTCCCCCTTCTTTTTTCCCTCCCGCCATTCCCTCCCTCTCTCTCTCTCTCGACGCTTCTCTCTCTCTCTCTCGACGCTGCTCTCTCTCTCTCTACTTTCAGGTTTAATTCTCTCTCTCTCTCTCTCTTCCATTTATATATATGTTTGTGTGTATATATATGTGTGTATGTGTGTATATATGTGCGTGTGTGTATGCGTGTGCGGGGGGGGGGCAGGGTAGGGGTAGGGTGGGGGGTAGGGGTGGGGCAGGGTGGGGGGTAGGGGGTTAAAAATGTAAATAAATAAGTAATTTTCTATAAATTTCCAAAAATAATATCCAAAAATGTAAATGTAAATAATATCCAAAAATGTAAATGTAAATAAAAACAATAAATAAGTAATTTTATGACGGGTGATGAAAGCCCGTAAACATGTTGGGGTGGTGGTGGGGGTGGGGTATGATTTATAAAAAGCACAAAACAATAGTGAAAATTCAATACCTGAAATTAACATTGAGATTATTTTAAATAGACAGTCACTACTGTGTGTGTGGGTGTGTGTGTCTATGTGTGGTGGGTGGGGGGCTATTGTGTGTGTGTGTGTGTGTGTATGTGGTGAGTGGGGCTAGTGGTGTGTGTGTATGTGGTGAGTGGGGGGTGTGGAGGGAGGTGGGTGTGTGTGTGTATGTGGTGAGTGGGGGTGTGGAGGGAGGTGTGTGTGTGTGTGTGTGTGTATATTTGAATTAACCCATGAATTTGTATTTTTGTATTTGAATTAACCCATGAATTTATTTTTGTATTTGAATTAACCCATGAATTTATTTTTGTATTTGAATTAACCCATTATATGAACCATACTTGAAATTAAATATAGTGCGCATAGATACTAGCCTTCTAGTTCTTATGCGTACGCATTCAATAGCCCTTAGACCCGTTCGAGAGTCATTACCCCTGTAATGAGATCTCTCGAATTGTCCTGTTTGGACAGTTTGAGACTGTATAATTTCTGTATAATATTCTTATTGGCTTAAAGTTGTTTGGAGAAAGTTCTGCAGTCGTATCTTAATGTTCTCTGGGTACATACTAGATTGACAAGTGTGACTGTTATTTCAATTGACCAATTGAAATAACACTCACACCTACCAATCTACGTCGTGTACTTGGAGAACTAAGGGGATATGCTGTCGAATTTTTTTCAAATCGTAACAATGTGCATGAGCTGTTAAGTATATTACAGAAAAATGCAGTCTTGAATGGGATAGGACCACTTACCCTTTAATAGGATAATTAAATGATGGGATAATTAAATAAAACATACTATAAATCTAAGTTTTGTTTACCTTTAATAGGTGTTTAGTTGTGGTAGCTGTGATGAGATATCCGAAATACAAAGAGTGGATGGGTGAGACTAATAGAATGGGGGATGTGTTTCGCAGAGGTGCTAACGAATTTGTGAAATATGCAAAGAGATGTCGTAATGATGAAGAGTTTCCATGTCCCTGTGCTAGGTGTAAGAATCGTAAGGTGTTTGAGTGGAAAATAGTTGAACTACATTTGTTAAGATCGGGTATGCAAGATAGTTATCGATTTTGGAGTTTTCACGGTGAATTAAAAGTTCCTTTTGTCCCCGATCAACCTTCACAACAACCTTCAACAAGTAGAATAGATGTAGAAGGGGACGACGTAGATCATAATATGTTAGAGGATTTAGTTGATGATGCGTATGGAGTTTATGAAGCTGAGGAGAATGAGGTTACTGATGATGTAGAAGATTCAAGTGCTCGTGAAGATAACACGATAAAACTTGACGATGACTACCAAAGTTTAAAATTTAAGGCGACCCAACCGTTATACTCTGGCTGTGAGAAAGATCAAACAACTTTACATGCCATGGTTGGTTTCCACAGTTTTAAGACGCAGTACGGTTTGTCTGGCAATAGCGTGACGGGAATTCTGAAATGGGTGAAGGGCTTATTACCCAAGGTGAATACACTTCCAAATAGCTATCCTGTTATGAAGAACAGTTTGAAAGGTTTGGGAATGAAGTATAAATCGATTCATGCTTGTGTGTATGACTGCATACTATACCGAAAGGAGTATGAAAATCTCGATCGTTGTCCGGTATGCGATGAACCTAGATATGTCCAATCTACTAGTAAGGAATGCACAAGCTCAAAAGTGCCTCAAAAAGTATTGAAATATTTTCCCGTTGGGCCTAGATTAAAGCGATTTTTCACAGTACCAAGGATTCCAGAGGCAATGACTTGGCATGCTAGGGCAGAAGTATGGGGGTAATATCATGCGTCATCCTATTGATTCTACTGCCTGGCGGAGGATTAATTTTGAGTATCCCGATTTTGCTCGAGAACAACGCAACATTCGTTTGGCTATATCAACAGATGGTTTCAATCTATTTGGAAATCTAAGCACCAATCAGAGTGTATGGCCAGTGATCCTAGCCCCACTCAACCTCCCTCCTTCACAGTGTATGAGACCTGAATTTTCGATGATGGCTTTATTGATACCTGGGCCAAAGGCACCAAGTGATGACATTGATATCTACCTGGCTCCTTTGGTATAAGAATTAAATGAGTTGTGGGAAGAGGGTGTGCAATCATTTGACTCTTTTAGAAAAGAAGAGTTTACGCTGAAAGCTATGTTGATGTGGGCAATTCATGATTTTCCAGCTTATGGGACATTATTCGGATGTGTAGTACATGGTTATTTGGGGTGTCCTATTTGTGGAGAGGAGACTGAATCTCTTCGTCTATTCTCTAGCTTAAAAAATGTATACCATTGCCACAGGAGGTTTTTATCCCCAGCTCATAGTTTCAGATTTGAGAAAGGTTCCAATTTTTTATTGGACGGAGTTGAACATAGGCTACCGCCGAGACAACTTTCGGGTTCAGAAATTGAAAGTAAATCTTCTGAATGTGGCCCAAATATGCCAGGTAAGAATCCCAAATTTAAGAATGTCAAGCATAAGAAGACCCCAACTGGGAATGAAACTGAGATAAGAAAGGCATGGTCTCGGAGGTCAATTTTATTTGACTTGCCTTATTGGAAGAAAAACCCGGTGCGCCATGTATTGGATGTGATGCATGCAGAGAAGAACTTCGTTGAACATATTGTGGGTACTTGCCTTGAGGGGAGTCATTCTAAGGATGGAGAAAATGCACGAAAAGACCTTAAAACGTTAAAACTTAAGCCACAACTATGGTTGAAAGAAGATAGTAGGGGAAGGACAATAATTCCCCCTGGTGCATTTACTTTGACGAGTGGGGAAAGGAAGGTGCTTCTAGACACAATATATAATTTGAAGGGCCCATCTACTTTTTCGTCCAACTTGTAAAGGATTGTGAATTATGCTACTCATGATTTACATAAGTGTAAGTCCCACGATTGGTATGTGATCATGCAATTGATTTCTCTATTGTTTAAGCACTGTTTCTCCAAGCACAAGGATTTGCGTAGGGCTATTATGAAAATTAGTATTACCTTCTCCCTCTTGTGTGAGAAGGTAGTGAATCGAGAACACATAGTGGCCGCAAAATTGGTTGTGAATGAAGCAATTTGTGTATTGGAGAAGTACTTTCCCCCAGCATTCTTTGACATAAGTGTTCACTTGTTGGTACACCTATCCGACGAGGCACTTCTTTGTGGTCCAGTTAGATATCGGTGGATGTATCCATTTGAAAGATTGATGAAAGTTTTTAAAGATTACGTCAAGAATACGCGATATATTGCAGGATCAATTACAGAGGAATACATCACCGTGGAGTCATCAATATATACTCGGGAATATATGCTTGACTCGACCAGCGTTGATGACACTGATGAATTCCTCGATGATGGTGGTAATTAGGCCTGTAAATCGGGCTGGGTGAGCCGGGCTTGGAATAGCTCAGGCTCGGCCCGAATTTTCATATCCATATCCCAGGCCCGAGCTCGGCCCGAATTGAAATAAAAGTTTATGCTCAGGCTACACTCACCAAACTCACGGGCTTCGGGCCCATTTTCGGACAGGCCCGATTTGAAATCTGAAAAACGTTTTAATTGAAAAATATTTGAATTTAAAAAATCAGCCCACTTTTAGTTTAGAAATGTTCAAAAAACCAACCTAATTTTTTAGTTTAAAAAATTCACCACACTTTTTGTTTAGAAATTTTCAACAAATCAGCACTCTTTTTTTAGTTTAAAAAAATCAGCATACTTTAGTTCAGAAATCTTAAAAAAATCAGCACCTTTTTTTAGTTCAAAAAAATCAGCACCTTTTTTTAGTTCAAAAAAATCAGCACACTTTTTTAGTTTAAAAAAATCAACACACTTTTAGTTTAAAAATATTCAAAAAAAATCAGCACACTTGTTTCAAGTCTAATAAATGATGCAGCATACTTTTAAATCAATATTGTGCATGCATACAGTTGCACAACATTAAATAATTCAACACTAAATCAGTCATGCATACATACATAATATAACTCAGCACTAAATCAACATTGTTTCAAGTCCATTGTAATGGTTCATATCTTTTCAACATTCCACTCAAGCAAGCAACTTATAATAACATCGGCAAGATTTTCGCCACTTGGTTGTATAGGCACCATTACAAAGTTTACAATTCTCTTATGCAACTTCCACCCATTATCAATGAAATGAGCTGTTAGTGCCAAAAAGGGTAAATCTTGACGAGATGTCCAAGTGTCGGTTGTTAGACAAATTCGTGGACATTTGTTTGATTGCAACATACCCTTCAAAATGTCTTTTTCTTGTCTGTAACGTTTCATGCAATCACTCCTCACCGTGGCTCGAGAATTAAATTGATACTTAGGGCATAAACCACGAATATACTTATGAAAAGCAAGGTGTTCCACAAAACTAAAGGATAGCTCCGCGCATATGACAAGATCACTCAAGTCTTTCCTAGAACGTTATTAGTCAAATTTCCATGGGACAAGAGTACAATCTTCCCCCGATTTCCCTTTTTCAAACTTGAGAACACTTTGGGACGTATCTCCTTCGATGGGATTCAATTTATTATAACTATGACACAATCGATTATCAATATGGCGAAGTAAATGGGTGGTTCCACCCTTGCTTGGATAAGAAAATAACTTATTACAATAATTGCACTTACATTCATCACGTTCACCGGGCTTAGGTGGAACCTTTGAGAAATGCAACCACACTTTAGATCTTGTCTTCACTTCTCTTTTTCGCTTATCACCCACACTTGAATCAGGCGGATCACTTGGATTGGTATTAGAATTATTTGCATCGACTTCATTGTTTGCATCCGACATCTACAAAATTTAGTATATACCATAAAAATTACATAATTATAAATTAAGACAACTAACATTCAATTATATTACAAGAGTAATTCATACCTCCTCCGAATTTCCCGTTTTGAGTTCTACAAATACTGAGTTCTGCTAAGTAACAATGCAATTAGCAAGTACAATCTGCAAAGCACAAAACCATAAATGTTAAAAACACAATTGTTACCAGAAATGTATTTGTCTAAACAGAAATGTAACAGAAATTGGTAACAGTTTATACAAATTGTTCATACATAAATTTGTTTATACAAATTGTTCATACAGAAATGTGTCTAAACAGAAATTGTTCATACAAATTGGTAACAGAAATTGTTCATACAGAAATTGTTAATATAGAAATTGTTCATACAAATTGTTCATACAGTTTATACAAATTGTTTATACAAATTGTTCATACAGAAATGTGTCTAAACAGAAATTGTTCATACAAATTGGTAACAAAAATTATTCATACATTTTATACAAATTGTTCATACAGAAATGTGTCTAAACAGAAATTGTTCATACAAATTGGTAACAGAAATATGTCTAAATAAGAAATTTAACCTTGGGATTTGATAAATAAAATGTAACTTTAGAAATATAACCTTACAAATAGAAATGTAACCTTAGAAATTTGTATAAACACAAATTGTTACAAACACCAAAAATGTGAGTTGGTTTGGTTTAAACACAGATATTTGTTACAAACACCAAAAACAGTTTAGAAGTCTATAACTGTTACCAAAAACACAAATCAACAACGGTTTTGTGGTTAAGATGAGAGCGGTTTTGTGTTTGAGCAGCCGTGAGATGTTGAGTAGCGGTTTTGTGGTTGAGAGCCGTGAGATCGTGTGTGAGTTGAGAGCCGTGAGATCGTGTGTGAGTTGAGAGCGGTTGAGAGCAGCAGTGAGTTGTTGAGTAGCGGCGGCGATGGCGGCGAGTTAAGAGCGGAGGATCAGCAGCGGCGGCGAAACAACCCTAGGGTTTGTCCTCTTTTCTCCACCAGATCCAAAACGAGAGAGAGAGAGAGAGAGCGTAACTTACGAAATGGTGGGGGGGGGGGGAAGTTACGAAATGGTTTCTTTACCCCTTTTTTTGCTGTTATAAAATGACCATTAAACCCTTTTTTTGTTGTTATAATGTATTTTTCATTAGGGGACTAAAAGGTAAATATACCTAATTATATATGTAATTATATATATATATATATATATATATATATATATATATATATGAGTTCGGTCCGGGCCCAAATCGGGCTTCAAACTGCTATGCTCAAGCTCGGCCCGAATTACAAACGGGCCTCAAAATTTGGCTCAAGCTCGGCTTGGCCCAAACTCACTTAAAGCTCGACCCGAATTTACCGGGCTGAACGGGCGGGCTTCGGGCGTCTTGGCTCAATTTACAGGCCTAGTGGTAATGTGATGGGAAAACGAGTGAAATTAACGAGTTTGCAACATGAACAAGTAGCTCGTTATCTATTTGACACACATGAAGATGTCGAAGAATGGAAAAAGTAAGTTTCGAATATTATAATGTTTAACATTATTTTAGATTATTTTATACATGATTAATTTTGTGATATGCAGTAAATATGAAGCCTGTGAGAACAATAAAAGACGAAAAACAATGGTACAATCAGACAGCGAATTTAGGCTATGGTTGACACAAGAGGTAATTATAATGAAGACAGTCGTTATATAACGTTACATTACAGTCAAATTTTACCACTAGTATAATTAATTTATCTATATTCTCAGCTCCTAAAGATGGGTGATGCGACATCAAGGCTTGCTCGTCTAGCCACTGGACCCTTGTTCGTGGCACAAGAGTACAAAAAGTATCTATTGAACGGTTACATTTTCGGCGCTAAAGTGTACGAGGAAAGTACAAATGTACAGAACTCGGGAATTTCATACAAGGATCTTACTTTCTTTCGAGCGAGCGCAAAAGATAAAAACCTTGTTGAAGATGAAATGACTTACTATGGTGTAATCCAAAATATATTTGAATTGGATTATATAATCTTCAAAGAGGTTGTATTTTACTGTTAATGGGTAAGAGTTGAGGATAAAAATGCTTGTAAAGTTGATCCTGTCACCAATTTGATCATGGTTGACTTGTCCAAGTTGAAGAGCAACGACCACATGAGCGATGAGCCGTTTGTTTGTGCATTTCAAAAGGTTAAGCAAGTGTTTTGCTCGGAGTATATCAACAACGAGCCGTGATCAATTGTCCAACACGCGCCAAGGCTTCTAAATAGTAGTGTGGATGACTTAGCTGCTCCTACCGAATATCAATCCATTTTTTATGATAACCCGAATTTGAAATAATTTTTCAATTTGTAATAAATATTTCAATTTATACCGAAACATCCATTTTTAATGCTTTTAATTGATCTGCACTTTATCATTTTCACTCTTGTGTAGTGTCCGTGTGTGGAGAGGAGATTAATACATAAATATTCCAACTACATCTAAGTTTTGTTTATACTAATCCATGAATATACGCTTCTTACCTTTAATAGGTGATTAGTATATAGTTATTTGGAGCGATGCTCTGCAAATTCCTCCCAACCGTTATGTATCCAAACATCACCAGTTGAAGTTGTCAATTCCACTTTCCATACCCCACCACTTGGAACTTCTAGCAAAACATGGGAGACCATTGAAAGGTGGAATCGACAACTTCAGCTGCTGATTTTTGGCTACACAACGGTTGGAAGGAATTTGCAACGCATAAATCCATAGTATTATGGTATTTCTTATTGTTTAGATATGAAGAGAATTATATTTGACATGATTGCCCGGGGTACATTAGTTGGAAGGAGGTGCCATATGAGCTCAAGTTAGCTATTTAAGTGACACTACAGGTAATGTATTTATATTTATATGTCAATTTCGATTTCGATTTCAATTACGATTTATATTTATCTATATTTGAGGGGCGGATACTAATTTTACTTTATTTCAATTCAGGGGACAGGGAGTGGCCCTAAGGGTAGGCCACATATGCTCTATACTTATGTGGCTATTCGGACGAGAAGGGAAGGATAAGGAGGTGTCCCCGAGCGCCGCAGTACAAAATCTCTTTTCCATGCAAATAGTTTGTAGATTTGAGATAATTGATGGTGATGTTGTTTCTTCTTAAATAGTTTCTATTTTGAATATATATTTGTATTATCTTTAGTTTGTTTGGATATATGATGTTTGGAATAGGTACAACGTTGCTATAACAGGTACAAATATATTGCTGGGCAGTGGCAGTGGCCATACTGCCCAGCAAATTTTTTTTAAATTCTGCCCAGAATTGTCACGGTCATTGACTGTGACACGTCCGTGACAACTTTTTGTCATGGACGTGTCACGATCAGTGACCGCGATAATTTTTTTAAAAAGGGTCACGGCTTTATCACGGTTATAAACCGTGACAAACATGTCACGGTCATTGATCGCGACACGACCGTGACACAAAACACGAGTTTTGTGTCAAGGTCAATGACCGTGACACGACCATGACAAAAAAAGTTGTCTCGCCTCGAAATGTCACGGTCATTGACCTTGACAAGTTGGATTTGTCAGGGTCAATGACCTTGACAATAGTGCATATTAGTGCCTCGCGTCTTTTAGGAACGTCTGACTATCAATCAGATAGCCTGTACCAAGGAAACTTATATTTTAGGGTACTAGTCAATATCCCCCATAAAGGCCCAATCGAGATAAGACTGTCCCGACGCGGAAATCCACGTGATAGCAAGTAGCCCGAGTATGATTTTTACAGATATATAATATATGCACAATCACACAGTCATATATATATATATAAATATCCACATTTCTAAATTAGGTGCGCTCACGACCCATAATTATATTTATCCGCTCTTAGCACATTTTTACTTGATTATCTCGCATAACGGATTTGCCACTTTTATTCTCATATATATATATAAGTTACTCCACACTTATTTCTCGTCTCTCGAAGTATTCTAACTCCCCAAGTATAATTTCAGTAGGCACTCTCACTTACATTCTAGTCTCACTTCCTTATAATTCTCGACTTGTTATTAAACGTACGCATGATTTCATATGTGTGAATAACTCCCTATTAACCCTTAATTTCATCTTACATTAAATTCTCACTCAACGGAGTTTACCTAGACCCTACTAATCCTATTTATATCCCATTATGCTCCCATAATAATAATCGAGGGTTACTACGCATTTTAATCGTCTTAAAACAACAGAAGAAAAATATGCAGTTTTCCAGGAGGGGTCGATCGATCGATGTAAGGGAGTCGATCGATCGATGTTCTTGGGTCGATCAATCTATCAAGCAATTACGACAAAAATTGCACTAACCCAGTTACGGGTTTGCCTCTCCAACCTCAACCAAATCTCCATATATCATTCCCAAACTCCCAATAAACGTCACTACAAGTACTATATACCAGAATACATAATTTTCAACGTAAAATATGTCCCAATTCATCAATTATAACAACATAATGGGTAAAATTTACCTTAACTTCAAAAACCCTAATTTTTCTTTTTCTTTCAATTCTTCGAATTCTTTTCCATATTTCCTACATCTAAATCCAAACAAATTCGTGATTTATCCTCTACATGCGATTTAGATGTCCAGAATATGATTACTTTTTCTTCAACATGTGATTTTAAGTCTCAAAACGATACTTTCTTTTATGAAACAAGTTCTAAGAAATCCTAGACTAGCATGGTTGAGACATCAACTAAAAATAAAGAAAGATAGATACTTGCCTGAAAATTGAGTTTTTGATTTGTGGAAGAAAGTGGTACGATTTAGTTCCCCGTCGCGCGATCTATGACTCGGTGGTGGTGGCGGTGCAAACGGTTGAGTTTTCGACCTTGAATTGCTTGGAATGCTTTCCAACTTCTTCTCTAATGGTAGTTCTTTGATTTTGCTCTTGTTAACGCTAGAGGACAACTCCTAAAGGCTGATATAACCTTGAGAAATTCGTAGGTTTAATTGCCCAAAAATACGAAATGTCCATAATATCCTCCCGGGATGCCAATTAGGCTTAAAAATGCCCTGAGACCCAAACTAAACCCCCGGGTACATTATTTTGATTATCTCGACCCTTTCGGACACATTGGCGCACTCGAAATAGCCATACAGGTGACTTATAATTCATTCACTTTTAATACTAATAAATTAATCCCGACACGATACAGGCCCGTCCCGATTTAACTTCTATAATTATCAAATTATACACTCATGATAATTTAGTAAATTCGATTATACATATTAATTTATCCACTCAATAATGTTCAACAAATTCCCAATAATTACTAACTCTCATCACGCTAGTAAATATTTAAAATAATTTTCGGATTAATATTAAATTAATATCTCAATTTAAATTTAATAAATCCCCAATTTAAAAGTCATAAAAATACGGGGTATTACAGGCGTGTCCAGAAATAAAAGGATCTCAAAACAATGATTTGGGCATTGGTGCTGAAAAGAGATGGCCTGGAGAGAAAGTGTTTAGTATGTTGGTTTTTGTACAAAAGGTTGGTGCTATCATTGGTCGTAAAGGAGAGTACACTAAGAAAATTTTTGAGGAAACCAGAGATTCATATTAAGATTATCGATAGTCCTCCTGGGATTACCGGATCGGTATGTTTCCTATAATTAGCATTGGGTTGTGTGTGTTAGGTACTTATTGTAATTTTTTTTTAGCAGGAAAAAATTTCATTCAAATGAGTATGAAAATATGGTCCCCTAACCAGGCCACATGCAAACCACACGAGTATATTGCACATTCGACAATCCCATTAGGTTTGTCAATTTCTTTTTTTCGATATTATCCTAAATTTTATGAGGATGACCTCAGCATTCTTATCCAAAAAGACCAGTAAGATAATGAAAAAATAACTTAAAACTTCAATAAAGAAGATTAAGTTGACAAGTCCTCGAGCCCCTTGGAAACGTAGCCAATTTCTCACAAAAACTGAACTTTTTCTTTGCAACTAAAAATCAGCAATCAATTGTCATCATCTTCAAAACTATAGCATTTTTCAGCAAATACTCTATTGCTTCAAGCCCCCATTAAATTCTTGAAAGTCGATTTCCTTGAGACGCAATAAGAAACTAGGTGTATGACATGACGGAGTTCGACGTTGGGCTTTAACAGGGAGCCAATGTACCTTCATGATAATAAGAACTTTTAGATTAGGCGAGCACTCAAGAAAGTATCTAAGTAAATTTCAGCCACAATCACCATCAACGCCAAACTCCAAATGTTTTATATTATGAAATGTGGGGAGACCATATTCATAGACCTCGGAGAGAAAAACTACAGTATTGACGGTTAATGTTAGGAACTTAATGTTTACAATTCCAATAAGAAGATTTGATATAAGAATACCATAATTGTTGAACTTGGTGGGCTTTGGCCAGATTCTCCCAACTTCAATGTATGCTTTTGATAAGGACGGTAGTATCTCCACAACAAAGTCAACTGATACAAAATCCTCGATATGAAAGTGTTCTAGATTGGGTCACTTGACCACAAGCTCCTGCCCTGGAACGTGTTTATCTATGCTTTCTAGATCATTCAGTTTATCTCCTCTTACTGTATAAAAAATTAGACACAACCCCTTGGGAGTTTAAAGACAATAATACTCTTCAATTCATCTTCTTTACCAAACTCAAACCCTAATTTCTTCATACATACCTTAATTCTAAATTAAAATTATCCCAAATCAAAACTTTAATCAATACAACACCAAAAAACAAACATAAATCAAATTACCAAATTTAATATGTTAATTAACAAATATAATATTAAATTTGTGTTTTATAGATATGATAATTGGTTAAATCCATTCATCGAAGATATTTTATTTACAGATAGGAACCCAAAGCATGCATTGGATGTTTCTCTTAATTGTTCACTTCGGTGCAAGCATCAATAACATTTGAAATCGAGAAGGAATCTCATATGTACAAATACCTAAAGACTCTCTTATTTCAATCATTGTCGATGGCCTCTAGGGCACTTAATCACAAGCTTCCGCCCTGGAACGTGTTTATCTATGCATTCTGGATCATTCAGTTCATCTCCTCTTACTGAAAACATGTCATGGTACATTACTATTAAACTTTTCAATGGTAGGTATAAAAACACTCATAGCTGGTTGTTCACCAATTAATAATCTATCTATAAGCAGTTCTTTAAGAGCTGGACAACCAGAGAAAAGATTCTGAGCAGATCCTCATTTTCCTATCGAATAGTTATGAGATGAATAACCTTGCGGAAGCAAGACTGAATCTGGAACTTTTAGAATAATTGCATCTTCAATCTTTAGAAACAGTAGTGTTTCACTAGTGAAAAACATACGAGGCAAACTAAATCAAACTCAAAAAGGTATTGAAGATGTAGCTCTTGAACACTGCGCTTAATTACAATACATACCCATGTATTGACAAGATCAATATTGCTATTTGACTCCATCACAAGAAGGAATTTTTTAAAACACGACAAGTCACTAAGTAGTAGTACTCTACTTACAAAATTCATAAAGCTAAATTCTAGTTCGTTTTTCCTATCTTCTATCATTTGGCTCCATAGTTGGCCAGGAAAGACCAAGGCATCATCGAAATCGAGAACTGGGACAGAGCCCCAAAGGCGTATCCACTTTCTTGATAGAATGCTAGTTTCGACATAATATTTTGTTAGAAGAAATGAAAGGATGTGACACAAAATAGAATCTGGTAAGACACTGATCCTGTCTATGCTCCTCCCAACACCTGGATCCATTATTTCACCGATGCTCTTGGATCTCGTTGATAACTGCCGCCAAGTTCTTATCTTCTTAACCTCTTTTCGCACCCCTTCAAATTATTCTTTTTTGGAGTTCTACTTAGTTACTTATTGTAATATTATGTATAAACTATATATTTTTTTCATGCTTGGTTGAGCTTATTGTTATGCTGTCAGTTTAATGGTTATCTGTAGAGTTAGCTGGTATTTAATTGGGCTAATAGATGTTTTTTAGCCAAAGTTTCCGATAGAAACTTCCCCTTTTCTCCATCTATCACTCGAGTCTTACAAATGTCAATATTTATGTATATATCCCAATGTCATGTTAAAAAGTGTCATGTGATTTGATAATTAATCTATGTAAAACTAGCTTGTATTTTAACCGGGTTGATGCACTACAGAAGAAATAATACTGAATTGAGTTAGCTAATTGTTCAAGCTGTCTTTTAGCCAAAATAGACACCTAATAGACCGAATATCTATAGTCGTTGTGTACTCAGTAACATTCAACATAAATTGAGGTACTTGATAGGAATTAGAGCAGATGCAAAATATACAATTAGAAGATGCCACAAAAAAGCAAGATGGAAGTATATATTGATCAGAGGATGAAAAATACAACCCCAAAGTTTTTCAATTGAAAAGTCAGTATCACTTGGTGTGTGTAGATTGACTTATGAAATAAAAATCCATAAGATTATATTTATATAAAACACATATTGACTCGGTAAAAGGAGTAAAACTACAATAAAATGTGTTGTTACAGTGCATAACATAGCTGTGCAAGTTATTGTTAAATTTATATTGTTGTCACTTTTTCCTTATCCAAATAAAATTACTTTTTCCCTTGATTATTATTTGATTTTGAAATTTGAATGCAACATATATATTCGAGTTCTTGATCATTACCTGATGCAGAGATGTTTACTTTTGATATAGTGGGTCCGGGCTGCGAGTCAGTAGATTTACTGGGGAAAGCAAGGGCTCTTCCTACTCAAGTTGCGGTAATATGTTGTCTTTTTTATGCAGATGATTGGATATTTTTTTAAAGATTACTTCATAGTCTTCTTTATTATGTACAAACATTAAGCAAATAGTCCATATTTTTGTCGATGGGAAAACTAATTTTGCAATTTAAGTTGTACATATCAGAAAGAACAAGTACTTCAGCTCGTAAATATTTTGAGAGGGAAAAAGGCACAGAGTTCATAGCAACTCTGTCAATAGTTTGTATGCACAATACAACTTAGTGACTGAAAGTTTGAAGGAAGATTAAAACTTATTAATTGTACTAAACAACCCATTAACTACACATGTTATAGTCAACCTATGATTCCAGTCAAGAAGGGATAAAATCACTAAAGAATAAATTGTTTTAGTTCTTTATTATATATTGATCAAAAGACTAAAAATTACAAACCAAACTTATTCAGACATAATTCATTTCTGAATAAGAAATTAGAGTGAAAATATTCAGTCTTAAATTAAATGATAAATCACTCTTGAAATTAAACTCATTTATATATAAGTTTAAAGCATACAAGTTAGAATTTAAGATAGTGAAATTGAGAGTAAAAATGGAGATGCTCAAAATGAGACCAAAAGTGGGAGAGAATTATAAGATGATCCCTACATCCACATATATTCATTTATTATTAGAACTTAAGTAGGGTTACACCATCTGCCTTATGGACCCACTATGATACAATAACACTCATAAAGGGATGGAGAGGAACCAACACCCATGCACTTTTACTCCCGGTTTGAGTATGATGATAATTTGGAAATATCTAGATTAGTCTTAAAAACAAGTTGTTTGAGGGTGAAAACCCAAACCAGCAGCCAAATGGCCCCGTAAGAGGCACGAACACCTCGTACGGGACCAATGTAACTTGTAAGAACTGACCGCGTAGTCGCGGGTCTCCCGGTTTGAGAATATGATGATAATTTGGAAATATCTAGATTAGGCTTAAAAATAAGCCGTTTGAGGGTGAAAACCCAATCTAACCGCAAAACGGCCCCGTAAGAGGCAATAACACCTCGCTCGGGGCCAATGTAACTCGTAGGAACAGACCGCGTAGTCGCGGATCTCCCGATTTGAAAATATGATGATAATTTGGAAATGTCCAGATTAAGCTTAAAAACAACCCGTTTGAGGGTGAAAACCCAAACTAGCCACCAAACGGCCCCGTAACAGGCACGAACACCTCGCACGTGACCAATGTAACTTGTAGGAACTGATCGCGTAGTCACGGGTCTCCCGGTTTGAGAATATGATGATAATTTTAAAATATTTAAATTAGGCTTACAAACGCAATTAAAGGGTGAAAACCCAAACCAGTCCCCAAACGGCCCCGTAAGAGGTATGAATACCTCGCACGGGACCAATGTAACTTGTAAGAACTGACCACGTAGTCGTGGGTCTCCCGGTTTGAGAATATGAAGATAATTTGTAAATATATAGATTATGCTTAAAAATAAGTCGTTTGAGGGTGAAAACCCAAACCAGTCATCAAACGGCCCCGGAAGAAGCACGAACACCTCACACGGGACCAATGTAACTTGTAGGAACTGACCGCGTAGTCACGGGTCTCCCAGTTTGAGAATATGATGATAATTTCAAATATCTAAATTAGGCATAAAAACAAACAGTTAAAGGGTAAAAACCCAAACCAGCGTCAAACGGCCCCGTAAGAGGCACGAACACCTCGCACGGGACTAATGTAACTTGTACGAATTGATAACATAGTCATGGGCCTCTCAGTTTGAGAATATGATGTTAATTTCAAAATATCGATTAAGCTTAAAAACAAGCCCTTAAAGGGTGAAAACCCAAACCAACCACCAAACGGTCCCATAAGAGGCACGAACACCTCGCACGGGACCAATGTAACTTGTACGAATTGACCGCGTAGTCGTGGGTCTCTAGGTTTGAGAATATGATGATAATTTCAAAATATATCGATTAAGCGTAAACATAAGCCCTTAAAGGGTGAAAACCCAAACCAGCCCCCAAACGGTCCAATAAGAGGCACGGACACCTCGCACGGGACCAATGTAACTTGTACGAACTGACCGCGTAGTCGCGGGTCTCTCGGTTTGAGAATATGACGATAATTTCAAAATATATCGATTAACCTTAAAAAAAGTCCTTAAAGGGTGAAAACCCAAACCAGCCCCCAAACGGTCCCGTAAGAGGCACGAACACCTCGCACGGGACCAATAAAACTTGTACGAACTGACAGCGTAGTCATGGGCCTCTCGATTTGAGAATATGATGATAATTTGAAAAATGTCTAGATTAGGCTTAAAAATAAGTTGTTTGAGGGTGAAAATCCAAACCAGCCACCAAATGGCCCCGTAAGAGGCACGAACACCTCGCACGGAACAAATGTAACTTATAGGAACTGACCGCGTAGTCCCGGGTCTCTCGGTTTAAGAATATGACAATAATTTCAAAATAACTAAATTAGGCTTAGAAACAAGCAGTTAAAGGGTGAAAACCCAAACCAGCCCCCAAACGGCCCCGTAAGAGGCACGGACACCTCTCACGGGACCAATGTAACTTGTAGGAACTGACCGCGTATTCATGAGCCTCTCGGTTTGAGAATATGATGATAATTTCAAAATATATCGATTAAGCTTAAAAAAAGCCCTTAAAGGGTGAAAACCCAAACCTACACCCAAACGGCCCCGTAAAAGGCACGAACACCTCGCACGGGACCAATGTAACTTGTACGAACTGACCACGTAGTCCCGGGTCTCCCGGTTTGAGAATATGACGATAATTTCAAAATATATCGATTAAGCTTAAAAACAAGCCGTTTGAGGGTAAAAACCCAAACCAGCCCCCAAACGGTCCCGTAAAAGGCACGAACACCTCGCACGGGACCAATGTAGCTTATACGAACTAACAGCGTAGTCACGGGCCTCTCAGTTTGATAATATGATGATAATTTCAAAATATATTGATTAAGCATAAAAACAAGCCCTTAAAGGGTGAAAATTCAAACCAGCCCCAAAACGGTCCCGTAAGAGGCACGAACACCTCGCACAAGACCAATGTAACTTGTAGGAACTGACAGTGTAGTCACGGGCCTCTCGATTTGAGAATATGACAATAATTTCAAAATATATCGATTAAGCTTAAAAACAAGTCGTTAAAGGGTGAAAACTCAAACCAATCCCTAAACGATTCCATAAGAAGCACTAACACCTCACACGAGACCAATATAACTCGTAAGAACTGATCAGGTAGTCATAACTTGCGTAAGATTTTCAATTGTAGAATATAATAATAATTGCAACTCCTATATGTAATTTTTTACCTTGAGTAAGCTTTTTTTTTATAAATTACTTGGTTACTAATATCTGTTTTTTTTATCCTTTTTTTTTGCAAGATAACATTTTATCGTTAGCATTTATTCACGTGGAACACACGGAGAACTCAATGGTTTACAACAAGGGGTTTATTCATGATTCGATTTTTTTGTGTTATGGCCGTGCTGGCTTTTGTAGTTTTATTGTTAATTTTTATGGTCGTGCGGGCTTTTGTAAGCTTATTGTTATATTTTGTGGCCGTGAGGGCTTTATGTTACGCAGGTTTTATATTAGCAGGTTTTAGAATGTCCAGAAAATAGAAGAAACCCTGCCCAGTTTTTTTTTTTGTCTGTGAACTACTAAAGACTTGTAATATTTTGAAGTTTGTATGTACATTAGTTTATTAATAACGTGCAAGATTTGCAATCTGTGAATTTTCTTGTTTTCAAATAATTAATTTTTTTTTCTTTTATCCAAAAATTTGGCACAGTTCAAAACCGTGTCAAGAGTGTATCAAATTTTGGCATGGTTTTGTACTGTGCCAAATTTTTATGAAAATGTGCTCAATCTGGCATAGTTTAAAATTGTGCCAAAAGTGTGCCAGAAATATCAAATTCTGGCACGGTTTAAAAGTGTGCCAGAAGTGTTCATGTTTTGTCAAATCTGGCACACTTTTAAACTGTGCCAGAAAAAAATGGCCATTTTAGAACACCTGATTCTGGCACAGTTCAAAACCGTGCCAGATTCCTATTTTTGGTGTAGTGAGTGGACAGTGAAATCTCCGAGGGGCTCCACCTATTTTATTTTAACTATCACAAACTTTCCTTTTACACCATATATATATATATATATATATATATATATATGATACAAGTTATCATTGTTTGGTGTTCACATAGAGAATAAAGTTCTTTATTTAAATTTGTTTGTTCTGAGATGTCTGCCTCAGTTCATGAGGGAGGGAAACATACATATAATAAACACATGCTTTCATTGCTCCCAAGATAATTTATTTTCCTTCGATCGCCTCATGTCTCTGACCATACCACCTTAGGCCCCACGAAACGACTAAGTGTAAAAATTGTTTATAGCTGGCCTTGGTATATTAATTGATAAAGATATACATTATTTTCTTGCTCGTTTAAAATCTTAAGGGAGATATGATTTGCTTGTGTCAGTCCCACTGAGGACGTGCGTCTCTTTTAAAAACACAAATGGGGTACAGTTTTTATACTTTTTTATTCTTCATATATTGTTTTGTTTCCTTCCTGTTTAGCTTAGGCCCCTTTAAATTATCATAACTGAAAGTTTCTCTCTAGGGGTGGAAGCGGTACAGATTTTTACTGTACTGTACCGTTTTGGTCCGAAAAAAATTGTTTTGGTTTCATATATTAAAATACCAGAAACCAGTCTTACCGAAACCGAAATTATCGCAAAAAAGTTGATTGGTTTTGGTTTTAATATTTAAAAAATCGATTTATCGAAATTTTCGTACCGAATCGAAACCAGAAAAAATTGTTTTGAACCTACCATACCGTACCGCATTTATCGAAACCAGAAAAAATCGTACCGAAATTACCGTACTGTATCGAATGTACCAAAATTACCGTACCGAATTTATCGAAACCAAGAAAAAGTTGGTTTTGGTTTTGGTTTTAATATTTTAAAGAGTTGGTTGGTTTTGTTTTTGGTTTTTTGGGGCTTTTAGTGCTGTTTACCGAAACCAGAAAAAACCAGAATTTACTGAAACGAGAAAAAAACAAAATTACTGAAAAAACCGAAATACCGGCCGGTTTGATTTTGATATTGATTTCGGTGTACCGGGTGGTAAACTGGTACGGTTTGGTTTTACCATCCAGAGTTTGGTTTTGGTATTGGTATCTACTATTTACCGACCAAACCGTACCGCTTACACCCCTATTTCTCTCCCACGACTATCTTTTATAATTTATACAATCACATAATATATACATCTATTGTTTTATCGTAATTATTAATATTATATACATGTGTTATCATATGACAAGGCTGATGACAGCTAAAGCTTAACTAATTCATACGCTTACACAATCTTCGAAGAAATAGAGTGGCATTTGTTATCTAGTGGGCACATTGATTGACTTACCTGTTGTTATCTTTTAACTTGCAGAGATGATATCTCTTATTTTCTTTCCAGATAGGATGTCTTATACTATTTTGATGTTTTGAAAATAAGACCCCTTTTATATTTTATTCATTTTCTGTCTACTAACATCATTCGTTTGGAGATCCATTGTATCAGTTTTCTAACCCCTTTCTCTCTCTCAGATATCAGTCTACAATATTTTCTTAGACAACAAGAATGGTTCATCAAGATACGATTTCATTTCCAAGATATTAAGCATTTAATGCTCTCTCAGTCTACTCTCTCCAAGTTGAAGAAGAAGGTCTCCAACATTCAGATTCTCAGTCATATTTATTTCTTCCAAACTCAAGTGTGAAGATGGACATAGAGATACAACGAGAAAAATTAAGATACCAAAATAGAATAGAGAGCAACTAGAATTTATATTCACTCATACACATAGTGAAGAGAGCAACATAAGTTGACACTCAGCTCTACTCAAATTTGAAGAAGAACAAAAGCACAAGAAACATTATTATATTCAAACACTCAAAGGCACACATCAGCAAACACTAGTGGAACAAGAAAGATTTTTGATGAAAATCTTCTGCCTCAACTTGTGAATACTAGAGCCAAAAATCAGATTCATTGTGAAGTCTCTTTGAAGAAGAAACTCGAATCATTTTGTATTTTAAAAGTTTCAACAATCCAATCTTTGTACTAAAAATTCAGATTTATTTTGAAGCTTCGGTTGTAAGCGGTGATTGTTTCCTACCTGCAAAATTGGAACACAGAGTTTGAAGCTCGGTATTAGCTTGCAAACGGTTGTACGTGGTGATTTGACCCTACCCTTCAAGTTAATTACAGTAGTGAAGCGCAAAGGAGACGAAAGTTCTTGGCACGTGGACATAGGCTGGGATTTGGCTGAACCATGTTAAAATTACAGTGTCATTTAATTTTCGCATTTTATTTGCATATATTATTTGTGCTTACTTGACATTATATTTTCATCACTTATAGTTGAAAATTAATTAATTTCAAAATTTGATAAATTTATTTTAAGATTAAAATAATTATTTTCGAATTAATTAATTAACTCAGAATATTAATTAATATTAAATACAAAAACTAATTAAATATTTATTGGGTGTTATAACCTCTAATTTAACTTGTTCAATCAATTGGAAGTATTTATTTGATAATATATGTTTTAATCATTAAAGATTTATTAATCTAAATTTTGGTAAGTGTTTTAAATTAAATATTTTCTAAAAGTTAATTTAACCCCCCCCCCCCCCCCCCCGGGCAACACCATTCAAACTTAAGAAGTACTTAGTCTGAAATCTGAGACTTCAAATTCAGTTTTAGTACCAATTCAACCCCTCTTGGGTATTTTCGGATTCAAATTCAGACTTCAATTTTAGATTCAGATGAAAAAACAAAGGCAACCTAGAATAAGTATGTTTTTTCATCATGGATATGAAGTCTGAAATCTAAATCTGAAATATATGTTTGTAAGTAATAAATAAAGGGTTTGGTGAAAATCATAGTTTTGTCAAATTGAAATTAATAAAATAAAAATGGTCAATATCAAAAGGGATTATATATAAATACTAAATCAGGAAAAATGAATTGTAATTAAATGAGAAAATCGAAAGAGCACATTAGTTGGTCATTCTCTTTCTCCACTGAAAACTGCAATGTTCATCCACCCTTAATGTAGATGGAGCTCTGGGTGCAGCACTGTTTTTTTTATAATTCCTCGTACAAAAATGCCAGAGAAGACAGATATGTGAGAGTGGAGAGGGATAAGTGAAATGGTGTTATATACAATACTATTCAAAACACATATTAAGGATCATTATCATATCATAATATCCGAATGCTCTTTTACTGTTTTCCTTTATTTCTTTCTTCAGAAAACATTCATCTTTTTTTCATAACTAAATAGGGACTAAATTCATCTTTACACAGATAATCCTAAGCCGACACAAAAGCTTCATCTATGGTTGAAAAAATATTCCTCTGCCTTAAAAGAATGCTATTTCAAACTACTTGGAGATCTCATTCTGCAATGCTCATCCTATTTACTTGGGTTGTCCAATTTTCCAAGGAAGAAAACATAGTTCTCACTTTGACTCTTTGATTTAGAAGATAAGACTCAAAACATCAAGTTGGCAAGGCAAATTCTTATCCATGGGGGGAAATGATCCTTATACAACATGTTCTATACTCCATCCCTCTCTACACTCTGGCAGCCCTGAATACTCCTAAAAAAGTTTGGAATTGTATTGATTTTATTCTTACAAATTTCCTTTAGGGTAACATTGAAGACAAACATAAATATCATTGGTAATCATGTTCTGACATCTGCATCCCTACAAGTGAAGGTGGCCTTGGTATTTGATCCATTTGGGGCTTCAATTTATTCCTTGGAATGAAACATTATGGAATTTCAGAACAAAAATATCTTTATGGTCCTATCTCATGCTAAAAGAGTATTGCAGAAAGCATCATCTAGGGTATGTATCATTTTCTACAGGTTCTCATACTAGGAAAAGAATGATTCATAATAGATCATATGTGGAGAATACCTCTGATTGGTTTATAGGAAGTGGTGGATGCTCTATTACTTGGGATAATTGGCTTCATTCAGGTCCGCTTAATGATTTGGGTATATCTCCAAAGTTGCAAGTAAAATCTCTTTTTAGCTCTAATGGTAGATGGGATCCGTCTTTGATCTTCAACACTTTTGCTCCTTTTATATTAAATCTGCTTGGAATTTAATTAGATCTCACAAACTTTCCTCTTGGTCTAATAACTTCATTTGGCATTCTTCCATTCCTCTAAAAATTTCTGTTCTTTTATGGGGAATTCTTAGGGATATTGTTCCTGTTGATTCAGCTATTAAGAGATGGAGAATTAGAAGAACTTCACAACGTTTTTGTTGCCTCAATCCTAAAGAGAAAGACATTGACCATGTATTCTCTTCAGGGGATATCCCTTCTCAAGTTTGGCTCCATTACACTAATAAATTTGGTATTAAAATTCTAAACACTTCAATTAGAGTTGTATTAAATTCTTGGTGGTTAAGTAGCACTAAACCTCATTTCAGACTTTTTAATCCTAAATATACTTGTTGGTGTCTTTGGTGTGCTAGAAACAAAGCAAAATATGATAGTATATCTCTCAAAGTTGATCATATGATCTTTCATATTGATTATTTTATTGCCTCTTACCCTATACCTACTCATAGAGATAAATTCCTTCCAAAATCAGTCAGAGGGATTCCTTATATCCATTCCTCTCTTTAAATTAACATTGCTTGGTATTCTAAGTATCATTATCAAGGAGTGGGAGGCATAGTTAGAGACCATGAAAGCAAATTTCTATTTGGTTGTGCAGTTCAATCTCTTCTTCTTTCTAATTTACTTCTTATTTATACCTTGTGGTTTACCTTATCTAATTCTGCAAAATTCTTCCCAAACATTAATGTGGAGTCTAATATTCCTTTTCTATGGAACTCAAACCAATTCAAACTCTTCTCATCTCGGTCTCATTCCAAACTGCATTATCTTCAAAACTGTATTTCATCTCATAATATCAATTTCTCTTATATCAAACCTATAGAAAATAAACCTGCATCTTTTATTGCTAAATTTGATTTCACTTCCACTTTGGATATTTTCTCTACAAAGATGAACTCATTTCCTAAATTATTTAGAGGCTTTTTATTCATGGATAAGTTAGGAATGCCTAACTACCATATTTAATGTTTTCGCTTTTGTTGTATTGCCACTGTTGGAGGGTTGTTCTCCTTCATTCTATGTAATTTCTATCTAATTTTAAAAAAAAATACATACATACATACATACATACATATATATATATATATATATATATATATATATATATATTGGTAAATGTCCCATCTTTCTTAGGAAAACTTTTGTCGGACTAAAACGTTCCACCTTATACGCCAATGCAGTTTTTTTAAGGAAAAAAACATAGTGGCATAATTAAGTTTTGTCAAACCGTCTACATCAAAATATTGAATGTACAACTTCCATTTGTTGAGTAAATTGATATGTTCCAACAGATTTAAGCTCAGAAGAAATTGAATTGTCAACATAATACTTTTTTACTTTTAATATGCAACTATTTAATATTACCCAACACCTGAGCCAATGCGGGTGCATGTCACACTTTTGTGTCAGTGTAGCATTACTCTTTACAAGCATTATATTACGTACATAATACATAGATTTATATATTTTATTTCTAAGTGTACATGTATATCGGTTAATGTTCCATCTTTCTTAGGAAAACTTTTGTCGGACTAAAGCGTCTCACCCTATACACCAATGCTAGTTTTTTAGGGAAAACATAGTGGCGCAACTAAGGTTTGTCAGCCCCTGTCTACATCAAAATGTTGAATGTACAACTTCCATTTGGTGCGTAAATTGATAAGTTCCAACAGATTAAATCTTAGAAGAAATAAAATTGTCAACACAATACTATGTTACTTTTAATATCCAACTATTTAAAATGACCCAACACTCGGGGTGTTCTTCTCACTTCATTTTGTTGGAGAGGTGAAAACATTTTTCATTCTAATTCAGCACCACAATATTAATTTATTTGGGGCTAACAAATGAATACAAATACTTTTACCAAATATTTTCTAAGAGTATTACTATTTAACCTACTATTCGATATAGGATTTAATTAATCTGTGGGATTTAAATAGTTTAGGGAATTAAGATTTAATTCATTCGGGTTATCTTTAAAATTCACATGTGTTGTAATTTGAGGTCGAGATTGGAGAATATAAAAACTAAATATAAGAGTTTGTGGCAGACACAACCCAATTAGAAAACCCTAGATCTGCAGAGAAGAAAAGAGGGATACATTGGGGAGTTTTGGGGAGCAAAATCACGAAGAATCGGGTGTGTTCTACGTCAAATCTCCGTCTACCTCAAAGCAATTAAGACCCTACGAATCTAATCAGGCAAGCGGTTAAGTTTTCAATTTAAATTGTGAAATTCGATTCATATCATGGTGGGTGTGACTGAAAATCCATTTTTGGGTGGGTGTTAATATCAAATGGGTATTTGGGAGTTAGAGTAAAATGTGTGGATTAATTACTCAATTAATGATGGATTATTATATATGATTGTTAGAATATGATGTTTACTCGAATCCCAGTAGTTGAACTCGTGTAATTTGGATCCATAGAATTCAATCTAGATTGAGACCGGGATGAACTATTAAAAACCCAAATTGGGAGGTATTGGGGAAAGTTATAAATCTAATGATGTTGAAGATTAATATGATGATTGAAACGTATTTTTGAGAGTAAATCTATGATCGGAAGAATGCTTTGAGTTCTGGGTTCGATGAGTAAGAGCTTGATTCTCATTAATGGCGGATCTGCTAAGTGAAGGAGACGAAGATGAAATCGTAAGGTCGCTCAAACGACCTTGAATCTCGCTTGAACGACAAGAGATCTCGGTCGAATGACTTGAGGCCTTGTTCGAGCGACCTTGAGGATTTTTGGTAAATTCTTTCAGTTACCTTGATTTCTTTTGGGATTTATTTTTGATTTAATTAATGAAGAAGAAAAATTGAATGGAGAAAAATACTTAGGTCTTGGAAGATGGGTTTTAAGTAATATTAAAGTTAAAAAGAGTGTCAAACTAAATAATGGAATTTTGTGGAGTCAATTCGAAAGGGTAAAATATGGACCAAGTGAGTGAGTCTGGGTATTATGGTTAAGTGACACCACTTTAAATAAATTAATTGAGGTGAAGAATTAACTTACGAGTCGAGAATTTAGACTCGAATATTCACTACACCAAAAATAAGAATCTGGCACGGTTTAAAACTGTGCCAGATAAAATCTGGCACGGTTTTGAACTATGCCAGAATCTGGTGTTCTAAAATGGTCATTTTTTCTGGCACGGTTCAAAAGTGTGCTAGATTTGACCAAACAGGAACACTTCTGGCACACTTTTAAACCGTGCCAGAATTTGATATTTCTGGTACACTTTTGGCACAGTTTTGAACTATGTCAGATTGAGTACAGTTCAAAATCGTGCCAAAATTTGATACACTTTTCGCACGATTTTGAACTGTGCCAAATTTTTGATAAAAAGGAAAAAAAATTATTTGAAAACAAGAAAATTTACAAATTGTAAATCTTGCACGTTGTTGATAAACTAATGTTCATACAAACTTCAAAATATTACAAGTCCTTAGTAGTTCACAAACAAAAAAAATTGGCAAAGTTTCCTCTATTTTTTAGACATTCTAAAACCTATTAATATAAAACCTGGATAACATAAAGCCCGCACGACCACAAAATATAAAAATAAACTTACAAAAGCCCGCAAGGCTATAAAAATTTACAATAAAACTACAAAAGCCCGCACGACCATAACACAAAAAAATAGAATCATGAATAAACCCCTTGTTGTAAACCAATGAGTTCTCCATGTGTTCCCCGTGAATAAATGCTAACGATAAAATGTTATCCTGCAAAAAAAATAGGATACAAAAAAGATACGATATTAGTAACCAAGTAATTCATAAAAAAATCTTGCTCAAATTAAAAAATTACATATAGGAGTAGAAATTATCGTCATATTCTCAAACCGGAGGCCCGAGACTACGCGGTCTGTTCGTACAAGTTACATCGGTCCCGTACGAGGTGGTCGTGCCTCTTACGGGGCCGTTTGGGGGTTGATTTGGGTTTTCACCCTCAAACGGCTTGTTTTCAAGCCTAATCTACATATTTTGAAATTATCGTCATACTTTCAAATGGGGAGACCCGCGACTATGCGATCAGTTTGTACAAGTTACATTGGTCCCGTACGAGGTGTTTGTGCCTCTTACGGGGTCGTTTGGGGGCTGGCTTGTGTTTTCACCCTCAAACGGCTTATTTTCAAGCCTAATCTACGTATTTTGAAATTATCGTCATACTCTCAAACCGGGAGATCCGAGACTACGCGGTCAGTTTGTACGAGTTACATTAGTCCCGTGCAAGGTGTTCATGCCTTTTACAGGCCCGTTTGGGGGTTGGTTTGGGTTTTCACCCTTCAACGGCTTGTTTTCAAGCCTAATCTACGTATTTTGAAATTATCATCATACTCTCAAACCGGGAGATCTGGGAGTACGTAGTCAGTTCGTAAGATTTATATTAGTCCCGTGCGAGGCGTTCATGCCTTTTACGGGGCCGTTTGAGGGCTGGTTTGGGTTTTCACCCTTCAACGGCTTATTTTCAAGCCTCATCTACGTATTTCGAAATTATCCTCATACTCTCAAACTGGGAGGTACGAGACTACACGGTCAGTTCGTACAAGTTACATTGGTCTCTGGCGATGTGTTCGTGCCCCTTACGGGGCCGTTTGGGGTCTGGTTTGGGTTTTCACCCTTCAACGACTTATTTTTAAGCCTAATCTACATATTTTGAAATTATCATCCTATTCTCAAACCGGGAGACCCGGGACTACGCGATCAGTTCGTACAAGTTACATTGGTCCTAGGCGAGGTGTTCGTGCCTCTTATGGGGTCGTTTGGGTTTTTACCCTTCAACAGCTTGTTTTCAAGCCTAACCTACGTATTTTAAAATTATTGTCATATTATCAAATCGGGAGACCCGGGACTATGGGATAAGTTCATACGAGTTACATTGGTCCCATGCAAGGTGTTCGTGCCTCTTACGAGGTTGTTTGGGGGTTGGTTTGGGTTTTCACCCTTCAATGGCTTATTTTCAAGCTAAATCTACGTATTTTCAAATTATCATCATATTCTCAAATTGGGAGACCCGGGACTACGCGGTCAGTTGGTATGAGTTACATTGGTCCCGTGCGAGGTATTCATGCCTCTTACGGAGCCGTTTTGGGGTTGGTTTGGATTTTCATCCTTCAATGGCTTGTTTTCAAGCCTAATCTATATATTTTGAAACTATCATCATATTCTCAAACCAAGAGACCCGCGACTACGCTAGTAGTTCGTACAAGTTATATTGGTCTCGTGCGAAGTGTTCGTGCCACTTATGGGGTTGTTTGGGGGCTGGTTTGGGTTTTCACTCTTCAACGACGTATTTTCAAGCCAAATCTACGTATTTTGAAATTATCATCATATTCTCAAGCCGAGAGACCCGGGACTATGCAGTCAGTTCGTACGAGTTACATTGGTCCCGTGCGAGGTGTTCGTACCTCTTACGGGGTCATTTGGGGGCGGGTTTGGGTTTTCACCCTTCAACAGCTTATTTTCAAGCCTAATCTACATATTTTGAAATTATCATCATATTCTCAAATTGGGAGACCCGGGACTACGCGGTCAGTTCGTACGAGTTACATTGGTCCCGTGCAACGTGTTCGTGCCTCTTATGGGACCGTTTGGGGGATAGTTTGAGTTTTCACCCTTCAACGGCTTGTTTTCAAACATAATCTACATATTTTGAAATTATCATCATATTCTCAAACCGGGAGACCCGCGACTACGCAGTCAGTTTGTACAAGTTACATTGGTCCCGTGCGAGGTGTTCGTGCCTTTTACGGGGTCGTTTGGGGGTTGGTTTGGGTTTTCACCCTTTAACTGCTTGTTTTCAAGCCTAATCTACGTATTTTGAAATTATCATCATATTCTCAAATCGGGAGACCCATGACTACGCGATAGTTTATACGAGTTACATTGATCCCGTGCGAGGTGTCCGTGCCTCTTACGGGGTCGTTTGGTGGTTAGTTTGGGTTTTAACCCTTCAACGACTTGTTTTCAAGCCTAATCTACGTATTTTGAGATTATCATCATATTCTCAAATCGGGAGACCCGGGACTATGTGATCAGTTCGTACGAGTTACATTGGTCCCGTACGAGGTGTTCGTGCCTCTTACAGGGCCGTTTGGAGGCTGGTTTGGGTTTTCACCCTTCAACGGCTTGTTTTCAAGCCTAATATACATATATTGAAATTATCGTCATATTCTCAAACCGAGAGACCCGCGACTATGCGGTCAGTTCGTACAAGTTACATTGGTCTCGTGCGAGGTGTTCGTGCCTCTTACGGGGCCATTTGGGTGCTTGTTTGGGTTTTCACCCTTCAACAGCTTATTTTCAGGCCTAATCTACGTATTTTGAAATTATCGTCATACTCTAAAACTGGGAGGGCCACAACTATGCGGTCAGTTCGTACAAGTTACATTGGTCCCGTGCGAGATGTTCGTGCCTCTCATGGGGCCATTTGGGGGCTGGTTTGGGTTTTCACCCTTCAACAGTTTGTTTTTAAGCCTAATCTACATGTTTTGAAATTATCGTCATATTCTCAAACTGGGAGACCCGTGACTACGCGGTCAGTTCGTACAAGTTATATTGGTCACGTACGAGGTGTTCGTGCCTCTTACGGGATCGTTTGGGGGCTGGCTTGGGTTTTCACCCTTCAACGGCTTGTTTTCAAGCCTAATCTACGTATTTTGAAATTATCATCATATTCTCAAACCGGGAGACCCGGGACTACGCGGTCAGTTTGTACAAGTTACATTGGTCCCGTGCGAGGTGTTCGTACCTCTTACGAGGCCGTTTGGGGGTTGATTTGCATTTTCACCCTTCAACGGCTTATTTTCAAGCCTAATCTACGTATTTTGAAATTATCGTCATATTCTCAAACCGAGAGACCCAAAACTACGCGATCAGTTCGTACAAGTTACATTGGTCCCTTGGGAGGTGTTCGTGCCTCTTACGGGGTCGTACAAGTGATTGTGCTAATTTGAAGTGTTTAGAAAATGTGAAAGTTAGACATAGAGATGTGAATTGAGTAATGCATTCGAGTTCATATTGCTGCCCCAATTAATTGTCTTGTTTCTTTTTTTTGGTATGTCCCAACTTAAGAGTATTGTTTCTAAAAATAGTTCATGCTTTGTGTGATTATGGCGTAATCCTTCAAACGGGAAAGAAAGATTCGAGGGCATCTGAATAAAATCTAATCGTGTTGAAGAATCCAAGTTTTTCACTTTTCTAGGGGAACAAATTAAACAACAACGATATTTCTGTGGGAAATCATTAAACATTCAGTAAGTCGAAACAAACTAGAAAGTGAAACGCTAAATAGAAAATATTTTCAGGTAGGAGAGAGGGGATTGCAGGTCTCAAGTGGACAGAAACAGAGAATAGTTATAGCGAGGGCAATGCTGAAAAACCCCGCAATCTAGTCAGAAAAGCTAGTGCAAGAGGCACTAGACCGGTTCATGATTGGGCGAACCACTCTAGTCATTGGACACCGCCTCTCAACCATAAGAAAGGATGACCTTGTTGCTATGCTGCAGCAGGGTAGCGTCTCTGAAATTAGTACCCACGATGATCTAATTGCCAAAGGAGACAATGGTGTCTACTCTAAACTCATAAAAATGCAGGAAATCTCCCACGAAATACCGTTGTTATATACAACAACTGTTATATATAACATAAGTTATATATAGCAGAAGTTATATATAACAATTGTTATATATAACAGTTTTATATATAACTCATAGATGTTATATATAACTTATGTTAATATATAACAGGTGTTATATATAACTTCTGTTATATATAACTGATGTTATATACAACAGAAGTTATATATAATAGTTGTTATATATAACTCATAGATGGTATATATAACTTCTGTTATATATAACAAATGTTATATATAACAACTCATAGTTCTTATATATAACAGTTGTTATATATAACTGTTATGATTCTTAATTTAGATACCCCATATTGAGATTTTATAGTATGCATATTGAGTAATTTTATCCATCTAACAAATTCAAATCACCTCAAATATGCCAAACGAGATAGTTGGTGGTGGAGGAGGATTATAGAAGCATAAATTAGGAATATAAGTAGAGATTTTACATATTTGTACCTTAGAAGGAAGTACTTCGAAGCAAGGTGGCGTGGGTGGAAGAGGATCTTGTGGAGAATCCTCTTGTCCGCATCCTTCCTAACCGTATATGTACCTCATAAGAAATAAAATTAAAAATTAATAACTGCATGTTAAATTGAAAAATATAGATGTTAGAGTCCAACATAAATTAATCTAACCTTTCTTTAAGTGATCCATAATCGAGTCCTGAATGCTCATTTTACTGAAGCTATAATCATATAATCATAAAGGATGTAATATTAATATTTTATCCCAACACCACAAAAGCAAATATAATATGCAAACCAACAAAAAACAAAGATATAAGTTATATTGTCAGAAGTGATTGTTACTTTTACACTTGCGACTACAAAAGTGGATGCAATACCTAATTAGCACCAAGACAACTATTTTAATGATGTAAGAGCTCCATGTTCATCAAACACATTACCACAAAAGTTACAAAGGTTGACTCAATTACATCATTCGTAGGTGTCACCAATGGGAGGACAAAGGTCGTCAAGCCAATACATAATTCCATTTTGACCAACATCTTCCAAGTTCTCACAATGAACTTATTTTCCACCCCAAACTGGATACCCGGGCACTTTAATGTCATCGAGTAAAACTCGCACTTCATTCTTTCTCAACGTATGGAAGTGAACGGTCGAGACGGATCCTAGTTGCGTTTTCCTCCCATAACCAACAAGTTCACGTGTATGGGATAGTATTTTGCATTCAATTAGAGAGGTGAAATTTAGAACCTCGAATGCAGGGGAGGAAAGAGAACACGAAGAAGCCGCAGTACCTAAAGTAGGTAACTCCTGAACGTTGTGTCCAACACATGAAATTTCTCGGTTTTGAAGTCAGTAATGAATTCTGATAATGAGGACTTTATCCCCTCTATGTCACTCCTTAGGTGATCAACAAGATCCTTCCAATTTCGGTGTCCTCTTTCACCTCTTCAAGCATTTCTATAGCAAATGCCGACCCTAATATAGCGGTTCTCGAAATTATGGACCCAACACAACGAACACGTCCTCGCGTATCTTTTTCGAAAACCTCAAAAATAGGCCCGGCATCCAAGGTCTCCTCCTGACCACTCGCTTTGTATATATCCAGAAACAATTGAATTTGGTCCTGTACAAAAATATATTAACATTAGGTTTGATGATACGATACTTTTTTTAGACAAAACGAACATTAAAAAATTTAAATTACCGCATATATTTTATCACGAGGGGAATAATCACCTCCTTTGACTATATGAGTTGCCAACCATAATTCAGCATGAGTGGGTGCACGCCCATGCTTATTTCTCCAATTCTCTGAAGCTCGGGCATAACCATGACGACCGGTGTTATGATTTGTCTTTCTCACACAGTTTTGTTTAGTCTTTTTTTTCTTTCTTCGCAAAGTTTTTTGAACCTCTAAAGCTACATTATTGTAAAACACCTCCCAGTCCTCAGATTTAACATTTCGTGGAACTTTCTCCTTCCACTTTCTAACATCACCATCCTTCAAATTAACCCTTAGCTTTGAATTGAACTTTTTCCAAGCATCGTTCGCTTTTTTCATAAAAATTTGCTTCTGACTTTTGCGCACATCTGGGAACTCTTTCCACAATATATGAAGAAATCAAATTAAAAAATCACATAATTGGATTTACTAACTATTACATTATTTGGAATAGAAAGGAATAGTATACCATTAATGATGACCAAACTGAGTTCTTATATCGCACATCCACTTGTTTCCAACTCGTATAAGAAATGGGAACATGTGTCCTTGCTAAGTCTCCCAACCTAATTGAGAGTGTATATGAATATTCACCAACTGGAAGGCCGTGCTCATTAAATTTTAATTTCTTAGCGAAACAATCATCACCTACTCTTGAAGCACCCGAAGCAACCTTAGAATGGGAGGTTGATATAGGTGTCACCCCATTTATTGACGGTTGCGAAGTATCACCAATATGAGACATTTATCTGGAAAAAAATTACTATTGGACACCAAAATAATCAGAATAAACATTACAAGAATATATGTTCAAATAGACACCAGTATATTACATGTTCAAATATCAGTAAACATAGAATTACAAGTTCAAACAGCCATACCTGTATTAAATGTTCAAACAACAATAAAATAATAAATGTTTACAACAACAACAAACGGAATAAATAGAATATTACCCGTCAAAATAACAAAAAATATAATATTGCATATTCAAAAACAAGTTCAGAACTAAATCATTGCACTAGAAATCCGTGTCCAAAAGTTCCACCAATTTCTCATTTTTCTCGAGAATAGAGTCATACATCGTACGGTCAATATCAATCGCATCTATTTCTTTTGTCAGTCTCTTGGGAGAGTGTAAAACAACTGACCACCCCTTCAGCTTTACATCTTGATAATAAAATACTTGACTGGCTTGAGATACAAGGACGAACGGATCATCGTGAATTGTATTTTTACTCACGAGCTTACTAAGATTCACCATCACCAATTTTGAGGTGGGTTCAACTTTGCAAGCATTTTGATCATCAACATCCACCCAATAACAATAAAAGACAGTATCTATGAACTCAATGTAATTGAGGTCTAGAATTTGTCTAATAACTCCATAAAAGGTTGTCATAATCCCGTTCTTATTAAAGGCCTTAGTGGATACACCACTACTCTGAAAGTTATGATTCTCTTCATGTCCAGAAGTACAAAAGGTGTACCCATTGCATTAAAATTTCTCATAACTGGTAACCCTATGGAGCGGACCATCAACATATGGCAAAATTCCTGTATCATTAAATCTTGAGGCCTGTAAGGAATTGATAATCTTTTAAAGTTTCATTAAAAATAATTAAGGTTGATAAAAAAGTACATGTATAAATAAAGACTTGCCTCGTTCCTTAGCTAAAGGATGAAATCATCAATTCTATGCCTCGATTGAGTATTAGTTACCACAAATTTTCTACAAGAAATTAGTTTCAAAATTAAGAAATATCACATTACAATCAATTCATATGAATTAACATAGAACTAAGTGTGTACCTTCTTCATTCATCAACACTGTCGCATTGAGATAAAACTCATCTTCGCACTTGCTCATATTGTACATTATTTAAGATCAATTCTTTACTTTTACCCAATGGTCGTTGGCATTCCAAGTCATCAAACTCATCATCAAGAAAATCCTCAAGATTACTCTTTTGAGTTCCTTCACCTCTTTTCGATATGTACTCCATAGCATACAAAGAAGCTTCATGTAACAAATATGCATTAGCAATGCTCCCTTCAATGTACATCTTATTTCGTGACCACTTTTTATATCTTCCCATTTCTCTCTCAAATAACCACATCGCCCGATATCTTGGTGGCCCAGCTGTCAAAGCTTCATCGGCTAAATGGTGCATGAGGTGGATCATCACCATAAAAAAGGCAGGTGGAAAATAAATTTCAAAGACACAAAGTGCCTCTACCAATGCGTTTTTAGCCTTCAAAAGATGTTCCCTAAATATCACTTCGGCACACAACACATTAAATAATATGCTTATTCGATGTATAACTTTAAACAAAGGCTTATCATCCGGAAATGAATGCATAAGCAACGTAGGAAGAAACCATTGCATAATGACGTGATAATCATGGGACTTGAGATTGGTAAATCCAGGTGGATCGAGGTTAACATTGTTGCTGAAATTTGAAGAAAATCCAATCGTTACCTTTAATGTTTTTAATGTACAAAAAAAGGCTTCTTTCTCTTCCTTTCCTAATGCGAAAGGTGCCTTTGGCATAAGCCTTTTGTTACTGCCTTTAACATCTTTCATCCATAATTTCCTTTTAAGATTCAAATGAACTTTCAAGTCTTCACGGGCTTTGACCGTATCTTTATTTGATGAACCTTTCATCGAGATTATTGTACCTAAAAGAGTCTCTGTGACATTCTTTTCAACATGCATAACATCTAAATTATGTCTAATATGATGATCCTTCCAGTACTCTAAGTCAAAGAAAATTGACCTCCGTGAAAAACCCTCGGTACCCGCTAGATTCTCATCGTCACCCTCACTTGGATAATCATCGTCTTCCATTACGACATCCTCCTTCTCTTTCCCCTTCCCCTTGCCCTTCCCCTTTCCCTTTGTCTTTCCCTTTTTGTCTCCCTCTCCCTCTCTTTGAACACCTTCTCGAGCGATAAGTGACACTATCTGCTCAACTTCTACACTTGTTAACTTTCTTGGAGCCATAGCATCCTCTATTTTACCATTAAATGTTTGCTTTGATGTGTCAAACTTGTAAGGATGGTCTTTAGGAAGGAACATACGAGATCGTCGGTAACAACATTTTGTTGACTTAGAAAGATATTGAGAAGGTGTATTTGTAGAACAAACAGGACACCCATTGTAACCTTGAGTTGAACAACCTGCTAACATCCCATAAGCTGGAAAATCATGTATACCCCACATCAATGGCTTTTAACTGAAATTTCTCATTTTTGTACGCATCCCAAGCCTCAACTCCAGACCATAAGATCTTTAACTCATCAACCAAGGGTTGGAGGAAGACATCAATATTACTTGATGGTGACTTTGATCTGGGAATCAATACAGACAACATTGAAAACTCACTTTTCATACACATTGATGGAGGAGGGTTGAGAGGTTGAATTATCACTGGCCAACAACTATACTTACGACCAAACATGTTATTCGGGCTGAAACCATCAGTTGCTATTTCAAGTCGAATATTCCACAGATCTTTTGCAAAATCTCTCCACATAATGTTTGAATTTACCCATTCTGCTGAATCTCGGGGATGACGCAAGAATTCCATACAAGAGCTTGCACGAGCGTGCCAAGTCATTTTCTCTGCTATCCATTTTATGGTATACAATCGTTTTAGCCTAGGGATTAGAGGGAAATGTCGCATAACCCTCTTAGGAACCCTAGAGTACTTTTTCTTCCATTAGTATTCTGAATTTCTACCCCATCCTCGTCTAGACAAGTAAACTTGTAGCTTAAAAACCACATTTTATACATCTAGTAGATTTTTCATGCTCTTTCCAAAATAGCATACAGTTGTTAATGCATACGTCATACTTAACATAATCCATACCGAGATCTCTAACGGTGTTTTTCATTTATGTATAACTAGTTGTCAAGTTGTTCTCTTCAGGAAGTAGTTCATTTAACAATCTAAGAATTACACCTGTAGCACCATCCGATAAATTGAATTGTGTTTTCAAATCATTCAAATTTATAAGAGCATACATTGTGGTATGACACGAAGAACCAATAGTTGGGTGCAATGGCTCCTATGCGAGTTGATGTAAACGATCATACTTCTTGCCTTGTATTTATGTGTGTGAGAATCATTGGGAACCTCAAAAGTTGGGGGGGGGGGGGGGCGCTTCATCACTGCCTACACAATTAGGTTCACTAGGTTCCGCTTCACCCATAAACATCTCTCAAGCATCATTCACAAGATCATTCAAAATTGGAATATTGTGCACATCAGCGTGTTCTGTCGGTGTCACAGATTGCGGTGGTGGTTGGTCTTGATCAACAACTAATGTCTCACCATGAAAATGCCATAAGGTATAGTTCATGTCCATACCATATGTCATTAAATGAACGAATATATCATCTATAACAACATGTCCTTTCCCATTACGACAACGTCTACAGGGACATGAATGTTTAGCATTCGAACTATTACTACGCACATAATGTAGAAACTGTAACACCCCATCTCTATATGTATCGGTCTCGATATTTTTCACATTTATCCACTCTTTGTTGATTCCTGACGACATCCTGATAAGTGTAAAGAACACACATTATAATATAAACGCTTACTGTAAATATATTAAAGTTTATTCAAGTGTAAATATGTATATATTTGAGTTCTTATATTTCCTCCATCTCCTCTACAGGGTAAGGGTCATATCCCATTCGAAAATGCATATTTTGTATTGTTCATAATGTCTCATGACATGTCCTAATCTGAAAATATTCGCTAGCATCTCTCTACAGTTCTTCAAGTACACAACTTAAATTGGGAGTGTTCATGTGTTACTTAACTTTTTCAACCAAGTAAACACAAAACACTACATCAATCTAGTATTAACTCAAAGAACATAAAGAGATTCCACCGAATTTTTCAAAATTGGACATGCATAAACAGTATGTACAATACAAAATTTTGCACTTCCAAACCGTCCAAAAATGGGACAATTCAAGAGTTCTCACCACAGTCATAGTGAGACATCTTGAACGGGTCTGAGATTTTTCTACATGTGTAACATCATTATTGTATGTTTAGTATTAATGTCTACTTACTATTTAAATAGTTTTTTTTTCTTGCTTTTTCTTAAATTTTCAACACATAATCTCATTTATCCATTTAATTAGTGGGGTGTCTACTTTTCAATTTGTTATTTTTACATTATTATTGAATATTTAGCACTTAAATTTTCTTAAAACTCCGTAACATATACGAATCAGATCAAATAAGCATTTTAATTAAAAGGGTAAGAACATAAAAATATAATTTACCACTAAAAGATTCCAAGGTCCATCTAAAAACCAATGATTTATTTTTTTTCATTATCAACATTCAATTTGCACCCAAAACTCACACATTAAAAAAATATATATATTTAAAAATTAATATATAAAACCCTAAAAAGCATATACGAATCAAATCAAGCATATCATAAACTCTAGGATAAAATCCCATACCTAACTTAGGTTAAAAAAATACAGATGCTTTAAACAAATACCTGATTGGGATGAGTGGAGTGAGAGAACAATGTAGTGACCCGACCATCGACCTAGAGAAAGAGAATGGCCGCCGACCGCTGACCTAGAGGGCGAGCTCCGACCTAGAGAGTGAGCTCTGACCATTGACCTAGAGAGAGAGTGAGCGAGCTCCGACCTAGATAGCTGAGAGAGAGGGAGCGGGAAATATGAGCGAGAACAAGAGAGAGAGAGATCGGGTTTGGCACTATGAGGAGTGTAATGTTTTTTGGGGGGTATTATATATTTTAGTAAGTGTACTCAATTTTGGCACACTTTAAAACAATGCCAAATTTTGGCACTATTTTAAAGTGTGCCAAATTGCTATTAAACCGTGCCAAAATCTGACACGATTTTAAACTGTGCCAGATTTTTAATATCAGGGTGTGCCAAATTGTTGTTTTTGGTGATGTGATTTTGGGGCTAGTGTTATGGGTGTTAGGAACTGGTTAGCCAGACTTTTATTAATTATATATATATACGGATAATGTGATATATATATATATATATATATATAGATATATATATATATATATATATATATATATATATATATATATATATATATATTGTGTGCTCATTAAATATCAGTGTTAGATATTTTTAAAATACATACCCCTCTAGTGTTATCATAGGAGATTGCGCGATGTAGTTGAATCCCCTGGCTAGTGAATGCATGGAGAGTATAGTCGCCAGGGCATATCGCCTAATATTTTATTACGTGATTATATTTTCCGAGGTGAGACGCTTTGGGATTGATTCGGTCTCATTTTCAAAGGGAATATGACCCCCACCACTACGCTTGCGATGTTTTTACCCAAGTTCAGTTAGAGTGAGTATACCTAGGACATGATAGCATATTAGAGAAAGCATCCGGTAAGTTATTACTCGGGAGGATGGATATACATACGACATGTGTGTGAATGTTGTATTATAATTGTACATATATAATAGAGTAGATATTTATATACGGATGGATTACATAAAGTAAAATCGTCTTATTGATATACAACTAGTGAAACTGTAATATAGTTTTATTTAATAATGATTAATTAAGTTAATGCGATAACTAACTTATCAATCAACAGTAAGATTACTCGAGCTAGAGTAACGTGCCAGGAAGTGTTCATAATGTGGCCATCCCAGACGACACCGGGGGGGGGGGGGGGGGGGAGAGAGATACATCTCCCCTCAGGAAGGTTGCACAGCGGTCTCACAACCCTCTTGGGAAGGTTGCTTCGGCCGTCGTCGGTGTGGGGGTAAATATAAAGAGATAGAGTCGTCAGCCTATTTTTCACAAAATAGGCAAAATACATGTTGCCAGTTCGAGAGAGCGGCATCAAGGACAAACTAATACGAAACCAATAGTTCGAAGGTTCGGGGCGGCCTAAGTTACAGAATGGGAAGGTGTTAGGCACCCATCTTTCCCTTTCGGTCTCTCATGGGCTAGTGTTATTATTTTCCATTATATCCCCGTGAAGTGTGTGTGCGTGTTTATATAATGGAGATCGAAATCGTTCAACTCGTACCATGGACAAGGTAGAGTGAGGTCATCCATCGGAATGTTCCCAAAATAACATATGTAGAAAGTATGGTTTGTGCGTGAAGTATTTATATATATATATATATATATGAAAATGGGAGATTTAGAAAATTTGGGAATTTGGGATATCGAGAAAATTGGAAAATTGGACTCGAGTCTTAGATTTTAATCCGAGACGCCTACGTAGCCTATAAAGGCGTCAAAGTCCACGTAGTTCGCGTGCAGCATAGGGGTGGGGTTTATCCCATAGATCGAAACGGAATTTTATTATATGTGTATGTGTAGAAAATGTGTTTTTTTAGGTTTTGGAAAACGTGTGATGGATAATTACGTTCAGAATTTATGAGTATAACCCTCTTTTATTTGTTTTTGGGATTTTATAGAAAATAAAGTATGTGCAATATACTGATAAAAAGTGTAGATATTAATGTGTATCAACTAAAGTAAGAAGTAGATTATGAATTTAATGTATATTATGCAAAAACAAGGAATTTAAAGAGAGTGGGAAGGAATTAGACCTTCTTTGAAGCTTGATCTTTGATCTTGGATGAAATCCCTTAAGTGTTGATGAATGTTGACGAGAGAGAAGGATATTTGACAAATTGGATATGAAAAGGATGGGAATGTAAGCTTGGGTGGAACTTCACATGAGGGACTTTGCTGATTTCGAGGGAATATGGTTAAGATCACTGATGCTGATGGATCTGTTGTGTGGCGTTTGGAGTGAGGTCATGGCCTCTATTTATAGGTTTAGGGGGTGCCGATCGGCATGTGACCCCAGACACTGTGCCGATAGGCAAGGATCTAGACCTGCCAATTGGTAGTCCCGCGCAGATTTTCTCGAAAAAGCGATCGTAGAACACAAACCGTTGATCCGAATCGTGCATGGGGAATACAGTTAGAAAAGTATTTCAGATACCTTCAAATGTCCTTTTGGCCACTCCCGTGTCCAGGAGTTAACTTTGGGTCAAATGTGGCTCGAAAGCGCACGTCAATCTTTTGGACAGGAGATCGTCAGACAAAAAAGGATCGTTCGTCCTCATGGTAAGTCAGAATCATGCACGGGGTGGACCGTTGGAAAGGTTAGGAGATGTAATTAGACATTACAAAGAGTTTTTCTCAGTTTGCAAAGTTGATCTTGGTCAACCGGGACTCGGAAGCGCCCGGGGACCTCTCGAAGTAAAATGGATCGTTCGTCGGTACCGTAGGTCAGAATCTTGCATGGGGCAGACCATTAGAAAGGATATTCAGTGCCTTTCGGAGATTCATTTAGACTCGTTTGAGCTGAAGAGTTGACTTTGGTCAAACGGAGCCCGGGAGCGCCCGATGGCCTCCGAATAAATTTTCGGGGGAAAACTGACCGTTCGTCCAAACAGTTATGTCGTTTCGTGCACAGGGCGAACCGCTAAAAAGGAGTTTCAGTGCCCTTCGAAGATTCAAAGAGCTTTATCTCTGATGGTGAAGTTGATTGGGGTCAAATCGAGGCACGAGAGTGCCCGACGGCCTCCGAATTGATCTTTGGTCGTAAAAGGGTCCGCTCGTTCGAACCGTCATACCGATTCGCGCACGGGGTGAACCGTTGGAAAGGGTATTCAGGGACCTTTAAAGATTCAAAGATATTTCGCTCTAACGATAGAGTTAACTGGAGTCAAACAGGGCCCAGGGGCACCCGGTGGGTTCTATATCAGTACTTGGAGTGCGACCTAGGTTTTATAGTGAGATGGGGAGGTGCTGGGGACCTAAAGGGAAACCTAGGGGATCCTAGAATGTGGTGTCTATAGAGCCCCTCGACGGGTGAGCTTGGAACAAGTGATAGCCATCGAATAGACACCAGATGATAGAGGTTGGTTATGTAGACCTAAGGGATGAGGATGACCGATTCAGAGGGTCGAGGTCGATGCTGAGGACCTAAGAGTGATGTTGGGGAAGCCGATTCTAAGGACCTAGAAGAGGTGAGGAGTAAGGAGGCGACCAATTCTGTGGGTTGGGGTTAGTTCTGAGGATCTAAATTATAGCGACCAATTCTATGGGTCGAAGCCAATTATGAGGGCTTAAGTATAAGCGACCAATTCTGAGGGCTCAAGTAGAGACGACCAATTCTGCGAGTCGATGCCAATTATGCGGGCTTATTTGGGGTGACCAATTTTGCTGGTCGAAGTCAATTCTGAGGGCTTAAGTAGAGGCGACCAATTATACGGGTCGAAGCCAATTCTGAGGGCTTAAGATAGGGGTGACCAATTCTTCGGCCTTAAGTAGAGATGACCAATTATGCGGGTCAAAACCAATTCTGCGGGCTTAAGTAGAGATGATCAATTCTGAGGGTCGAAGCCAATTCTGCGGGCTTATTTGAGGTGACTAATTCGGCAGGTCAAAGCCAATTCTGATGGCTTAAGATAGAGGTGACCAATTCTAGGTGTCAAAGCTAATTCTGCGGGCTTGAGTAGAGATGACCAATTCTGCGAGTCAAAGCCGATTTTGCGGGCTTAAGTGGAGATGACCAAATCTGAGGGTCGAAGCCAATTTTGTTGGCTTATTTGGGGTGACCAATTCTACGGGTCAAAGCCAATTATGAGAGCTTAAGATAGAGGTGACCAATTCTGAAGGTCAAAGCAAATTCTGCAGGCTTAAGTAGGGGTGATCAATTCTGCGGATCAAAGAAAATTCTGAGGGCTTATTTGGATGGACCAATTCTACAAGCTTATGTAGGGGTGACCAATTCTGAGGGTCGAAGCCAATTATGAGGACTTAGGTAGAAATGACCAATTATGCGGGCTTAAAAAGAGATGACCAATTCTGTGGGTCAAAGCTAATTCTGAGGGCTTAAGATAGAGGTGACCAATTCTGAGGGTCAAAGCCAATTCTGTGGGATTAAGTAGAGATGACCAATTCTTAGGGTCGAAACCAATTCTGCAGGCTTATTTGGGGTGACCAATTCTGCGGGTCAAAGAAAATTCTGAGGACTTAAGATAGAGGTGACATATTCTGAGGGTCAAAGCCAATTATGTGGGCTTAAGTTAGGGTGACCAATTCTGCGGGTCAAAGCTAATTCTGCGGGATTAAGTAGAAGTGACCAATTATGCGGGTCAAAGCCAATTCTGCGGGCTTATTTAGGGGTGACCAATTCTGCAGGTTAACGACAATTATGCGAGTTTATGTAGAAGTGACCAATTATGTGGGTCAAAGCCAATTCTGCGGGCTTAAGTATAACCGACCAATTCTGAGGGCTTATTTAGGGGTGACCAATTCTGCGGGTCAAAGCCAATTTTGCGGGCTTATTTGGGGTGATCCATTATGTGGGTCAAAGCCAATTCTGAGGGCTTAAGATAGAGGTGACCAATTCTTAGGGTTAAAGCCAATTCTGCAGGTCATATCCAATTATGTGGGATTAAGTAGAGATGGACAATTATGAAGGTCGAAGCCAATTCTGCAAGCTTATTTGGGGTGACCAATTCTTAGGGACAAAGCCAATTCTGAGGGCTTAAGATAGAGGTGACAAATTCTTAGGGTTTAAGCCAATTATGCGGGCTTAAGTAGGGGTGACCAATTATGCGGGTCAAAGCCAATTCTAAGGGCTTATTTTGGGTGACCAATTATGTGGATCAAATACCAATTCTACGGGCTTATGTAGGGGTGACCAATTCTGAGGGTCGAAGTCAATTCTGAGGGCTTATGTAGAAGTGACCAATTCTGCGGGTCAAAGACAATTCTGGGGACTTAAGTAGAAGCGATCAATTCTGAGGGTCGAAGGCAATTCTGGTGCCTTATTTGGGGTGACCAATTATGATGATCAAAGCCAATTCCGAGGGCTTAAGATAGAGGTGACTAATTCTGAATATCAAAGCCAATTCTGCGGGCTTAAGTAGGGGTGACCAATTCTGTGGATCAAAGTCAATTATGCGGGCTTAAGTAGAAGTAACCAATTGTGCGGGTCAAATACAATTTTGTGGGATTATTTAGGGGTGACCAATTCTGCTTGTCAAAGATAATTATGCGGGTTTATGTAGACGCGACCAATTCTATGGGTCAAAGTCAATTCTGCGGGCCTAAGTAGAAGCGACCAATTCTGAGGGTCGAAGCCAATTATGCGGGCTTATGTAGAAGTGACAAATTCTGCAGGTCACGGCCAATTTTGGGGGATTAAGTAGAAGCGACCAATTCTGAGGGTTGAAGCCAATTCTGAGGTCTTATTTAGGGGTGACTAATTCTGCGGGCTTAAGTTTCCTTTGGGAAGTTTGGGGGCTCCACCGGGGATGTGTAATCTTTCTCTGGGGATTTGGGGAAGCATTTGGTTTTAAGTTCCATTGGGGAAGAGGAAATGATCCGAGGATTTTAAGCTGGGGAATTTTTGGAATTTTGGGGTGTCCTCTGGAGACATTGTTGGGGAGAATTATTTTCTGGAATTTCGCTAGGGATGTAAAAAAAATGTTTTTCTTCGTGAAAAGGTTCCAAAATTAATCTGGTGATTTTAGGAATTTTTTAGGATTTTCTCGTATTTTTTTGGACTTTTTATACGAAATTTTAAAGGGGGTGTCGACCAACATTGATGGAAGGATGCCAAACGACAGTGGCACGATCTTTTGGGGTGCCTCGAGCAGGTGGAGGGACAGTGCCGATCGAATTCTTCTATGTGAGCCCTCACGTCATCGTTCTTCTAGGGTGGTGATCCCTGGTGGCTATGTAAGTATTGAATGACCTTTGGTATTCTTTTCCTTTTTTCTTGACGAGTTTGCTTTATTTCTTGAATTTGACAATGGTTTTCTTTATTTCTTCGACAGTCCGACGTTTCCATATCGATGATACGTGCCCGAGGGACGATGGGGCTTAAGGATGTTTGGGAGCAACTTTCATCTGTGGTGCGCTGAATGGTGTCATCAGCCGGCTTTGGGGGACTGGCATCTGTTCTGGATGAGATGCCTCATTCTACGACCGTTCTGTGTGCTATGAGGGAGAGGTGGTGGGACACTACCCATACCTTCCATTTTGACTTTGGGGAGATGACGGTGACTCCCATTGATGTGAAACACCTACTAGGTTGGACTGCGATGGTGCTCAGATTGAGGTGGATAAGATGCGGAGTGTGACCCCAGAGGCGATGACGGCGGCGTTGGGTGATGTAGAGAGGGTGATTTTTGGGGATTCACTTCGTTTGTCTCTGTTGAGCGAGTTGTTATTGAGGAGGAGGATCAATGAGAGCGACGGGTAGCAAGTGCATCAGATGGACCGCTTGTTCATTATGTTGGTGTTAGGAGGTTTTCTGGCTTCGACGAGTGGTGATGTCGTGCACTTGTGGTTTTTTCCATTTCTGAGGATGTTCTCGGACATCCGCCTTTATGATTGGGGGAGCATGACTTTGGCGACCCTGTATTATTCTCTTAATGCATTCAGACGGTGCTGCCAACAGTCTTTTACTAAAGCTGCGTATCTTTTAGAGGTATTCTTTATTTTCCGCATTTTCCTTTATGCATTCGCATTTTCCTTTATGCATTTTATTCTTGATTTCTCAATTGCTGACCTTTGCCCTTTGCAGACGTGGTTTTATGAGGTGATTGGGTTAAACACCCATTTGATATCTTTGAAGGATGACTTTGTTGGGGACTTCTGTCGAATGTACCGGTGGCGGAGGTCCAACCGACAGTCGAAGAAGTCTCTCTCTCTAGAGGCGGTGCGTCAGGTCTTGAATGTCCTGACGAGTGAGTGGGTAACCCTTCTTTTATCTTGAGACTGTCCTTTCCTTTAATGGTTTTTTATTAATATTGATCTTTTGCTCTTGCTGGGGATTTTTAGGTGACCTTTTATCCCTGGGGGACGGCCATTCAACACACTGGGGCGATTGGGGGACATGCGTAGATGAGGCGTCTGCTGGCCATGAGTTTGGCTATTCTTGGTACCTCGGGGAGAGGGTAGTCCGACATATCGTGGAGGACGAGGTCATAGTGCCACCGATGAATCCCCCTATATTTATGAGGCGAGTACGGGAGATATCAGAGGATGCCCGGGTGGCGGCGATGATGGGAGAGCCATACTCGTTGTATACCGACATGGCTGTGATGTATGACTATATGAATTTCGTGTCGAACTCGATGATGCCTCCCAGTATATACGATGTGATTTCTCTTCCTCGCGCGGGTTCGAGTCGGCAAGTGGGGTCCTCCCACAGTGCGGGCGGTGCAACAACGTCAGCGGCGGCGAAGACTTCGGAGGGTCCCTTTGTACGGTTATTCTCGCATGGTTACAACATCCGACGAGCTGATGGAGGGTCGGTGCGTTTACAGCATCTTCCTAATGCAATGGACCCGGAGGAGTTGGTCCTGACAGAGGAGGTCCTTCGACCTGAGGTACACTTTGTGTTTCTTTGTCCTTTGATTTCCTAATTCCTTTATTTTTCTTTCAGACTTGACTGATTTAATTTTTCTGTTTTCTTTTGTAGCACATATGGGTCTCCACCACTTGGCTGAGGGATATTAAGGATTGGATATCTTCAGCGACTGCCCATATCCGTGAGGTGGTTCCGGTCCCTTCTTGCTTGGTGTCGTCTACCTCGTCCCGAGAAGGGTCGAGTTCTGGAAGTGGTAGCACATCGTCTCGCCGCAAGGGGAAGAGGGCACGCCGTAGGGATGGAGGCTCTTAGAGATAGAGAAAAAAGAGAGAAAGAGTAGGTGTGAGAGAGAGAGAAAGAGAGAGAGAGAGAGAGAGAAAGAGTAGGTATGAGAGAGAGAGAGAGAGAGAGAGAGAGAGAGAGAGAGAGAGAGAGAGAGAAAGAAAATTGGGTTCGGGCTGCGTCCCGCGGTTTTGTTTTGTTTTTTGTTTTTCCTGCAAGATATCAATGTAATACAGAAAAATATATGCAAATAAAAATGAAGTTTTTATAAATTCCTGCTTCGCTGATTAATGCACATGCTCTTTTTACATTCCTGCTGAGACCGTAAAAAGAATTTGAAAATTTATTTGAGAAGGATCTTATTTTAAAATGGGATAAGTAAAAGCATGAGAAAATTCGGAATTCCTATAAGAAAAAAATTATTTTTATTGGTTTTTTGATTTTGACAAAAGAGGAAAAGGTAATTTTCCCAAAATAGGGGGTTGTCGATCGGCATGACCCCTGTCCTGCCTATCGGCACATCAGTCTAGTCCAATCAACTCAAGGCTTTGATTGCACTTTCTTCAATTGCTTGGTACTTGGTGGGGCAAGTTTTACTCTGATTTCTACAGGGTTTCTTGTCTTTGCTTGAGAGTTTCCATGTATAAATAGGGGTGTGAATGAGGCTTTTCTCCTCACACTTTCATTTACTTTCTTTCTAACATTCTTATTTGCTCATTATCTTCTTGTTTTGCAAGATGCCTCTCCCTGGTAGCATTGAGTTCGCTAACTACCTCGAAGCCTTAGAAGCAATGTGTTCTTAAAATGTTTATTATGACTCCTTCCTCATGCGACGAGTCTCTTTGTGGTGTAACCGGCCCATTAAGTGGAATATGCTTATGGCAGCAGTTGAGTTTTGGTATCCCGAGGATCATGTCTTTTGCTTCAGGTTGGATGAAATTTGTCCTACCTACGAGGAATTTTCTGCCATGCTGGGGATAAATCCCAGTGTTGCTGCGGCTTTGCCTAAGTTTTTCCATTCTCCTAGGGAATTGTTGGCTGGACTTCTCCATATCTCGCCTTCGACGGCCAGGTCATTGGTTACGGGAGGCCTGATTTCTCTTCCTACAATGTTGAGATTCGTGCATTTGTAGGATGTTGGCGATGTCGGCTATGCTGGGGCCATTATTCTGGGCCTAGTTTCGAAAATGTTATTAGTGATTGGGGAAGCGCTAGTGGACCCCCAACTTGTAGCTATCATTTCCTGGATGTCGTACCGTCGCAATCCTATGGCGGTGATACTGGCGAAGACTTTGAATGGCTTGGATGCCTGGCGGGAGGGTCGTTCTGACGTTCTGAGGGGTAGCCCTGTAATGCTGTTCATGTGGCTGTCAGAGAGGTTTCGTATAGTGGTTCCTCCATAGTATCCTCTTCTGGCGGCACCAAACTTCTTCTCGTGCTATTTCATTAGTCTATGCCTGGATATTGAGAGTTGGGGGAACTGATTTGTAGAGCACGGGGCTCGGAGCTTGCCCTGGTTAGTGCCTTGGTGGGGGAAGTTATTGCCCATTATGGAACTCGGGGAGTACCAATTCGGTTGGGAGCAAATCGTGCCACTACGGACACTGAACTTCTTTCCTGTAGAGGACCTGACGGAGCCTATGCGTATGCAGCTTGGATCTCTGTGGGAGAATCGTCGTCCATCGACCCGTCCTTCTCAGTCTGTGGGTAGAGTCTGGTATGTCTCCGGTGACTACATGACGTGGTTGTGAAAGAAGGTAGTGGCCAAGATGCTGGCTGTGGATACTAGACAAAGGTGGTTTTCCATATCTGACACCATGGAGGGAGGCGTTGTGATTTTTCCCAAGCTAGTCCGGGATTATCGCTCTATGGAGCATCTGCGATACTCCATTTAGGCAGGGGAGGTTTGGGGACCCAAGGATGTAGGTGATGATGGGGTTTGTTCCTCTGGAAGCTGTGGGTAGGATTTTGTAAAGCTTTTGTAATGGGTGTGGTTGTGGGAATAATTGGAGGGTGATTTTGGGAGTAGTGGGGATTGTTTTTATTTTGGTTTTTAGGAAGGCATGAGTAGGCTTGACAAGGGAAGTCATGCCTCCCTATGCCGATGTAATCGTACTGAAATTTCGAATAATGAAATAAAAGATTTTTTTATCATCTAGTTGTGCCCCTTGATGACCTTTGCATTTTGAATTATCTATACCAATCGCTAAGGCATACATAATCCTTTTGTTCATGTATATGTTAAAATGAACTGTCGTTCTCGGGGATAAGAAAAGAATGGCAATTTGTCAAAAAGAAGGAGGTCGTGCTCATGTAAGGCGGATGATCTTCCGATGTACCTCTGAGGGCTTTCAAATTTTTTTGAAAATCATTTTTGTTTAAACCAAAAAGATTTTTAGAGGATCAGGCCCCACGTAGTTCTGATTAGGGGGTGAAGAGTTTTTTTTAATTAGAATAGAAGGGAGATGAGAAGAGTCGTAGCTCGTCGAGATTTCGAATTAGGAGTAGAATTTCTTTCAACAGTCCAAGTTGACTGGATGCGCCATTTCTTCTCCATCGAGGTCGGTGAGCACAGCGGCGCCGCTTGACAGAATCTTCTTCACGATGTACGGGCCGCTCCAATTGGGCTTGAATTTCCTTCTGGGGTCCCAGATGGGCTCTATTATTTTCTTGAGGGCTAAGTCCCCCTTTCGAACACCGCGATCCTTGACTCTCTTGTTAAATGATCGCGGTATACGGCGATGGTACCCTTGTATGTGATATAGAGCTTTCAGCCTTCTTTCGTCCAAGAGGGACAGCTCGTTAAGATGTCTTTGGTGTCAGTCTTCCTCACTGACTTTTCTTTCTAACATGACGCATAGTGAAGGGATTTCCAGGTCCACGGGTAGGACTACTTCCATGCCGTAGACTAAAGAGGAAGGGGTAGCCCCAGTAGAGGTTCAAATAGAAGTGCGATAGACCCAGAGGGCGTAAGGGATCATGTCGGCCCAATCTCAACAACTCTCGATCATCTTGATAATAATGGCTTTGAGGTTCTTATTGATTGCTTTGACTTCTCCATTGGTCTGAGGTCGGTATGGAGAAGATTTGTGTCTTTGAATTCCAGACTCGTCGACCACTTCTGTAACTTCTGCCTCGAAGTGTAACTCGTTGTCTAATACCGGCTCATGCAGGACCCCATATCGATAGTTGATGTCTTTCCTGATGAACTTGGCCACCTTCTTGGCATTCAGAACTGCGTATGTCTCGGCTTCGACCCATTTGGTGAAATAGTCAATGGCGACTAGGATGAACTCATGCCCATTCGATGCTTTCGGTATAACTTTCCCTATGATGTCAATGTCCCATGTGAAGAACGACCAGGGAGAAGTCATGTTGTACAATTCTCGCGGGGGTAAGTGTTGTAGGTTGGAAAATTGCTGGCATTTGAGGCATCTTCTAATGAAGGCTATGTAATCTTGAACCATGGTAGTCCAGTAGTAATCATGTCGGATGATCTTTCTGGCGAGGATATGGTCGTTCATGTGGGGTCCACATTCCCCGTTGTGGATTTTTGCATCATTTCTTCAATGTCAGCCCTTGTGATGCAGTGCAAATGGGTTCCATCGAAGTTTCTCTTAAGCAGTGCTTTATCACAGATAATGTACTGGACAGCCAGTCTACGGAGAGTTGCTCAGTCTTTCTTGTCAAATCCTTGGGGATACCTACCATGTTTGAGAAGGCGCCAAATATCATAGTACTAGCAGCCAGCTATTTCAGGATCTTCCTTCGTGCCAAGCTTAATATGGTAGCAGTGGGTTAGTTTATCTTGCTTTTGGACAAGGAAAGGGGCCATGGTTATTTCCTCAAGCATATCAATCATGGAGGCTAAGGTAGCAAGGGCGTCATCTAGGTTATTCTTTGCTTGGGGCAAGTAGTGGAAGGTGATTTCTTAAAACTGGGAAGCTAGCTCTTCTAGATGGGCATGGAAGGGTAAGAGTTTATCGTCCTTAACTTTCCATTTTCTAAGTACTTGACCGATGATGAGGGTTAAATCCCTGTAGATATCGAGTTATCGAATTTCTTTCTTGAGGGAAACTTTGAGTCCTACCGTGCATGCCTCATATTCAGTTATATTGTTGGTGCAAGGAAAGTCCATCTTAATGGCAATGAAAGTGTGAAAGTCATCAGAGGAAATTAGGAGGATCCCAATGCCATAACCTTTTTTGTCAGCAACGCCGTCAAAGAACATTTTCCATCGAAGGTCTTCTTCAGAGGTACAGAAGATATTCTCATCAGGGAACTCAGAAATCCATACATCGGCCTCTTCCAGAGGGTAGTCAGCAAGGTAGTCAAAGATGGCTCTTCCTTTCATGGCCCTTTGTGTGACATAGATTATATCAAATTCAGCTAGGAGCATCAACCAATGGGTCATTCGGATGGACAGGTCGGGTTTCTCGAGCAAGTATTTGATGGGATCCATTCGGGATACAAGTTTGATGGGAAAGGCGAGCACATAGTGCCGCAACTTTTGGGTAACCCAGACAAGAACGACACATGCTTTTTCCAAGGTAGTGTAATTAACCTCGTAACCGGCTAACTTTTGACTGGCATAGTAAATGGCTCTCTCTTTGTAAGTTTCTTTGAGGTATTGGGCTAGCAAAGCCCCAGCGGCAGTATCGGTTATGATTAGGTATATGAGGAAAGGAAAATCAGGTTGTGGCGACATAAGCACCAGAGGTTGGGTAGGTATTGCTTGATTCGGTCAAAGACTTTTTGGCAAGCTTCGTTCCAAACTTTTATTGAATCCTTTTGGAGGAGTTTGAAGATGGGTTCACAGATGGAAGTCAATTGGCTGATGAATCGGATGATGTACTATAATTTCCCAAGGAATCTCTGGACTTCCTTCTCCGTTCGAGGTGGTGGCATCTCAAGTATGGCTTTTAGCTTGGCAGGATCTGCTTCTATCCCTTTATCACTAACCATGAATCCCAAAAATTTTCCTTTAGTAATGTCGAAAACACATTTCTGTGGGTTGAGCCGCATCTGGTATTGTCGTTGTCGCTCGAAGAACTTTCGGAGAGCGGAAACATGGCCTTCCTTAGTCTTGGACTTGATAATCATGTCGTCTACGTATACCTCGACTTCCTTGTGTATCAGATCATACAGAATGGTTGTGGTAGCCTTCTGGTAGGTAGCCCCAGCGTTTTTTAGACCAAATGGCATAACAGTGTAGCAAAAAGTTCCCCAAGGGGTGATGGATGCGATTTTCTCTTGGTGACCTGGGTGCATCTTGATCTGATTATATCCGAAAAACCCGTCAATGAATGACTTGAGAGCATAACTAGTCGTATTATCCATAATCATATCGATAGTGGGTAGTGGGTAATCATCCTTCGGAGAGGCCTTGTCCAAGTCTCGGTAGTCGATAAACATGCGAACCTTCCCTCCTGATTTCAGTATGGGTACGATATTGGCTAGCCATGTGGGATATTTGATCACACGAATGAAGCCCACGTTCAATTGCTTGAGTACTTCTTCTTTAACCTTGAGTGATCATTCGGTGCGGAGCTTTCGCAGTTTTTGTTTGATCGGTTTTCATTTCGGAAGAGTTGGAATCTCATGCTGTGCTATCTCAGGGTCAATGTCGGGCATATCACCGTACAATTCCTTTAGTTCTTCGAGTTACGCGCGCTCATGCTCATTAAGGGTGGCCCCTATCCTAATCTCGCGCATTTAGCTACTAAAACCGAGATTAATAATAACAGTTTCATCTTCATTAACTTGAACGCAGTTATGTTGTTTGTTATTAACCTTATTTAGATCAGTTAAGAATTGTTCATTTGCAAAATCATTATCATCAAGAGTTTGATTAGAATCAAGACAATTAATGTAAGGCACAACAAAATACTCAAAATCTTTGTTTATTTCACTGATAGGAAAAATAGCATTGAGAACCTTGTCAAAGGAGGTATCGATTACATCAGAGTGAGGGGTAAAAACTAAAGGGGAAAGGGGATAAACATCGGGGTTAGGTTGAACATTAGCAGGTGGCACAGGTATAGCATGCCAGTTGAGAAGAGGTGCATCAGCATCTTTGATGAGGCAGGATGGATTGGACGATGTAGCCCCTGAGTAAATCATGCGTCTACGACGTTACTAAAGGAAATAGTCCCCGGAGTCACTGCCCTCAGAATCCCCGGTATCAGTTTGGTATCTTCAGAGAGTGGTTGTATACAGTACTAGGAACTCTTGGCCCACGAGTAGTTGTCTTGAAAGAAGATCTTCATTCCTGATTTCATCCTTTTGTCTATATAGTCATACCAAGGTTCGGGGAAGCTGCAGAAGGGGAAATATTCACCTTCTCTGATGAATCTTCCATTTAGGGAATCTCCCAGGACAATTTTGGCACTTTCTAACCTCCTCCTAAGTCGAGGTTGACGAATCAATCTGAGTTCTTCTTCTGATAGTTGATAGCCCAAGTCACATAGAGGAAAGGCCTCATTAAAAATAAGAGGTTCAATTATCCCTTGTTATCTTCGTCCTAGCCCTAGTCCGGGCATGAAGTGCATGTTCTTAAACATTTGGATTACATTGAGGTTTTCATGGGGGTCATATTCCGGATAAACCCTGTCTTTGAAGTCATCCCTTGCTGGGACTAGGAGTGGTTCAACTTGGAATCCTGACATAAGCATATCATTCACCCCGTGTTGTGTTTTGAGTATTGAACTATTGGTTCTTGAATTCTCGGTGTTTTCATTAGCAAATAACTTCAATTTTTGATGAAGGGAAGAGGACACCCCTTTGATGCTATGGAGCCACGGTTCCGAGCAGCAGATTGAAACAGGCTGGATGTCGATGACTTGGAATTCAACAATAGAATTTATAAGGTCAACCCCTATTACAAGCTTGATAGATCCCATTACTTCTTGGAGGGTGTTTTCGTAGGCACGTACGGCAACATAGGTTGGAGAAAGGTCGCTCAATTTCAATCCCAGAAAATTGAGGGTTCTTAATGGGCAAACATTCAAAGCTGATCCGTTATCGACGAGAGAGAGGGGGACAATTTTCCCCATAACTTCAACAGAGATATTAAGAGCACGATTATGGTTGGGACCAGTCTTGGGGATTTCTTCTTTAAAAAATGAGATCATTCTAGTAGAGGTCAAGGATCCAACTAGGTTCACCGCTTCTTCTGGCGTGGTTGAGGGAGGAACTGTGGGTCCTGTGAGTAGCTTGATTAGGGAATTTCGGCGCACTTGGGAAGACATAAAGATTCCCCATAAAGTGGTGTTGGCTTGGGTTTTCTTCAGTTGATCGAGGACCGTACTTTCTTCGAGGGTTATTTCTGGCATAGGGAGATTTCGGCACCCTTCCCTTTATCGTTCGCTGATGGTTGTAGACTTGGGATTTGGTAATGTCTTCCCGACTTGGTCATGTGATTTACAAAAGAAGGGAAAACAAAAATCTTATTTCTTCATCATATTAACCGTTAGAAAGGGTATTCAGTGCCCTTCGGAGATTCATTCAGTCTCATTTGAGCTGAAGAGTTGACTTTGGTTAAATGGAGCCCGGGAGCGCCTGGTGGCCTTCGAATTGATTTTCGAGGGAAAACTGACCGTTCGTCTGAATGGTAATGTCATTTCGCGTACGGGACGGACCGTTGGAAAGGGGTTTCAGTTCCCTTCGAAGATTCAAAGATCTTATGCTCTGACAGTGAAGTTGATTGGGGTTAAATCGAGGCTCGAGAGTGCCCGGCGACCTCCGAATTGATCTTTGGTAGTAAAATGGTCCATTCATCCAAACCGTTATGCCGATTCGTGCATGGGGTGGACCGTTGGAATGGGTATTCAGGGCCCTTTACAGATTCAAAGAGTTTTCTCTCTGACGATAGAGTTGATAGGAGTCAAACGGGGCCCTAGGGCGCCCGGTAGGCTCTAGATCGATACTTGGAGTGCGACCTAAGGTTTACAGTGAGATGGGGAAGTGCTGGGACCTAAGCAGACACCTAGGGGTCCTAGAGTGTGGTGTCTACACATAAAAAGGCTAGTTAGATGAGTAGTATAACTAGGAGGGTTAGGAAGAAAGCGTTAGGTGAGCACTTTAGATGAGGGGTGAGTATTATCTCAAGGGAGTGCGAGACTAGCTTAAATATGAAGAGTATTAATTCATTTTAATTATTGCAAACTTAATCCCATGCTAAATATTTTCAAAATGTTTTGATTTTTAACCTTTGCTGGAAATATTTTCAAAACCTTTTAGGTGTAAAGCCACAGGGACTTCAGACTTGATTATCTATTCCAGGAAAATGCAGCTGCTGCACATGTGGATGTATCCAGGAGTTGAATTAAACGCATCGTTTCTCTATTCATAGATTAGATATCTCATTTCAGTTACAGTTTCATTAAAGGCGTGTTGCCCATTTACTTTCAGACTCAGTATTCAGATTATTTATTTATCTGTTGGATTGGTATTTTGGATTTGGGATTTATAGCCGATGGTTTATTCGGCAAGTCTTTTATTTACTTATTCAATATTGTTCTAAACTTAGTTACTGTGTTTATGGATTAATTTATTTTATTTTGCATGTATTTATTTGTTTAATGAAAGATAAAATTTGGTATTGACTTAATTAACTAATAGGTGATTAGTAAATAATATGATTTTTCGACAGTGATACTAAGAATAAACCAAATGAAAATCAATTTTTAATTTAATAAAGGACTTATCACCCGATATTTAACTGGGCGGGGTGTCACAAATGGTAACAGAGCATCAGGATCTAGAGTCCTTAGGATCTATGCGGCTTATTACGTTTCAGCTCAGTGTTTCTTAATATAAAGCCATACTATTAGGACTATTGCTTTCATCTTAATGTGATTAAGATATCGTAGTTCTGCTATTAAATTTGGTATTGGCTGTGAACCCACACAAGTCGTTTTAAATTTTAGATGTCGTCTAAGAGAGGTAGATCGGCTAGAGCAACAGCGAGAGATGAGATGAGAGAGGCTCATCAGAAGCCAGTGGTTCAGCAGCCGTATCCACCACCATGGTTGGTGGCAACTACATAACTGGTAGAGATTGTGGCTCAGGCAGTCAATGCACCCATGACTGCTATGGCCATCCACTTCCCATATAATCGGCCACAACCATTAGTGGCACCCAACGTTTAAGACCACCCGGGGTCGTTCGATTGGCAGAAAGCGTGGGAAGCATTTCAAAAGGGCCACCCACCGGAGTTTCAGGGTAGTTCAGATGTAGCAATGGTCAGTCAGTGAAAAAACGACATGCAATGCCACTTGCTTATAACTAAGTGCAGTGATACTTAGAAACAGTTCGGGGCGACTTCAAGCTAGTGGGAGCCGCTTTACAGTCCGCTATTTAGCTAGAGATGCGGCTGCAGTTTCTCAACATTTCGCAAGGAGGTAGGACCTAGCAGAATACGAGGAAGAATTTACTCGGTTAGAAAATTTCGTGAAGGATAAGGTAAGCACTAAAGAGAAGATGATGGGTAAGTTCATGGACGGACTTACTTGGATGATCCGATAGCACTTGTTGGGTAATCCGGAGGTTGTCAATATAGCGTTACTTCATTTCCAGGATCAACGACTTCATATGAAGTATAGCAACAGAGTGAGTGGGTCCATTTAGACTTGAAAGGTAGATGGGAGTGGTGCTCGTGGGGCACAACAAAAGCAGGAGCGGGTCTTCAACAAGGGAACCAGGCCAAGAGGTTTAGGTCCATGGGTTATCGATTCGAGAGTGTTGGGTTCAGGCAGGGTCAGCAATGCACTCATCAGCAGCAATAGTATTACGTTCCTCATGGCCGCCAGGGCCATGAGAATGGAGAGGGAGGCCGGTAAGGACAAGATCAGTGGCAGGGAGGATTTTTTGGGAAATGTTTCATTTGTGGAGAGACAGGACGTAGGAAGAGAGATTGGCCTAAGCGAGGCATAGGGCAACTACAGGGCGAGGTTCTAGATGTACAAGCACTACAGCAGTTCATGGGTCGGTATGGACGAGAGGATTTCGATCAGAAACCCATTGACCAGGTGAAGCAGTTAGAGTATGGAGGTAAATTGTCTTTATTATCCTATAAGTATGGGGGGGTTTTTATGACATGGGGGCGTCGCAAGTAAGATTATGATCAAGTTTCGACTGGTTAGTGATGTTTTGTGCTATAGTAGATAGTATAGAAAGACTTTGTGTTCGTTGTTCCAAGGTATGATTTACTTGTGCTAGTTATCACCTGAAATAAGGTCTCACCTATATATATACGTGTATATATGTTATAGTGTGTTGCATAATAAACTTATAAGAATATGTTGTATTGTTATACTTAATCCCGGTAAGTAGGGACGTTTACTGATGGGGTTCAGGGTGGATAGGCTTATTATCGAGCGGGGAGATATAGCTCGTGATTCATTCGCGCTAAGAAACTAGTGATAATAAGAGCGTCGTATTGTATGATGTATTTTGTAACATGAGAGTAGACGAGTATAATTTTATGTCAGGAGATGGGGATTTGAGGGGGTACATACTATGGACTGAGGGCCTAATGGATCTCAACAATCGATAATATTAGGTAGTAGTGTATCGGTCGGGGGATTCCTTGTTTGTATTTCGCTTTGCGAGACATCTCACGCATGAAACTTAGCGCAACATTGAAAGTGGAGAGAGGTTTGGTCATTAGGATATAAGTTTTGTACCTTGGTTATTATACATATATGTAGTTATAACTATGGGTTGAAAGTTATATTACGATTTAAGGCTAATAGAGTCGGGTAACATGTGTACAGATAAGCATGGGTATATGGTGTATGGGCGTCCTGGCTAATTAATTTAATTTTAATATAATTCGCGATTAGAAGGGGTAGAGATATGTGTAGTGATCTTAGGGGTATGTGAATAGAGAACTATTCAAGGCTTGGAGTACTAAACTTATCTTAATTTCAAGGACAAAATTCCTTTGTAAGGGGGAAAGTATGTAATACCTCGTATTTTTTAGGATATAAAATTTAATTAATTTGGTGATATAGGATTTAATTAATCTGGGGGATTTAATTAATTTATAAAATTAAGATTTAATTCATTCGAGTTATCTTTAAAGTTCATATGTGTCATAATTTGAGGTCGAGATTGGAGAATCTTGGTAAAGTAACTCGCATGATGATTCTGAGTGCACGGTTGATTCCGAAAGGGTCGAAATAGTCAAAATAAAGTACCCGACAGTAGTAGTGAGTCTCGAGGCATTTTTAGGCATAACCGGGACCACGTGGGGGAGTTTTGATCATTTGGGTTTGGCCCATAGGCTTAATTTCGGTATTTACAATATAAAAACTAAATTAGAGAGTTTGTGGCAGACGCAACTCAATTAGAAAACCCTAGATCTGCAGAGAAGAAAAGATGGATAAATTGGGGAGATTTTGAAAGAAAAATCAAGAAGTTATTGGGTGTGTTCTTCGTCTACCTCAAAGGAAATCAGACCCTACGAATCTAATTAGGCAAGTGGTTAACTTGCTTTCAATTTATATTTTGCGAAATTCGATTCGTATCATGGTGGGAGTGAATGAAAATCCATTTTTGGGTGGGTGATAATATGAAATTGGTTTTGGGGAATTGGGGTAAAATGTGTAGATTATTTACCCAATTGATGATAGACTATTATATAGGATTGTTAGAATCTGATGTTTACTCGAAACCCAATAGTTGAACTCGTGTAATTTGGATCCATAGAATTGAATCTAGATTGAGATCGGGATGATCTCTTAAAAACCCAAATTGGGAGGTATTGGGGAAAGTTATAAATCTAATGATGTTGAAGATTAATATGATGATCGAAACGTATTTTTGAGAGGAAATCTATGATGGGAAGAATGGTTTGAGTTCTGGGTTCGATGAGTAAGAGCTTGAAACTCATTAATGGCGGATATGCTCAGTGAAGGAGACGAGGATGTAATCGTAAGGTTACTCGAACAACCTTTAACGACCTTGAATCTCGATTGAACGATAAGAGATCTCGCTCAAATGACTTGAGGCCTCATTCGAGCGACGTCGAGGATTTTTGGTCAATTCCGTCTATTACCTTGATTTCTTTTGGGATTTATTTTTTATTTAATTAATGAAGAAGAAAAATTTAATGGAGAAAAATACTTACGTCTTGGGAGATGGGTTTTAAGTAATATTAAAGTTAGAAAGAGTCTCAAACTAAATAACGAAATTTTGTGGAATAAATTCTAAAAGGTAAAATACAGACCAAGTGAGTGAGTCCGGGTATTATGATTAAGTAACACTACTTTAAATAAATTAATTGAGGTGAAGATTAACTTACGAGTCGAGAATTTAGACTCGGGTATTTTGGGACAAGTGCTACAGGTGTTAGGCACGGGTATTAATTATATATATACGGATAATGTGATTGTATATATATATTGTGTGTGCTCATTAAATATCAGTGTTAGATATTTTTAAAATACATACCCCTCCAGTGCTATCACAGGAGGTTGTGAATCCCCTGGGTAGTGAATGCAAGGAGTGTATAGTCCCCAGGTCACATCGCCTAATATTTTATTGCGGGATTTATTTTTCGAGGTGAGACGCTTTGGGTATGATTCGATCTCACTTTCAGGGAGAATAGTGTTAGCTAGTCCGACTTGAGGTAGCCGGATTAGAGTGAGCATACCTGGGACATGATAGAACTTTAGAGAAAGCATCCCGTGAGTGGATATAAATACGATATGTGTGTGATATTGTAGTATAATTGTACATATATAATAGAGTAGATATTTATATACGGGTGGATTACATAGAGTAAAATGGTATTACATATATACAACTAGTGAGACTATTATATAGTTTTATTTAATAATGATTAATTAAGTTAATGTGATAACTAACTTATTAATCAACAGTAAGATTACTCGAGCTAGGGTAGCGTGCCAAGAAGTGTTCATAGTAAGGCTAGTTAGACGGGGTAGTACAACTAGGAGAGTTAAAAAGAAAGCGTTAGGTGTGCACTTTAGATTAGGGGTGAGTATTATCTCAAGGGAGTGCGACTCTAGCTTAAATATGAAGAGTATTCATGCATTTTAATTATTACAAACTTAATCACTCGCTAAATATTTTCAAAATATTTTAGGTTCTATTGCTGCAAATATTTAAAAACTTTTAGGTGTCCAGCCACAGGGACACTAGACTTGATTATCTATTCCAGGGATACGCAGTTGCGACACATGTGGATGCATGCAGGAATTGAATTAGACGTATCGTTTCTTTATTCATAGATTAGGAATCTTATCTCAGTTACAGTTTTATTTAGGGCGTGTTGTCCATTTACTTTCAGACTCGGTATTTGGATTATTTATTTTTCTGTTGGATTAGTATTTTGGATTTGGGATTTATAGCCGATGATTTATTCGGCAAGTCTTTTATTTACTTATTCAGTATTGTTCTAGACTCAGTGATTGTGTGTATGGATTAATTTATTTTATTTAGCATGTATTTTTCTGTTTAATGAAAGATAAAACTTGGCACCGGCTTAATTCACTAATAGGTGATTAGTAAATAATATGATTTTTTGACAGTGATGCTAAGAATGAACCAAATGGAAATTCAGTTTTAATTTAATAAAGTACTGATCACCTGGTATTTAATTGGACGGAGTGTTATAATTTTATAAATATAAAGGTAAAATAAGACTTTAAAAAAACGTATGATAAGGACGAACTAAAAATGAAATATACCTTACTATGCTCCATGGCATGGATGGGAACACATAATGCTGTAGGATAGTGTAAATGGTTTACCAATAAAATAACAAACAATTATAGTTGAACATATGTAGCCCAACCCAACACATCTCAAATGGAACATTGACTCAGGCCAACCCATCAAATAAATCATGCTAGAATAGATAGATATAACATGAGGTAAAATGAAAAGAGAGAAAAAGGTCAAATGTATGGCAGTGAATGAAACTATAATTGGTGAAATGTATGAACATATAATTAATATAAATTCCTAAGTAATATGATCAAATTGTAAAGTTAATTGTCCCCAAACAAAGTAGCAAATAAAACCAATTCCCACCTCAACACATCCTCACTCAATTAAGTTCATTGATGCTTTGTTTATACCACCTCTTGTTATCAAACAAATAATGAAAGAATTAAAAAAGTACTCATCAATAACCTAATGGATGTGATGGTTAAGTAATAAAAAGAAGAATAAATGCCTTGAAATAATAAAAGTGAAATGAGTAAACTATGTATTATGAAGAACTAACCAAAAATGACATGGCAACAATGGTATATTCTACTTGTGATAAAAATACATAAAGCAAAAATTGTTTTAATTCTCATTCATCGTTTACAAAACTATATTTAATATTTACAATTACAATAATAAGTGTATACTCCCTAGCTTCTTTGAGGCAATAAGAAAACATGTTTTTCTTAATTGTTGATAAGAAAAAGAACTAAGCATACAATTATAAGAGCCAAAACCTCCATTCCCAAAGTAAGATACATATAAACAATAATAAAATAAAAACCAAATTTAATATAAACACTCAACTTGTTACTGCCTTATTTGTGAAAAGAAGAACTGTCAATCGGTCCATCATCCACATTGAAGAAAATATCAAAACTCTATTCATTGACAACTGCGTATATAGTCTCTCTTTCTCTCCAAAGGTTAAAATTAATGGTGCTCATCTTTTTAAGGCATCCAATTTCTTCATCAGACTTTTAATCCTGTTCTATATACAACTATCTGAAACTTACAGAATTCTGTAGTTGATTCCTAATTAGTTTTGTTCTGCTTATTCAGGAAAAAAAGAGAGAAATTGTACGTATGTATGAATATATATAGAAGCTGACTCATGTTTGAGGTAGCTCTAAATCTGGGAAGTTAAGATAAAATACTCGAACATAGCATGTTCTAGGATCATGTATGGTATGTAATTTGAAATGGAGTCTTTTGCTACCAATTAAATTTCAATAACAAAACATCTAATGTGCATATACAAACCATTAGCATTGTCATGTCAATTATACTTGAACAACAAGGAGTAAAGGCAAAACAATAAAAACAATTAAAAAGAAAGAGAACTACTTATCCTGATGTTGGTGAGGCAATACAATTTTCTTTGTTTCTCTTATATGGTGGGGCTTGCAAACATCTCTTTGTAACAATATATTGCAGACGACATAAATGAATTTGAGAATCTGTAACAACTCATTTTTGGGGAAGTCCAACTATTGTTAAGTATTAGTTAGGCAAAACAAGAAAAATGAATATTAGGAAAGAGTACAGATAATTGAACAAAAGAAGAGATAAGTGAGCCTTTTGTTTCCCTCTATATGCTTGTCACTGGGTGAGGTTGACGAAGAAGTTTGTAACAACAAATCTTTAGAGTCTCCAATGAGATTGATACTTGGAAATGTTGAAATCTTTAGTTTTTTTTATATAACTCTGAACCTCCATATGAACGAGCCTTTTGGACCCCCCCACCCGGCCCCCTTGCGAGTTAAATATGTACCAGTGCCATCCTTACACTTGCCCTGCTTCAAATCTAACATACGTACATTTACACCAATAAGATACTAACATAAAATCATCTAAATTTCTGGAAGAGCACGGTGAATACTTTTATTCAAGCTGAACACAAACATACTACTATAATATTTGATAAACGATACTTGAATTGATGTAGATTCATGTTTAGTGAATACATGATGAATTGTTTGCATCTCAGGGCCACGTGTTATGTTGTGTTGGTAAAAAACACTGTTCTAAAAAATCCGCCTAAGCTTGAGGCTTGGAAGAAACGCCCCGCCTTAAGATTTTTACGCCTTATTCTTGGTAAAACCCTTAAGGCGTACTTTTTTCTAAAAACAACAATGCTTTAGTGAAACGATATCGCCTTTTAAAGAATTTTTTTACAAACCAGACCATTATCTAATCCAAAATAATCAAATAGTATTTTAATTTGCAAATATTGAGACATATTTTTATGATATGTACAATTTTAGTATTTTAATAGCCTAGTTACGGTTAAAAATATTAAAATAAATTAATAAGGCCTAAACGCCTTTTCACGCCTTTTTACGCCTAAAGCCCACCTAGGCTTCTAAGGCTTAAGGCTTGTCCTCCAGGCTTCGAACACGCCCCACATTTTTTAAAACCTTGGTAAAAACATGACAAAAAAAAAGGCTAACTTAGAACATCTTATAGATTTTGTGAGTGAGTAGATTATTCTTTTGTTCGGAGAATGTAATAGATGATAGTAAAATAAAGGGTTTCTGTTACTTCAATTACCCATAATTACCCCGTTTCGATTTTAGTTACTTTTACTAATTGACTTTGGTACCTTTTACATTGGACCTCAATTAGACTTCACAGTCATGTGTCTTGCACATGACTTGAAAAAAAATATTTAAAAATTTGGAAAACAATGAAGAAAATAAAAGGAAAGTGGAAGGGGGAAAAGGGGAAAAATCTAAAAAAGGATATTAAAAAAAAGTAAAAACATAATAAACAATATACAAAACAAAAAAAATATTAAGCATACCATCGTCTACCCGTAGCCTCCCACTATCACCACCCAACCTGAAGCACCACATCACCCACACCGGCTACCAATGACCACCCCAACAACCATCGGTGCAAAGAAACCACTACTGCTACAATATTGAACCACTAATTCAAGCCTCACCGGAAATCTTGGTCGCCGAAACCATTGATTTAAACCTATGAAGCACGAACACTTCGTTGGAGGTGACGTACCCGTGTCGGATACTCTCACAGACGCGACACCCGTACGACACTCCTCCGACACTCCACGTGGTGTATCGGACGGATTTGTCATTTAAAAAAAATTGAACACTTATGTGACATTACGCAGACACTTCTAGGACACTTACGGGAGTGATCATGAAGTTTTTGGTCTAGCCGGATATGGTGTTAAATGAGTAGCATTAAAGCATTTACTTAACCCATTTAAATTATTAATATTTTTATTTAGAATGGGTTATTGTTTTATGTTGATTGTTACTTGTTACTTTGCTAGCAATGGAGTTAGTTGTGATATAAGACTTTATGTGGATATATACTATTGACTTATGGTTTAAATATTTTTATAATATATTTGACTATGTTATTCTAGATAATTAGATAATTAGTTTGACTACTAGTTTTTTTAGTGCAAATATATCGAAGTCTACATGGAATATTATTAAAAAAATATTTTTTTGTGTTCGTGTCCCCCGTATGTTGTGTCCATTTTTTTTAAAATTTGTCGTGTCGGCGTGTTCGTGTCGTATCGGACATGACACCCGTGTTCGTGTCCATGCTTCATAGCTTCAAACTATTTTTTGAAACCCAAAATCCAAAAAAAAATCAAAACGAAACCCAAGTTCAAAATATATTTCGTAACATATGTGTGTGTGTAGAGAGAGATCCTGTTAGCTTGAACAAAGAAGAAAGGGGGAAGGGTAGGCTGGTACGCAGTGGGGTAGGGTAGTGCAGGGTTGCCGGTGCAAGTGGGGTAAGGGCAGTGGGGTGGGGGCTAGGGATGGTTGTTGGTTTGGTGTTTGAGGGGAGGTGGGGAAGATGATGGGTTATTGTTTTCTTTTTTCCTTTTTTAATTCTGATTTTACTTTTTATTCTTTTTTCTATTTTTTCCTTTATTTTTCCATTTTTTCTGATTTTTTTGGTTATTCTAATTTCTAAATTATTTTCTTTTTCTATAGGTTAAATGTAATAGATCCTTAATGAAAAAATACTAAACTCATAAAGTCAATTAGTAAAAGGTGCCAAAACTCAAAACAGTGTAATTATGGACGCATTTAAGTAAAATTAATAAATAAATAAATAAAGAGTTTTGTTGACTTTAATACATTACTAATTTTTAATTTTAGACTTTAATACAACTTAATCAGTTTATTAGACTTTAGTAAATTTTTCGTCACTGAATGTTACCAAAGATCACTATTAGTGGATCAATTTTCACATATGATGATGAAAATGTAATAAAGTGTAACAAACAGATTAAGTTGTATTGAAGTTTAAAATGAAAAATTAGTAATGTATTAAAGTAAAAAAAAAAACTATAAATAAATATGTATACATGGCTATAGTTTTTTTTGGTTACAAATATTTTTTTTCAGGAGCTAATTTAGTCTATTACCTTGTAAATTGAATCAGTTACATTAAACATTGTAATGAATGAATCCAAACTAAATAGGCATTGTTCTTGAACAATTTAATAGCAAATAGTTAATGGCCTTCGCTTCTCAAGAACAAAAAGACCCATTGGAGATCTTTGGGAAAACGTTGAAGGGCATATCCTCAAGTATGTCTGCCCTAGAGAAAGAGGAATTTATTGTCATATTGTAATTTAATGGGGGCAATAATGTCCAAAAAAATAATCAACACCTTAAGCTACTTCTAGAATTATTATAGAGCATAGATATAGATATTCCACACCAAACATATAGGGAGCTCAACTGTTCAAATCAAACTACTAATACCGAGGTCTGAATTTGAATTCTATTCTTACAGATCTTAAATAATAATACTTATAGGAAGAAGAAGAAGAAAAAATGAACTTGTATAATCATATTTTAATTCTAATTCAATTATAAATATGAAGATTGGGCAATAATTGGAGATCAAGATCCAACACAAGTAGAGTCAGCACCTTATGTTCTGGTGTATTAATAATTTGAAAATTCTTAAAGTTAACTGAACTCTTTCGCAGAGGCTTATCTAGGATAGAACCTTCCACAAATCAACATTCACTTTTCCCCGGAAATGGAAAGAATAAGAGGGGGGTTCCGTTAAGGTTTCAATAGTTAAAGGAGAATGTCAAAGCTGATCACAAGACGGACGAGGATGGAAAAATATTTTATTTCAATAAACAAGTAAAAATATATATTAAAATAGCACATTATATGGAGAAACAAGAACAATATAAATTGTTTCTGTAGAGGGAGCTTGAAGGTAATTTTGAGATTAGAAGTAATTCCACATTTGCAATAGTGTTTTGGGGATTAAGGCACCATGGCAGCTCAGTGTGGCAACTCGGCGTGGCAGCTCAGCGCGACAGCTCAAGCGAGGCAGCTCAGCGTGATAACTTGTATTTTAGCTTATTGTATTAGTCATATTGTATCTTTGTTTATATTGACTGTAAGCTATAACAGTTGTTATCATGTAACGAGAATAATAACGAGCTTTAGTGTGAGGTCAAACGGTACTCGCGAGAGATCAGGCTTGGCGGGGCCTGGGAGAGCTTTCATGCTCTATCGAATGACCTTGTCATGGAAACTTTAGAGGGACCTGGTTTGGAGGATTGAGAAGTAAGGCACCGTTGTGGCTTGTCCTGATCATCTTAGATACACCTGGTAAAACACCGAAGAACCCTGACCGTTGAACCTCAGGCGGAGCAGCTTGGATTTCCATCGGGCGTTGAGTTGTGAACCAAACAGCCCTCTACTTAATGTCACATCTATTATAGGTGATGTCACTGGCCAGCTAAACAATGTCAGACCTACAGTTGAGTAAACCATAGTGGTATTTGGGGCTGTCAGGCAGTTGGTGAGCCACCTCTGCGACAACAGCCCCCCTGACACACAATGATCAGGCAAAAGGCATGTCTTGGCATTTAATGTTTATGACGTGGAGACAACTAGTGCATAAGGAATTTAATGTTGTGACATAAAGTATGAAGGATGTCTTTCATAGTCTTTAATGACTGATTTGCCTCGGGGATGGTGTGGGGGGTTATTTAAGGACCCCAACCACCCTTGAGGAGAGGATGATCTTTTGAGAGTTTAAGAAGTTATTACTAGAGAGAATACACATCAGAGAGAGTTATTACAAACCAGAGGTCTTATTCACTCACCATTGTCATTTATTACGAAGCTTTTAATACGTGACAGAGATCCTTGAGAGTGTTTGGTGTGTTTGCCTGCCTACCAAGTTGTATCTAGGATGCTTACTTCTCTTTCCCTCTAGCTAAGTTACTTCTAACTTCATTACTACCTTCGGAGTTATACACGAGATATTTGTGAGTTTAAACTGAGTCTTATCTTCATTAGGTTTGTGTTTGCATGTTCTATCACTAATCCAAGATTTTGGCTAATTAACTTATCATTACTATACTTCAAAGGGGTTACGCCTCCATTTTATCTAAAGTACCCTCTTACATTTGGCAACTCCCCTGGGGAGGCATTCTTCTAAGGAAGGAGTATGGGGAAAGATAATGTTAATCGAAGGCTCAACTTTGATGACATCCAACACAATGAAGAGAAAGTTAAGATAGAACTGAAGGCTCTAAGGGATGGGGCCCCTCGAATAGAGATACCTCCGGTTCAGGCGACGAAAGGCATTCCAGGGGTGACACAAGCTTCCACGAGTGCGGGGTTGGGACCCGCTCAGGTGGCGCACCTCATGAGTAGGTTTTATGAGTTTTTGCAAACTCCGATGGCTTTAATGATGCTGGGAGGATTGGAAGCCAATGCTTTCGTAACACCAGGGACTGCCCCAACGGCCCACCAGGTGCAGGCGTAGTGAGAATGATCCCAGCAAGCATGCCCTCTGTTGTGAATCCAGCAGTGGGAACCTCAGGAGTACCAACGGCCCCAACTGTGACGACTACTTCAGCGGCGACGGGCACTCAGCCCATTGTCCCGTTGGTTGTTGCCCCAGTAGCATCGCCCATGGAGGAAATGAGGAAGGAAATGCAGAAGGAGATGCTGAAGTTTATGCAAGCTTCCTCGCAATCTGCTGGCGAGGTAGCTTCGGTTTATGATGACTTTCCAACACCTTAGCCTTAGGAATACAACGATGAGCCCTATCCAAAGGACTATATTCCTCCTTTTTTCAAAAAATACACAGGGAAAGGTGGGAACCTGAAGGAGCATATTAAGCGCTTTGTTGATCACTTGGGAGCACATTGCAAAAATAAGAAACTTAGGTAAAGGGAGTTTTCCAAATCCTTAACCGATAAAGCATATACCTGGTATTCCCATTTGGCTCCTAACAGCATTTCTACATGGGAGGAGATTCACGTATTGTTTGTCCAGAAGTTCTTTCTGGTAGAAGATGAGTTTACTTTGACCCAACTGGGTAGGGAGAAGCAACGACCTGGGGAAGAAGTGGTCGCCTATGTTCGAAGGTTCAGGGAAAGATCCCTCGACGTGAGGGAGGAGGCCAAAGAATCCAAGTTATTACAGATCTACGCTGAGGGGTTGATTCATGAGTACATCTACCATCTTATCAATAAGACGCGCGAGGAGACTTTTACGACGTTCTTAAAAGCGGCGAGGAATATCTCCTTGGTGGTGCGGCCCAATCCGGTGGTGGTGCCCATGACGTTTAGGCAGCCGATGCAACCCGTGGGGGGGGGGGGAGGTCTCAGCCCCCACGGGTAAGGTACACCAGGGGGGAGATAGGGGCAAGGCACCGAAGAAGGACAATAAGAGGAAGTTCGGAAGAGATAGGGAGGACCCACCACCATTACCTTGTATAGTAGAGGAGGCTGTCAGTTGTTACAATGGGATGGTCCAAGGAGAAATGGTCTACAAACCAAAATACATTCCCGTTGGGGAACCCGATGCGGTAACGAAGGCGGATCCTAAGTATTTCCAGGTTTATCGGAGGATCCAGCATCTAACGAAGAGTTGCTTTACACCGAGAAGAATCATAGACAAGTACGTGAAGATAGGGACATTGCAAATCCCTCCATAGAACGTTAACAACAATACGCTGCCAGCACATGGGGCCAATCTCGTGGTGGCCTATGATGAAGAGGCGGAGAGAGGAGAAAGAGAGTCAACGATGAAGCAAGAATAGTACGAAGAAGCTCTAGAAGATTGTACGAGGGGAATGGCTAATGTAGTGTTGGCTTATGACGAAGCAAGCGCCAAGGACGTCGAGGATGTATACGGTGTTGAAGGTGAGGAAGTAGACCCAGTTCTAGAATACTGTGCAGTTTTAAAATCCCCAAAGTTCACCTGGTTCTTCGACCAAGTGGGGATACCGAAGGAGAGTATATTGGAGATAACCCAAGCAATAATTGATATCGCGAGGAAGAACGCAGTCCCTTCGCTGAGATGGAAGGGACCCATGGCCAGACTGGTGAGAAAGTTTAGATCATAAGTAACCTTCAGCGATGCAGATAGGCCTGTAAGGTTCCCTCATAACAGGCCACTGTATGTGATCGTCGACGTCAACAGAGTTAGCTTCACAAGGACTCTTATGGATGGGGGAGCTTCCATCAATATCATGCCAATCAACTCTTTCCACGTAGTCAATATTCCAGAAGAAAGGTTGGTCGCCATGCCTTTGGTGATCTCGGGTTATGATAACCAATCTTCCGAGTCCATTGGGTACTTTAATGTTGGGATTGTAATAGGAAATCTGAGTTCCCATGTCAAGTTCCACGTAATAGAGAGTGCAACTTCCTATCATCTGCTAATAGAAAGAGTGTGGATGCACAACCATGGGCTAGTTCCTTCTACGTACCACTAATGCGCTAAGGCGAACATCAAGGGGACAGAGGTGACCATTAGGGTAACGAAGAGGCCCTTCGCTATAGAGTAATCTCACTTAGTAGACGCGACATTTTATACTGAGTTGGAGGAGGATGTCCGGGTCCTAATGAGAAGAATGGAGAGAGCGTGGGTTCCCTCGATCAGAGAAAGGATGGGGCCCTTGAATGAGAAAAGTAAAGAGGTTGAAAGCAGTACAAGAGTGATGAGAGAAGAAGGTCACCAGGTGGTCCCTCGACCCCAAAATATCTCGAAGCATCTTAAAGACAGGATGAGGCCCAGAGTGGACCCGATGGAGCATGAGGTTCAACGAAAAAGCGTGTTGAGTCGGTTCTCAGGAAAAAGAGTGGCCGAGGCTTCTAGAGAGAAGAAGAGGAAGGCGGTCGCCACTACTAGTAGACAGTGCAAGAAGGTCGTTATCGGGGAAGGAAAAGTGGTGTATTGATTATAATGGTGTGAGCGGGCGGCCGAAGAAGCTGATGATGAGGTTGACCCGATATATGAATGCTTTTTGGTGGATCAACGGGGACAATGCATGGTGATAGACAACTCCAACATACAGGAGTTCGTAAAGGATGTCGTCGAAGAACCAGACTATATGGCAGATTAGCCAAAGCCACAGGCGCAAGAGTTGGAGCAGTTGAACCTGGCGAAAGAAGGGAAATATCCAAGGCCTATCTTCATCTCGAAGGATCTCGGTGAAGAGAGATGAGAGGCCTTGGTAAAATTGATTCGGGAATTCATAGGCGTTTTTGCCTGGAAATACACAGAGATGGAGGGGCTGAATGAGGAGGTGAGCTGCCATAGGTTGAACGTAATGCCTTCAGTTATTCCAGTAAAACAAGCGATAAGAACGTACAAGCCTGAACTAGATTTAAAAATCAAGGAAGAGGTTCAACGCTTACTAACGGCAGGGTTCATCACACCGATACAGCACCCACTCTGGTTATCTAGCATTATCCCAGCGGGAAAGAAAGACAAAAATCAAATAAGAATCTGTGTGGATTTTAGAGATTTGAATAGAGCTTATCCCAAAGATGAGTTCCCTCTGCCCTCCATCGATAGCCTGATAGATGCAATGGTTGGTCATGCAATGTATAACTTCATGAACGGGTATGTAAGGTACAACCAGATCAAGATGGACCCCTCGGATGCAGAGAAAACAACATTCAGAACCCCGTTGGGTAACTTCATGTACAGGGTGATGTTGTTTGGACTCAAGAATGCTGGGGCGACTTACCAGAGAACAATGATGGAAATTTTCCATGACTTCTTTCACAAGTTTTTGGAATTTTATGTGGATGATTTGGTCATCAAGTCAAGAAAGAAGGAGTCCCACCTGAGCGATTTGAGGAATTTTATGTGGATGATTTGGTCATCAAGTCAAGAAAGGAGGAGTCCCACCTGAGCGATTTGAAGAAGGTATTTTCTCGTTGCAGGAAGTTTAAATTAAAAATGAATCCACTGAAGTGTGTTTTTGGAGTAACAAGTGGGAAATTTCTAGGCTTTGTGGTTGATCGACAAGGGGTGCAGATGGACCAGGACAAACAGCGGGCGATCTTGGAAATGCCATGTCCAAGAACGACGAAAGAGCTGAAGAGTTTCCTCGGCAAAGTCTCCTACCTTAGGAGATTTGTGCCTAGATTGGCCGAAATAACACATCCATTGATGCAGCTGTTGCGAAGGGACACGAAATTCAAGTGGGAGGAGATTCACCAGCAGTCTCTTGACGGGCTGAAGAAACTGCTCGTTTCACCACAGACCATGGTTCCCCCAAAGGCAGGAATACCGTTGCAGTTGTACCTCACATCCACCACGAGGTCCGTGGGAGCTTTGCTGGCACAAGAGATTGACGGGCAAGAAGGGCCAGTCTACTACCTCAGCAGGATCATCCATGGGCCAGAAGACAGATATAGTAGCTTGGAAAGGCATTGTTTAGCCTTAGTCTTTATAGTAAAAAAACTTAGACATTATATGCTCTCTTTTACAATTCATATTGTAACTAGATGTGATTCTATTAAGTATTTGCTGGCAAGAACTATATTGATTTGCAGGGCGGCTATATGGTTCCTTATCCTCTCCGAATATGACTTGAAGTGCGTGGTTCCTCACGCAATCAAAAGCCGGGCGTACGCCGATCTGCTTGCTATTTTCCCTTCAGGAACATTTTAGCCACCCAAGGAAAGTATCTCGGGAGACGACTTGCAGGCCAATCACCTAGATGCAATGGATGAGGAATGGATAATGCAGTTCAATGGATCCTCGGCGAAAAAGAAAGGAGGAGCGAAGGTTATCCTTTTAAGAGGAATGGAGGAGATTTTTCTTTCCTACAAATTAGATTCCCTTTGATCTAACAACGAGGCAGAATATGAAGCATTGGTGTTAGGGTTGCTAGAGGCACTTCGAAGGGGGATCCGTTCACTTTGCATCAAAGGAGATTCAAACTTGGTGGTTCAGTAAGTGAATGGAGAGTACACATTGAAACACATGAGCCAGGCACCATACAGAACAATCATCCAGAGACTTCTTTGCCAGTTCCATCGGAACAAGATCAGGAGGCAGCCCAGAACGATGAACCTCCACCCAGACGGCTATGCCATCATTTCCCAAAAAATGGTCATGAGGAGCGATACAACTACCGTCGTGATCCAACGAAGAATAGCTCCTTCGGTAGTACAGTCAATTCTACCAATGAAAGAGGATGGGGACTGGAGGAGAGAGATTAAGAGGCAACTGGATGTTGGTGAAGGAACGATGGGGCTCAGTGAATTGGCCCAGTACTTTACAAACAAGGTAAATATTTACTTCAGAAACGCAGGAGGATGGTTGTCAAGATGCATCGGCCAGAAGAGGCAGAGCAAAGATTGAAGAAAACACACGAAGCGCACTGCGAAACAACTGAGATACCCCTCTACCGAAGAATGCAAAGGGAGAGGTATTTTTGGCCTAAGATGAAACAGGATGCGGTAGAGCTATAACGGAAGTGCGACAAATGTCAGTTATTCTTCGAGGCAACTGAATGTCACTTCGTGGAGGCTCAACCTGACTAGAGACAGCCCTATATTGATTTCATTAAAGATGGAGTTGTCCCAACAGAGAAAATTGATGCGATGGGACTCAGGCGAAGGGCCCCGAGATTCTACGTTCAGGACGGACAGCTCTATCGAAGGGGATACTTCAACAGGTCGTTGCATTGTATCACGAAGGAAGAAAAAGCTGAGGTCCTCAAACAGGCGCACGATCCAGTTCACATAGGAAGGGCCAAGTTATATGACCAGTTGATGACTTTGAGATACTATTGGCCAATAATGGAGAAAAATTCGGTTGAGTTCGTTCGAAAGTGCAAGGCTTTCCAACTTCATGGAAATATGATCCATTCCCCGTTAGTGGAATTACACTCCCTGACAACACCTTATCCTTTTCACACTTGGGCGTTCGACCTGGTAGGGGCAATACACTCTTCTTCGAGGGAGAAGATATGGATACTAGTAGCAACGGAGTGCTTCACAAAGTGGAATGAGGCGATACCACTGAGAAGGGCAATAGCGGGGGTGGTGAGAAACTTCATCAGAGAATACATCATTTGTCATTTTGGGATCCCAAAGGTTATCCTTTCAGACAATGGAACCCCTTTCGTCAATTCAGAAGTAACGATGCTCACAGATAAATACTCTATTGTCCATCACAATTCGACGGTGGTATACCCAAAGGAAAACAGTCAAGCCGAAGTGACTAACAAAACTTTGGTCAATATCTTGGCTAAAATGATGGAGGATTTCCCAGGATCGTGGGATGACAAGATAGCAGTCGTTTTATGGGCCTATCGGATGACTAAGAGGAAACCCACAGGGTATACACCGGTCTCTCTTGTTTATGGGGGGGGGAGGAAATTCTCCCAGTGGAGTTGGAAGTTTCCTCTGCTCGATATGCTTTGCGAAGTAGTATGCTCCCTCAGAATAGGCATATGCAGTTGGAAGCATTAGATGAACATAGAGATAATGCGATGCACCACTTTCAAATGTATACGAAACAGATGTCCTGGGCATATGATAACTTAGTGAGACCAAGGAAGTTCGTGAAGGGAGACCTTGTATTAAAGGCAGCATTGAAACACATCAGGGGGATCCCTTTACCTAAATTTGCAGTGAATTAGGAGGGACCCTTTATTGTAAAAGAGGCTCATGACTCAGGTTATTGCTTAATTTCTAAGATAGAAGAAGACATGCCATTTAAGATTAACAACAAATGGTTTAAGGTCTATCATGTGTAAGCAATTATGTTTGGGGCCACTGATGTATTTGGCTATTGTTATGAATATACAAGTTCTTTTTATGATAAGTATGCTAGTTATTTTTATTATAACTCAAGTAAAGATAAAAGAATTACAGAGTTTCACAAGCTACGCAAACAGTTGTAACACAAAGAAACGGTATAAGAAAATTGATATATTTCTTCATTCATAAACTTTGGGCATTACAAAATTGGGAGCTATTGCCCAAGAATTACATGAGAAGAAGAAAAAAAATATACATACACAAAAACTCATTGGCCTAGGAGGAACTACAGATCTGGAGAGGAGAAAAAATCTCCAGGAAGCCCCGAAGAAGCTGCTAAGCAAGACCGTTGGGCATTAATGGAAACCTACAACCTTGTATGTGCTTGCGTGCATTCAAAAAGGAGTTTTTCTCGTTTTAGCTTCGCCAGACGTAGAGCTTCTTCGAGGTCCTCCACCTCCTTGTCAATAGCTCCAAGAAGAGGTGCTAGCTCGGCCAATTTAGCCTCCTCCGCCCACTGATCCTCCTGATGTTTCCGCAAGAGTTCCCTCTGGTTGTCCAGTCGTTGGCTCTTCAAGGTCTTCAAATGTGTGATAAGCCAGCTAAAATGGAAGTCGTCGCGACCCAACTCCCCCAGATAACCCAGAAATTGGTTGAGGAGTGGTCGGGTAAAGCTTGAGGTCGGAGTGTTGGCAATTTCAGCAACGACGGTGGCCATGCCTTAAAGCCTGTAACTCATAACGGAGATATTTGAGCGCTGACAATCCACCGTGAACGTCTTAGGATGATGATTTACAAGTTGTTCAATGACCAGACAATCGTTGGCAGGCATCTGAGGAGAACGCTGAAGTAACAATCAGGCAGAACGCGTGAGGAGCTAGATCGGGCAGAGGAAGATCACAGCCAGACTCGCTCCTAGCAGTGGCACCGGTCGTGGAACCTTAGTCGTCGTGGTTGGAATCTTCTGAAACGGTAGGTTCCTGGTGAGGCGAGGCAATGGGCTTAGGGGCTAGTGGAGAATCCTCTCGAGCAACCTGAGAACAGTCAGAGGAAATATAGAGGTTATGAAAAAATCTTAACAAGTGTTTTCATTCTTAAGTCACCGATATAGGTGGAGTTTCTGGAAAAATCTTAACAAGTGTTTTCATTCTTAAGTCACCGATATAGGTGGAGTTTTTGGAAAAATCTTAACAACTGTTTTCGAAATTAAGTCACCAATATAGGTGGAGTTTTTTGGAAAACCTTAACAAGTGTTTTCTTTGTTAAGTCACCGATATAGGTGAAGTTTACGAAAAACCTTAACAAGTGTTTTCATTTATTAAGTCACCTACATAGGTGAAGTTTGAGAAACTGAAAAATACAGAGAAATTAGTAAAGCACCTCAGCAATAGTAGGAGCTAGAACGGGAGTCACCCCGGGGGCCATAATGGTAGAAACCGTTGGAGGCGGGCTCATTGCCTCAGCAGCTTCAACGGGGCTCTTGGCTGGAGAAGCTTCAACGGTAGGCAAACGTCCCTCGCCAACATAAGGTACTAAATCCAACACGGATGCATCATCAGAAGAAGACGTTGGACCTTAAAGAGATGCCCCAATGAGAGCAGTAGCACCAACCTGGGCCTGGGAAAGAAAAAGGTCACTAAGAGCAAAGGGTGGAGAGAGACTTGGAGAAAGCTGCAAATGTAAAACCAAGTGTTAGACACAGGGGGTAAACACATAAGAATAACGGCTAGGAATGCATCTAACTTACCCCTGTTATGGCACCAAAAAGAGGAACTGCAGTAAGGGGTCTTGTCAATGCAGGAGGAAGGAGAATGTTAGCTATCAGTGATGCCACTTCCACCTAAAACGGCCCAACATATTAGAAATGATAAACAAAATAATGGGACAACTAAAAGATGTAAGACTTGGCAAGAAATTTACCAACGGGGCACTCTCCTCGACCACAACAAGGGGCAGAGGGACCTCTTGCTCCGATGGTAACTTAGAGGAGGCTGCAGTAGTTTCCTCTGATTGGCCAGGCATTTCATCAGACCCAACGGTAGCAGCCGTTGTAGCAGCTTCTTTGGCCCGTTGGGAGGACAATCTCCATGAGTAGGTAAGGCCTGTCATGGGGGAACGAGGAGGAGTGGTATCAACTTGAGAGATACCGCAACGCCCCCCCCACGAAGCGACTTACGGGGGGACTAGGAGGATTGGGCCTTTCTTCTCCAACTCCCTGCACCAAAACATTTTCTTATTAAGAAATGAGCAGATGCAACACACCTTAAGAGAAGGGGAATAAGAAATAAAGAATGTACACATACCTCATATCCAGAGGGAGAACGAGAGGGTATAACAACTGGTGAAGGTGGCGAGGAGGCGGCAACAAAAGGGGCAGCCCGTCTTTTCTGGGACTTAGTACCCAGGGTTTTCTTCCTTGAGCTCGTTGCATCACCACCTTTAGGTACCCTCGACCTCCTCCTCCTTTTTGTCGGTGTCTCAATGGGATCAACCATGATTGTGGGAAAAGCAACCGAAGGAGGAACGACGACAGCGCGCCGTTGAAACTCAGCATTTATTCTTGCGACTTCAGCTTCAACCTGCCTCCTCAGCTCTTCAGCTATCTCTGGAGACATGGGAGGGGGAACGGAGGCAATAGGAAATGCCTCCAAGGGAGTTTGTGCTTGAACCTGGGGCTTGGACTTCGAGGACTTAGACTTCTTGGCCTTCTTAACAGGTGGCTCAGAAGGCCCTTCTCCCGTTACAGCTTCGGTTGAAGGGGCAGTCGGTTTGCGGGTTGCAGCGGCCTTGGGTTTGGGCATGGCAATAGGGATCATGGGGCAGTATGGAGGAAGGTCAATGGGAGGTTCTTTGGGGGTCTGGCTTAGAGGGAACTCAATCCCAAGAACAGAATTACCCTTCAACCCCAACTCCAAGGTAGAAAACGAAAGAACTAGAGGATACACGGGATCCCCCTCGACGAATTTGGAAATTTGGGCCAATTGCCTCGGCCAGTACTTCATTGCAAATAGAGGGGTCACGTCCCTTTGCCTTGTGATACTGGGAATGGTAACTCGACCAGCCAGTGTAGAACTCACTCCCCACGCAGCAGTTGAGGAAAATAGAGAACACGCCTCGCTAAAGGAGACCTTGGCGTTGGATGATTGAAACACCGGGCGAGGAGCCCCTTGATCAAAGCCAAACTGACGGCTGCATTGGTTGGGATTGTAGTGCTCGCTGGTGTATCCCCACTCGGTGTAAGAGTCCAGGTAGCCTGGAAAAAATAAAAGGACCACGGCAAGTGAGGGGTCTTCAGTAATGAGGTCTACAGTAGTTTCGTGGACCACTCTTGCCTCATGCTTGAAAAAAGCACAAGTATAGAGAAAAATATTCTCTTCATAGGGCCTCATCACAAAACTCGAAAAGTCATCGATAAAGGAGGTCAGCTCCTTTCGTCTTTGTCTCTTGTGATAAACAAAGGAGCGAGGGGGCAGGATTGCTTCCCCCGAAGGAGGGCGGTTGGTCTTAGCTACTACGGTCGGGAAACTCACATAGAGGAAGCCTGTTAGGAGGACACAATTGGCAAAGTTGGCCAGGTTGTAACGGCCCAGAGATTGCTCCATGTCAAAAAGGGCTCTATCAATTCGTGTGTAGAGGGATCCCAAGGCGATTTTAGCCAGAGGAAGCTTGATACCCCCGGGCCAAACGGAGGGATATGTTGATGATATCCCTTCGAGGCTGTTCGTTGGGCTTCCCCATTAAAAAGAAGCAAGAAAGAATGACAAGGATATAGGCAGGAAGTTCCAGCGATGTACCTTGTCCGGGGGCAGCCTCGGAGGAACTACCTTCAGAAGGATCCTTGAAGAAATAATTGATAAGAGGAGTGAAGGTAGCTTTGTTTGAAGTACCGATGCACCTTCGGCATATACGGTCCAACTCCAAACAGTCAGCAGTCTCTTAAGCATCCAAGGCTTCATCAGAATAGGGCTCATGTCCTGTTGCCTCAAGGCCTAGGAGCTTGCACACGTCCTCCAACATTATTGTAAATTCGCCCCACCCAGCGATGCACGTATGAGTGGTAACGTTCCAGCGAGATACCAGAACGGGAAGGGCAACATTATTTTTGGATAGGGTGAACTTACCAAACCACTTGGCCCAATCAAGCCCAATCTTAGTGAGGGTACCAGCATGGGAACTCTGCATATAGGAGTTCCAAGCAGCAAAATGAGCAGGAGAGCCCCCAGGACCTTCAAAGTCGATGTGGGACCATAGAAAGTCCTCCCGCTCAAGACGAAATCTGAGAGTCCCCTCGGGAGGTAGAAAGCCCCAGTCATCAGAATTCTCATATTCATCACCAAGCGTCATGGCATCATACTTGGCATTAAAAATGTAACTCTTACAAAACCCAGCGATGTCATTACCCTTGCCGAAAATGGGGGACCGGCGGTAGAAATGCAACTGTTCTTAACGAGCAGTAGTCAATGAGGCGGCAGAGGAGGCGGGGACAACAGGAGCAGAAGGTGGAGTACTGGTGGCAGGTGCGGCAAGGTTTCTTGAAGAGGCCATTACAGACAACAACGAAGTGCAAGAAAGAAATCTTGATAAAAGAAGGGTTGGGAATGAAGATGGAGAACCACAACCACGGGTGGTGGCGCAACAGATGAGAAATGGGGGAGAATGAGTAAAGAACTGGACAACAATGGAGGTTTTCGCACAGGTTTCTCTCTCTAAGGAATACGGGAGTTTGAAGAAGAAGAAGGAAAGAGAAGGGTTTGAAATAAAAGAGACGTTTGAAGCCTTTTAAACCTATCTTTTGTGTTTCCCACCATCGCACATGCAGGGCCGCCTATAATCATTTCAAATGAACACGTGGCACTTCGGGAAGTGTTTTCATAGCTGAAAAGACAACGCTACATCATTTACGAAGTGACACCTGAGGAATAGAAAGGGTTGCCTTCTTCAGCAAGTTCGAGTTTTGGCGCCAGAATTTTTTCCAAACATATCCAATAACTCCTAACGGAAAAGATGTCCCAACGGTTCAAAAAAAAGGCTACGATGTCCCCTCGCCACAAGTCCAAACGTTGTTTAAATGGTGACTCGGATGCATCAGGGAGAATTTTTTCTTTTTTGAACATAGCGAAGCATTACAAGGGAGAATTTCACTTACAAATAATCAAAACGAGTATTTGAGAAAGTTAGCAGGCCTTTCGGGAGAAGTTCGAAAAATAAAGCTAGAACGGTTGAAGCGCGGTATAAGAAAAAAGTGGCGATGTCCCTTCGTCAAATCCCCAACGAGTTGTAGTGCTTCGGCTCAGGTACATCGGGGAGAATTTTACTTTTTCCTGGAAATTATAACGCTGTAGTACTAACGAAGGAAGGGAGGCCAGAATTTTTTTCACGCAGAGAAGGTTCATCGGTTTGAGAAGTTTCGTGCAGACATTTCTTGCTCCAACAACTCTCTCCACGAAGGAGAAAATGTAGAGGGGGATTGAAGGTAATTTTGAGATTAGAAGTAATTCCACATTTGCAATAGTGTTTTGGGGATTAAGGCACCATGGAAGCTTAGCGTGGCAGCTCGGTGTGGCAGCTCAGGGCGGCAGCTCAAGCGAGGCAACTCAGCGTGAAAACTTGTATTTTAGCTTGTTGTATTAATCATATTGTATCTTTGTTTATATTGACTGTAAGCTAAAACAGCTGTAATCATGTAACGAGAATAATAACGAGTTTTAGTGTGAGGTCAAACGGTACTCGCGAGAGACCAGGCTTGGCAGGGCCTGGGAGAGCTTTCATGCTCTATCGAATGACCTCGCCGTGGGAACTTTAGAGGGACCTGGTTTGGAGGATTGAGAAGTAAGGCACCGTTGGGGCTTGTCCTTATCATCTTAGATACACCTGATAAAACACCGAAGGACCCTGACCGTGGAACCTCGGGCGGAGCAGCTTGGAGTTCCATCGGGCATTGAGTTATGAACCAAACAGCCCTCTACTTAATGTCACATCTACTGTAGGTGATGCACTGGCCAGCTAAACAATTTCAGACCTACAGTTGAGTAAACCATAGTGGTATTTGGGGCTGTCAGGCAGTTGGTGAGCCACCTCTGCGACAACAGCCTCCCTGACACATAGTGGTCAGACAAAAGGCATGTCTTGGCATTTAATGTTTATGACGTGGAGACAACTAGTGCATCAGGCATTTAATGTTGTGACATAAAGTATGAGGGATGTCTTTCATAGTCTTTAATGACTGAGTTACCTCGGGGATGGTGTGGTCGCAATGTTTTAAATCGCGGTCGCGCAAGGTGTCGCGTTTTGGCTTCGGGGTCACGTCGCACATCGCGCAAGCAATTCGTGCATTCCAGTTTTTTAATTAGAAAAACATGTAAAATATATATATATAAATAAGCTCAAAGAATCACTCTAAATAAAGTACATCATCATTTCAAATGAAGTTATAATAAGGCCTTAAAATAATACAACCTTCCAAATAAAACACAAACATAGGACCATAATATTCCAAATAAAGCCACATAGCATCAAAAGTAGTCTCCCTCATCCAAGATAATATCATCATCATCTTGGTCAAGGGTGTCTATGTTGGGAAATCGTCCACTATCAAAGATCCTAGGAGCAATTCTTTCAAAGACATCCATTTCCACATTTTAATCAACGGGATCCAATCTCACTTCTTTCCCTTTACCTAAAATAAGTATTGCAAATTAATAGGACAATAACTAGTAATTATATATATATATATATATATATATATATATATATATATATATTAAACTTCAAGTTAGTTATATTTGAACATTTACCCCACTTTACGCTTCTTTGAAATCGGAGAAGAATCAACATCAATAGTTGGGACGTCACTCTCTAAACCACTATCAATAATCTCCGGTGGCAAACTCACGATAGGATCTCCTGAGAATAATTCATCATCATAAAGCCATGAAGTATCTTTAGGGAGGACGAGATCTTCTCTCCGTGATCCATTCATCATCGAAATCAATTTCATCAACAGTAATAGGATTAATCTTGTTCTTCCTCCTAATACTTCTCTCACTTAGCTTAAGATTATATTTCACATAGACCAAAGCATTCAACCTCTTGTGTTCAAGCCTATTCCTCTTTTTTTCGTGAATCTACAATTAACCATGAAATAAATATAAATATTGGAGAACAAAATTTGTAATTCAACATACATAATTATGAGCAATATTAACAAATGTAAAAAACAATACCGTCGCAAAGGTGCTCCAAATTCGTAAGACCTAGTACACGGACAGCAAAATTCGTAAGCTCAGATGTCTTACTCCCAAAACGTATCTAACATTGGGCTATATAACAAAGAGAATCAATGAATAAGTTTTACAACGATGTGAGTTTATTTTAATATGTAAAAAATACATAAATAATACTCGGGGAACGGTGCATTCTTGATCTTTTAGCCATTGGGCATCCAAAATCCCGTTTTTGATTGTCATAAAAGTCCAATTGGATATCGGCTTTTAAACGGTCATTGGCATTCAACATCCTATCCATGCAAGCATAAACTTCATCTCTAGCTTCATCACAATTTGAAAATTTCTCTCCGTAACGTATTTGTGGATTCAAATAATATCTACCACATGTAATGGATGATGGAGTTGTGGAGTCCACCTTGCATCAATTTTTCTTCAAATTAACATATACTTTCTTTCAACATCCCCACAATTAAATTTGATCATTTATTTTGCCCTATCCATCAACTCATATATGTATCCCATGGCTGGTCTCTCCTTAGAATCAACCTCCCTCAACACGCCACTAATAAGCAGGATAACACTCTTAACACAAAATGCCACGTGTGGCCAAAAGTTTGGATCATTCAACACCAGCCTCTTCGCCATTTTCCCTTCTTCCTTTTTTTCTTTAGAACAATTAGCCCACAATTCGAAAACAAACATAATTTCAAGTGGCCTTTTTTGTTTGTAAAGACTTTGAAGTGTGAGATATGGAGTGGCAAATGCTGTTATGGTCGGACGAAGAAGCTCTCTCCCTTTCGTATGCTCTCTCATCAAATAAAGAGGCCTCAAATGACCATAAATAAATTTAATCACTCGCTTTGCTTTTTCCATTGTATCGTTAAAAATCTTTGATTCACCAATATCATCCAACATCAAATATGTACAATATGCGGGGCAAAGGGTCCACCATAAATGCATCCACTTCTCTTCAAGCCTATTTCCCGCATTCTTGCAATTACTGGTATTATCTATGATGACTTAAATCACATTTTCTGCACTCACCTCAATAACAATCTCATCAAGATAATTAAATATCAACCCTCCATTTTTAATTGCATTGGAAACATCAATGGATTTTAGAAAGATTGTACCCGCATGGCTATTTACAAGAAAATTTATAAGAACCCTATTTTTACCATCCGTCCACCCATCTGACATAATTTTGCAACCGTAATTTCTCCACACTAGCTTATGGTCTTCCAAAAGAGAATTAATATCATTAACTTCTTTAAGAATTCATGTTCTCAATTAATGCATAGAAGAAGGCTTAAACCCGAGGCCATAATCAGCAATTCAATCGATAACAGGTTTAAAGTGAACATCATTCACACAATTAAAAAGAAGAGTGGCTGAATACGTCCAACGACCAAATTTACGACAAGCATCAATTATTTGATCTTTTTTGAAAGCGAAATTAATTGTAGTTTATTTGGGTTCGCGATTAACAAATTTATCCATTGCACCCTTAGAGGGATTACTAACACCACCACTTGCACCTTCCCCATCCTCAGTCCCATTATTTGCCGATTGTCTACTCCCAATCCCGGGATCCTTTCCCAATCTCAAACAACAATGAAGATTGGGCCACTTTTTTTTGGCCAAATTTTTAGTTCTTCAATGATAAAATTTATCACATCTTCTGGAACTTTTTTGCACTCTAAAAACCCGGTGTGAGTGCTGGCCAAATGATATTTCAAACGTGTAATACCCCCGTTAGATTTATGATGGCAATTTATGCAAAAGACTCCATTTTCCCCATCTTTTTCATATGCATGCTTCCACTCATAATCTTTCTTGTTTGCCATTTTTGAAATTGAAAATAATAAAACAGAAAACATTTTAAACTGAAATATATATATATATATATTTTTAAAAAAATTACAGTAATTGAGATTTGAAAAAAAAAAAGTTAACTGAGAAAAAAAAAGTTACAGTTGAAAAAAATTGAGATTATTAAACTGAAAAAAGTTAACATGTTTAAAGCTGAAATGCATTTCTATTTGTAAACTCAGAGTTGTAACAAATAAAAATCATTCCTTCGTAAGTTGCAAATGAAAGTCGGCAAAGAGAGAAAGTGATGGAAATCCCATATTATTTTCCTTTTATTTCTATTTCTATTATTTTATTTTAGTTCTTTTATTCATTTTATGTCCTTTAACCGGTCTCCAAGCATGTTTGGAACTAATTGCGTATATTTTTGTTAATAATTGTCCTTTTATATGATTTTAATAATTACTTGATTAGCAAGTAATTCTCCTCATATATATACCCATGTACTCCTCATTTGGAGATAGCTTTGATCTTGAATATAAGAAATTCTTAGCTTCTCTCTCCAGAAATCGGTGTTTGTTTAATTTTTTGCCATTGAAAGTTTAAGTCTCCCAAACAAAATCGCAAGCTGATTTCAGTAGAAAGACACCTATGACCATCAGCAATCAAACGCAACTCTAATTTGATCCGGCGACAGGTAAGGAACATTTTTTTTACGGTGTCTTTGGATACCGGTTTGTGTGAGGCAAAAGGGTTTGGCTTCTAAGAGGCCGTAACTTCTTTTTTTTTTAGGGGGGAGTGTTCTATGAGAAACTACTCTTCCGCTTCCATTTTTACAATATGTCACGGTTTTGTTTCTTTTTCAATACCCAGTTTGGGCTCCAATTGCGCATACTAGCTCAAAATAGCGCGCAATTGCGCACATTTGCGTGCCATGTCACCCAATAGTGCACGCTATTTAGGTACCCCGTGCGCTACATTGCATTTTTTGTGGGAAAAACGCTAATGACAATTGAAAACATTTCTCTGGAGACCCAAAACAGCTTGCAGTAAGAACTCCAAAGACGAACAAGTTACAAAACCATTTCACATAAAGCTTGTCTGGACTGAAAATTCTGGAGATAATTACTGCATCCTACCCCAAATTCCCAAAACACCGTATGGGAAAAGAGTAAATAGAACAGTTAAATTTCAGTATCGTATACATCCATCAAGTATAGGCGTCTATTGACAAAACATTTTAGGCTCAGCTATATGTTTTATAAATGTTCAATCAACAATTCTCACAATCTCATACAACTTGCTACAAGCGTCATGTAAGTGCTACAAAAGTTGTTTTGGGAGAGTTGTTCCTGCTAGAAATAATTAATAATGGATATGCTTAGTCAAGTAAGCGAGTACTATTGTCATGTACTTGGGATATAATATATTATATATAACCCAAATCATTGATTAGCGCCATATACCTAATTCCTTTTTTTTTGTGAATCAAAAAAGATTAATGAGAGAAATATTGATAGAACAAGATTGGAAATAATTCTTCTGTTTGATGTTAACTATGTCATACAAATATGTTGCTAGTAAAGAATAAGAAGGGAGTAACATGGTGTTGTCCTTTTCGTGAGTGCAAAATGTTATCCAACTTACATATTGCTTCTTATGTATTGTTTATCAATTATCCATGACTTGTCATATTGTCTTGGCTGGAAATCATTACCAGCATTGGGACGAAGGCCCCACGCGATGCTAATGTTCCACTGGTACTTTCCTGTTCATAACCTATTAGTTGATTACATGTCATTATAGTTTACCTGAATCATTTACATTGTAGCAGATCATGTCTTCTAGGAGATGATGCTGATGATATGGCACGTGAAAGATGTAGATGAAAATATGGATGATGGTTCCGTGGCAAGGAAAATGATGGTTCAGACTCAGAGAAGATGTCTCCCATCTGACAGGGAGAATGATGAATCATTTAGGTTGTAGCAGATCATGTCCCATCAACAATTTCTACAACCTCCGATATCTATAGCCTCCAGGAAAAATGATGAATCAATTAAATTGTAGCAGATCATGTCTTATCAACAATTTCAGAATATGCAAGAAAAGAAGCAGAAGATATGTTAACAGATTCCCTAAAATCAGGGACTCTACAACTGTAAATATTTGATTTCTTGTCTGCTCTGTTGCTAAAAATCAATGCAGCTATTCTGCCACTATGTTAGTGGACATTGTCCCTAAATTTGAGCAACTTTTCTGCCACTAATTATGGGGACATTGTACCTAAATCTGGGCAGCTTTTTTGCAACTAATTAGTGGATATTGTACTTTTTTTTTGGGTTACACATGGAAATAAAAGACAGAAACAGAAAGCAGGGAGACTAGACCCTAGGATTATCACGCTCGGCACGTTCGAGCAGTTCAAGAAGCTTCTTTGGTGTGCGCTTGTACTCCCTATAATGATCAAGAGATCCTTTCGCCATCTTTGCCATACAGTCCGCTTGGGAGTTACTTTCACGGGGAATGTGGATGATCTTAGCCTTGGTGCTTTTGATGAGCTCGCAGCAGTCTTCAATAATGTTAGCTAAAGGGTGGTTCCCATTATCATCGGACTCCATGAGTTGGATGATGTCAAGGCAATGGGTTTTGAGACAAACATTCTTCCATCCCTCTCTCAGAGATATATTTAAACCATGGAAAACTCCTTCAAGCTCGGCACGAAGAGGGCTTGCATTTCCTTGTAGCCGTCCTGTGAAGCCAATAATCCAACTCCCCTCCTCATTTCTCACAATTCCTCCAAAGGCTCCCGTTCCACTTGTAATGTCAAAACTCCCATCCGTGTGTATGATATAGCTACCTGTGACACAATCGCAAGCATTAGTGTATGTAGTTGGTCTAATCCCTTTTCGGTTTACATTCTTACAGTGGGTTTGTAAAATATCGCAAGTCAGTTTATTAGTAAGCATGCAAACCGTAAAGGGGGGTAAATTTCTTTTTTCAAAAATAAGGATGTTGCGGGCTTTCCAAATCCACCATAAGCAAGAGATAAAAGTAACATACCACTTATTTTCCACACTCTTCCACACATTTTCAATTACCCAAGACTTAAAATCAAGTTGCGTACCTCGGCATGGCTTGAAGTCCGGAATGATTTTATGCCACACGTGAATAGTATAGCAACATTCTTTAAAAAGGTGATTAAGATCTTCATCGCTCGAACATCTAGGGCATATGCTATCAGTGGTAAGGCCCCTTTTTCTCCTCTGAACATTTGTGAGAAGCTTCTCATGGAGAAGCGTCCAAAGAAAATGCTTGAGCTTAGGAGGTAACCCCAATTTCCATATTCTCTTCCAATTGTTCCAAGGGGGGGTTACCCCATCCTCCATAACAATTTTATTATAACAAGAGTGTATAGAGAATCTACCTTTGTTGTTTGGTTGCCAAGATGGTTTATCATCCCTTTCCCCCCTAGTGGGAAGAGATGTGTTTATGATTTCCTCCGCAATAGGATCATTGAACCGTTGTTGTATTTTATTAACATCCCAACCACCATTATCATTTATGAGGGTGCTGACCTTTTCATTATTGTCAGGTTGTTGGGTAAAGTGTGAGTTAAGTGGTGCATCCCCACTCCCAATCTTTCATGACGTCAATTTTATTCCCTTTACCCACATTCCATTTAGTGTTCTTTATGAGGATATCTTTACAACTATGAATGCTACGCCATATGTGGGAGTTGTTGGTTCTCTTTTTCCAAAGTCTAGGATTAGGTTCAACTTTGTATTTTTTACATATAACATTTGCCCATAGAGAACCATTATTATTCATAATATTCCATCCTAGTTTAGCAATCGTTGCTTTATTACTATCAATAGTATTTCTTATGCCAAGACCACCCCTCTCTTTAGGACGACATACTATATCCCATTTAACAAGGTGAATTTTTTTTTTATTACTCATATCGCCCCAAAGAAAATTCCGATTAGGCCGATCGAGATTCTCACAAGTTTTCTTAGGGAACAAAGCGGTTTGCATATTATACGTGGGGATAGTCGACGTAACGGATTGGACAAGAGTGGATCTACCCGCAAAGGATAAGAGATTCGCTTTCCACCCCGCTAACTTATTTTGGACTTTTTGAACAACATTCTTGAGGTGGGTATTATTGAATCTACCATGGACAAGGTTAGTACCCAAGTAAGTTCCAAGGTTTTCAGTAAGTCCCATACCAAACTTATTACTTAATTCACTCGCTTTAGATTTCGGGATATTGGGAGAGACGAAGATTTTCGATTTAGCGTAGTTGATTCTTTGGCCCGAAAGGTGACAGAAGTTTTCAAGAGTGTCTAAGACAACCTCACAAGAGCTATTAGAAGTGTTTGAAAAAAGAATAAGATCATCCGTAAAAAACAGATGGGATATGCAAGGGCCATTGGTGGAAGCTTTAATCCCTTTCCATTTACCCTTTTCAACTTTGTTGGAAATATTAACTGAGAGACACTCCATGCACATCACAAAAAGGTAGGGGTAAAGAGGGTCACCCTGCCTAAGTCCTCTGGTGGGGGTGAAAGGAGGCAAGGGGTTGCCATTCCAAAGAATGGAGGTGGAAGTGTTTTTAACACAACTCAAAATGAGCTTACTGAAGTCACTCTCCACATTGAACCAATTTAGAACTTTTTCGAGAAAATCCCAACTCACTCTATCATAAGCTTTTTCGAGATCAACTTTAAGGATAATCCCTCCCATTTTACCTTTTTTCTTCATAAGGGAATGGATAATCTCTTGAGTGATAATGATGTTATCCGAAGTTTGTCTTCCCGGAAGGAAGCTAGCTTGGAACGGGTTGATGGCCCGACACAGGATGGGGCGTAATCTATTCACTAAAACTTTTGCCAAAATTTTATACGAAACATTACAAAGGGTTATGGGACGGAATTGGTTTATGTTCTCCGGATTATCAATTTTAGGTATCAAAGTCACATAACTTTTGTTAACTGTTATAGGAAAAGTCTTTTGGGTCAAACACCTATTAATGAAATTAAATAAGCTTTCTTTTATGTCATTCCAAAAATGTTGATAGAACATAGGTTGAATTCCATCGGGACCGGGGGCTTTAAACGCTTTCATACTAAAAGTGGCATTCCTCACCTCACCCAAAGTGAGGGGGGCGATAAGAGTGTGGTTGTCCCGACACTCAAATTTATAGCTCGGGTAATCAACCATTTGGCTATTAATATCATAAGAAAACTCTGCTTGAAAAAGATCTTTGAAATGGGTATTTATATGATTAGAAATAATGGAAGCCTCATCAGTCCATTCCCCATTAATAAGGATACGGTCAATACGATTTTTTTTCCTCCTAATTATCGTGGACGTGTGAAAGAATTTAGTGTTTCTATCTCCTTCACTAAGCCATTGAATTCTAGACTTTTGTCTCCAATACTTTTCTTCTTGGATTAAAATAGGATTGAAATCCATACGAAGACCTTTTTCTAACATGTCAACGTTATGGGAGTAGGTATTTTCTTGAGCTTTTTGAATACCATTGAGACGTCGCATAATTCTATTTTTATTTTGGAAGATATTACCAGAAGTGTTTTTGTTCCAACCTTTAATTTTACTCGTACATTCATATAAATTTTCTTCAATGTCAATATAATTGTTCCAATTATTTTTAACAATAGCTTCAAAAATATCTCTACCAAACCAACAAGCAAGAAAACGAAACGGTTTATTCATCTTGATGTTAGAGATTTTACCTTCGAAGCGGATAACCATGGGGCAGTGATCAGAGGTAGTCCTAGGGATATTTTCGACAGTAGCATTCGGATGTTTCAGACTCCATTCGTTAGTAGCTAAGCACCTGTCTAAACGAATCATAGTGTTAGCTAATCCCTCGCGACTATTAGTCCAAGTTAATCTAGGCTCGTTGCACTCAAGGTCCGAGAGGTTGCACTTGTTAATATTGTCAATAAATCTGGTGCATTTCGCGTTGGCCACACGTTTTATGTAGGATTTCTTCTCCGAGTCGTCCATGTGGTCGTTAAAGTCTCCCGCAACAAGCCAAGGAACATCCACACAATCCGCAATATCAGAAAGGTTCTCCCATAGCCGTTTTCTAAGGCGAGGGAGGGGGCTAGCATAAATTGTTGAGAAAAGCCATTCATCATAATAAGACTTCCTAACCATTACGTGTATAGCTTGGCGCGAAACAGCTAGGGTTTGAAGTTGAATCGTTTGAGGGTTCCAAGTGATCCATATGCCTCCAGATTGACCAACTGGTTCCGAAACAACCTGTTCAGTGAGTCCCACACTATTGAAGAAGCCAACCACATTGGTGATAGGGATGTGGGTTTCCACAATAACCACAACATCAGGGGTGTAAATGTTCATTAGTTCTTTGAGGGTAGGTTTGAAAAGGGGTTTGTTTGCCCCACGACAGTTACATATTATAGCAACTATTGATGGTGATAGGTTGATAAGTTGAGCCAGATCCTTACTCGGCCATTGAAGTTTGTCCGCCAACTTCAACAGCGCATTCTGGGAGTTCATGACTGCTTCTGCTCCCGAAACCCATGTTTCCATCATTTTTCCGATCGGAGACACGCTGGAGGCATGAAGTTTGACCTCCGATATACTCCCACCTGGTTTTGAAGATTACTGCTTCCTCTACTTCTTTCTCCAGGTTCACCACCGTCTCCCCCTTTGTAAGAAACTGATTTTTTATTTGAAGGTTTCCCAACATGGCTATTTGGAATGGCTCCATTAGTGTGGTCTGTGATATCTTGGTTGTTTGACGGAGGGGTGTATTTATGAGTTGTTGTTTTACTTGGTTGTGGGTCTGTAGGTAATTTCTTGCCACAAAGAGTGGGATTTGACCTCTGAAGAGTGGAGTCAGTGGGCCCACTGGCCAGCTGCTCAACCAAAGCCGTCAAAGTAACCCTACTACTCCCAACCCCACAGTCTGTCAGCCTCCGCCCAGTCCTATCACCCTTATTTCCCGTGTCCAGACAGCTGCTATTAAGCTTAGTTAATGATGGCTGTTCATTTTGGATTGTCGTCTCAGCCATAGAAGTGTACGGGGATATTCTATTAGAATTATCTCCACTTTGCTCCATACCTCTCTTTGTTGAACCCCTGTTCTGTGGACGATTTAATGTAGTCAGATAATGAGTTGTTTGAGATTTTTTTTTCTTGATGCCTACTATTGATTTGGCTCTTATAGCCTTGCCTATTCTGCCTAGTACCTGTATATCCCATACTCTTGTTTTTACCTTTATCCATTTCGAACTGTTGACTTTCTAGAACCGTAAACCTATTTTGGTTTATGCCCCTGTGTTGTTCCACGTTAGCATGCATGTTATTTCCTATGTTACTTCTGTGGGAGTTCCTCTTAACAAGCATCCAAGGGCCATAGGAACTTTCTGCATTTTTATCCTCTAAACATTGGTTGTTGTTGTGGTTTTCATTGATTCCCAAAGAACTGCAAGATTCATTCCCATTTTGGCCATTATTCACGTTACAGCATGTGACTGCTCCATTCTCGGTAAGCTGGGCAAGTGGTCTTTCGTTGGCTTGCTGACTTTTTGGTTTGGTGCATTCATAGGACAATACTCACTTTTATGGCCTATTTTTCCACATTTAAAACACAAGTAAGGTAAGAACTCGTAGTCTACCCGGTATTTTCTACCATCAAGTTTGTAGCTTGGTATTAGTGGCTTGGATAGGTCGACTTCAATGCATATTCTGGCAAATTTTCCTCTAGTAGATGAGACTAAGTAGAAGTCAGTTTTGATGGGTCTACCCAACTCACTCCCGATTTGGAACAATATTTTTTCATCAAACCATTCAATAGGGAGTCTAGGTAATCTCACCCACAGAGCAGTAGTAACATTGTTTGACTCAAGCGGGTTGAAGTTTGGTACCCAGTTTCCAACTATAAGGTAATGACTGTTAATGATCCATGGCCCCCCTGTAAGGACATTATGATAATCTTCCTTCATTTGAAATTTGAACAAAAAGTGGCCCTCCTCCAGATCAATCACCTCATAGTCACCTTGTAAGTTCCATAGAGATGGGGCTCTACTACATAGAGCTTTGAAACCAATGTTCTTTCCCAACAGGCTAACTATAACACTGTCTCTCCATTTTTTCTTAGTTTCTCGATGTGTTTCTCTGGGATAGAAATAGTTGGGCAAAGTGGGTCATCTTCTTCCTCCGGATTTTGGTTGAGGTCCAACTCCGATTGCTTTGTGGTAATCATGGTGGTATCCTCATCATCATCATCATCATCATCATCAGCGTTGGTGGAGTTCCTATTACCCAATGCGTCTTTGTAAGAAAGAGGGCCCTTTGTGTTGATATCTTGAGTGTTATGTTGTTTATCATTGACCACTTCTTTCTCTAACCCATCAGTATTTGAGTTCTCTTGGGTCTCCATTCTTGTAACCTCTTGTTCGTCTCTTGCCTCTGCCATTACTTCCTGTGGTCTCCTCAGAAGTGGAGGGGCTGGGTCTTCCACTTCCATGTTTTCTAAATGCTTATCTTTTTGTTTCTCATCCCTTTCTTCTTTGACTTCCAAATAGTACTTGGCCTTCCTTGCTAATTTTTTTCAGCCTGAATTGCCTTCACCCAGAAAAACCATAATGTCTACTATTTCCGAAACTTCAAAAACAACCCAAACCGAGATCGATCAGCCTACCCCATTCAATGAACTGCAAATTATTCAGCAACCCTATCGTCTCGGGAAAAAATACTTGGTCTAGTTTCAGGTGGATCTAACGAAATTAAAAGGAAAAGGAACAGTCAGCCATTTGGCTAGCCCAGTACCGAGCAAAGAGGATCCAAAATTTGAGGCCTGGGACATGGAAGACTCTTTGATCATGTCATGGCTCGGGAATTCGGTGCAGCCTCAGGTTAGCGAAAATTGTACGTTTTTTACCACTGCAAAAGACGTGAGATACCGTGAAACACACATACTCCAAAGCCAAAGATGCAACCTCGGTTTATGAAATTAAAACCAAGATTCATTCAACTAAGCAAAATACAATGTAAGTTGCAAAGTATTATAATACCTTACATGTTTATGACTTGAAATTGATTATTATCAAAATTTCAAGATGAAGTGAAGTGATGATATTACGATGGTGCTGAAATTTGTGGAAAACGAACGAGTATATGAATTCTTGGTTGGACACAACATGGAATAACCAAGTCCGAGTGTAAGTACTGTGAAAAGAAGAGGTGTCTTCCTTGAGTGAAGTTTTCTCCATTATTCGAGCTGAGGAGGGAAGAAGGATTGTGATGCTTAACTCCCAGCTGTTGAAGGAATGGCCGTGACAAAGAAGTCACCATCAAACAATTTTAGCCATCCAAAGCAAACACAGGACAACAACAACAGAGAGTCATACAAGCCACCAATCAATGAAGATGATCTTTGTTGCAACTATTGCAATAAACCAAGACATACTATGGAGGTGTACTGGAAACTAAAAGGGAAACCACTATTTGGCAGGAACAACAACAACAGCCGGCAGCAATACATTCCATGAAACAGTCAAGCAAATGCAGTTGTTACAGATGCCAATCTCGAACAACATCCTATCAGTAATGAACCAGAGATCAATACACTAAACAGAGAGGAGATTGAAAAGCTTTGGAGCCTTCTTACTTCAATAGAAAAGCCAGTTGGTTCATGTTCATTGGCACACTCAGATAACAATTCCTTATCCCATGCTCTTAGTGTCTCAAAGGATTGTAAAACACAAGAAACCTGGGATGTTGATTCGGGTGCTACTGATCACATGACCAACTCATCATATCACTTCACTACATACACCCCATGTCCCGAAAAATAAAAAATAAGAGTTGTCAATGATACATTGGCATCCATTGCAGGAAAAGGAACCATTTCCCTTCTTCTCTTTCACTAAAATATGTGTTTCACGTATCTAAGCTTTCTATTAACTTCTTTTCCATTCATAAACTGACAAAAGATCTAAACTGCAAAGTTGTATTCTACTCTGAACATTGTGTCTTTCAGAACTGGTTATGGGGAAGACGATTGGGCTTGCTAAGGAGAAGGAAGGACTCTATTTGTTGGATACTTATGGTAGCAATGGATATCTACTACCTCTATCTCATTTCTCCGAGAAGCTTTCACAAAATAAATCTCAAATTGGCTTTGACACTTTCGTTTAGGACATCCTTCTATTCCAGTTTAAAAACTACGTTTTGTGCTTTGTTCAAGGGTGTGGATGATAAATCTCTTAATTGCGAAGTATGTCGATTTGCCAAACATCATCGTGTTTCATTTCCCTTAAGAGATAATAAATATTTATATCTGTTTTCAATGATTCATATAGATGTCTAGGACCTTCTAGGATTCCAAACATTACTGCAACTCGTTGGTTTATTTCTTTTATTAATGATTGCACTCGTGTTACTTAGTTGTCTCTCATGAAAAATAAATCTAACGTTAGTACAATTTTTTAAAAATGATTCAAAACCAATTTAGTGCTCATATTAAAATGTTGGATCAGACAATGGAAGGGAATACTTTAATGAGTTTTTGTCACTTTTTTCAGAAAGAAATGATCATACATCAATCATCATGTACAGATGCATCTAAATAAAATAAGGTTGCAGAGCTAAAAAATCATCACCTTCTTAAAACAACCTGAGTCCTAATATTTGAAAAACAAGTGCGTAAACACTATTAGGGGGAAGTCATCTTAACTGCAATTCATCTTATAAACCGACTACATTCAAAAGTTTTGGGAAATAAAATTTCAGTAAATGTTCTTTCACATTTTTACCCAGAATTCAATAAGTCTAGTTAGTTATCACCCAAAATATTTGGTTGTATCTCATGTTCACATTCATACACAGAATCATAGTAAATTAGATCCGAGAGCTCTTAATTATGTTTTTTTTAGGCATTCTTCAACACAAAAAGAGTACAAGTGCTGTCATCCAAATTCCTAGAAATTCTTTATCACGAAAGATATTACTTTTGCTGAAAACAAATCTATCTTTGGGGACTTATCTTCAGAGAAAGAGTTCATTAGAAGATAAGATCGGTTTGAATCTTGGATTCACTGAAATAAACCTTTCACTCCCTCAAATCCCAGAAAAAGCTCCTGAAATTACACAAACAATCCCTAAAATTCCAAAATCTGTCAGTCACTACTCCATCATATCTTGAGCTTCTTTCATCTCTTCCAGATCCCAAAAATACCAATAATGAAAAAAGAGAGATAGATGGTCCTACTTTGCCACTGCAGGTCTATTCAAAGAGGAAAGTGAAGTCCAAACCGGTGCAAGCTCGGGAGTCTGATCCTATAATAGGTAACGCAAGTCTTCTAAATTCTTGTTCACCACAAAACCTTCCTCTCGATAGTGATATTGATATTCCAATTGCCATCCGAAAGGGTATACGAAAATGCACACAACACCCCATAGCCAACTTTATCTCCTTTAATAGACTCTCCTCTTTACGTAAAGTGTTTCTCACAAAGCTACACATCATTAAAATTCCACAACAGTCCAAGAGGCAATTAAGAGTGAGGAATGGAAAAAATCCATGAGCGAAAAAATGAAGGCCCCAAAAAGAAGTGAGACGTGGGACCTAGTCGAGTTGCCAAAACAAAAACAAAAAACAGTGGGATGCAAATGGATGTATACTTGTTAAATATAATTCTGATGGGACCTTGGAGAGATATAAGGCGAGCCTTGTAGCAAAGGGGTACACTCAAATATATGGGGTAGACTATCAGGAAACATTCCCCCAGTTGAAAAAAGAATATTGTTACGTTTTTATTGTCCTTAGCAACTAATCTTCAATGGTCCTTGCAATAATTTGATCTAAAAAATGCATTCTTACATGGTAACTTAGAGGAAGAAGTCTATATTGAGGCACCTCCGAGTTTTACCCCAGATTTTGGGAGTAATAGTGTGTGTGGGTTGAAAAAGATCTATCAGAATTGAAGCAATCTCCTCGAGCAATTGTTTATGTTCAGGCAATCTCCTCGAGCAGTTGTCTAATCTTCAAGACTCTACTCTTCACATAATCTTCAACGAAAAAGATGGCGTTCATGTGATCATACACTCTTCATCAAGAAATCAAGAATTGGTAAAATCACTGTTTTGAATGTCTATGTTGATAATATTATCATAACTGGGAATAATCTAGAAGAAATTGAGAAGCTTAAAAAGTAGTTGACGAAGAATTTGAGATTAAAGAACTAGGAAAGTTGAAATACTTCTTGGGATTGAAGTTGCATACTCCAAAAATGGCATATTCATTTCCCAACAAAAATACATTCTTGACCTACTATAAGAGACAGGGATGTTAGGTTGTAAGCCCTCTGAAACTCTCATTGAACAAAATCACAAGCTAGGAGAAGGTGCAAAAGATACAATCATAGAGAGGGGGAGATACCTAGGGTTGGTAGGGAAACTCATTTATTTGTCTCATACACGGTGAGAGACATTGCATACACTGCGAGTGTAGTAAATTAGTTCATGCATTCTCTATGGGAGTGTCATTTGGAAGTTATCGAAAAGGTGTTCTCTTAAAAAATAACTGAAAACTCAATATGGAACCCTACATAGACGCGGATGGGTAGGCTCAGTGGTGGATCGTTGATCAACATCTGGGTATTATACTTTCTTAGGAGGGAACTTGGTGACTTGGAGGAGTAAAAAATAAGTTGTGGTCGCCACATCAAGTGTCGAGGCCAAGTTTAGAGCTATGGCACATGAAATTTGTGAGCTTATGTGGCTCAAGATTCTCATGAAAGACTGGCGTATCAAGTGGGAAGGAAGAATAAAGTTATATTGCGATAACAAGTATGTAATTAATATAGCTCACAATCCAATACAACACGATCGCACTAAACACGTAGAAGTGAATCGACACTTTATCAAAGAAAATTAGATTGTGGTATAATTTACACTCGCTACATCTCAACTAATGGACAACTCGCGGACATCCTCACCAAAGGACTACCGAGTCATTCATTCCAACGAATCACAAGCAAGATGGGAATGGACAACATTTGCACACTAGCTTGAAGGGGAGTGCTGACAAATTCCCTAAAATAGGGACTCTACAACTGTAAATATTTTATTTCTTGTCAGCTTTGTTGCTAAAAATTTGGGCACTTTTCTGCCACTTAGTGGACATTGTACGTAAATCTGGGCATCTTTTCTGCCACTAAGTTAGTGGACATTGTACCTATGAATTGTAAATGTATCTCAAAGAAATAAAAGTCAGAAATTCTATTCATATTGTCTATATGATGATAAGGATGACAAGTTGAGTGGCAATGAGAATGATGGCTCAAACACTGATGGTAGGGAGAAAAGGCCTATGTGACAAGGAGATTGTTGATTCAATTATGTTACTTCGTAGCAAATCATGATGGTAGGGAGAAAAGGCCTATGTGACAAGGATAATGTTGATTCAATTATGTTACTTCGTAGCAGATCATATCCAATTGACAATTCAATCTCCCTCCCGCAGATTGAAGGTTTCTTCTCCCGCCATTTGAGTCTCTAAGCCATCATTCTCCCTCCCACGGAACTCGTCATCCATATCACCTCCACATCTTCCAGTTCTCACTCATCTACCTTGTAATCAGCATAACCCCTATATGATGGGACATGAACTGCTACAACGTCATGCAGTCTCTACACTAACATCACATATATTCAACTAATAGGTTATTCTGTTATACGCATATTCCAAGTACCACTGGTACAGCAGCACCAGGTGGACCCCAGTGCTCTTTATTTCAAGTACCATCATCTCCTTGTTGATGGGACATGATCTGCTACAACGTAATGCAGTCTCTACACTATCATCACATATATTCAACTAATAGGCTATACCATTATACGCATATTTCACGTACCACTAGTACAGCAGCATCAGGAGCACCCCCAATGCTCTTTATTACCAGTCAAATCTAGGACAAGTCAGGGAGAAATAATAAGCAATATATGGGGTGGGTAAAGTGTGCACTCAAGAAAATGACAACACCATGCAACCCCATTTTTAAGCAACCCCATTCTTACTCTTACTAGCAACATATTTGCATGACATAATATCAAATGAAAGAAGTATTTCCAACTTGTCCTTCTACCGATATTTCTCTAATTAATAATATGTTGACTCGAAAAAACAAGGAATTGGGTCTATGGCACTAATCTACAAATCGGGATATATCAAAAATATCTTGTCAACCCAAAAAGTATATGACACGAAGCAATTGCAAGTGAATTAATTGTACTCGCATACTTGAGTAAGCATATCCAATTTTACAATTTCTTGCAGGAACAACTGTCCCAAAACAAGCTATCTTTCCATCTCAAATTAAGAGTTGGCTTTTTGACATTCACATCAGATGACTATTCTCACTTTTTAGTTAAAGGTTTAGCTGTGAAAGTAAACAATGATGACGAAACATCTCCAAACCTGTAGAGTGACAAATGCCTTTTGAAAATCCACAAGTTTTGAATGGATTATTGGTTGACTTCCACTGAACATATTGTCATAATCCTGTTAAAAAATACAATCATTGGTTTCACAGGGGGAAGAAAAATGTTAAAATGGATTCAAATGACAAAATAAAGAGGGAAAAAACATACAGCTAGCCAATCAAAAAGCCGCTCGGGAACCAAAGCTTGAGATAGCTTGTCAGCATAAAATTTACAATCATTGGCGTCTTTTGTAAATTTTTGGGAGGATTCGAGTATAGCTGGGGCAGTGTTTGTATTGTGTGGGAGTTTTTTTACAACTCCCCCACTTTCTATTTTGATCCTACTTTAGTTGGTGTTTCTTTTGTTTATCTTGTATACTCCTTGTATACGGAGTTCCATCCCCTCAAGCGGGTCTATTTATATATTTTCCTTTACTTATCAAAAAAAAATATGAGGGGCAATGGATTAGGAATTAGGGTGCAGATTGGAGAGAGATGTTAACGAATTATTTTGAGCTCCTTTTGTACTCTGGCACTGTTCATTACGTGGAAGAGGACCTCTTGAATGTTATTTCTCATTTGGTTAGTGAAGAAGAAAACTTTCAGCTCACAGAGAGTCCAACCTTGGATGAAATCAAAAGGGTTGTTTTGAGATGGGCGATCATAGTGCAGCAATCTCCAAGTTTCTCGGGACGTTTTTTACAATCTTGTTAGGAAATCATTCGCAACGATCTTTTTAATACAGTGTACACAGGTCAGTTCTTGACGAAAAGTTGGACTCGCACGTCTTTAGTTTTATTCCCAAAGTAGCCAATCCTTATACTAGCTTGCGAATTTCGTCCCATTAGTTTAAGTAATTTCGCCAACAAGATTGTTTCCGAAATTTGGCGTCCAGATTGAATTTGATTCTGCGTAAGATTATTTTTCCCAGTCAATCCGGTTTTGTCAAATGACGTTGTCATTTTAGCCCAAGAGATAATACATGGTCTTGGCAAAAACTTTATGGGATCAAATGTGGCTCTTAAGCTTGACATGGCCAAGGCGTACGATCGGCTTTCGTGGCTGTTCTTAATAAAGGTTATGAGGGAGTTTGGTTACAAAATTCGAATTGACATGGTTTGGCACTAATTGTTGGTGTTCGATTAGTTTAATTGGTATAAGCTTCGATATTTTCAAACCTAATCGTGGGGTGCGTCAAGGCGATGCTCTCTCTCCGTGGCTGTTTGTCATTGCATCAGAAGACATTTCACTTGGGATTCATAAATTGATTTTGAAAGGTAAAGTCTTGTCTTTTCTCACCTGAATGCCAGCCTCTTATTAGCTCGATCCCGTTTGCGGACAACATTTTAACTTTCTCCAACGGCCATAAAAGATCTCTTCGTTGTCTAATGGAATTTTTAAATGTTTATGAAAAGAATACAGGACAGCTTTTATAAAAACATAAGATTTGCTACTTTGTTTCAAACAAGGTTCTTACATCGCAGTGCTTCATTATCGAAAACGCTATGGGTTTCATTTGCAAAAGACTTCCAATTAGTTATCTAGGGGCGGTTTATTTTTCATTGAGTTCATAGGGTGTTGGGGTAGATCCCACCTCTTTATTATTCTTGTTAAACACCGAGGAGAGGTGGTTTCTCCTCAAATATTATTTTAATAAAATACTCAGGAAGTGTTGTCCCCTTTGTCTTTAAAAGGTGTGCTCAATCAATGATGAAAAGTTCATACAAGAAATTAAAATGTACATGTATCACGAGATAAAAATTTCATAAATTCTAGTGATACTGTACTCTAAAATGAAGGTAGAAAGGAACATAATTAGATAATAACATATAATAGAAGTAGCAAAATGGCATTTTACCCTTTCAAACTAATTTGGAAGATACATGCTTCAAATACAATCTGATATCAACATATAAGATTGTCATTTATCCCTAGCATATTACTTAAACTCTCCACCTTATCTATCTTAAATTCCGATTTTATATCATCTTTTCCATCACTCTATTGAATTCTGCATATGTCTCCATAAGGTGCAGGGCAATGCATAACCAAAGAAAATAAGATATATCCTCACAAACTCATTAGCAAGCTCATAATTCCCTTAATCTTTGATATATGATACACCAATTATCAACATGCAAAGTTCAGCAATTGGACCATTTTTAATTGTGTGAATGAGACATTATAAACTACCATAAACTACCAAGTCGTGATAATGTACCTGAAAGTTAAATGAGGTAGAGGCAATATATTGAATGGAATCCTTATTCTCTGCACGAAAAATAAACTTAAACAGTTGAATGCTTGGTAGGATATATATACACATATGGTATGACCTTAGAACATGTGTCCTTGCATTATGCTTCACATCACCTTGGATGTGGCCGGAAGTTACAAGATGAACAGGGCTTCTCCTACTACATATATTCAGTCGTTAGCCAACATGAGGAGTAGTGAAAAGTCGATCCAATGTTTCATATAGCATCTGAATAAGTGGATGAGAAAGGTCTCCTTGGTAAAATTTATGGACTTCTCCCCCGATGGTAATCCAACTACATCCAGGAGTTTTCACCAAACCCAATTCTCTCATTATTACTCTGATTCTTGAAACCTCATTCCTCATGCGTAGATGATCGTATATACTACACAAGGCTATGTAGTTGCTAGGGTTTCTGGGCTCTAGTTGAAAAAGGTGATGAGCTGCTATATCACCAATCTCAACATTCTTGTGCATCAAACAGCCAGCAAGTAGGGCGCCCCAAACACTAGCGGTGGGGACCACCTTCATACTCTTTATCAATCCAAGTCCTTCCTCAAGACACCCAAACCGTCCCAAGAGATCAACAGCGCAAGCATAGTGCTCCACAGTGGGTTGTACACCGTAAACCGAAGCCATAGAGTTGAAAATGTTCCTGCCTTCATCTATGAGACCTGAGTGGCTACAACTAGCCAATACCGCAGTTAGTGTGACGGGGTTAGGTTCAAATCCAGACTCACTCATTTTCCTAAACATAACTAGTGATTCCTTTCCTCTCCCATGAACCCCGTAGCAAGATATAATTGTGGTCCAAGTCACCAAATTCCTCTCCCGCATGTTCCAGAAAACCTTTTCAGAATTGCACAAGCACCCGCATTTCGAATACATATGGATCAATGAATTTCCAATTGCAACATCATTTACAAATGCCACACTCTTCACAACTTGCCCGTGAATTTCTTTCCCTCTCATTACATCTCCCTCCCCCGCGCTAGCATTCAAGATGGTCGGGACTGTCATAAAATCCATATCTATTCCTTTCTCTCCTAACATGTCCCTAAAACAATTTAAAGCGTGAAGATGAAAACCAGCCCTCCCAAGTCCTGAAATCATAGAATTCCAAACAGCGGAGTCTTTGGTGGGCATATTAACAAACACCTGTTTGGCATCATTTAAATGACCAGACTTTAAATAAAAATCCAAAAGGGAATTTCCAAGGACAATGTAATGTTGAAAGCCAAGTTTGATAGCATAAGTATGCAAATTAAGACCGAGTGAGAAGCGTTGGGTAGCTGCAGAGGCCTTGAACAAGGGTGGTAAAGTGTAGTGATCAGGGCTAAAATCTAATTTCAAAAAGGCAGTGAAAAGAGTGAGAGCGTCGGGGTAGAGAGAGGTGCGAACATAGGAACTGATGATAATGTTCCATGAATGGGTGTTTGTTTGGAGGAAACCATGGATGAGTAATTGAGCGTGGGTTTGCTTAGCTTGAGAGAGTGATACACAGTTTCGGAGTTTAAAAGAGACGGAAGTGAGTGTTGAACTATACATTTACAGTGTCTCCTCAAATTAAGACAAATAAGAGGGCCCAAACTTAAACTCATCAAAATCCCCCACACATGCAGAACGCGAGTAGGATCTTTCAAAGAGTTTGTAGGGAGTAAACAAGATAGGGTCATTTGGTTATCTTTATTTCCGATGGTAAATGGTAAAAAAAATCACAAATTAGATATTTATTTATAATTTGGTGTGTTTTATATAAAAATTTATCTATAAGTTATTTATCAATGTATAATACCTTTTACATATAAAGTGTTGATATAAAGTGTTGACAAATTTTGTTTATCTATTTGAGTGAAAAATATTTGTCAACAAATTTGCTAACTTCTTAAAAGCTTCTAATATTTTAAAAAATAATTTAAAAACTGTTTTAAATAATTAAAAAAACTGTTGTAAATATTTAAAAACTGTTTTGTAATGTTTTAAAAACCTTTTTTATTATTATAAAAATTTGTTAAGAAAATATTTTACGATCTTTTTTAAAAACGTGTTATAAAAATATTGTAAAAATTGTTTTTAACAATTTTAAAAACTGTTTTGAATATATTATAAAAAAAATTAAAGTTTTAAAAAACTATTTTAAATAGTTATAAAAATTGTTTTGTTATGTTTTAAAAACTATTTTTAATATTATACAAAATTGTTAAGAAAATGTTTTACAAAAGCTATTTTAAACTGTTTTTAATGTAAAAACTGTTTTTCGTAACGTAAAAATTGTTTATCCGTAAAAAATTTAAAAACTGATTTTTTTAATAAATAATTTTAAAAACATTTTTAATAAACTATTTTTTGTATCGTAAAAACTGTTTTTTCGTAACATTTTTAAAAACAGTAAAAATTGTTTTTCGGAACATTTTTAAAAACTGTAAAAACTGTTTTTATTAATAAAAACAGGGAGGAAGAAGAAAAGAAAAAAACAGTTCTTTAGTTTTTTGAATAAATAATTTTGGGGTAAAAAAAATATTTTTTTATATATAGTTTGTTACCTTTCTAATAAATAAAAATGGGAAGTAAAAAGAAAAGATAAGATTATTTTTTTATTAAATAAAACTTGGGACAAAAATTTTTAAAAAAAACATATTTTTTATTATTATATATGATAACATGGACGAAAATATGTTATTAAAATGTTTTGCCTAAAAAACTTGTTTTACCTCATTTGGTGTTTGATTGCCTAATGTGAGGAAAAAAATATTTGTCCTCGTAAAATTTACCTTTTGCCAGTCCAACTATTTTTCCCAACGTCATCCAAACGGACCCTTAAGGTCACTTCGTTTGCCCACTTTAGTCTCGTGAATTGGGAAATAAATTGACAAATGAAATATTTGTCAATATTTTGATCCGTTTGATTGTATAATTTGGCATGGCAAATTTTTTTATGGGTACTCATGTTCTATCATCATTTGTTTACTTTTTGTGGGCAAATTTTGCTTATCTATTTGGTTGAGAAAAAACTTCCAATAAATTCGTTAACTTTGAATGAATACTTTTTCTCCATTTTTTATGTTATTCTCAAATGTTTTCTAACATTTTAATAATTATTTTATAAAACTATTCTAAATAACTTTAGAAAAAATGTTTAAACTGTTTTAAAAAATAATTTTCTAAAATATCTTTTTAAAACCTATTTTAAAAAACTGTTTTTAAAAATTATCTAAAGACTATTTTAAAAACTAGTTTTAAAAATTGTTTAAAAACTATTTTTACAAAACACTGTTTTTACAATTTTGACTATTTTTTACTATTTTTAGAAAATTATTTTTAAAACTAGTTTTTAAAACTGTATTTAAAAATAGTTTAAAAATTATTTAAAACACTCTTTTAAACACTTAAATACTATTTTAAAAAATATTTTATATTTTTTCATAACCATTAAAATTATTTAAATGTTTCAAAAATGTATTAATTTACTTTTTGGGTAAAATTTATATATTTTAGTCAAATATATTTTATGTTAGTCAATTTTTTATTTGTTTTTTAAATAATTATTTTACTTTTTTACTCATTGGGTTGACTTTAATTTTTGACTCATTAGCTTGTTTGATAGTCCAAAGTGGGCAAACCTAACATTTGCCTATGAAAATCTTGTCATAACAATTTTTGCCAATGAAAATTCTATCTATTTAGCTATTTTTCCACTTCGCAACCAAACTGGCTCTTATAAATAGAAAAATAAATGATAGAATAAACTAAAATAACACTCAACAGTGGGACTGACTGCAATTGTTTGATTTGCAAATCAACAAAATTCGTAAAATTAATGTAGGGGTCCGATAACATGTGTTTAAGGGCACACCCAAGGAACTCCAAAATATAATAAAATTTTGACATATATTTAATAGGGCACGGATATTTATGTAGAACTCTCATACTTAGTATTTTGACGCTCAAAGTATGTGTCCTAAGGGCACATGTTATCATTTTTCTTAATGTATAGATGTGGATGTCATATAAAAGCAACTTAGCAAAAATTAGGAGGAAAAATTAAAATTGGGCAAGTGATTCACATTATATTTATGTTTTTTTATAATCAGTAATATATCAAAAAGGGCAATACACAAGTACACCATAGCGAAACCACAAAAACAAGTTATTCAATGTATAATTTGCCCAATTTTACAACAAAAGTTCAAATTTGAAACTATAATGAATTTCTGCTTTTTTTTAAATCTTCAACGCTCACACACAACTTCCAATTTCACTTTCTCGGCTCAACACAACCTGTTGTCGCTCCTAGTTATGGCAAACTAAATATGCTAATAAGTTTTATAATAGCACTATACAAAAACATATTGTGATGGTTTGCAGTGAGACTGGGGAAAAATATAAAATTGGATTCACTAATCCAATTAAATGAAGCTCACTTACACCACAAAATCATCATCATCATCATTGCCTTAATCCCATTATATGGGATCGGCCACATGGATTTCTCTTTTTCATTATAATCTATTATATGCAATACTATCATTCAAGTTTAATTTCTTAAGATCTCTCCTAATAATTTCCTCCCACGATAGCTTACGGTGACCTCTTTCTCTTTTACCCTCTATCTCCAATTGTCTTTCTCTTGTTATAAGAGCATCTATTGGTTTACGCAACACATGTCCGTACCACCGAAATCTACTTTCTCTTGACTTATCACTAAAACCACAAAATAAGGTTAGCTAACTCTGTTTGCCATCACTTTATTGTATAGTGAACCTCCTTTTTGTAATAATTTCAAAATGGGGACTATACATGGACAAAGCAGTGTGAAATTGATATTTTAGCCTAAAATGTATGAAAAAGACCAGCAACATCTTCGAGGAACTCAAAAAATCATTGAAATGTAAAGTTTATTGCTCTTCATAATGGAGGATAAATCAAGAAGAAAAAAAGTAAGAACGGGTGGTCATACCAAACGTAATTTCGTACAATTCAATAAAAAAAAGATTATACCAAATGGTAGTTTCGTTTGTACCTAATACAAGGAAGAAAAATGGAGAGAGGTTGATGGGAGCAGAGCCGGCAACGAGCGAAAGAGAGGGAAATGATGGTGTGAAGCTAGAAGGACTGAAGATTTGGGTTAGACTGTGTTTTGTCGAATGCGACAAACATTGTGTTTTTACACCCCATACAGTAAATCTCTTCCTTCGGTCAATTATAAAAATAAAAATAAGGCTTTAACCTATTTAGTCCATGAGACATATACTAGTATACCATGTGAAGGTGGGGACGGCCTCAGATGTGGAGGGGGTGCAGAGGTGGAGATGAAGAAATAGTAGAAATGGTGAGGAAGAGAGGAGAAGGTGGTTGTGTGAGAAGAGAGGCAGAGCAAAGCTAAAGATGAGGAGGATGGCGAAAATGGCTCAAGACGTACGGACAGACAAAGTATATTTTATGTAACTGGTAAAGAAACCTCCCTTCGGTCGTCAATTAATCCATCACTTTTACACATCCCACATTTCGTCCTTCCTCAACGCTCTCGCGCCTTTTCTATTTACCTAGAGACAGTTTTACCCCTCAACATCATTTACCCCTGAACTCTTATCAGATTCCACATTTTCATTTCTTATTTTTCTGACTGGAGGTAAAAAAATGCATACTCGATCATCAAACGAGCAAATGCAAACACGGAATTACAAAGTTCGTTTTCATTATTTGATTGAGCACAAGAAGACTTCCATTAGGTATTTTTTTAATGCATTTTTTATTTTTGCCAATTACTAACCCTAAAAAAGGTCGTACTCATTGAACAAGGCTCTCGCTTAACTATAGAGTCTAGGAGAGGCGGATGTCAGTTGGCCTTACCCCCATATATGGAGAAGATGCTCCCATGTCTCGAACCCGAGACCACTCGTATCTTGGGCAAGGGCACTTTCCATCACACTAAGATGCGACGTCTGGCAATTACAAACCCTAACTTTGCAAAATCAACAAATTTCGCATTTACAATTCTATTCTCTTCATATTTAATCAAACATATTGAATATTTATCAATAATAATAAACTTTCTACATGAAAACCAAAATTAGGGTACATTTTCATCTTTGGCATGCAACTAGTTTCAAATACATTTACATTATATGGGAATTTTTATGTTAAGAACAAACTTTGTAAATCTGTGAGATAATTAATTAGGTTTACTCAATTTTGACTAATTTTGGGTGATTTTAATATTAAACTCATATGTGTTATATTTGTTGAGTATCTTATTATAAAAATATTAGGTACATTACTTTGATAATAGTATAACTCCAAGAATAAATTAACAAATTCTGTGTGTTTTATGTGGTATACAATAATTAAATCTGTTATGTGTAATTTTATTCGAATTTAACTATAGATTCAAATTAACTAATTGTTTGTGTGATGCATGAATAAATTTTTTATTGTTTGTTTGTTATCGTCATGAAAATCACTGACTGTTAAAGCTAATAATATCACTTTTAACAACTACTAAAGTCACTACCATATTTTTTTATTGTTTTCTTTGTTATTACTATGAAAATTACTGACTGTTAAAGTAACTAATTTTACTTTTATTACTCCATTATTGTTTAAAAACTCAATATTTTGCATAAATGACTTCATAGTATTGGGTGGGTGGTGGGGGCCCTGGCACAGACCTTTCGAAATAAGAGATTATTGAGTAAATGGGTATTTGAGGCACCTACGTGTACATTTTTTGGGCTTTAACGCATTTACTCCCTTAAAAAATTAATAAAAATTTAATTCAACACTTGATCGCATTATGATTTTTAAAACATATTTCATCACTTTCATGTAACTAGATTGATATATATTTTTATTATATGAAAAAACCTATGTTAATAACAAAGTTTCAAAATCTATGAGATAATTAAATGTGATTTGATTAATTGTGACATTAAACACATACGCTCTTTGTTTCTTGACTATCTTATTACAAATAATAATCAAATGTACCACCTTTGTGTTTGAGTCTTATATATTATATCTCGTATAGTAAATTAAGATATATGATCTCTGAGGAGCTTCCTTGATCGAACAATATTCTCTTTATGTCAAAGTTTTACACATAGAGAGTAAGGATCAATGAATAGTGAACATGATTCCCTGACCGAGATCAATGTCCTTGCATTCTTTCTTAATGAGGACGAGCTTTGATACCTCCATTAGTAAGGTTGATTTCACATTGGCTTCAATACTGACTCTCTTCTTAAGCTTTTTACCCGTGTATTGGAAAGGATCGATATTACCATATATGGTTATGATCATTCATGATGTTAAGAGGTCATCGTCATCCTTCTTCTTTTCCACATTGAATCGAGCTAAGAATTTTATCTTGTCAACATCAATATGCTCTTTGAGGTGAATGACCTGGACGAGATATTTCAGTCTTCGTTGAACATCTTGTAGTTCTCTGTCTTGTAGCCATGATCTTGATGATAAGTACACATGAGATTGGTGCCCTTATCATCTAGGTTGCTAGCCATCTTGGGTGGCTTCTGAGAATGCGTGTAATATCGATTTAAATTAAATTCACAATTTTCCAAGTAACCCTTATTTAATTAGCGTCTACTTTTAAACCAAATAAAATCAACCCTTAAACATGCATCTACGGTGCGTGTGTCAATCCCATAAATAAAGTATGTGACACAAAAAATATGCTGAGACACAGAATTCAGGAAAAAACCCATTTCGGGTAAAACCTTTATTTCACTATGAATATACAAGCCTCAACTTACAATTACATAGAGAAATCTGCAATGGATCAACGCGCAGCCAACCCATAAAGACACGCAGTCTTGAACTCAGTAAGAGAATACACGCAGCACCCTCCAAGGACTCGCAGCCCAAACAACGAAGGAAGAACCGCAGCTCTCCTCAATGACACGCAGCCATAAAATTTTGTAGAGACTCCCTCAGCAATGACACACAACCCTCGGTTGCAAAGATCTCTCCACAAAGGTTTGAACAAACTAAAAGGTTGTGTTCTTGGGTTACCAAAAAGATTCACAAAGGTTTGGCAATTGTGTGAATCAAAAACCTAGAGTCTTGGGCTCAATAGGTGAAGACTTAGAGTATTTAGGACTCTGAAAATCGTCTTGAAAAGTCTTTTAAAAAATAACTCCCCGAAGTTGGCTTTAAATAAGAAACCTTTGAGCCTAAAAAATCTCCGTAGGATCTGGCGAAGTTTATCCCAGGCGGACCGGTCCGGGTCTTAGGCGGATCGGTCTGGTTGACCGGATCGGTTCTTTTATTCTGATGCGGATCGGTCCGGTTGTGACTGGATCGGTTCGGTTGATCCTGCTTCATCGGTTCGCATTCAATCCGGGGTATACTGGATCTGCAGCAATCGGATCGGTCCGGTTTAGGGGCGGATCGGTCCGATGGCGGATCGGTCCAGTATCGAGGCGGACCGGTCCGGCTGTCAGCCTTTGATTCCTCTTCTTCTTTTGATATTCGGATCCGTTGATGTAGATGCGATCTTGAGTTTCTTCAACGGTGTAACGGCGTACGACATAATAAATTGCTAATGGACAAAAATGTCCTTACAAATCTCCTCCTATGTCTATGCCGGTACATACATAAAAACAAACATCCGAATTATCAAACAACTAAAAATGAAGCCTATACAAATCTACCCTTCCATGAACCCAAAACTGGAAAGATACAATTGAATAAGACTACAACGATTGCTCTTCAACTCTTTCAGGAATCATCAAATCTCAAAGCTTTTCTCATCAGGGTGTGCAATCCAATGATAATCAATGTAGTACCTACACACATGAGAAAAAGAAAAATACCAAGTGACATATCGAGTTTGAAATGAGATAATATGGATATCAATATATGATAAAAAACATAAGCAACATCTCAAAAACTCCCCCAAAATTCAAACCAAACTCCCCCATAATATGATAATTCTTTCTCCCCCTTTTTATGATGTCCCCAAATAGACAAATGAGAAGAATGAATCAAATAAGCAAAATCGGGGTGTCACGGTATACAAAAAAAACAAACTATTTTTGATTTTTTTAATTTTTCATACAAAGATAAGATACCAATGTGAACAAATATGATACAAAAATCACACCATGGATTTAGACTCAAACAACCAAGTCATGGAAATGGAATGAATGGATGTGAACACATTCGATAGGTAAATCAACTCAATCAATCATATGTGCACGATGCATACGTGTACTCCTAACGAATGAACATCAAAGGTATCCTTAGGTGTAAAAGTTTGTTGAATTTAGATGACATCGTCTTATGCAAATGAATAAATCAAAGTCAAATGATTTCCACACCAATAACGTCCAAAACTATATAGCGCATTTTCAAGAATTTCAAGGACGTACAAACCCGTTTTAAATTCTCCAACCAAACTCCCTCATATATATTTTCTTTTAGAGGTGTATAAACTAAATTCTCAAACTTTGGAGAATTGGTGCAAAAACCTAAATGGCCCATATTTTGGCATGAATATCTTTTTATTGCCTTTAATTTTTTTCGGGCTCTTTTAACCTCTTTGGACCTCGGATAATAAAATTCCTCCATTTTTTAGGTCCAATTTAATGGTGGCTTAGTATTCGCAAAGGCTAAAGAACCTTTCGCAGCCCTTCCCCGTTTTAAAATAAAGCACACAAACTCACAAAACGATTTTTATATGCACAATTTCCTTATCAAAATATATCGCGCTTGGTTCGTTTTAAGGACAGGATTGAAGTGAAAACACCCAACCAACATGTGATAAGACAAGCACAATAATCAAACAAACCCGTGCATGTGTGCAATAAAGGAAACATGAGTCAAACATGTAGGAAGAAACACTTAATTACATCTTAATGACTCCAAACATTATAAAGCACACGGATGAATTGACCTATTGTCTCAAAACACTATCAAATAGTCACATGAAAAATGGAATGATGTTGTGACTCGGTCATCTTAAGTCTTCATCCATAAACGGTGCAAACAAAATACAAAAATCTTTTTGGATTTTCTCAAAATTTTATCAAAATAAAATCTTTTTGTATTTTTCAAAATATTTTCAAAAATAAAAAATCTATACAAAAATGATACATACTAGCAATAGGCAAACAATGTCATCATGAAAAACACCCTATGCTAGTAAACAAGTCAAACCTCAATCATTAGGTGCGGAGGGGTTTTCCAAAGGTGGTGACAGCTTATGAAAAACCTCCATCAATTCTTGTGAAGTTTTGACTAAAAACTTAACTTGCTCACCTAAATGTGCAAACTCTCTCATGTAGTCTCCGGGAGCATGTAAAGTATCATGTGTGGGTGCATGTGTGCCAGAAACACGTGTAGAAGCAAAACGTGACACATACCCCAACTTAAAGCAAAATTCCCTAAAGTGTCCTTTCCTCTTGCAATGTGAGCAAACATAAATAGGCCTAGGAACACCTCTCTCAAAAACTCTAGGACGCACTTTCCTAATAGGAATGGGACGCCTAGGTGGGTTAGGGTGAGACACATGTGAAACTGTCACTAAAGTGGGAACCGGCTCGGGTGCTAATTGGGAAGAAGAAGCACTGTCATGACTTATTCCTAACTTCTCACCTTTACCCTTAAGAACCACCTTTTCAATCTTCTTAGGTGCATTCTCAAACTTGACTTTGACCACCCTGGCACGTTCGAGATCACTCTCGAGTTGGGATACACGTGTCGTCAGACTAGACAACGTGTCGATCAAATCACACTTCTCCTTTCTCAAAACATCCTTCTCTTTCTCCAAATCTAAAACACGAAGACCTAAATCCCTATTATACTTCTTTGTTTTCAAGGTCTCGGTGTATAAATCTCTAAAAGCTTTTTGGAGCTCACTTTCATCTCCACTTTCACTCTCACTTTCTCCCTCGCTTGAAGCGCTCAAACCATCACTATCACTTTCGTGTGCACTATTGTGGGACAAGGTGGGTGTGCTCACACGACTAGAAAAAGCTACAAACTTCTCACCTCTAGTCTCATCACCTTCACCTTCACTACTATCACTAAGTGTGGCGGGCATAGCTACTTTCTTTCCTTTCTTTCTAAGCCACGTAGGACACTCGAACGACTTATGTCCCTTACCCCCACATTCAAAACAAGTGACGTTCTCAAAATCTTCCTCACACTCCTCATCGGATTTATTCTCTTTTTCCCTCTCACCACTTTCTTTGGCCTTTCCTTTCTTTTTATTTTTCTCAAAAAAATTCTTTTTATTGGAAGAATTATTTTTATTCATGTTGAGAAATTTTTTAAAATTTTTCGCAAACAAGGCCATGTCATTAAAATCAAAATCTCCCTCAGAATCGGACTCACAAACTTTTTCTTTCTTTTTCTTAAAATGAGTCTTTAAAGCAATGCCATTATCCTTAGCCTTAATGGTTTTGGGAAACATGTCAATCTCATAGGTTTGAAGATCTCCTACAAGTTCTTCCAACTTAAGTGATTTCAAATTTCCCAAAAAGTTCAAAACAGTGACTTTAGGAATAAAGCGTTTTGGGAGAGATCTCAAAATATTTTTGACGACACGCGTGTTATCAATCACCTCACCCAAATTAAAAGATGTGTTAACAATGTCCGACAAACGTGCATAAAAATCATCAAAGCATTCGGACTCAGACATGGTGATAGTCTCAAATTGGGTGGCCAAATTTTGTAATTTTGACTCTTTAACCGCGTTCGTACCCTCATGTGTCAATTTCAAAACATCCCAAGCCTCTTTAGACGTGGTGCACGCCATAATTCGGCGAAACTCATTAGGAGAGACAACTCCAGAAATAGCACTCAGACCACGGGAATTAAAATTGGACAATTTATAATCATCTTCAGTCCAGGCTGACACGGGTTTTAACGTGGTGATGTTATTAACTGTGACCGTGGGAGGAGTCCAACCATTTTCGCAAAGCAACCAAACATGCTCGTCAATAGATTTTAAAATCGATTTCATACGAGTTTTCCAGTAGGCATAATTAGACCCGTCAAAAATAGGCATCTGATTATATAAGTGCCCCATAAGAAAAAATGCGAATTTTCACAAAACTGATTTTTCAAAAAAAATCAATATCACACGATTTTGCGGAAAATAGGAATACGCAATAAATTAGCGCAACCAGCTCTGATACCAATTTGAAAACTTGAGTAGACATATTGTATCAGAAAGTAAATCCTCGAAAAATCAGGATCACGCGATAAATTAGCGTAACCCGCTCTGATACCAATTTGAGAATGCATGTAATATCGATTTAAATTAAATTCGTAATTTTCCAAGTAACCCTTATTTAATTAGCGTCTACTTTTAAACCAAATAAAATCAGCCCTTAAACATGCATCTACGGTGCGTGTGTCAATCCCATAAATAAAGTATGTGACACAAAAAATATGCTGAGACACAGAATTCAGGAAAAAAACCCTTTCGGGTAAAACCTTTATTTCACTATGAATATACAAGCCTCAACTTACAATTACATAGAGAAATCTGCAATGGATCAACGCGCAGCCAACCCACAAAGACACGCAGTCTTGAACTCAGCAAGAGAATACACGCAGCACCCTCCAAGGACTCGCAGCCCAAACAACGAAGGAAGAACCGCAGCTCTCCTCAATAACACGCAGCCATAAAACTTTGTAGAGACTCCCTCAGCAATGACACGCATCCCTCGGTTGCAAAGATCTCTCCACAAAGGTTTGAACAAACTAAAAGGTTGTGTTCTTGGGTTACCAAAAATATTCACAAAGGTTTGGCAATTGTGTGAATCAAAAACCTAGAGTCGTGGGCTCAATAGGTGAAGACTTAGAGTATTTAGGACTCTGAAAATCGTCTTGAAAAGTCTTTTAAAAAATAACTCCCCGAAGTTGGCTTTAAATAAGAAACCTTTGAGCCTAAAAAATCTCCGTAGGATCTCGCGAAGTTTATCCCTTAGGTGGATCGGTCCGGTTGACCGGATCGATTCTTTTATTCTTATGCGGATCAGTCCGGTTGTGACCGGATCGGTTCGGTTGATCCTGCTTCATCGGTTCGCATTCAATTCGGGGTATATTGGATCTGCAGTAATCGGATCGGTCCGGTTTAGGGGTGGATCGGTCCGATGGCGGATCGGTCCGGTATCGAGGCAGACCGGTCCGGCTGTCAGCCTTTGATTCCTCTTCTTCTTTTGATATTCGGATCCGTTGATGTAGATGCGATCTTGAGTTTCTTCAACGGTGTAACGGCGTACGACATAATAAATTGCTAATGGACAAAAATGTCCTTACAGCTTCTTAATATATGTCTTGTTCTTTATCGAAAGAAGTAAATAATAAATTATTTCCTTGAATAAGGAATATACTTCTTGGTAAGAATTCTCATTGCCCGACAACTTTGATCATCTATTAGGATTTTTACTTTATCCCCTTCTTGGTGGAAGCGAGGAGGGTTCCTACCATAGACCCTTTCTTCACAACGTTCTTCTTGGATTATATAGAGGGTTGTTTAGTATGATTATCAATATTGAGGAGCTCATCTTCAACCTTGTCATATTTCTCAATGTGTACTATAAGGCAAATCTAAAAGACGAGATTATGTATAAACGTTGTCATCTTCAACCTTGTCATATTTCTCAACGTTCTTCTTGGATTATGTAGAAGATGTCGACTTCTTGGTGAGGGACAAGTAGAGGTCATCTAACTCCAAGGCAAATCTAAAAGACGAGATTGCCAATTACTCATTATAATTATCAATCTCATTAAATAGTTTCAAGTACCTTTGAACGTATTTCTTGATATATTCCATTTTATTATGTCTAAAGACGATTAGGGAGTTAACTTATTTCACTATTTTTCTACTAGTGATAAAGCGGTATGTAAACTGCTTGGCTAATTTTCACAAGGAGGATATCGATTTAGGGGTTAGCTTTTCAAACCACTTGAGATCGATCTCCCCTAAAGTGGACGAAAGAATGTTACACACAAGGGCATTGTAATGTCTATATAAGACATAGAACTTCGGCAATGCTTGATGTGATGGGTTGGATCCGTCTTGCCATCGTTTGTGGTAATCTTAGGGATGGAGAACTTCATTGGAGTCTTTGACGACTCTATGTTAATAGTGAAAGGAGATGTCGATCCGCGATCTAAAGCTTTCTTGGCGAGGTCTTTTAGAGTCCATAACAAGTTAAAATTCAGTTTTTTTAATTCCTTTTTGATGAATTTGTCTAAATTGTCACAGCCGACGTTCTTCGCCGAAGGTCTAAATTTGGACGAATTGTTCCTATTATTGATTCAGTCGACCGATCTGAGTCTATGCCATGACTAATGGTTATTTGAATAGAGGAATGGTTTAGAAGATTTTATAATGCATTGGCTTACCAATAATGGTGCCACATTATGGTACTTATATTACCTAATGGAAGGATTTAGAAGTAACTGGTAAAAATAGAAGAAAATGTACACTATGAGCATAATAACTTAATCCTAAAATAATTAGGCCTAATAATAGAATACTTAGCACTAATATATCATCCAACACTCCCCCTTAAGTTGGAGCGAAGATATCAACCAAGACCAGCTTGCCAATAAATGAGTGAAGCAAAAAAGGTCCAAACGACTATGACACCCCGCTTATCTTAACCACGGGTGATAAGCCATTTATTAAAACAAACAGTAATATCATTTGGTTCATTCTTAGCATCATTGTCAAAAAAAATTAATTTACTAACCACCGAAGTTAAATTAAGTCGGTGCCAAATTTTATCTTGCATTAATATGACAACATGCGGAAATTAAATACATTCACCAAACCACCCACACAGTAATAGTCTGAAAAATCACATGACGAATATATAATTAAATAAGTCCAAAAAAACCATCGGTTCCCAAAGAAAATAATCCAAATACAATCTAAAATTAGTAAAACAGAATCTCAACAAAGTCTGATAAATAAAGTAAAGTACTGAATAGTCTGAAGGGACGACATGCCCAAATGAAATACAGAAAGAAATCCTACATGGGAAAGAATAAACTGAAGCGTTTAAAGCAACTCCTGCAAGCCTCCACAACTGCTGTAAGTACGCATCCCTGGAAGGAATTTTCAAGCTTGGCGTTCCTGTGGCTGGACATCTAAAGGGTTTTGGAAAATAGATTTGACACAGGTCAGAGCCCAATAAAATCCTTTTCAAAATATTTTACAAGTATTAAAATAATAGTTTAAATCAATTATTAGATACACATATTAGTTCAACGTATACTCCCTTAGGTTCCTCACCTTTCAACTAATGCGCACACCTAACGTCTCGTACCTAGCAATGCCATGTGACACCCCGCCTAATTAAATACCGGGCGATCACTCCTTTATTAAATTAAAATCAAGGTGAACAGTTGGTTCATTCTTAGCATCACTGTCGTAAAAATAAATTTTTCCAAATTAACACCCTAATTAATTAAGCTAAGTGTCAAAACCATTTCTAACCTTTTAGACCAAATTGTATTTAAAGAAAAATTATTTATTTATTTATTAACAACATTTCAACAATTAAGAATCACATCACAATAAACCTGGAACACAAACTAATTAATTTAAAACATTCGTCAATCGAATGTCAACATGCGAAATATGAAGTAACACAATTCAAACTGAATAAATCCCATAGTGACAATACTAGAAATAACTGAAATACAAATGTCCCAATGACAATGAAATAATGGAAAGGGCGACACATGCCCAATAAATGAGAATGCTAGAAGTGGAGTCAATAAAGTAAGCCGTCTACGCAAGTGACCTGCAACTCCCACCCAAGCTGCAGCACGTTCCTTTCAAGGGATCATAAGCAAGACGCCCCTGTGGCTGGGCACCTGTAATACATACATATATATACAAGAGAGAGAGAGAAAAAGAAACAGGTCAGAGCCCGATAGTGTGTTTGATTTAAAATACGTTTAGCAAGTTTTTAAATTGATACAGGCCAATGCAACAACATATTAGTGCGACACTCTCTTGAGAAATTCTCACTTCTCTTCTAATGTGCACTCCTATCGCACTAACCCTCCTAATGGTTTATCTCATCATATAACACGCTATCTTTCCCCAATGATTTAACTTATCTTAGGTATTTCGCAGGATTCAAAATTTAACGATACAATTGTTTGAAAAGAATATTTCAATTAATAACCAAAGTTCCCATTTTAACTTTATTAGTCAATAAAGTTTTCCAGTGTCATATTATACTTTCTCAAAACAAGTATTTACAATTTGAGTCATCAACCATATCCTACATATCAATTCACAGTAGGTAGTTCCAAATTTCAGAATTTCATATATATATTAACTACTCGTATAATATATATATTATAACAGCACCCCAAATAAACTATGGTGCGGTCATCCAAAACCCCATATCACTCATATTAAGGGGAATACAATCGGAATCACTCTCGAATTGTATTAACACATACACAAACAAAATTGAGGCGAAGAATAGATTCCAAGTCTCTAAGAGGATGGCACATGCCTGCGTCTCTTAGGACCGTCTGAACTATCACGTCGATAGCCTGTACCAAGGACATCTATCTTCTAGGGTACAAGTCAATATCCCCCATAAAGGTCCCATCGAGATAAGACTGTCCCAGCGCGGTAACCTCAGGGATAGTAAGTAGCGTGGGCATGATTTTCACATGTATATAATATATGTACACACAATCATATAAATATACCACTTTTATCATATTAATGTAGGTTCCTCTCGTCACCCATTATTACAACATTTATCCTTAATTTCACATTATTAGTATTACGTATAAGTTTTTATCTCTAACCTTAACTCGAAGGGTTTTCTCACTTATTACGTGACACTCGTGGACTCTATCCTTCCAAGTAGAAAATTCAGTAGGTATACCTCTACTCACTATCGTAGCTATTCGCCGTAATCTCTCACTTGAAATACGTAGTTTCATCATTCATTATATAATTATCCCAAAAGTAAAATTCTCGTCTTATAATAAAGTTCCCAACACTTATTCATATGTCCTACTGGTCTTTCCTATCTCCCAAAACATTTTATTAAGAATACCGAAGAATTATTTCACGATAAATTTAATTTAACTAATTAAAAAATGGAAATAAGAGTCTGCCAGGAGTGGTTGATCGATCGAGGTCTGGGGCTCGATCGATCGAACCTTCGATCGATCGAAGCTCTAGGCTCAATCGATCGATCAAGCAGGTATTTCGATTTCTGCAGAATTGCAGTTACGGGTTCTACCACTTTTCTTCATCCAAATCCATATTTTCCAAACCCAAACGTCCCAAAAATTCTACTACCAACATTATAATAATATACCAGATGTTTCTAACGTGAGGCATGTACATATTCATCATTTAAACATGGATTTTCAACCCAAAATTATATCTAATTATCAAGAACCCTAGAATTTCCTTAAACAGATTTCTAACAAATTTTTCTCCAAAATTTCTTTCTTATAATCATCTAAATTTCGTGGTTAGTTTCGTCTACATGGCAAGGGTTTCCAGAATCATCATATAAACCAATACTACATGGATTTTCCTATCACAAATTGGGTTTTCTTCCACATATTTCATTCCTAAACTAATATGGAAATTGCACCAACGAAAATAGCAAGATAAACACTTGCCTGGGATTTTCGACGTTCTGATTTGCAGATGTTTTTGGTGTGGTTGCGTAGCCCGTTGCACGATCTACGCGTTGGTGGTGGTTGTGGTGCAAACGGATGACTTTTGGGGCCTTGGATTGCTTTGGAAGCTTTCTTCTTCCCTCTCCTATGGCCGTCACTTGTGTTTTAGTTTTCTAACCCTAGCTGACTAACCTAGATGGCTGATATATGTTTTTGATTTTCGTGAGTTTAATTACCCAAAAAGGTGAAATGTCCAAAACGCCCTCCCGGGGTACCAATTAGGCCTAAAAACGCCCCGAGACCCAAACTACACCCACGGGTACACTTTTCTGACTATCTCGACCCTTTCGGACGCGTTGGCGCACTCAAAACGACCATACGAGCAACTTATAAAATATTCACTTTTTATTTATCAAAATTTAGTCCCGACGCAACACGAGCACGTTCCGACTTAAATTTCCGAAATTGTCATTTAACTCACTCATGACATTCAATATACCAAATATAATATATTACTTTGCTCATTAGTAATATTCAACAAATTTCCCATAATTACTAACTCTCGTCACGTTAATAATTATAACATAATTAATTTCTGGATTTTTATTAAATAATTCATTCACATTAACTTTAATAAATCCCCAAATTAATATAGCATAAAAATACGGGGTATTACATGCCAATGCTATCCAACCCGACTAGATAACGTATATAACTATCCATAAAAGGTCTCGGTCCCTCGTACTACACATACGATATGCTACCACAGTATCAATAATTAATATTATCCACGTATTAGTATTGAGTCAATTATTTAAGTCTCACTACTTAAGTTACTTTTAGATTTACACAATCTACCAGTTCTACAATCACATATAAGTAGATAAACAAATTTGTATATATTTCTCACACATATAACATATACAACCGTAGAAACCCTAGAATGGCCCATAGTGATGCGAGCATACTCTACTATCAAGTCCATGTACCTCTCGTACCAAATCAAGGACTATTGGTTCGGCATGTCTCCTCGAACCCAAAATCAATCAACACACAATGGAGGCAAATATAGTTCTAAGCCTTTGAGATATGCACTTACCTAACGTACCCAAATAACACGTCGATCCCCTGAATGCATAACACGTAGTGAGTGGCCCTAAGTTCCATATTCTGGGACACACATCCAGACCTCGCTGGAATCGTCAAGGTGGGATCGCCCATTGCGCGAAAACCTCCTGATAGCAGGCAACGTAGGTAGGTTCACACACATAATCAAATCACAAAAAAAAGGTATTCATATCACCTATATATACATATTATTCAGTAGGTATACATACAACCCAATCATATAAGTTTGTACGTAGTATATATCTCTCGCATTCTCCATGTACTATCAATTACAATCAGAACCTCTTATTGTATATTTCCGAGTATCGCTCACTACCCAAAGGGTCTTAGTTATCCCTTAATAAATATCAGTAGTTAATACCCTCATACCCTACTGGTCGGAATCATACATTCATTTATCTCTCCGTGACCAGTTCTAAATCTCGCAAATTCATTAACTATAAACATATGCTCGATAATCCCTAGCCTTAATTCCCCACGATTGGGTAAACATCAATCCCACTATAGACCTACTGGAATTTACTATATCCCTCTCTACAGTTTAAGAATATCCCAAAAGTTTCCCCACAATTGTTTGAAAAGAATATTTCAATTAATAACCAAAGTTCTCATTTTAACTTTATTAGTCAATAAAGTTTTCCAGTGTCATATTATACTTTCTCAAAACAAGTATTTACAATTTGAGTCATCAACCATATCCTACATATCAATTCACAGTAGGTAGTTCCAAATTTCAGAATTTCATATATATATTAACTACTCGTATAATATATATATTATAACAGCACCCCAAATAAACTATGGTGCGGGCATCCAAAACCCCATATCACTCATATTAAGGGGAATACAATCAGAATCACTCTCGAATTTTATTAACACATACACAAACAAAATTGAGGCGAAGAATAGATTCCAAGTCTCTAAGAGGATGGCACATGCCTGCGTCTCTTAGGACCGTCTGAACTATCACGTCGATAGCCTGTACCAAGGACATCTATCTTCTAGGTTACAAGTCAATATCCCCCATAAAGGTCCCATCGAGATAAGCCTGTCCCAGCGCGGTAACCTCAGGGATAGTAAGTAGCGTGGGCATGATTTTCACATGTATATAATATATGTACACACAATCATATAAATATACCACTTTTATCATATTAATGTAGGTTCCTCTCGTCACCCATAATTACAACATTTATCCTTAATTTCACATTATTAGTATTACGTATAAGGTTTTATCTCTAACCTTGACTCGAAGGGTTTTCTCACTTATTACGTGACACTCGTGGACTCTATCCTTCCAAGTAGAAAATTCAATAGGTATACCTCTACTCACTATCGTAGCTATTCGCCGTAATCTCTCACTTGAAATACGTAGTTTCATCGTTCATTATATAATTGTCCCAAAAGTAAAATTCTCGTCTTATAATAAAGTTCCCAACACTTATTCATATGTCCTACTGGTCTTTCCTATCTCCCAAAACATTTTATTAAGAATACCCAAGAATTATTTCACGATAAATTTAATTTAACTAATTAAACAAGGGAAATAAGAGTCTGACAGGATTGGTCGATCGATCGAGGTCTGGGGCTCGATCAATCGAACCTTCGATCGATCGAAGCTCTAGGCTCGATCGATCGATCAAGCAGGTATTTCGATTTCTGCAGAATTGCAGTTACGGGTTCTACCACTTTTCTTCATCCAAATCCATATTTTCCAAACCCAAACGTCCCAAAAATTCTACTAACAACATTATAATAATATACCAGATGTTTCTAATGTGAGGCATGTACATATTCATCATTTAAACATGGATTTTCAATCCAAAATTATATCTAATTATCAAGAACCCTAGAATTTCCTTAAATAGATTTCTAACAAATTTTTCTCCTGAATTTCTTTCTTATAATCATCTAAATTTCGTGGTTAGTTTCCTCTACATGGCAAGGGTTTCCAGAATCATCATATAAACCAATACTACATGGATTTTCCTATCACAAATTGGGTTTTCTTCCACATATTTCATTCCTAATCATTCCTAAACTAATATGGAAATTGCACCAACGAAAATAGCAAGATAAACACTTGCCTGGGATTTTCGATGTTATGATTTGCAGATGTTTTTGGTGTGGTTGCGTAGCCCGTTGCGCGATCTACGCGTTGGTGGTGGTTGTGGTGCAAACGGATGACTTTCGGGGCCTTGGATTGCTTTGGAAGCTTTCTTCTTCCCTCTCCTATGGCCGTCACTTGTGTTTTAGTTTTCTAACCCTAGCTGTCTAACCTAGATGGCTGATATATGTTTCTGATTTTCGTGGGTTTAAATACCCAAAAAGGTGAAATGTCCAAAACACCCTCCCGGGGTACCAATCAGGCCTAAAAACGCCCCGAGACCCAAACTACACCCCCGGGTACACTTTTCTGACTATCTCGACCCTTCCGGACGCGTTGGCGCACTCAAAACGACCATACGGGCAACTTATAAAATATTCACTTTTTATTTATCAAAATTTAGTCCCGACGCGACACGAGCACGTTCTGACTTAAATTTCTGAAATTGTCATTTAACTCACTCATGACATTCAATATACCAAATATAATATATTACTTTGCTCATTAGTAATATTCAACAAATTTCCCATAATTACTAACTCTCGTCACGTCAATAATTATAACATAATTAATTTCCGGATTTTTATTAAATAATTCATTCACATTAACTTTAATAAATCCCCAAATTAATATAGCATAAAAATACGGGGTATTACATACTTCCCCCCCTAATAACGGAATTTTGTCCTGAAATTTGGAAAATAAGGCATACCTGGTAAAAACAACTCTGGATATCTCTCGCGTATATCTGCCTCGCGCTCCCAAGTGGATTCCTCCACATTATGATGCTCCCACTGGACCCGCACAAGTGGAACTATCTTCGACCTCAATTTCCTCTCACTATAGTCTAGGATAGCCACCGGTCTCTCCTCGTAAGAGCTATCAGGTTGTAAGTCGATCTCATCTATCGCAATGTGAGTATGGGCCATATCATCCTGAAGATATCGTCTCAACGACGAGATGTGGAATACATTGTGGATGCGATGTAAATGTTCTGGCAGTCCCAACCTGTATTCAACCCGCCCAATTCTCTCGATGATGGGAAATGGTCCCACGTACCTCGGAGCCAACTTCCCCTTCTTCCCGAACCTCATCACTCCCTTCATAGGAGATACACGCAATAACATTTGGTCCCCCACACTAAACTCCCTAAAGAACCGTTTTACATTGGCGTAGCTCTTCTGCCTGTCCTGGGCTATCCGAATGCGACTCCTGACCATCTCAATCCTCGCGGAGGTCTCCTGAATCACCTCTGGTCCTAGCAACTTGTTATCCCCCACTTCGAGCCAACAAGCTGGGGAACGACAAGGCCTGTCATACAAAGCCTCAAATGGAGCCATGCCAATCGTGAACTGATAAGAGTTATTATAAGCAAACTCTACCAGTGGAAGATGTGGCTCCCAACCTCCTCTAAAATTGAGAACACACATGCGTAGCATATCCTCTAACATCTTATTAGTACGCTCTGTCTGTCCATCTGTCTGTGGGTGGTAGGCTGAACTCAACTTCAACTCAGTACCCATAGCCTACTGAAAGCTTTCCCAAAAATGTGACACGAAAATCTTGTCTCTATCTGACACAATATTCAGGGGCACCCCGTGTAATCTGACAATCTCAGCGATGAACAACTGAGCATACTGACCGGTGGTGTAATCTGTCCGCACCGGCAGAAAATGAGCCACCTTGGTCAAACGGTCTACAATCACCCGGATAGAATCGTGGCCCCACTGTGATGTAGGCAACCCTGTAATAAAATCCATGGAAATACTCTCCCACTTCCACGCGGGTACTTCAAATGTCTGAAGCAATCCTGACGGTTTCTTATGGTCCACCTTCACCAGCTGGAAGGTAGAACACTTGGACACGCACTCAGCAATGTCCTTCTTCATCCCACTCCACCAGTATTGTCGCCTCATATCCTGGTACATCTTATCGCCTCCCGGATGTACTGCAAATCGGGACCGATGAGAATGAGTCATCACTGCATGACGTAATTATGCTCCTTCTGGAACCACCAATCTCCCATTAAATCGCAAACCTCCATCGGAACTAACAGAATAGGACTCAGTGCCCTCGGCTAGAAGTCGCACAATCTGCTCTTGGCAAAACGGGTCTGTGGTCTGTGCCTGTATCACCCTCGTAACAATCTCGGGTGTGACTGACATCACGGACATGAAAGAACGTGCTACTGCTTCCTGATGACTCAACTCCTTCCACTTTGCTTTCCAGACGTCTGTTACTTCGTCTACCGGTCTACGACTTAACGCATCAGCAACTACGTTGGCCTTTCCCGGATGATACTGTAAGTCGAACTGGTAGTCCTTCACAAACTCTAGCCATCTGCGCTGACGCATATTCAGCTCTTGTTGAGTGAACAGGTACTGCAACGACTTGTGGTCTGTGAACAAACGGAATTTCTCTCCCAACAAATAGTGCCTCCATATCCTCAATGCAAAGACGACCGTTGCTAACTCCAGGTCGTGGGTGGGGTAATTCTTCTCATGCGGATTAAGCTTGCGGGAGGCAAAAGCTATAGCCTTCTCTTCCTGCTGAAGTACTCCTCCAAGTCCCCGTAAGGACGCATCGGTGTAAACCAGGTACTCCATACCCGGCTTCGGTAACGCAAGGACTGGCGCTGAAGTAAGCTTGTCTTTCAGCTCGTCGAAAGCCAACTGACAAGCGTCATCCCAAACATATGGTACTCCCTTGCGAGTCAGATTCGTCAATGGACCCGCTATTTTGGAGAATCCCCGAATGAATCTCCCGTAGTAACCAACTAACCCCAAGAAACTACGCACTTCCGTCGGTGTCGTGGGCTGTCCCCACTCCCTCACCGCTGATACTTTACTCGGGTCAACTGCTATCCCCTTCTCAGAAACAACATGCCCCAAGAACTGTACATCTCGCAACCAGAATCCGCACTTCTCGTACTTAGCATACAACTGATGCTCTCGTAGAGTCTGAAGCACCTGCCTCAAGTGCTCGGCATGCTCCTCCTCGGAGTGTGAATATATCAAAATGTCATCTATGAAAACGATGACAAACTGATCCAAGAACTCTCTGAATACTCGGTTCATCAAGTCTATGAAAACGGCTGGAGCATTTGTGAGTCCGAACGGCATCACCCGGAACTCATAAGATCCATATCTCGTCAAGAAAGCAGTCTTCGAAGCATCCTGCTCCCTAATACATAGCTGATGGTACCCCGACCTCAGATCTATCTTCGAAAAGAAAGTTGTTCCCCTCAACTGGTCGAACAGGTCGTCGATTCGAGGCAACGGATACTTATTCTGTATCGTGACCTTGTTCAGCTCCCGGTAGTCCACACACAATCTCAGTGAACCATCTTTCTTCTTCACAAACAAAACTGGAGCGCCCTAAGGTGAGGTACTCCTGCGAATGAAGCCCTGAGCTAATAGCTGCTCTATCTGATCTCGTAGCTCTCACATCTCTGCCGGAGCCATACGGTACGGTGTGCGTGCTATAGGTCTCGTATCTGGCAAAAAATCTATGACAAAGTCTATCTCTCGACTGGGGGGTAGGCCTAGTATTTCCTGAAACACATCAGAATACTCCCTGACAATTGGGATCGAGTCTAACGGAATTTCAACCTCATTAGAGGTATTCTCCTCTATTTAATATAAATGAGAGGTCGGACCTCTCTCTAGGCAAGGCATCGCCACTACAAACATCTCTTGACCCGGAATGGCAAAAATAATGCTCCTACTGAAGCAATCAATCATGGCTCTATAAGCTGCGAGCCAATCTATACCAATAATCGCATCATGCTCGTGCATGTCTAAAACTAACATGTCTGCAGGTAATACCAAGCTACCAATCTCTACTCCCACTCCCCGGCATATAAAGAAAAGTGAACCATTCCCCAGTGGTGAGTCTACCTACGTTATAGTGCTCTCTACTGTGGTTAATAACCCTAAGGTCTTCGCATAATATGTAGTTATAAAATAATGAATTGTCCCAGTAACAAACAAAATTCGACTCAAAGTTTCATGGATAGAAAACATACCCCAAATCGCGGGTGGTGTCTGTGGGGCGGCTGCCTGGTGGACATCATAGATATGTCTGTACTGTAACTGCCCCTGCTGCACTGGAGCTACTGGAAAGGTTGGCAGGCCTAGTACCTGGGTTGGTGCTGGGAGAGCGATTGGAAAAAGTGGCCCATGTGGATCATTACGGGCACCCTGATGCTGTGGGGCCCTAACACTCTCTGGGCAATCCTGGCGTTTATGTCCATGTGTGCCACACACGAAACATCGGCCTCCGAAGTTTCTCCCCTTCTGACCCTGCTGCTGTCGGTGTCCGCCTTGCTGACTTGGAACTTTATTCCTCTTTCGAAACTGCTTCATTTTACCACGTTGTTGACTAGAACTGACTTGGTCTTGGGTAGTTTGTTGTCGCAATTTCAGTGTCTTCGCCCATTTGTCAGCTTTAGTCACATGTATTTGGTTAACCTCTCTAGGTCTTTTGCCTCCTTTAAGTTGTAGGCTGCGTTCTTTGTATTGTAGAACTGCAGTGGTAACTGCTTGTGCCACGATACCTGCTAACTCGACGGTTGATACTTCCTCTGGGGATACCTGAGGTATGAGTCGGTCTTGCTAGTTGACTCCCTTAACCGTTTTAGCTAGTTCTTCTTGACGATCCATCTGAAAATTTAAATAAATTTGGATGAGTTCATCATTCAAACAAACAAATCGCAGAAGCAAGAATTCCCAATGTATAGAGAGGAACACAACATTCCTAGTATTTAGGGCTCTATATCAAAGAAAGCAACGCTGAAAGCATAATAGGCCGCACAGATCCTAAAGGACACTAGAACCTGATGCTCTGATACCACCTGTGACACCCCGCCTAATTAAATACCGGGTGATCACTCCTTTATTAAATTAAAATCAAGGTGAACAGTTGGCTCATTCTTAGCATCACTGTCGTAAAAATAAATTTTTCCAAATTAACACCCTAATTAATTAAGCTAAGTGTCAAAACCATTTCTAACCTTTCAGACCAAATTGTATTTAAAGAAAAATTATTTATTTATTTATTAACAACATTTCAACAATTAAGAGTCACATCACAATAAACCTGGAACACAAACTAATTAATTTAAAACATTCGTCAATCGAATGTCAACATGCGAAATATGAAGTAACACAATTCAAACTGAATAAATCCCATAGTGACAATACTAGAAATAACTGAAATACAAATGTCCCAATGACAATGAAATAATGGAAAGGGCGACACATGCCCAATAAATGAGAATGCTAGAAGTGGAGTCAATAAAGTAAGCCGTCTACGCAAGTGACCTGCAACTCCCACCCAAGCTGTAGCACGTTCCTTTCAAGGGATCCTAAGCAAGACGCCCCTGTGGATGGGCACCTGTAATACATACATATATATACAAGAGAGAGAGAGAAAAAGAAATGGGTCAGAGCCCGATAGTGTGTTTGATTTAAAATACGTTTAGCAAGTATTTAAATTGATACAGGCCAATGCAACAACATATTAGTGCGACACTCTCTTGAGAAATTCTCACTTCTCTTCTAATGTGCACTCCTATCGCACTAACCCTCCTAATGGTTTATCTCATCATATAACACGCTATCTTTCCCCAATGATTTAACTTATCTTAGGTATTTCACAGGATTCAAAATTTAACGATACAATTGTTTGAAAAGAATATTTCAATTAATAACCAAAGTTCCCATTTTAACTTTATTAGTCAATAAAGTTTTCCAGTGTCATATTATACTTTCTCAAAACAAGTATTTACAATTTGAGTCATCAACCATATCCTACATATCAATTCACAGTAGGTAGTTCCAAATTTCAGAATTTCATATATATATTAACTACTCGTATAATATATATATTATAACAGCACCCCAAATAAACTATGGTGCGGGCATACTCAACTATCCAAAACCCCATATCACTCATATTAAGGGGAATACAATTGGAATCACTCTCGAATTGTATTAACACATACACAAACAAAATTGAGGCGAAGAATAGATTCCAAGTCTCTAAGAGGATGGCACATGCCTGCGTCTCTTAGGACCGTCTGAACTATCACGTCGATAGCCTGTACCAAGGACATCTATCTTCTAGGGTACAAGTCAATATCCCCCATAAAGGTCCCATCGAGATAAGACTGTCCCAGCGCGGTAACCTCGGGGATAGTAAGTAGCGTGGGCATGATTTTCACATGTATATAATATATGTACACACAATCATATAAATATACCACTTTTATCATATTAATGTAGGTTCCTCTCGTCACCCATAATTACAACATTTATCCTTAATTTCACATTATTAGTATTACGTATAAGTTTTTATCTCTAACCTTAACTCGAAGGGTTTTCTCACTTATTACGTGACACTCGTGGACTCTATCCTTCCAAGTAGAAAATTCAGTAGGTATACCTCTACTCACTATCGTAGCTATTCGCCGTAATCTCTCACTTGAAATACGTAGTTTCATCATTCATTATATAATTATCCCAAAAGTAAAATTCTCGTCTTATAATAAAGTTCCCAACACTTATTCATATGTCCTACTCGTCTTTCCTATCTCCCAAAACATTTTATTAAGAATACCGAAGAATTATTTCACGATAAATTTAATTTAACTAATTAAACAAGGGAAATAAGAGTCTGCCAGGAGTGGTTGATCGATCGAGGTCTGGGGCTCGATCGATCGAAGCTCTAGGCTCAATCGATCGATCAAGCAGGTATTTCGATTTCTGCAGAATTGCAGTTACGGGTTATACCACTTTTCTTCATCCAAATCCATATTTTCCAAACCCAAACGTCCCAAAAATTCTACTACCAACATTATAATAATATACCAGATGTTTCTAACGTGAGGCATGTACATATTCATCATTTAAACATGGATTTTCAACCCAAAATTATATCTAATTATCAAGAACCCTAGAATTTCCTTAAACAGATTTCTAACAAATTTTTCTCCAAAATTTCTTTCTTATAATCATCTAAATTTCATGGTTAGTTTCGTCTACATGGCAAGGGTTTCCAGAATCATCATATAAACCAATACTACATGGATTTTCCTATCACAAATTGGGTTTTCTTCCACATATTTCATTCCTAAACTAATATGGAAATTGCACCAACGAAAATAGCAAGATAAACACTTGCCTGGGATTTTCGACGTTCTGATTTGCAGATGTTTTTGGTGTGGTTGCGTAGCCCGTTGCGCGATCTACGCGTTGGTGGTGGTTGTGGTGCAAACGGATGACTTTTGGGGCCTTGGATTGCTTTGGAAGCTTTCTTCTTCCCTCTCCTATGGCCGTCACTTGTGTTTTAGTTTTCTAACCCTAGCTGACTAACCTAGATGGCTGATATATGTTTCTGATTTTCGTGAGTTTAATTACCCAAAAAGGTGAAATGTCCAAAACCCCCTCCTGGGGTACCAATTAGGCCTAAAAACGCCCCGAGACCCAAACTACACCCCCGGGTACACTATTTTGACTATCTCGACCCTTTCGGACGCGTTGGCGCACTCAAAACGACCATACGGGCAACTTATAAAATATTCACTTTTTATTTATCAAAATTTAGTCCCGACGCAACACGAGCACGTTCCGACTTAAATTTTCGAAATTGTAATTTAACTCACTCATGACATTCAATATACCAAATATAATATATTACTTTGCTCATTAGTAATATTCAACAAATTTCCCATAATTACTAACTCTCGTCACGTTAATAATTATAACATAATTAATTTTCGGATTTTTATTAAATAATTCATTCACATTAACTTTAATAAATCCCCAAATTAATATAGCATAAAAATACGGGGTATTACATGCCAATGCTATCCAGCCCGACTAGATAACGTATATAACTATCCATAAAAGGTCTCGGTCCCTCGTACTACACATACGATATGCTACCACAGTATCAATAATTAATATTATCCACGTATTAGTATTGAGTCAATTATTTAAGTCTCACTACTTAAGTTACTTTTAGATTTACACAATCTACCAGTTCTACAATCATACATAAGTAGATAAACAAATTTGTATATATTTATCACACATATAACATATACAACCGTAGAAACCCTGGAATGGCCCATAGTGATGCGAGCATACTCTACTATCAAGTCCATGTACCTCTCATACCAAATCAAGGACTATTGGTTCGGCATGTCTCCTCGAACCCAAAATCAATCAACACACAATGGAGGCAAATATAGTTCTAAGCCTTTGAGATATGCACTTACCTAACGTACCCAAATAACACGTCGATCCCCTGAATGCATAACACGTAGTGAGTGGCCCTAAGTTCCATATTCTGGGACACACATCCAGACCTCGCTGGAATCGTCAAGGTGGGATCGCCCATTGCGCGAAAACCTCCTGATAGCAGGCAACGTAGGTAGGTTCACACACATAATCAAATTACAAAAAAAAGGTATTCATATCACCTATATATACATATTATTCAGTAGGTATACATACAACCCAATCATATGAGTTTGTACGTAGTATATATCTCTCGCATGCTCCACGTACTATCAATTACAATCAGAACCTCTTATTGTATATTTCCGAGTATCGCTCACTACCCAAAGGGTCTTAGTTATCCCTTAATAAATATCAGTAGTTAATACCCTCATACCCTACTGGTCGGAATCATACATTCATTTATCTCTCCGTGACCAGTTCTAAATCTCGCAAATTCATTAACTATAAACATATGCTCGATAATCCCTAGCCTTAATTCCCCACGATTGGGTAAACATCAACCCCACTATAGACCTACTGGAATTTACTATATCCCTCTCTACAGTTTAAGAATATCCCAAAAGTTTCCCCATAATTTATTTATGAATTTAAGGAATAAAATAAAGAATTTGGTCAAATTTGGGTAGCCGAATCGATTTAGTCTAGAACCCGAATCGATTCACTTGTCGATTCAATTTGCTCCTGGAGTCGAATCGATTCGCTGTTGGCAGTTCATCTTCTTCGTTTAACTGTTACATTTTCAATCATTTATAACGCACAAATCTTTATGCAACATACCCAAACTCCAACATGATTTATCCCAACATCAATTAAGAGTATAGAAGCGAATTCTAACGTAACTAACACATTAAATCCATACAAATCCTACTCGAGAATGGATTAAAACCCATATTTTTACCTGAAACCCAAGTTCATGTGTTCTTCATGTTTAATCATTCATATTTCCAGATTTCTCGTATATTCATGCTCATACATGTTCTCATTTCGTACTACCAGTATACATGGATTCATTATACATGCAATCCTATTCCAAATCATGAGTTATATTTATTTAATCCTAAGAACATCATCAATTATCATCAAATTGAAAAACCTACACTATAACCCCGCCTAATTAAATACCGGGCGATCACTCCTTGATTAAATTAACATCAAGGTGTACAGTTGGTTCATTCTTAGCATCACTGTCGTAACAATACTTTTCCAATTTAAACACCCTAAATAATTAAGCAAAGTGTCAAAACCATTTTCATACATGCTTTCCAAATTTTATTTAAAGAAAAATCATTTATTTTATTAACAACATTCAATAAGTAAGAAATCACACCACATTAAATTCTGCAACATAATCCAATTAATTTAATACATTTGTCAATCGAATGTCAACATACGAAATCTATAGTTACACATCCAAACTGAATAAATCCCATAGTAACAATACTGGAAATAACTGAAATACAAATGTCCAATAACAAGGGAATAATGGAAAGAGCTACACATGCCCAACTAGATGAGAGTACTAAGAGTGGATCCGAATGAACGAAGTCGTCTAATCAAGAGACCTGCAACTCCCACCTAAGCTGCAGCGCGTTCCTTCCAAGAGATCCTAAGCAAGACGCCCCTGTGGCTGGGAACCTGTAATACATACATATATATATATACAAGAGAGAGAGAGAGAGAAAAAAAAAACGGGTCAGAGCCCGATAGTGTATATGATTTAAAAATTGTTTAGCAAGTATTTAAATTGATACAGGCCAATGCAACAACATATTAGTGCGACACTACCTTGAGAAATTCTCACCTCTCTTCTAATGTGCACACCTATCGCACTAACCTTCCCAACGGTTTGTCTTATCATTTATCGCACTAATCTTCCCAATGATTTAACTTATCTTAGCTTACTCGTAAGATTCAAAATTTAACGATTCATTTCTTTGAAAAGGATATTTCAATTAGCAACCCAAGGTTCTCATTTTTAACTTTATAAATCAATAAAGTTTTCCAGTGTCATATTATACTTTTTCAAAACAAGTATTTACAATTTGAGTCATCAACCATGTCCTACATATCTCATCACAGTAGGCAGTTCCAGATTTTAGAATTTCATATATATATTAACTAGCATAAAATATATATATATCACAACAGCACCCCAAATAACAACTATGGTGCGAGCATACTCTACTATCCAATCCCCGTATCACTCGTACTAAGGGAATACAGATTTGAAATCACTCTCGAACTGTATTAACACATACGCAAACAATATTGAGACAAAGTATAGATTCCAAGTCTCTCAGGACCGTCTGAACTATCACTGCGATAGCCTGTACCAAGGATACCTATACACAAACAAAATGAGGCGAAGCATAGATTCCAAGTCTCTAAGAGGAAAGCACATACCCACATCTCTTAGGACCGTCTGAACTATCATTTCGATAGCCTGTACCAAGGATATCTATCTTCTAGGGTACAAGTCAATATCCCCCATAAAGGTCCCATCGAGATAAGACTGTCCCAGCGCGGAAACCTCAGGGATAGCAAGTAGCGTGGGCATGATTTTCACACATAGATAGTATATGCATCCACAATCATATAACTATCCCAATATTACCATATCAATAATGGGTAAATTCTCAATTCCCATAATTACGACATTTGTATTTATTTCTCATTATTTAGTTATCACGTATAACCATTCACATCTTATTTTAATTTGAGGAACTTTTCCACTTACTACATAACGCTCATGGATTCTATCCTCCCTAGTATAAAATTCAGTAGGTATACACATTTGTCCCAAAGTAACTCTCTTACGTGTCTCTCTCTTTAAATCATAAATTCATCGACCCTTATGTAATTATCCCAAAATTCAAACTTTGCCCGACATCAAGGGTCCCAAAATCTATTCACATGTCCTACTGGTCTTCCCTATCTCCCAAAACATTGTATTAAGGATGCCCAAGAATTATCTCACAATAAATTGAATTTAACTCTTTTAAAAGGAAATAGGAGTCTGCCCTAACCGGACCGATCCGCCTCAGACCCGGACCGATCCGACTACTGAAGGCCAGTATACCCCGGACCGCAAGCGAACCGATGAAGCCTGGAAAAGAACCGATCTGATCATCAACGGACCGATCCGCCTCAGAACAAAAGAACCGATCCGGTCAATCGGACCGATCCGCCTCAGACCCGGACCGGTCCGCCTGGGATAAACTTAAACGATTTCGCAGAATTTCAGTTACGGGTTTCATGTTCTAACTTACACCAAATCCATATTTTACAATCCCAAACGTCTCAAAATTTGTACTACTAACATCCTAACATGATATCATACATTTCCTACGTAAAGCATGTCAATTTACGTCACTAACCATGGATTAATCATGCCATAATTCATTTAAATATTCAAGAACCCTAGAAATCTCTAAATCATGGTTCCAATCTATTTTTCCAGAAATTTCTTCTTATAAACATCATAATTTCATGGTTAAATTCCTCTACATGGCAAGGGTTTCCAGAATTATCATTTAAACCATAACTACATGTGATTCCTATCTCAAATCTTAGGTTTTCTTCCATAAAACTCATCATAATCATTCCTAAACTAATATGAAAGTTGCATCAACGAAATAAGCAAGATAAACACTTTCCGGTGATTTTTGGTGTTCTGATTTGCAGATGATTTTGGTGTGGTTGCGTAGTCCGTTGCGCGATCTACGCGTTGGTGGTGGTAGCGGTGCAAACGGATGGCTTTCCGGGCCTTGGATTGCTTTGGAAGCTCTCTCCTTCCCTCTCCTATGGCTGTCTATTGTCTTTGGTTGTTCTAACCCTAGAATACAACCTTAGACATCTGATATAACCCTTGAAATTTCGTGGGTTTAATTACCCAAAAGTACAATATGACTAAAATGCCCTCCCGGGGTACTAATTAGGCCTAAAAACGTCCCGAGACTCAAATAAAACCCCAGGGTATACTTTTCTGACTATCTCGACCCTTCCGGACGCGTTGGCGCACTCAAAACGACCATACGGAGAACTTATAAAATATTCACTTTTATTAATCCACATTTAGTCCTGACACGACACAGGCGCGTCCCGACTTAAATTTCTACAATTGTCATTTTATTCATACGTGACAATATTATAAAAATAAATCTCATATATTACTATACTCATCCAGTAATATGCAACAAATAATATATTCCCAATAATTACTAACTCTTGTCACGCTAGTAAATATTTAAAACAACATTTTGGATTAAAATTAAATTAATTTATCTCAATTAAATTTAATAAATCCTTAAATTTAAAAGCCATGAAAATACGGGGTATTACATACTTCCCCCCTAATAACTAAATTTCGTCCCAAAATTCGGAAAATAAGGCCTATCAGTTAGCACAATTCTGGATATCCTTTTCCGTACACAAACTAACTACACATTACGGCGCTCAATTACTATAGCCCTTTCTTCACAGCAACATTGTTTTACATTCTCATTGGAGACACTTCACCTTGTACTCCCAACCGACAACATTGTATAGGTCACGCCTATACGTTATAAATTTCATTATATCACTAACATTAGGAGGCCGCACCTCACTACATGACAAATACTCAGATTTATTCATATACAAAACTCCCATTCTGAGAAAATATTACAAACATTTGATCACTCTTGCTCGCCTAAAACAGTCGTGGAATTCTACCACATTTATCGGATGTTTTCTCGATCGATCCAAAAATTCTGATTACCTACTCTCCTATAAACATACGGAAGGAGAATTGTCGAGGTTCTTCCATAACAAAATCTTAATAAGTACCTTGTACACGACAAACAGGTACGAGTGCTTCTACAGAGCATTCTTGAAATCATCGTATCAAGATTCCAAAATCTCCTTCACGTCGCTCCGTAAATCTTTAATCACCGTGCGCCCATTCTTTGGCTAAGGGTGATACATCCTACTCAAAATGAAATCTTTTCTCCGGTGGTTCCTGAAATCCCATATCAAAGGTGGGATTCACCAAATCTCATCCTGATTCAGAAATTTATACTGCGCCGGACCATGCACTGGCGCGATCCTTCCTTTCAAAGGAAGTCTGGGGCATACTAGTTAATATTGTAAACGATCCCAAAGGAATATCAATCACTTCCTTCTCAGCGACTTAATTCACATGTTCGGGATAAACCCTTGATCTTGTTTTGAGGATGGCAACTCATCCAAGAACTTTACCGACTTTACCAACCTCTTCCAATTTCAGGAATTTTCGATAAACACAAAATTCTTTGGTTGATTCTCCTCTTTCAACCAAACCTTACCTATGGGCAGTGCATGTAGAGACTACTCACTACGTCTCGCTAAACATCGATTCTTCCCTTGAAATGTCTCACATTAAGTGACACGTAATATTCCCCTTCCTTCCTTGTAGTATGCCAAAAGTTCCACCCATGCTCTTCTCTCCACGAAGCGCACTTTTGGATCTCTTATACCATACCAACATCATCACCCTTTGTATGTGCAAGTCGCTCTCATACTTTCCTACTAACAACTCCGCTCCGAGTGTTCTTCATAATTATTTAATTCTGCTCCATTCAAGGAATACTCTTCTTAAATGACTTCCCACAGTCTTCCAATTCAAATTTGGGTGTGATATTCTAATTACACACCTATGTATGGATTATCGCCCCTCATGTGACGTTTAATCCACTCTATCACTTCCACTTCGTCATATTATTACCACAAACATATATTTCACACATCTATTACCACGTCCCTTCGACTCGGACTATTTTAACTGTAGTTAACCAAGATGCCCACATTTTGCAACACTCCGACCGCCCTGGGAGAGCGAACGGCGTGCTACTCATCTGTAGGACTAACTAAATTCAACGGAATAGAAGGAATAGGGCATTCAAATTCCATGACAATAAAAGAGGAATAAAAATTCTCAACCTTCCTCAAATAAGTACAACAATTTTCCCAAATAGGTACAACAACCAAAATAAATCACTAACGCTCTATTCATCAAAATAATTACAGGTCATCTCTTTTGTATAATATAAAGTTCTTTCCAGATAATCCATGCTAAAAATCATTCCAACTCTTTATTTACCTTGTGTTCTGTACGCGGTTATGACATTTGGGTAATCTCAATCACCCTAGAAATCAAAATTCTTAAATTCTCCTTATCATAGTTCCACCCCTCAACTCGTGGGGATAACTTTCAATGCTTTCCTACCACAAAAATCCGGATCCAATGACCTTAAAACAAAATTCAACTTCCAACTTACATACATAATTACTGGATCCCATTTCAAATAGGGTACCGAACTCATGGAATAGTGACCAAACGTCTCCCTATTTCCAACCTTACACTAAGTTTCATGCGTGGGATGTCTCGCAAAGCGAAATCCAAACAAGGAACCCTCCCGATACACTACTGCCTAGCATTGTCGGTTATCGAGATCCGTTAGGTCCTCCGTCCATAGTATATACCCCTTTATTCCGTCCCTTGATAGAAAAGTTACAATTTCTCCCGTAATTATGCTTAACAAAGAACGTTTCACCAATTTCACTATCGTCCCGTATTGGTTGATGGTAATTGGATGTTATAAACCTCGAATACATACACTCGAAATTCTCAAAATTCCTTTCCCTAATAATAGGGGTATAAATATTAACTCCCACATCCCTAAAGGATGAATATAACAATGCACTTTTCCTATCACTAGGTCCGGAGTGCTAAACATAATACTGAGTCAAATCTTTTCGCTCAATGGTAAATCCCGATACATACGAAATTATACTGACAAAGTCTATACATACTTTGGCATCGAATATCTCGAGCCCACTATCTCCTCCGAAATATCTTGGATAGATAATATAAGTGCAAGTCCAACTTTCTTACAGGTAAATCCTCGCCAAAACAAACATAAAACATGTTGCACCAATGCAACTACTCCGATAGCCTTGCAATAAATGCCCACTATCATACTACCCATTTCTATAACATTTTAACAAAGATAATATCATACTCGTGTATCGCATCACTACAACAAGTAACCTCAATAAAATACAAAACTTGTTAATATACTCATCCATCCTCCGCGGATAGCACTAAAGAAAAATCCCGCTACACTAGGGAAAAATATTCACATAATGGTAACATTTATAATTATAAGCATTAAACACGTCTCACATGCTAATCTATCAATGAACAAAATATGGTGACTCGCTCGTGTCACATAAACACGCCGCATCCTCTAAGGATACAACCTATACTTCTATCCTGGCAATCGTCTTGGCTGCACAAATGGTTTTCGGACGTAACACGTCTGCCCAAACCAAAACAAAATTATTTTAATCGTTGCCTTTTACTAGGCACCGTATTCTTGTCCTTTTTCTCATTTTGGAACATATTATCGTGAGCGATCTCACTCCGCACAAATACCTCAGTACATAATCCACTTACCACCTGTCCTACTAACCAGGTTAGGATTTGTCCTCCTCTCGGACTTTAGTAAACTCGATTCCTGTAAACCATCCCGATTGTTCTCTTAACTTTTCAGGCCATAAAGATCATGTTACTATCTATAATAGTACTTACTGAATTTACCATCACTTGGTAAGAATTTAACCATCTAAAGCATTTAAATGGTTTTCCTGATGTGTATCAACATCCTTTTGTGGTGCTATACCACCATTGTTGCATTCAGTCTCATTCTCGACTAAATTCTTCGATTCCTTTAACTTCCCCCACAAAGAAGCGTTATCATCTATTCTGACAAAATATGACAATGTCAACCTCTGAATCGTTCATCCACCAGAATTTCCTCCTCGAGTTTTATCAACTATTATTACGAGTTGGTCTTCCACTTGGAGTCGTTTCCCCCACTTGTATCTACATCTTTCGATAAAAATTCGCTGACGGTTAAGATTCATATTCACGAATGGACCCCTGACATGCCCTCTCTCAATGAGTTCAGAACCACATTTGCTTCTAATCCTGAACAGTTAAGGAAGGAACATACGGTCAATACCGTACCTAAGGTTCTCTTATAGGTATAGCATTCCATTTCTAAAATTGGTGGTTGACTCCAACCATTATAACTTCGTCCTGAAAGCCAAGAAAATTTTTCTCTAAATTTTCACTTTCAGTTTTCCACACTCCGTCCTATATTTAAGCCTTTGGATACTTTACCGCCTTTGGTAAAGACACATACAATTTTCGCGTTTCTAAAATTTCCCATTGATAGTCTCTACCCGTTTTTGTAATACGTTGGGTAAGTTTACCCTCGCACCTCATTTGACTATAACAGCATTTGAAAATCATTGCTGCACCTTAGTCGCCTTTCGAGTCTTGGCTTCTCGTGCCATAATGGAGGTGACCTCGAAGGTCATCATCCTCGGATATATTTCAAAATCTCAACTGATCCCTGCCTCCTGATGTACGCTTAACGGTCCTCTTTTGACATCCATCATCGCTCGGCACACGCACACATCCGAACGAAATTAGAATTCACTAGTGTATACACATTATAGCAGGAGAATGAAATCTCGTCAAAGGAATCGACAATCCTAAACATAGGGCTCTATAACAAACAAAGCAACGCTGAAAGCATAATAAGCCGTACAGATCCTAAGGACACTAGAACCTGGTGCTCTGATACCACTTGTGACACCCCGCCTAATTAAATACCGGGCGATCACTCCTTTATTAAATTAACATCAAGGTGAACAGTTGGTTCATTCTTAGCATCACTGTCGTAACAATACTTTTCCAATTTAAACACCCTAAATAATTAAGCTAAGTGTCAAAACCATTTTCATACATGCTTTCCAAATTCTATTTAAAGAAAAATAATTTATTTTATTAACAACATTCAATAAGTAAGAAATCACACCACATTAAATTCTGCAACATAATCCAATTAATTTAATACATTTGTCAATCGAATGTCAACATACGAAATCTAAAGTCACACATCCAAACTGAATAAATCCCATAGTAACAATACTAGAAATAACTGAAATACAAATGTCCAATAACAACGGAATAATGGAAAGAGCTACACATTCCCAACTAGATGAGAGTACTAAGAGTGGATCCGAATGAACGAAGTCGTCTAATCAAGAGACCTGCAACTCCCACCTAAGCTGCAGCGCGTTCCTTCTAAGAGATCCTAAGAAAGACACCCCTGTGGCTGGGCACCTGTAATACATACATATATATATACAAGAGAGAGAGAGAGAGAGAGAGAAACGGGTCAGAGCCCGATAGTGTATATGATTTAAAAATTGTTTAGCAAGTATTTAAAATGATACAGGCCAATGCAACAACATATTAGTGCGACACTCCCTTGAGAAATTCTCACCTCTCTTCTCATGTGCACACATATCGCACTAACCTTCCCAACGGTTTGTCTTATCATTTATCGCACTAATCTTCCCAATGATTTAACTTATCTTAGCTTACTCGTAAGATTCAAAATTTAACGATTCAATTGTTTGAAAAGGATATTTCAATTAGCAACCCAAGGTTCTCATTTTTAACTTTATAAATCAATAAAGTTTTCCAATGTCATATTATACTTTTTCAAAACAAGTATTTACAATTTGAGTCATCAACCATGTCCTACATATCTCATCACAGTAGGCAGTTCCAGATTTCAGAATTTCATATATATATTAACTACTCATAAAATATATATATATCACAACAGCACCCCAAATAACAACTATGGTGCGGGCATACTCTACTATCCAATCCCCGTATCACTCGTACTAAGGGAATACAGATTCGGAATCACTCTCGAACTGTATTAACACATACTCAAACAATATTGAGACAAAGTATAGATTCCAAGTCTCTCAGGATCGTCTGAACTATCACTGCGATAGCCTGTACCAAGGATACCTATACACAAACAAAATGAGGTGAAGCATAGATTCCAAGTCTCTAAGAGGAAAGCACATACCCGCATCTCTTAGGACCGTCTGAACTATCATTCCGATAGCCTGTACCAAGGATATCTATCTTCTAGGGTACAAGTCAATATCCCCCATAAAGGTCCCATCGAGATAAGACTGTCCCAGCGCGGAAACCTCAGGGATAGCAAGTAGCGTGGGCATGATTTTTACACATAGATAGTATATGCATACACAATCATATAACTATCCTAATATTACCATATCAATAATGGGTAAATTCTCAATTCCCATAATTACGACATTTGTATTTATTTCTCATTATTTAGTTATCACGTATAACCATTCACATCTTATTTTAATTTGAGGAACTTTTCCACTTACTACATAACGCTCATGGATTCTATCCTCCCTAGTATAAAATTCAGTAGGTATACACATTTGTCCCAAAGTAACTCTCTTACGTGTCTCTCTCTTTAAATCATAAATTCATCGACCCTTATGTAATTATCCCAAAATACAAACTTTGCCCGACATCAAGGGTCCCAAAATCTATTCACATGTCCTACTGGTCTTCCCTATCTCCCAAAATATTGTATTAAGGATGCCCAAGAATTATCTCACAATAAATTGAATTTAACTCTTTTAAAAGGAAATAGGAGTCTGCCCTAACCGGACCGATCCGCCTCAGACCCGAACCGATCCGACTACTGAAGGCCAGTATACCCCGGATCGCAAGCGAACCGATAAAGCCTAGAAAAGAACCGATCCGATCATCAACGGACCGATCCGCCTCAGAATAAAAGAACCGATCCGATCAATCGGACCGATCCGCCTCAGACCCGGACCGGTCCGCCTGGGATAAACTTAAACGATTTCGCAGAATTTCAGTTACGAGTTTCATCTTCTAACTTAAACCAAATCCATATTTTACAATCCCAAATGTCTCAAAATTTGTACTACTAACATCCTAACATGATATCATACATTTCCTACGTAAAGCATGTCAATTTACGTCACTAACCATGGATTAATCATGCCATAATTCATTTAAATATTCAAGAACCCTAGAAATCTCTAAATCATGGTTCCAATCTATTTTTCCAGAAATTTATTCTTATAAACATCATAATTTCGTGGTTAAATTCCTCTACATGGAAAGGGTTTCCATAATTATCATTTAAACCATAACTACATGCGATTCCTATCTCAAATCTTAGGTTTTCTTCCATAAAACTCATCCTAATCATTCCTACACTAATATGAAAAATGCATCAACGAAATAAGCAAGATAAATACTTGCATGGGATTTTTGGTGTTCTGATTTGCAGATGATTTTGGTGTGGTTGCGTAGTCCGTTGCGCGATCTACGCGTTGGTGGTGGTGGCGGTGCAAACGGATGGCTTTCCGTGCCTTGGATTGCTTTGGAAGCTCTCTCCTTCCCTCTCCTATGGATGTCTCTTGTCTTTGGTTGTTCTAACCCTTGAAGACAACCTTAGTCATCTGATATAACCCTTGAAATTTCGTGGGTTTAATTACCCAAAAGTACAATATGACTAAAATGCCCTCCCGGGGTACTAATTAGGCCTAAAAACGTCTCGAGACTCAAATAAAACCCCAGGGTATACTTTTCTGACTATCTCGACCCTTCCGGACGCGTTGGCGCACTCAAAACGACCATACGGAGAACTTATAAAATATTCACTTTTATTAATCCACATTTAGTCCCGACACGACACAGGCGCGTCCCGACTTAAATTTCCACAATTGTCATTTTATTCACACGTGAAAATATTATAAAAATAAATCTCATATATTACTATACTCATCCAGTAATATGCAACAAATAATATATTCCCAATAATTACTAACTCTTGTCACGCTAGTAAATATTTAAAATAACATTTCGGATTAAAATTAAATTAATTTATCTCAATCAAATTTAATAAATCCTTAAATTTAAAAGCCATGAAAATACGGGGTATTACATGTTATGAGTGATAAGGATGTCTTTCTTTCCTCCCGATTGCACTCCGGTGGTAATGATGATGCAAAAACTTGTTGGATCTTCTAAAAACCTCTTTTATTCCTCTCTAATGGTCTCTCCTCTCTCCTCTTTTGATTTCTTAGGGTTAGAATATGTTTTGCTGATGCCCGAACTTGTTAGGCTTAGGTTTATAATCTCAATTAGGCTAATGGGCCAAACCCAAATGACCCGAACACCCCCGTGTGCGCTCGGTTATGACTAAAAAGTCCCCAGGACCCAAATATTACCCTCGAATACACTATTCTGACTATTTCGACCCTTTCAGAATCAACTGTGACCTCGAAATCACCATTTGAGTCACTCTAAAATAATTTCCTATCTCGATCTCATATAGTCTACACTCGACATTCGGTTGAGATATACCATTATCACATCACTATCACTCGTTATGACGTAGAAATAATTATTTACTATTCACTTAGTATTTATATTCGATAAACATTAATCATTTTCTCTCTCAATTAATACTTTAACCAACACGTAATATTTAATTCAATAAAATTATGGCACACGTGTAATATAAAATGACCGAATTAAATAAATTTTAAATATTCAGAAATACAGGGTGTTGCATACTTACCTCCTTTCAAACGAATTTTGCCCTCGAAATTGGGACGTACATGCGGTGAATAACTCTGGTACTACTCACGCATGTCATCCTTTTGCTCTCACGTTGACCCGTCAGTATTGTGGTGCCCCTACTGAACTCGAACCAAGGGTACCCCCTTAGACCGTAGATTACACTCACTACGATCAAGTATCACCATCAGTCTCTCCTTGTACGAGATATCTGGCTCCAAATCGATCTCCTATAATGGGACATGTCAAAAAACTATCTCACTCCTCTGATACCTCTTCAACTATGACACGTTAAACACATCGTGGATCCATTGTAGGTGCTCCGGTAGTCCTAGCCTATGTGCTACTGGTCCCACCCTCTCGATAATAAAAAACGGTCCCACATATCTCGGCGCTAGCTTCCCCTTCTTACCGAACCTCACCACCCCCTTTATAGGAGACACCCACACCAACACCAAGTCACCAACTTTAAGCTCTATGTGCTCATGTTTGCATCGGCATAAATCTTCTACCTATCCCAAGCTATACGGATGCAATCTCAAATTAGCTCAATCTTGGTCATGGTGTCCTGAATTATTTCTGGCCCCAATAGCTTGTTGTCCCCCATCTCTAACCAATAAGCGGGTGAACGACTGCCTCAAATGGTTCCATGTTGATGGTCAACTAGTAGGAGTTATTATATATAACCTCCACCAAAGGAAGGTACTGCTCCCGCCCTCCTCCGAAGCCAAGTATGCCCATCCGTAGCATATCCTCAAGCATTTAATTAACTTTATCGTTATGTTCATCTGTCTATGGGTGATACGTTGTACTCAACCATAAATCTATGCCCTTCGCCTCCTGAAAGCTCTGCCAGAAATGAGACACAAAGATCTTGTCCTGATCGGACACAATATTAATTGGAACCCGTGTAACCTCAATATCTCAGCGATAAACACCTGTGCATACTGCCTCATTTCAAAATTCGTACAAAATGGAAGAAAATGGGCCACCTTAGTCAACTGATCCACTGCCACCATATAGATTCATGACCTCATTACGATATCGATGATCCAATAATTAAATCCATGGAGATACTCTCCACCTTCCACACGGGAATATCGAGTGGCTACAACATCCATGTCAGTCTCTAATGGACTACTTTCACTAGCTGGCAGGTAGCACAGTTTCGCTATGTCCCACTTCATCCCCGACCACTAGTACTGTCTGCGTATATCTTGGTACATGTTATCCCCACCAGCATGAATCGTAAACCTAGACCCGTGAGACTCTGACATCACTATATGTCTCAAATCCTCATCCTCTGGAACCATGAGTCTCCCATTAAAACTATAACCTCCCTCTGAACTGAAAGAATAAGATTCTACCCCATTAACTAATAACAGGCGAACTCTATCCTGACAATACTGATCCCCTACCTGGGCTTTCACTACCCTCGTAACAATCTCGAGAGTGAGATCCAATATGGACATACGGGCCCTGGAAATCTCATCGCCATGTCGAGGTTCTCTCTACTTTGCCTTCCAAACCTCCTTTATCTCCCCCGTAAGTCGTCGGCTCAACACGTTTGCCACCATGTTAGCCTTCCTAGGAAGATACTGGATATCAAACTGGTAATCCTTCACAAACTCCAACCACCTCCTCTACCTCATGTTTAGATCCTTCTTCGTGAATAGTTACTAAAGAGATTTATGGTCTGTGAACAGGGTAAACAACTCTCCCAAAAGATAATGCCTCCAAATCCTCAAGGTAAACACAACCGCTATTAACTCCAAGTGTGTGGAGTAATTTCTCTTGTGGGGATTAAGATTATGAGATGCATAAGCTATTGCCCTCTCCTCCTGCTGTAGTACACCCCCAAGTCCCTGCAAGGATGAATTTATGTAGACATGATAATCCACTCCTCCCCTATGCAGTGGTCGTCCCAAATAAACGGCACCCCCTTGCGAGTCAGATTCATTAACGGACCCACAATCTTTGAGAAATCCCAAATGAATCATCTATGGCATCCGACCAATCCTAGAAAACTATAAACCTCGGTCGATGGCGTGGGCTATCCCCACTCCCTCACCCCCGACACCTTACTCGGATCCACCGGTATACTCCTGTCAGACATAATGTGGACCAAAAAATGTACCTCCCGAAGTCAAAACCCATATTTATCAAATTTCGTATACAAATGGTGATCCCGTAGTGTTTGTAAAACCATCCGCAGATGCTCAACATGTTCATCCTCAGAGCGAGAGTAAACTAGAATATCATCGATGAACACAATCATGAACTCGTCAAGGAACTCACTAAAAACCCAATTCATTAAATCCATGAACACTATTGGCGCATTGGTGAGCTCAAACGGAATCACCCTAAACTCGTATGACCCATGTCGTGTCAGAAAAGTAGTCTTAGGAAAGTCCTCCTCTCTGACGCGCAACTAATGATAATCGAACCTCAAATATATTTTGGAGAAGAAAGTTGCTCCCCCTCAAATGGTTGAACTGATCATCTATCTGAGGCGGTTGATACTTATTCTAAATCATGTCCTTATTCAACTCCCTGTAATCAATACATAACCGAAGTGATCCATTAGGGTTGTGCATCGAAATCGTAAACCCGAAGAACCGAACCAAACCGACCTCTATAGTTTGGGTTGGGTCAGTTTTTTTAGTTATGGGTTGGTTTTGGTTACCAAAAAAATGATGCAGTCGGTTCGATTCTCAGTTTAGTATGTAAACCAAACCAAATAAAAAACCGAACCATAGTACCGAACCAAAAACTCGAGCCTAAAACCGATATTTAGAACTGAAGTTAGACCCAGACATTTTAGTCCTTTAGCAGCTAATACAAGTAAATGTAATGTAGGGTTCATTTCACTCATAACAAGAGCAGCCGTCAAACTCAAAAAATAGGGTTTCGTCTCTCTCTCTCTCTCTCTCTCTCGTCTTCTCCAGTCACTTCGTCTTCTCCAGTGAAGGTAACTCGTTTACTAATTTCATTTTCATTTCGTTTACTGATTTCATCTTTTCTAGTTTGAAACATTTCGTTTGGTTTCATTTACTGATTTCGGTAAACATTTAGTTTACTCATTTTGTTTACTGATTTCGTTTCAAATGTCTACTGCTACTGCTAAATCAAACGCCTTCTCTAGTTTTCGTTTACTGGTTTATTGAGAGTAAATGAAAAAAAATGTTTTATTACTACCATAACTGATTTATTAGATTTAGTGAGGGAAAAAAATGTTAGAGACGAATCATAACTGATACATTTTTTCGTAGAAAAAAGTGTTGTTTCCTACTGCCATTTATTTCATATTTGTTCATTTGTGATTTAAAAATGTTAGTAATACTAACTGTTAGAACTACTATTATGCTAACTGTTAGTATAATATTTTCATTATTTGTATAATAGTAGTTCCATATTTTAACTATTAGTATAATATTTTAACTGTTAGCATAAGTTAGTATAATAGTAGTTCCATATTTTAACTATTAGTATGTATTAGTATGTTAGCATTAGTATATAGCATAAGTTAGTATAATATTAGAATTGTTAACAGTTATAATTCTCTTTATGAGTTATAATAGTAATATGTTAGCATAAGTTAGTATAACAGTTATAAGTCATATTATAAATATTAGCATATGTCAGTATGACTTCAATTGGAAATTTGCAGAAACGCTTTCATTGAATAGGAACAAATGAACAGGAACTGTGAATCGACCCAAACCAAATCGAGAACCATTGTTTCGGTTCGGTTTGGTTCGATTCAATATATATTTCGGTTTGGCTCTGGTTCTAAAACTAGATAATCGAACCATTTCGGTTCTGGTTCGGGTTCAATAATGGAACCGAACCAACTCGAACTATGTACAACCCTATGATCCATCCCTCTTCTTGACGAAAAACATCGGCGCACCCTACGGTGATGTACTCTGTCTAATAAAACCCTGCCTAAGGGCGGTTAAATCTACTCCCTCATCTCAGATGGGGCCATGCGATAAGGCGCTCGGGTTATTGGCCTCGTACCCGGTGCTACTCAATAATGAACTCACTTTCCTAGCTAGGTTGTAACCCGGGTATCTCCTGAAACACATCCTCAAACTCCCTCATTACTGGAATCGAGTCTAACAAAACAATCACCTCCTGTGATGTCTCCTCCTCAATGTAATACAAATGTGTGCTCGACCCTCCCTCAGGAAGAGGCATCGCCACTAAGAACATCTCCTTCCCTAGAATTGAGAACATAATAGTCCTCCCAAAACAATCCACTATCGCCCGGTATCCAGCTAACCAATCCATACGCAAAATGATGTCATAACCCTCCATATCTAACACGAGAAGGTCGGCGGTTAAACATAATCCACCCACATCGATGTCCACACCCCTACATATCGAGTGTAGAAGTAACCAACTACTCAATGTTGACTCCGCACACATAAGGAGACTACTGGTTGTCTCTAGTAGACCATAAGCTCGTGCAAATGTAGTATATATGAAAGAGTGTAATGCCCCCATATCGAAAAAAAATCCTAACCTTACGCCCATGAATAGGAAACATACCTTTAAAAACTGGTGGCGCTTGCGATGCCCATGGCATGACTGCATATCGAACATTATAGGCACATCCGTATCGCAATTGTTCCTGATGTTGTAGGGCTGGGGGAGTTGATGTTGTAAAGGCTAAGTGCGATTGCTGCCCCTATTGGACATCCTGTTGCGGTACCCTACCCCGCTGTGAGCAATCTTTCTTTTTGATGACTCACCTCCCCACAAATAAAATAACGACCAATGAAGTTTTTCTTCTTTTGACCCTGTTGATTTGATTGAGGATTACCCTTAGCTCGCTGTGGACAAAGTCGACGCTTGTAGCCATGCTCTCCACATTTAAAACATTCACTCTTGAAGTCTCCCTACTTCCGGCTTTTTTGGCCCTGGTAGTCTCGACTCTGCTGACCCTTTCCATTATTCTCTTGGCCCTCATGGCCTCGAGTACCCTGTTGATGTTGCTTTGACGTTACACCACTACTGTTACTTTATGAAATGCCTACCTGACTAGGTTCCCTTGCTCTTTCGTCCCTATCAGCTGAAAACGATGCTCTCGGTAGTGCAATAATGCAGCAGTAACTGCTTGTGCTATAATACTATCTACCAATGTGGCAGTTACCATTATAACACCCCACCTAATAAAATACCGTGCGATCACTCATGTACCAAATTAAAACAGGAGTCGCATATGGTTCATTCTTAGCATCACTGTCAAAAATCAAATTAATTACTAATAACCTATTACGCTGGCGTAAAAAAATTTATTTAACTAATCTTTTAAACAAATAAATCAATTAAAACATTCACACAGTTTATAAGAATGAAACTGAAATAAAATAAAATAACTGAACACTCGGTTTAATAATATACAATCAATAAATGTAATAGGGCTTTCGGCTCGAATGTACCTCTTATCAAGATTACAAGGATATAAGCGTCTACAGTAAATCTGCATGCATCCACAGCTGCTGGAGCAGACGTCTGACTCAAAGGAATCGTCATCGAGGCGTCCCTGTGTCTGGACACCTATATATATATATATATATATATATATATATATATATATATATATATATATAGAGAGAGAGAGAGAGAGAGAATGGATCTAGTGCGGACCTTGTTTGCGGACTAAGTATGCGGACTAGCTACAGTCCAAAACTTACCTAGGGACCACTTTTGTCTTTATATGTTTTCGTCTTTTTCTAAAGTTTTTGGGAATAGGATTTTCTACCCCAATGATTTATAAAGTCTTTTAAGCTTATTTTAAAACTTAATTAATCTGGGAGTCTAATTGTAGAAGTTTCAGGGCTACTGCTACTTCTTAAGCTTCTTCCGTCACTATCGTATTGGAATTCTGAATAGCGAGGATTATCTGTGTAAATTGTTTCTTCAGGAAGTCTAGAATTTGAAAGAGGTTTTGATGGAAAATATTCTAGTCCTAAATACCTTATACGGTATCGTGGGTTTATCTGTCTAGTTTCTTTATATATTTGATTAATAATATCAATTATATCGTTATCTATAAATTCATCTAAATTATTGTCACCATAAGATGACAAAAATCTACGGTATGTTCTAGGGGCAGCTGTCTCTACATTTTTAAGGAGAGGACGGATTCCTCCGGCTATAATTAAAGTAGCCTTTGTTTCAGCTAACCTTTTACGTCTAATAAATTTTAATACGTCTATACTGTCTTCAAGTATCCTAGTGTATTCTTGATATTTTTCAGGTCTTGATAGTTCTTCTGCAAAATCTTCAGTTCTTAACTTTTGTCTAAAGAGATCACGGATCCCTGTTCTAATTATTTCTATTCTAGGTACTTCTCTTCTTAACCACTCGATAATCGGGTCAATGTATTTAAACGTACCACCTGCGTATATTAAAGCAGATTCTATAAGTTCTTTATCTTTAGTGTCTGTAAGAGTCCAGTCTTGAATTTTTAGTTAAGTCTAAACTTGTTTGATTAACAAATTCTAAAAAGTCTTTAGTGATTTGTAAGCTCATATAAGATTTTTCTTTAAAGAAATAATATGTAAAAATAGTTAAGGGTTTGATTCGAGTTATACCTTCCTTCTGGTCTGCAATATCTTTATCTTCTTCCCTTTGTCTCTTCAGCTTTGTCACTATTCTTCTCCGGTCTCGGCCTCCTACAACTCTCTCTTTATGTGTCGCACCTCAATCCACTACTTTGGCGGTTGACCCATTTCCTGCCTGTGCGCCTTCACGCCTAACGCCCACCTGGCTAACGGCTCATGGCAAATCGGCACCTGACGGCAGTTCACTAGTATAACACCTTGTGTGCTACACCAGAGGTTCCACACAATAGTCCTCTATGAACAGAAAGTTGGAGACAATTTGGAAAATAATAACAACTCAACATAAGAGATTTCTGGAAAACAAAATACTTTTATTGCATAGCATAAGTAAATACAACTCTCCCCTCTCCCCTAACTATGAGAGGTTTACTCACTCATATACATATTACTCTCTACAAGCATACTCTCTCTCTAATACTGGAAGTCTAGCAATCTCTCACTCTCTAACTCCTACAACTGATGTCTAAAACATAAATGGACGCTCCCTTTTATAGATCAAGGGCACTACAAAATGACTGGTAATCGGTTACAAAAAGCAATCCGGTTGAAAGCATTAATTATTAAAGCAATACTGTCTTCAGAATCTTACCAGCTTGGTCTACAGGCTTTTATCGTCTTTTGATAATTTGGGGGGACCTCTTTCTTTATAAAAATAAAGGTGTGCCAAGTCTTCATCATAGTCTTGTCGTTTTGTAATAATGCAAGAGCATCAAACAAAGTCTTCGTCCTTTTCATCAGTCTGATGGCCCATATGGGGCAGGCATCCCTTTGCTTTATGAAAAGCATGGTCTAGGCAAATGATTCTTTCATCTTTAATAATTCATCTACCACTGAGGGGCCCTTCTTTGTCGTGTCTGTGTCTTCTTCTGCCTTGTCCTGGTTTGAGAGGGTGTTATTGAAAAATTCATCGATTAGGCCTACCGTTCTAAGGCTGGCTGGCAAAGCTATCTCTACCATTTCTTTATATTCTTTCTTGAGTCTTCCATTGAATGACTCATTAGCTTGGATTATTAGGTCTTCTTTGTGGTAGGCAGTGTACCACCTGTCTTCTCCTGTCAATAACTCCATGATTTCAATTATTTCCATGGCTTGAGCGATCTGGAGCTTGGACTTATCAAAAATTAAATATTTAATCTTGTCTTCTGATAGGATCTCAACATCTTCAAATGTATAATTAGAAAATCTAACAATTCAAAATCCTTCCACTCTCATTCCTCCGTAGGAACTTGGAGCAATTTTATAGATTCTAGAAAATAAAGGAAGGAAATCTTCTACCTTTTTGACATACTCATGGACTATTTTTCCAAGAGCAACAGAGTCTTCTATAGTCTCAATTTGGATGAGTCCGATGAACACTTAGTCTGCTAAGGTTATCTGGGCAATTTCTGCTTTTCCAGCAAGATAAATCTTTGGAATGTCTTTGAAGAAACCTTTCATTATTAAAGCATCTCCATTAGTCTCAGATAATAACATATTGAAATGTTCAATAATGCTATTAGATTCTTTCTTATAGTCTTCTGTTAATGGAAGATTATTATAACCAAATGGTATAACAATCTTAGTCTTAAAAGTCTTTTTCTGATAACAAAAATTATCAGTGGGTCTAGCTTTGGAGGATTCTCCAAGAGTCTGACTATAGGTTTGAGTCTGTGGTCTAGGTATAGCAGTACCACTGAGTTGGGTAACTGCAAGTCTTTGAGTCCTCATAAATCTGGCAATAGCTACCAAATTTTATTTGAACTCGATCCAAAGTCTATTCTTTACGTTCCACCATATGGCATCTATAAGGGTATTTTCGTCTTCTGAGAATTCTCGTCTAAATTTGATCAAGTCTGGGTATCTTTGATCGGGTCTATATTGGGGAAAATACATCTTCCCAATAAGTTTATTTTGAGAAATAATCTTTTGTCTAGATTTTCCAGGAGGAACTAAGATATCATCAAAGTTCTCTAGGATTGGTCTTTCTTGAGAGTCTTGAATATGAGTCTGTCTTTGCGTTACACCGGCATTTGGTCTTACGTGTCTAAGATAGTCTGCAACGTCTTCCTTGTTCAGTCTATTCGTTTCAGAGGAACTCATGTCTTCTAGGTCTTCTGTTTGCAACATAAAACATGAAATAATATTAGTGTTAGCAAACATTGGCTCTCTTGATATAATGTCTGGAATGGTATTTTTACTTCCCTTAATATGTATAACAGAGAAGTCATAACCATTAAGCAATTGTTGCCATCTAATTAATCTATTAGTCCTTGATTTGGACAAGTCTAAATCTCTGAATTTTACTACATAAGAAGAGTCAGTATAAACAGTAAAATGTTTAGGTCTAAGAAACAACATATATTTTTCTATTGCCCTTACTATGGCTAAAACTTCTTTTTCACGGGCAGTGTATCTTGTTTCTGGGTCTGTAAAGGTTCCAGAACTATGTCTACAAAGTTTCTTCTTTTTTGTCTGATGATCAATGGCAAAGTATACTGCTCCCCATTGCTTATCAGAGGCATATGTTTCTACTATAAACTGGTCTTCTGCATTAGGCAGTTCAAGTAAAGGAATGTTCTTGACTGAATCTTTAATTTGTCTTATTACTTCAAAATCATCTTTAGTCCAATAAAAGGGATTAGTTTTGTCTGTTCCTTTTAATTTGGATGTTAAGCTTTGTCTTTTTGAAGCAAGATCTTTAATAAAGTCTGCAGCACAATTAAGCAATCCTAAAAATGATTATAATTGTTTTCTATCTTTGAGTTGGTCTGAAAACTCAAGAATCTTTTTAGTTGTGTGTTATGCTAAGGATAGTTTTCCCTTATTAATATGCATTCCCACAAAGTCTATCTCAGTCTGAAATAATTGCATTTTCCTTTCGAAAATAACAATACCATGTTTTTCTAATTCTAAAATAATCTTTTTAAGATGGTCTACATGCTCTATCTCAGTCTTACTTGCTACAAGAATATCATCTATGTAAACAAGACAAAATTCTGAATAAGGTCTAAATATATTATCCATTCTTCTTTGGAAAACTTGAGGAGCATTCAAGTATCCAAATAGCATGACTAGCCATTCGTATTTTCCTTGGGGCACACTAAAGATTGTCCAAGTAATACTATCTAGATGCATCTTAATTTGCCAGAAGCCTGATTTGCAATCAAACTTACTGAATATAATTTTGTCTTCAATTAAATTAATCAAATTATTCTTGTCTGGTATCTTATAAGAATCAAACTCACAATTCTTATTTAATTGTCTATAATCTATAACCATGCGTCTTTTTCCTCTTTTACGTTCAGATTCATTTTGAACATAGAAGCCTAAGCTATTATGTCTACTTTTACTTTCTCTAATAATGCCTATCTTAAGCATTTCATCTATGTTTTTCTTGAATTCTTCTCTATCTTCTTGTGAGTATCCGTTCTTATAGGTTCCACCATTAATAGTGGCATCTGGGTTAATAGGGATGATTTCACAATAGCTTTGGTCTTTATCCCACTTAGGTATGGGATTTTCTCCTAAAGTAGGGTCAGCTAGTTGCCTAATCTTTTCCTTTTCTACTTATATATCCATTTTCTTTTGTTTGGATATAGTTTGAACCTGTAATAAGGTCTGTTGGGCTTGATCTAAAATGTCTTGTTGTATAAGCGCTATTTGCTTATAACACTTTTGGTCTGGACACTTACACTCTTTTTGTAAGGGTTTAGTAATTTCTAAGGCTTCTTGTTGGGTTGTAGGTCTAGGTCCACCATGATCAGCTGAAGAACTCTGATGTTTAAGGGGTCTATAATTTGGTTTGACCTGCATAAGGTCAAAGGCAATCTTATGATCTATTAGAGGGGCTTTAATATTAAATTCCTCTTGATCACTAATTAATATCTTATCATTATACTGAGTATAAGGATGATATTTACTAATAAAGTCTTGTCCTAAAATAATGTTTCCTGTGAAACTAGGACGAGGGTCCATTATCCAAAACCGATGATTGACGATTTTGTTAGTCTGATTTCTTAATTTAAAATAAATAGGAATAGTCTGGAAATATAAGGTAAATGGATCTCCATTAGCCACTTTACCATAGATTTCTTGAGTACTTTCTAAGAAATAGTCTTCAGGGAAGGCATTAGCCTTGCAAATACTCTGAGATCACCCTGTATCTATAAAAGCTGAAAGTCTTTTAGGATAGTCTTTATGTTGAACAAATAATTCTACAAAACAAGCATGTAGTTTAGTAGAAATTCCTAAATTGTTCTTTTCTAAAATAGATATTCCTTTCTGAGGTTTATCTATAAAATCTAAGGGTATTTGATCTTCTGAACTACTATCAGAATGGTATTCTTCTAAGTCATAGGAAATTCCCTTTCCTTTCAAGTCTTCATTTTCTTGCAATCTTTTGGCTATATTTTTATCAATGTCTTGATAATATGTTTTAATATCTAAGTCTATTTGAGCGTCATACTGGCTAGTATAAATTGCTCTAAATCTAGTTCTCCAACAGTCTTCATGGTAGTGTAATTGACAAATAATACAAACCATAAATAATTCTGTTTGTATAGTCTCAAAATATTCTACGCATCTAAAGTCTTTCTTACTACATTTCATTTCAAATGTACAATAATGTCTTTCATCAAAATAACCTCTAGGTATGTAGGTTAGTAATTCAGGATTACTAACTGTCCATCTTTTCTTTAAAAAGGGGCTTAATATACACTTATACCAAGCGTCTTCAAGGTCTATATATTCGTCATCTAAATTATCTTGATTAGTCTGCATCATATACAAGTCTAGAGTATCCTGAGAGTCTTCATACTCATCAGTATCACTATAGTCTTCCGAATCACTGTCTGTATATACACTATAGATACTAGTATTATCATCATCTTCTATGTCTGATATTTCTATAGCATATAAGATATCTAATTCTTCTTGATCTGCATAGTCTAATATTGTATTAATAATCTTAATACTTTCTTTATTTTTTTTATTAGGGCAGTCTTTAGCAAAGTGTCCTTCCTTGCCGCAAGTCCAACATTCTTTGGTGGCAGTCTTAGATTGAGCTACGTCTTTCTCCTTTCTATAATTAGGAACCTTTTTATACTTACTAGTATTCTTCTTAAAGTATCTTCTTTGGTTAAATCTATTTTTCTTAGTCTTAGGATTCTTTTCCCTAAAGGTAGTAGATTGTCTAAATTTATACTTCTTTGGCAATCCTAAAGGTCTAGTCTTAAACTTTCTATGTTTCCATTCTAATTTCTTTTTGAATTTCTTAGATTCACTTCCACATCCCCATTGGATTGGAGCGATGTCTTTTTCGCCTTTGATTGGAGGGATCTTCTTGAAAGATTCTTCTATCAACTTTTCTTGGGTTATATCACGTCTCTTAGATATGGTCTTTGGCGAAATTGATTCTTTCACCAAGGGAGTTATTCTTAACTCTGGCTACTCCTGGCCAATTCCTATATTCATTAATTAGGATTTGTCCTATGGATGGTATCTTTCTAAAGTATTCATCTTTTAAGGTCTCTCCAAATTCTTTAATTTGGTAATATAGATGCTCGTAATTATTGCTATATTCATTTATCTTATCTAATTTGCAAATGCTAAGGAGGGCTAACTTAGTTTTTGCTAGGTCTTGTTCATTGATCTGAGCTAGATGTCCAGCTCCAATGAATTCTGAAGTGAACAATTGAATATATTTCAATTGATCTTTCTTCTATATTTTCCTTCATCTTCTCAACCTTAGCTAAGGAGTCTTTATCTGTAGCCTTTCTTAAACTATCTAAGTAATCTTTTGCAATACCTCTAATGGATTGCTCAGCGTACTGCTTACATGAATTTGCATCCCATTGTTCATTAGATGCAAAACACATGTTCATCTGGTTATGCCATTCATCTAAGGCTTTCTTCCTATCTTGAACATTGTCTAAGTTAAGGTATATACCTAATGGATTTATGGCTTGGCTTGCCATAGTCTTAACAGGAGTGAAACTCTTGTCACTAGTTGGAAAGTCTTTTATATAATCAGGTTTAGTCTTAACTACGGTGCTTGAGTATATAGGAATATTTATTCCTATTGGTTTACTAAAAAGTCTAGGAGCATCTTCTAGCCTACTACTACTTCATATCTCTTGTTTACTAGGTTCAACTTGTGTAGCTGGCATTAATCTTTGTTCTCCTTCTTCTATTAGTCTTATGTTTCTAAGAAGTTCCTTTGTATTCTTAGCTTCTTTTAATTTTAATATGCGGTCTTGGGCTATCATATTAAATCTTTCTCTTTCTTGAAACCTAACAAAATGACTTTTCTTAAGGTTATCTTTAAATGTCTTCATATCCAATTCTGAGGGTTCATGTCCAAAGTTTTGGATCCTAGCTTTTTCTTTAATTAAGTCTTTTTGTTCAAATGATCTTCTAGGTCTAATTATCGGGGATTGTCTTAGTAAACTAGCACTAGTCTTACTACTACATTCTCCTTATGAAGGATCATTGATTATGGCTTCTCCTATATTCCTAAATCTAATTTCTTCGGTCTGAATATTCTTATTAACGATCTTAGGAGGACCAAACTGGATGGTAACATTTCCAATGACGTCATCTTGATTAATAAACAAAGGTTTATTTTATATAGTCTTAGTTTCTTGAAATTCGGGCAATTTCCAGAGAGTCTTATCTTTTTCTTTCATAGGTCCAGTATTCCTAATACTGTAAGTATGATTATAATCTGACACATTGGTTCTAACTAAGATTTCTTCATTAAGTCTACCGCTAGGAATTCCCGACTGCATTCCTTCATAAGGAAATTGGGAGAACTTCACATAGCTTTGGAATTCTATATTTATATTAGCGTTTGGGATAATATAGTCTTCATAGCCACTAGCATATAAGATTAACTTAAAATGTTTGGCTGTGTCTACAGTTACTGTAAATGCCGGAATGACATTAAAGTATCCTATGTTGTCTGATATTTCCAATTGGGCTATCCCAATAAGGCTTTTCTCAAAATCTTTCCATCTTTTGTCTACTAAACAACATAATATGTTGATATTATTTTGAGGTCTATGTAATCCTTGGATTCTTGCTTGAAAGAGTCCAAAGGTTAGGAATTGGAACTTCCTATCAGTTCTTCTAGATCTAAGCCATTCTGAGTCAAATACTTGGAGCTCAGTATAGGATTTGTCTAACACATAATTTCTACAATGGTAGGTCATGTTATAATTGGGAGTCTTAGGAGTGGCACCTTCTTTAAACAAGTCTATGTATCTAACGGCTGTAAGTTATCCATTATGAATGGAATCTTCAACAATCTTCCAGACAACTTCACCCCATTCTTTCCATTGGAGAGGATTGGTGAAATTTCTTTCTTTCCACCATGTCCTAACATTGGAGGATCATTCCTTAAGTCTTTGGAGCATATGATTACTCTGTCCAATATTTGGGATAGAGCTAACTATCTTACTAGTCTTATCTAATCCATCATTTATGACTCGTCTACCTTTGGTATTCTTTTCTTTAGTTTCTATAGGAGGGGATTCTCTAAATTTACAGGTGGTTACCTGTTTTTGTTCAAGTCTTTTTTCAATTCTTTCTAAGAAGTATGAATAATCCTTTTATCTTTTTATCTGATTAAGGATTTCTTCTTTAAAATTCTTATTCTCTTTTCTAGTCTTCTAAGAAGTTTCTTCACTATGTCTATCTAGAGAATTGACAATAGTTTTACCAATATTAGTAATATAGTCTTTTACTTCATTATCTTTTTCTTGTTGTTGCATAGATCTAATTTCTATGGCTTCTACAGTCTTTTTAATTTTATCTGACCTAGTTAGAATAAAAGGAGAGTCTATTTCTGCTTGGGATGGTTTATTATATACGGCCTTAATTATGTTTATAATTTCTTCGTATTTTTCTTCTACTTGGGCCATGTCTAGTTTAAGTTCATTAATAATACTATCAATTTTGGATAGGTTATGTCTTTCCATATTATTAAGGTAATTTGCTAAATTCTGTTGGAATTTAACAAAGCCTGTATAGAAGGTAGTTAATCCTTTTGTCTTAGCCTTTAGATCTAAATGAAAGTCTTTAACAAAGCTACTATTATAATCTTGGGTAACTGCTATGGAGGTAGAAATTAAATTTAATCTTTCTAATATAAGTCTAGTTGCCTTAGCCGCGTTGGCAATTTCATTTTCATTTATCTTATAATAAAATCTATCATCATTTATCTTTTCTAAAATTCTTTGATAAAATTCTGATAAAGTCTGAATGGAGAGGTCTCTAGGTACCTCATTCCAATTTGATCTAACTATCTCCATTAGGAAGATAACTATCTAGTCTAGGGATAAGCTTAGCTTGTTCTTTAGTAAGTTTAATTAACTCACTATCTTGATTTTTAATTAAAGTTTTAATTTCTAAAATGTCTTTGTTAAGGACTTTTATATGATTAGTCTTAATATTTATTTCTTGTAACACGTGTACAAGGTCTATTGGGATTTGATTATCTATGTCTAATAATCTTTTAGAGATATTTTTGATCTCCGTTTCTAGGGTTTGGGTGTCTTTTATTAATTGTCTTAATATAAGGAGTATACACTTTTTTGGTCTATTAAACTATTAATAGCACTAGCAGTGACTTGTCTACTGTCTGCGTGTTTAGATGGGATATGTTCAATGTGTGAACAACCATCTATGTGAGAGGTTAAACAACCTACTGAGTCTAAATCAGTTATAGGTATAGGTTGGTAGTCTGGATTGGTTCCAAAATATCTTGGTAAATGCGAGGGATAAATCCCAAGGGCATTAATGTCTTTTTGCTATAAGTTTAAAAGGAACGTCTTATGGCTCTGATACCAGAATTGGGGTTTGGTCGGAATTCAGTGAGTTTCTTATTTCTAAAGTCTTAAAGCTTAAAATGCAAAATTGTTATCTAAAGGTATTGGGGTCTAAAGTAGAATATTACTAAAGGTCTTACTTTTGTCTTATTATGGACCTCACATAAGGACCTCACTTGAGCCTATGCCTATATATATATATATAGCAAAAGAGGGGAAAAGTAGATAAACGGGTCAGAGCCCGAGTTGTGAAAATATTTTGCAAGTGCATAAATGCTATATTTTACCTCATATTTAAATTTGGTATCGCACTCCCATGAGATACCCCTCACCCCTCTTCTATTAGTGCACACCCAACGCATCCATTTAAAACCCCCAGTTAAGCTACCCCGCCAAACTACTCTATCTCACCTGACCTGTAGAAACCTCGAAACCCGAGTACTAAGGGCTAAACTTCCCCATTCTCAACACTGCACTGCGTTCGTGCATGGGGTGTCTCGCGAAGCGAAATCCAGACAAGGAATCCCCCCGATACACTACTACTTGGCAGTGTCAATCGTCGAGATCCATTAGGTCCTCAGTACAAAATGTACATATTTACATACTCATATAATTATATACATATCATACTCACTCTCATATACATAACACTATATACGTCCGGATATAATCTCCCGGAATGAGAATTAATCCTTTTTCATTTTTATCCTTTTACTCTAGCAGAGATATATAATATCTTATTCGCATTCACAAGTAATATATTATACACACAAGTATACTAACCATCCCAACGAGCTATAACTCGAGGATGTGGTCTCTCAATGCTATCATCTTCCAGGACATTACTCACATACCATCCTGGTTACCAGCTGTCGGACTAAATATCATCGACATGGTAAGAAATAAATCACAACGTATGGGAAGCGGTCATAGTTTCTCCCAGGGAATGAGACAAAACATACCCACCATGTCTCACCCCTAATAAAATCACACAATATAACCATGGACGCTACGACCTGGGGACTATACGCTCCCTGCTCCTCAAGCCAGGGGCCTCACCCTCTTCGCGCAACTTCCCATGACAACATTAGAGGGGGTATGCTTCACACACACACACACACACACACACACACACATATATATATATATATATATATATATATATATATACACCATTTACACATAGATATATATACATAATCGTATCATATTATATATATACTGTAATCACATCGTATATATATATTCTACATCATTCCTCAAATATATAAAAATGTCCATAATGGCCAATCACACATAACGATGGCCATAATCCCAAAGATTCTCACTTATAATAACATTTGAGTATTAGCACACTCACGATACTAAACTCAAAAGTATTCCCTCACTTGATAAATAACCTATACCTTATTCACACTTAAGGATTTATATAATTTCTCCAACTATACCCATTTTATCCCAGTAGTCTCGTAGGATTTACTCAACCATAATCGACACGATTACGTTGTCTACGCGCACAATAATGTATGCCTAAATGCCCACTGAAATTAATCCAAGAAATATTCATCCCTAAACACCCTTAAATAAGTAAGTCATGTATTCCATTTTCCATGAACCCGGGTTCTACATTTCACTCAATTAACAAATTATAGTTCCCCACTCTATTTTAGGAACCATAAACCTCTATTTTCTTAATCCATTTATTTCTCTTCGAAAATAAACAATTAGTGCCACCCAAATATTGCCTCTTCCTAGTCCCCAATAGATTCCATAAAATGGCTAGGAATAAGTCCCCCTAGTTGGATATTTAATTCCTTAATTAAACAAGAAAAAATCATATATTTAGGATTTTATCCCATTTAAACATCACAAGCCGAAATTGCCAAAATTTCTGTATGATCGATCGATCGACCCTTGGCCGTCGATCGATCAAGTCGGGCAGCTTCTTCTCCGGCCCCTGTTTCGGCCATTAACAAACCTCCAAGCTTTGTTTCCTATTATCCCACCAACATATAACCACACTAAACTATATATACACCAAGTAAATAGGTTCTAATCATCCTAGAACCAATAATTAACAACTAAATTCGATTTAATTCCTAAGTTTCTTCAATTTGACATTTTTCGATTTTTAACCATTAAACTTTCGAAAAACCCATTTGATTCACGAAAACCCAATCCCAAAATAATATAATTTGTTTTTTACCAAATTACAATATGAGATTTATGCTCAAAAGGAAATAAAGCAAGTAAACACTTGCCTCGTGGATAAAATCCGACGACCCCGAGTCGAATCCCGCTGAGTTTGGCCGGAACCTCCCTTTTCTTCCTGCTTTCTCTCCTCCTTTCCTCTCCTCTTTCTTTTCTCTATTTTCTTTCCTTTCTCTCCCTCTACCGTGCCTTATATAGGGAGAAAAATGGTTTATCCCTTATTAAACCCAAAAATGACTCGTTTACTCAATTACGAGTCCCTACTGGTCCAAAAATTCCCGAAACTCAATTTCTACCCCCGGATACTTTATTCTGACTATCTCAGCCATTCCGAGACTCATCGCGCAATCGGAATATCCATCCGAGGTACTTGACCGTAAATCACTTAATTAAACCCAATAAAACTTAATGCGGGATTTCCTATTAAAATATTATCCTCTATCGCTTTACCCAGCTGCGACATATAATTAAAATACTCCAGCTCATTTACTTAATCCCAAAAGTAAATATAACACCCTTCAAAATCATCTAATCCTTGAAAACTCCAAAAATTATTATTCACGATAATTTCTTAAATTCCCAAATTACACTTACTTATGAATTTTAATTATCCCCAAAAGTAAGGGGTGTTACAACCATACCCTGCGGTACTTGAGGTACCAATTGAACCTGTCCAGCATTACATCTTCAGGCGATCCAAGCTTGTTGTTCCCTCCTAGGTGACATCAGGAACCACGTCGAATTGTATGAGTTCACAATCAATATAAATATAATAACATAAGAGCGAAATCTCACATACGTAATCATGAATGCAACATTCCTAATAATAGGGCTCTATGTCAAAGAATGCTACGCTAAAATCGTAACAAGACGTACAGATCCTATGGACACTAGAAACTGATGCTCTGATACTATCTGTGACCCCCCACCTATTTTAACCATGGAACCGGTCCGTTATTAAAACAAATAGGAATCTCATTTGGTTTATTCTTAACATCATTGTCAAAAACTTATTAATTTACTAACCACCAAGGTTAAATTAAGTCGATGCCAAATTTTATCTTGCATTAATACGTCAACATGCGAAAATTAAATATACTCACCAAACCACCCACATAATTATAGTCTAAACAATCACACGACATTTATATAATTAAATACGTCTGAATAAACCATCGATTCATAAAACAAATAATCCAACTACAATCTGAAATATATAAAATGGAATCTCAACAAAGTTTGACAAATAAACTAAAGTACTGAATAGTCTGAAGACATGACATGTCCAAATCAAATATTGAAAGAATTCGTAACTGGTAACGAATAAACTGAAGCGTCTAAAGCAATGCCTATAAGCCTCCACAACTGTTGCAGCTACGCATCCCTAGAAAGAATCCTCAAGCTTGACGTCCCTGTGGCTGGACATCTAAAAGGTTTTGGAAAATAGATTTGAGATGGGTCAGAGCCCAAGAATATCCTTTTGAAAATATATTGCAAGTATTAAAATAATAGTTTAAATCAGTTATTAGATACACACATTAGTTCAACGTATACTTTTTCGAGTTCCTCACCTTTCAACTAATGTGCACACCTAATGTCTCCTACCCAGCCCGACTAGATTATGTATCTAACTATCCACAAAAGGTCTCGCTCCCTCGTATTACACATATGACACACTACCGCAGTATCAATAATCAATATTATTCACGTATTATTATTGAGTTAAATTATTTAAGTCTCACTACTTAAGTTACTTTTAGATATACACAATTTATCAGTTCTACTATTACACATAAGTAGATAAATCACACTTGTTTATATTTATCACATATATAATATATACAATTATAGCATCCCTGAAATGGTCCATCATGATGCAGACATACTCTGTTATCAAGTTTATGTACCTCTTGTACCAAATCAAGGACTATTGGTTCGGCATGTCTTCTCGAACCCAAAAGCAATCAACACACAATGGAGGCGAACATGGTTATAAGACTTTGGGATACGCACATACCTAACATACCCAAATGACACGCCGGTCCCACTAATGCACAGAACATAGTGAGCCGCCCTAAGTTCCATGTTCTAGGGCACACATCCAGATCTCAATAAAATCGTCAGGATGGGATCGCCCTCTATGCGAAAACCTCCTGATACTATAGGTAAGTTCACACACATAATCAAATCACAACAAAAGGTATTCACATAACCTATATATATATATACACACACACACACACACACACATATTATTCAGTAGGTATACGCACAACTCAATTATATGAGTTTATATGTAGTATATATCTCTCGCATGTTCCACGTACTATCAATTACAATCATAACCTTTTATTGTATAATTTCGAGTATTGCTCACTACCCGAAGGGTCCTAGTTAGACCTTAATAAATATCAGTAGTTAATACACTCATAATGTAAGATGTGAGTGCAGATTTGAGGAGGTACCGCATCGAGCGTGTATAGACTTGAGCAACGTGGTTGCGCCTACATATCTATCTTTGTGGAATCAAAGTCTGCGTAGTTTGTGGGTTCGTACGATACGTCGGAGAGAGCTCGGTTTATAGTGGTTTTGGTGCGTGGGGGGTGCCTAATCCGACAAGCCGCCTCTCGAACGCCCAATTTTGGTAGTTTTGGTGCATAGGGGGTGCCAAATACGGCTATCCGTCTCTCAAACACCCATATACCGTATAATAAAACTATAAAAATTCGATCATCACTATCAAACCCGTGACGGAGCTCCAAAGGTGCGTAGGGGAGGAGAGCTATATTTCCTGTCCTTACTTTGCCCCCAAGACCATCATCTATCAAATGAAGGGGGATCCCTCTTTTTATAACAAAAGGTGCCTCAAGTGGGCTTGACACATGTCATGTAATCTGTGGCACCTGGTGTCCAATATTTATAGTGCCACTTGTCACAATATATGTGGGGGCATATAAATTAATTAATTATATCATTACTAAACTATTGTCTAGTGTATTTCATCAAATACGGAGTATACGCAATATATTAAATTACGCATAATAATATTTTAGCCTGTGTAGGGCTTGGATTGTAGTAAAACTTGATAAATCACAAATCAATATTTGATCAAATCTGCGGGGTTAATTTATTAGAGTGGTTGGTGGTTAATTCATTTAACCCCACTTTACATTTGCCTCCTTGTAGACATAGTTGGTGTGTTGATGCCTAGGGTGAGACATATCTACTATGTGTAAGAAATAAATTGTTTAGCCTCTTTCGACTAGAAAATCATCACCTAACCATGTTCGGTCTGTTTATTATGCGTGCATATGCGCATATCATCTGTATATAGCTTTTAGGGCTATTTTTGTTGCCTCTGTTTTTCATTTTTTGAGGAGTATTTTGGGGGTTTTGAACAATCAAACTTGACAGATGTACTGGCCCGAGCAACCAATTAAAGCTTCGAGTGAATTGGGGTTTTTTAAACCAACATATTTTTATAAGTGTGCCTAAAGGTCAAGGTCTTTAAGCGTGCCTAATAATGTAGGACTTTAGTCTCCCTGAAATCAGGCTTATGCCTAGTAATGTAGGGCTTTTAAATCTCCATTAAGAGGGTCATGCGATCCAAGTAATATTGGGATTTGGTGCCTAGTAATGTAGGACTTTGAATCTCCCATGAGTGAGGGTCAGGCGTGTCAAGTTATATTGGACTTGAATCTCCCATAACCGAGGGTGGAGGTGGGCCAAGTCATATTGGACTTAAATCTCCCATAACCAAGGGTGGAGACGGGCCAACTCTTATTTGCATAAAATCTCCCATAACCGATGGTCACGCGGGCGAAGTCTTATTAGTATAAAATCTCCCATAACCGAGGGTCAGGCGGGCCAAGTCTTATTAGCACAAAATCTCCCATAACCGAGGGTCAGGCGGGCCAAGTCTAAATGGCATAAAATCTCCCATAACCGAGGGTCAGGCGGGCCAAGTCTTATTAGCATAAAAATCTCCGGGACTAGTAATGTAGGACTTTATGAGAACTATAAAGCACCACTTTGGGCGACTCACCACAATATTGGAAAGGTTTATGAGAACTATAATGCTCCTCTGTGGACGACTTACCACAATATTCATAAGGTTTTGGGGGAACTGTAATGCACCTCTGTGGGCGACTTACCTCGAAACTAGAAAGGTTTGTGAGAACTATAATGCACCTTTGTGGGTGACTTACCTCGAAACTAGTAAGGTTTTATGAGAAATATAATGCACCTCTGTGGGCGAATTACCTCGAAATTGGTAAGGCTTGTATGCAAACTCCATATCTATCTTCAGGTTTTGCGGGCAAGTTTGTTTGCCCCTTGTCGCTTAGTTGGAAATAATGTAATGTAGCCAGTGCTATATATGAGCCATCCGGTGGCTATATTGAATAACTCTGATGTTTATTTTGGGAATGCTTCATCAAAGATGGTCATTCTGAGACCTAATCTAGGCATGCTTGTCACCTGCGTTTATGCCTAACTACAAGTGGTACACTATACAGTACTTTTCCCCTTCTTTACTTTGCTTTGCCTTTTATCTCAAGATAAAGTAAAGCAAAAAAAAAAAAATTGGTTAAAACACCATCTGTAACCCCCTACCCGGATTTAAGGGTTAATAAATGATTAACCCAATTCGAGTTACGCGTTAATTTTGAAGTGCAATTAAACACCCTGAATAATGTTTCTAATCCAATTTTATTATTATTTAACATTATGATTATTAGCCTGCAATTCTAATTTACAATCACAACGTGATATGGCCCAAGGGAAGTGACCCTAAGGCCAAGTAAACATGGCTACTAATCGTAATTGTAAGAAAATACTTACATGTAGGACACTCTCAAAGTACGAAACATCGTACAACCTACCGTGACAAAAGGAGGGATGTGAGCTGAATGGTCAGTGTGATAATACACAAATGCAATATAGGAACGAACGGTAGAAAATGTGTACTCACACGCTACAACAGATGTATGTGAAAATATGTATATATCTACATATATACCTTTGAAAAATACATGTACCAATGTATTCAACCGCCTTATTCCAAAAAATTTATTTGATATCGTTTAACTTCCCTAGCCTTACAAAATCATCATTTTTTATTATCATGCTTTGAAAACTAGCATTCATTCCCATTAACTCACGCATAGTAAAAGATTATCCTTTGTTTGAGAAAAACCTTTTGTTTACTTTCAAACTTTTATTACTCAATGTTCATTAACTAACGTCAGAGTTACCTAACCATTTCTTAGGACTTTCATTCAACACACGCACATACCGTATTTAGAAAAATACTCTTTTTTCCTTTGAAAGCCTCATGTAACACACGCTTGTGTTATTTATGATTCAAACCTCATTAGGTAGCTTAAACATCATTAAATCACCTTATTTAACCATCCCATGTTACCACATGAACATTAAACAATTAATGCGTTATTCTTGCATTAATAAATTATTGGATCAATACCATCCACTTATGCCTCTTTCATGAATATTCGATTCATTACTTAGCATTATATTTAGGGAATCCGCTAACACACACCCCCATCACAACACACACACCCCCACAGTCTCATGAAATTTCACCGTCCGGCACCGATCGCCAAGTAAACTGCAGTTGATTTGGGGTCTTTCACCAGTAGGGACGGCATAATGATAACTAGCTTTCTGCGAGTACGATTGTTGTCTTCAAAAGCCACTCTCAAAATTCCCTTGAGTACCTACAAAACTTGTTTAAAAATAACTCATATTGCGGTAAGTACGGGTATCAATCCTACTTTCAAGGTGAAACAATTAATGAGAAAACGTGTAATTCCAATTTTTTTTATTAAAATATATTTTTGATTTTATTTTTTTTAAACAATTTCAAGGGGAAAATTAACTAATTAAATGCTAAAATTATAAAATGACTAAATAAAGAAAAAAATGTGCAACCGAGTGTGAAATAATGTGAGAGGGTCAAGAGATGGGATTACACTGCGTTTTCAATTATTCTAATCTCTCAATTTATTAAAGTGAAATATTTCGAGATAATATCAAATAAATAATCTAACTCTCATTAAAATTATAAATTTAATAAAAAAAATTCAGAAAATTAATTTAAAAATATCACACAATGAAAAATTAAGAATCATACGATTTTCAGAAAATTACCCGCTAGGATCAATTTAACGAAAACAATATCACTCCACTAATTTCAATACCGAATTAATATTCAAATATCGAAAAAGCCTATCTCTAGTTCGATTCCTAAATTCAAACATTAATTTGTTCAATTAATTTACTAACTCTCGTTACATAAATTAATTGGTGACGGTCAAAAATAAATTTTCCTAGAATTATAGCATTAATGAAATTGATTAATTAAACTAACATCATTCGCAGTGCATCCCACCCCTTGAACGGTATGTTTAGTCAAACATTCTCATGTGTGCATAAACAACAACAAATGATATGTCAAGAAGGAAATAAATTGAAAAGAGAATGTAGAAATACAATACGCAATTTTTTTCACAAATTGGTCTTGACATGCGTCCAACTTCTTCACAATTTTTAGCACTTGATTACAAAAAGAAGAGTAAAAACTAAACCTAAAAATTATTCTAAAGCTAAACTAATTTTTTTTTGTATTTTTCTGAATTTTTTTATTAACCTACTATGTACATAATATACACAGTGTTGTTTTTCTCTTCCGTCTCTCCTTTTTTTTTTTTTTTCAGATCTGAGAGTGTCTTCCTTGTATATGAGAAGCCCCTCATTTATATCCCACGAATTGTTTTTTGTTAGGAGAGATTTTGTGGGATTTTATCTTGACCAAATCAAAGCTTTTTTTTTTTCCAAAGAGCTTTTTTTTTATCTCTTGCACGTGGAGTTATTTGCAAGTGGCTAGCTCCAATTTTGGGGGGATTATGGATGAGGGTAGATGACAACAAAGGGGGGTTCCGAGTTGGGCGAACTCGGGTTTGGGTAACGAATGGGGTCTCAGCTGGTGGGGGTTTTTAGGTCGAACAGGGGTCTCGGGTTTGTGGGTCGGAGTAGATCCGTTTGGGTCGCGGGTTGGATTCGTCGAACCTGGGTTCGAGTTGGTGTGGCAGGAGGTCAGGGCAAATCAGTATTAAAGTCACCGGTTAAGCAGGGGAGATGGGTTGCGTCGACGGCGATCTCGCCGGTCGTGGCAGATCCCGGTTGCTGCATTGGGGCATCGGGTTTAAGTTTGGGGTATGGGGCTCGGAGTTGGGAGGTATGGTTCAACAGTTGGGCTTTGGGATTGGGTTAAAGGAGTTTGGTTAGAGATGTGGTTATGTGTGTTGAAAATGGTGGAGAGAGAGAGAATGTTGTTGGGAGGAAGATGATGGGTGAGGGGGTAATATGGTGTATGAGGGTGTGTGGGTTATGGTGTGGTTGAGGGGTTAGTTTTAAGTGTATGTGAGTGTGTATGGGGTTTTGTGTGTGTTTTATTTGGACCCTAAAAAAATAAAAGTAACTAAAATCCTAAAAAAATATAAAATCTATAAAAACTAAAATTAAAATAAAATAAAATTTCTAATCTATAAAATAAAATTAAAAGAAATAAAATAAAAACTAAAGACCTAAAAAAATATATAATCTAATGAAACTAAAGATAAAACACCTAAAAACTAATCTTAATAAATAAAATAAAATAAAATAAATTAAAGATAAAAATTAAAAACTAATAAAAATCAAAATAAAGAAATGTATATAAAAAAAGAAAATAAATCCTAGAAAAATCTAAATAAATCTAAAATAATTCCTAAAAATAAAACGACTCAAAATAAAAATCTAAAAAAAATAATAGAGGTACAAACTCAACACAGACGGGCTCGGGTGATGGTCTGGGCTCGGTGTAGGCTTAGATTTGGTTCGGGAACAGGGTTGAGGACATCGAAACTCTTCTGGGCAAGCTCAATGTGGACTTAGGCTTCGCGGTCTCCTTTGATTTCTTCGATGCAAGCTTTTAACCACTTCTGTGTCGCAATTGACTGGATTTAGCATCATTTAACACTACGACTGTCGATTGACCTGCAATACAGATAAATACGAACATAAGGTCATTTTTAATTAAAATAAGTGACTAAAATGCATCTATTCAGGGTATAAAATGGACACTTTTGGGTGCTTATCACACCACCCCCAAACATAACATTGCTGGTCCTCGAGCAAAAATTAGAGAGAAAACAGAGATAAGTAACCAAAAGTGTCCCACTTTCGCAGGGACTGGCGATTGCACTTGGCATGTGCAACAAGCCGTTAAACCTATAGGTTACCCTACAGGACGAGTGGTGTCTCATGAGGGTTTGCAGTGAATATACGCAAAAAATTCGAAAGCTTATTTAAATGCAGTTTCTTATTTGACGATAAACCGCTATACAACCCAACTTTAAAAGGACATCAAGGAACGCCGTATTCAATTGTCAAAATAGGATATAAAATTACTTAATACCAAAAGCGTAATCCTTCCTAAAACTCAGCATGTGTTAGTGTGAAACAATCTTAGGTATCATTAGAGAAATTATTAGATCACCTATATAGGATCAACGCTTTGACTTCAATTTTCACTGGATATATCTCTCTGAATCGAACTCTATGAGAATTGGGTAAGTGTATCTCTCTAGTATGTGAGGATGTGAGTAAATGTAAATAAGTTCAAACATCTCACACACTTTATAAGAAAGGACAGATACATGAAAAAAATTCTGATCTCATGAAGGAATGATAACCACTATGTCGAGAATGTCGAGTTATTCACCATATAATCTCCTCGTTTGCCTGAATACTTTACCAGGGTAAAAATGGATTTTATGAAAGGTATGAGGGGAAAATGAAGAACATGAGTGATAGGGTATTTTGAGAAGAGTGTGACACACTTTGATTAACTATTGTCTTCATCTTTTGAACTTATGATCACATCTTTCTTTTCTATTTTTTCTTTCTTTTTTTTTCTTTTCTTTTTTTCTACTTTTTTTTTATATTTTTTTTGTTGCGATGCATTTTTCTTTTCATAACACAAATGAAGACAATTTACATGGAAAATTTCAAACACTCTTTTTCTCAAAAATTATGGCAGTGATGGAAAATGACATATGGATGGTATCTGGGATATATATGGATAAGAAAAATATGGATAGAAAATGTGATATGAAAAATGGAAAGTGTATGGTAAAATCGGTTTAGTGCTCGGGACAAACTACAAGACTCATGTTTCTTATAACTCGAAGATGATGTCATTCTCAGTGACTAAGTTAAATTAAAAAAATAATGAGATCATGCAACGACTAAGTGCGGTATCCAAAAGAAAGTTGAGTCAACTTGTGACTCGGAGATTTGTAAAAACCCTCAAAAAGGTGAAAAGCTCAAATCTCATGAGTTTAAGTCGCCACTAGTGATCTTTTGAGGCTCTCTTGAGAATATAATTACTCTTTAACCTTTGATTGTAAAAGTGATAGTGTAAATTTGCTGACTCTAAGAATTTATAGTGCAAATACGCTTTAAGAGGTATTAATTAATTTAAGGTCAAAAGCGTAATTTTTGGGTCAAACACAGGTATTTCGAGATTAATAAAAGAGGGATGATAGATGTAACAACCCGAGGTCTTGGAGACGATAATTTATTTATTTCGGGAGAGATAAATAATATTTTATTGGAGAAATAATAAAATTGGCAGTTGAGGCCAGAATTTAGAGTTGTTAGAAAGTGTGTCGAATGGAAATTCTGAGGGTACCATCGTTTCCGGAAGGGTCGAGAAAGTCGAAATGACTGTACTTGAGGTCTATTTAGGTTCCGAAATAAAATAGGACCGTTTGACTCGAATTAAGGTCACCGAGTCATTTAAAGTGTGTATTATCATTTAAAGATGTGTACCTTGGGGAATTAGGCTTAAAAGCCACGTGAGAATCATTCTCACTTAAGAGAGAAAGAGAAAAGGAAAGAAAGAAAGAGAGAAGAAGAAAGGAAGGAGAAAAAGAGAGAGAAAGTGGAGGATTTCCGGCCATTTCGCGATCTAGAGGCGGATTCAGACCCTACGAACCCGAGGCAAGTGATTAAACTTGCTAAATAATTGTTGTGTACCATTTATTGCATGATTTGTGGATTGATTTTTGGGTTTTAGGTTTAAAATGTTAAAACCTAACTTTTGGGAAAAACCTTAGATTTGTAGTGTGTATAATGGATTTAAGGTTAGAAATTAGTTTGTATGTATTCTAGGCTGAATATTAATGTTATATTTGTGTTTGGGTTGAAGATAAATGGGGAGTAAACCATTAGAATGTTTTTTGGGTATTTTTGGCTACCCAAACAGTAGCCATTTTCGAGGTTCAGCAGGGTCGAATCGATTCGGCCCCCTAGCCGAATCGATTCGGAAATATGCAGATGCCCAGGTCTGAGTGACCGAATCGATTCGAACCCCTAGCCGAATCGATTCGGCCTGAGGCAGAGTCCCAGGTCTGATGACCCGAATCGATTCGCCTTCCTGGCCGAATCGATTCGCTGGGCCGAATCGATTCGGAATAGGCCCGAATCGATTCGAAAACAGGGCTTTTTGAGGGGATGTTTTTCTAGGGAGATTTTCTTCCCACTTTGATCGAGGTTGTCGATTGGGGATCTCATTAGGAGATATTTGGAGTATGTTTTGGAGACTTTTAGAGAGTTTCCCCTACAAGATATTATTGGAGTCATGTAGACTTAATTTGGGGATTTTCGATTTGAGAATTTGGTATCTTCTAAGTGGGGGAGCCCACTTTAATTTGGGATAACTTTAAAGGATTCTTAAATGAAATGAACCCTATTATGAGTGGATGTTTACTAATTCTAATTGATGTACCCATGGATATAGAAATATCCTTATTAATGATTGAATTGAGAGATATCTCACAATGTGAGAAATACATTAAGGTGTAATAGGATTTAAAATATCCCTAACTAAATTGTATTGAAAGGCAATTCATTATTAGAAGCGTCGTGAGAGCTTCAAGCGAGAATTAGTATAGCATATACTAAGTGGTGGTAACGTGTGTGAGTATTAACGATTAGTATATCATGAGAGAGTATACTAAACTATGATGTAATTTAACTGCGCCTAAGTGCGTATAATAAACATGAATGTGATGTTTCAGGTATACCTTATATAATGGTGTATCTTTATTATGTGGGATGTATGTAGACCTTATATATGGTGTATATACATGTTAAGCATACCCCCCTCCTTGCTATCATTGGGAAGTTTCGTGCGTTGAGGGTGAGCATCCTGACAAATATGCAGGGTGTGGATATTCCCCAGGTCATAGTCGTCCTTTGTGGTCAGAAAATGACATATATATTTATTTACTTATTTTGGGGGTGAGAGGTCGGGGTATGTGATGCTCTCACTTGCCGGTTAGGAACTATTACCGCTTCCCGGACGTCGTGTGCGTGAGTTGATCACGAGGTGGGTGTCGTTGAACCCCACCAGGTGGCCCCAGTTTGCTACGTTTATGGGCTGCTGGATGATGATAGCATGTGAGCCTGCGTCCTTCGAGTTGTAGCTCGGTTGGATGGTTATTAGTTGCTTGTGTTTGTATTTGGGTGTCAAGGGCATAACCGACCTTAATGACCTATATTGCCAGGATTAGTGTATCGGGGGGGTTCCTTGTTTGGATTTCGCTTCGGCGAGACGTCCCACGCACGAACCGCAGTGTAATGTTGGAACTTGGGGATAAGTTTAGTCCTTAATGCTCATCATTATATTATATTATATATCTATCACCTATCCCGACGATCGACAGTGCCAGGAGTAGTGTAATGGGGGGGTTCCTTGTTTGGATTTCGCTTCGGCGAGACGTCCCACGCATGAAACGCCGTGTACTGTTGAGACTTGGGAATATTAATTAATTAAAATTGGATACTAATCATTTGGGTTACATGCATCTTGCATTGAGGGCATAATGAGCCCCGAGGATCGATGCGGTCAGGAGTAGTGTAACGGGGGGGTTCCTTGTTTGGATTTCGCTTCGGCGAGACGTCCCACGCACGAAACGCAGTACCGTGTTGAAAATTGGGAGGAGTTTAGTCCTTAGTTCTTGATGCTAATAACTCATCTATTATTATTTATATATATGGTTTCTTGCCTTTTTGGGCATCACTAGAATAAATCTGGTACATGCACATGTTATTGTTTATGTATTGTGATGATGGAGCATGATAGGATCATGTAACTTTATATGTTCAACAAAAGGACATTATAAAGATAAGCGTAATGTTTATATTAAGGTTAATAATTATAACTATTAGAAATGGATTATATGTAGAATCGGGTGATAGGTTAGATGGTTCCACTTAAATACTTTATTTGGGGTTTAAGTTAGAATCCTCTTACCTAATTAGAATCGAACATCCTTTTTGGGAGACACGTGCATACGCTTAGTGCGCGCTTTAGATGAGAGGTGAGTTGAATTTCTATGGAGTGTTCGATTCCAGCTAAATCATGTAATAATGCATTTATAATTATTATGCATTTTAATACACTTGCTATAAATGTTTTTCACACTCGGGTTCTGACCCGTTTCTATTTCCCCTCCCCCATGCACATATATATTGTATTACTTCAGGTGTTCCCCCGCAAGGACGCCTTTATTATCCCTCCATTCAGGATTTGTGGAGCTGTGGCAGTAGCGGACTGTTGCGGCACTTGGTTTTAGTCGATTCCTATCTTTGTATATCTAGATTAGGATTCAGTTGTATTGAGTTAGTATTCAAGTGTTATAGAGTAACACTTTCATATGATTTAATTATCTGATTATTGTATTTGTCTGTTGCCCGACAGCATATTCGGGTATTTCATTGTTGGGATTTTTGTTGTACAATGTATTGTACTCTTTCATTATTGGAGCATGCACTTTCCACATTATAGATAGATGTTTATTGTTGGGTGTGTGCATTATTGGTTTTGTTGTTGTTGTAAAATAAAAGTTTTAAATTTTTTTGGCGATTCGCACTTTATGATTTCGGGTAGTTAGCCTTATATTACTGTGTTTAGTTGTTGATGTTGAGATTGTACCATCTGAGATACCTGATTTATGTAGTATAGGGCTGGCCACCCGTTATTATTTGGAGCGGGTTGTCACAGATGGTATCAGAGCATCAGGTTCTAGTGTCTTTAGGATCTGTGTGCGTTACTACGGTCTTCCATAAGCGTTCTTGGTATAGAGCCTTAGTGCTAGGACGGTTACATTCATACGTCCATATTTTTCTGTGAATCGAAAATATTTGAAAGGCGTTCTGATCCAATTGTTCTTGTTTCAGATGCCACCAAAGGGAGGTCGTTCAGTCAAGGCAAGGAAAGGACAGCCCCAATTACCTCCAGGGAACATGACTACGGATGATGTTGCCAGTATAGTGGCACAAGCAGTAACTGCTGCCGTTTCTACGATGGCTCAGCAACCTGCCGCTCGAGCAGCCCTACCCCATTTAGGATTGTCCTTTTGGGAGAGAGTGAAGGAAGATTTTAATAAGGGGCATCCTCCCGAGTTTGCAGGGGGAGCTGATGCAATGGCTGCAAGTGCATGGAAAAATAGTATGCAAAGGCATCTTCGTATGGTTGAGTGCAGTGAGGTACAGAAACAATTTTTAGTCACCTTTAAGTTATCGGGTGCAGCTCTTCATTGATGGGAGTCTGTCACCACATCTGAACAGAGAGATACTTTTCCTATCAAAGAATTTTGGGGACTTTTTGATCATAGGTATTTGCTTTTCCCTACGCAGGATATGGGAATTTTTCAAGGAAATAGGACAGTGGCAGAATATGAAGAAGATTTTTCTCTATGGGCGAGATTAGTACCTAATGAGGTAAATACGGAGGAGAAACGTATATCAAAGTTTGTTCGAGGTTTAGATTGGAAAATCCAACTACAATTGTTAGAAAGTCCTAAGTTAATGACTTTCGTCGAGGTTGTAAATGCGGCACTAGTAAAGTGTCGAGAGTATCATTTTCGTTCTCAAGAGGGTAAGAACTTTGGAGATTCGAGTTCATCAAGTAAGTTTGGCAAAGAGAGCACCAGTAATGCGAGTGGGCAGAAAGAGTTCATGGGCAAGTGTTTCTTTTGTAAAGAAACAGGTCATAAAAAGAGAGATTGTCCTCAAAGAGGTAAAGGACCGCGATTTGATGAAATTTTGGAAGTGCAACCCCTACAGCAGATTCGAGGTCTCTTTAGACCGGGGGACTATGTTTGGGAGCCTATTGATGAGGATGGTCAATCGGACTAGAGATGGATGTTGTAAGTAATTTTCCTTACTATAGGGATTATTACTATATGAAGTTTTGGAAATATCGTATGGGAAATACATGTGAATCGGGTAGTGCTTTAGCCCTTTTTGTTTATGTATGGTAGGTAATGACCCTAAAGGAGGAAATTTTGAGCAAGATATGCTCTTATTCTATTATCTTGGTTGTGGTGGTAAGTAGTAATGATAGAAGCTACTTCTTTTTATGTAGTCATGATAGACTATTGAAATTGTTGTATTCCAGATATGGAATTGCCTTATATATGGCAGTATATTGAGATGATGTAAGCTGTTGTTTATGTTTGAAGTGATTGTGGTTTGATGGGGCGCAGGTAAAGTTTTAGCTCCTGATTATGATTATATTTGTGAGCTATATGTTATGCATATGATGAATAAAAAGACCTTGTGTTGGACATAAGGCATTTTATATTAGAATATATATATATATATATATATATATATATATATATATATATATATATATAATCTTTTTCAAAATAAACTATTTTCAATATAAAACTTGTATCGGCCTTCGGGCCCTTTCAAACTAAATTTTCCACAAAAACGTTTTCAAACTCAAGTCCGGATCTAACAAACTCTCAATCCCCGACGTCGTCACACAGTAGTGTATTGGGAGGGTTCCTTGTTTGGATTTCGCTTTTGCGAGACGTCCCCCGCACGAAATTGGCGATCGTCAGGAATTGAGAGGAGTTATTTCTTTGGACCATTCAAATTTTCTTTACTAAAATTTTAGTCTTACTTATTGTTGGAAATGTGAAACTTTCGAGGCAAATAAGCCTTATTATGATGGTTGTGAGCATAAAGCTCAATTATAAAGGGTGTATGGGCGCCCTTGTTATGGAAATAGGTTTTGTTTACTTCATAATTAGCTTAATAAATAAAGTAAATTAAATCAATTCGTCGTGGGAAGTTAGAAGTGTGGAGATAGGATTAGTAATAATGGGTAGATTAGGACTAGTTGAGCTTTGGGCGAATTAGGCTTAGCTAAATTTCGAGGACGAAATTCTTGTAAGTGGGGGAGTTTGTAACAACCCGAGGTCTTGGAGACGATAATTTATTTATTTCGGGAGAGATAAATAATATTTTATTGGAGAAATAATAAAATTGGCAGTTGAGGCCAGAATTTAGAGTTGTTAGAAAGTGTGTCGAATGGAAATTCTGAGGGTACCATCGTTTCCGGAAGGGTCGAGAAAGTCGAAATGACTGTACTTGAGGTCTATTTAGGTTCCGAAATAAAATAGGACCGTTTGACTCGAATTAAGGTCACCGAGTCATTTAAAGTGTGTATTATCATTTAAAGATGTGTACCTTGGGGAATTAGGCTTAAAAGCCACGTGAGAATCATTCTCACTTAAGAGAGAAAGAGAAAAGGAAAGAAAGAAAGAGAGAAGAAGAAAGGAAGGAGAAAAAGAGAGAGAAAGTGGAGGATTTCCGGCCATTTCGCGATCTAGAGGCGGATTCAGACCCTACGAACCCGAGGCAAGTGATTAAACTTGCTAAATAATTGTTGTGTACCATTTATTGCATGATTTGTGGATTGATTTTTGGGTTTTAGGTTTAAAATGTTAAAACCTAACTTTTGGGAAAAACCTTAGATTTGTAGTGTGTATAATGGATTTAAGGTTAGAAATTAGTTTGTATGTATTCTAGGCTGAATATTAATGTTATATTTGTGTTTGGGTTGAAGAGAAATGGGGAGTAAACCATTAGAATGTTTTTTGGGTATTTTTGGCTACCCAAACAGTAGCCATTTTCGAGGTTCAGCAGGGTCGAATCGATTCGGCCCCCTAGCCGAATAGATTCGGAAATATGCAGATGCCCAGGTCTGAGTGACCGAATCGATTCGGACCCCTAGCCGAATCGATTCGGCCTGAGGCAGAGTCCCAGGTCTGATGACCCGAATCGATTCGCCTTCCTGGCCGAATCGATTCGCTGGGCCGAATCGATTCGGAATAGGCCCGAATCGATTCGGAAACAGGGCTTTTTGAGGGGATGTTTTTCTAGGGAGATTTTCTTCCCACTTTGATCAAGGTTGTCGATTGGGGATCTCATTAGGAGATATTTGGAGTATGTTTTGGAGACTTTTAGAGAGTTTCCCCTACAAGATATTATTGGAGTCATGTAGACTTAATTTGGGGATTTTCGATTTGAGAATTTGGTATCTTCTAAGTGGGGGAGCCCACTTTCATTTGGGATAACTTTAAAGGATTCTTAAATGAAATGAACCCTATTATGAGTGGATGTTTACTAATTCTAATTGATGTACCCATGGATATAGAAATATCCTTATTAATGATTGAATTGAGAGATATCTCACAATATGAGAAATACATTAAGGTGTAATAGGATTTAAAATATCCCTAACTAAATTGTATTGAAAGGCAATTCATTATTAGAAGCGTCGTGAGAGCTTCAAGCGAGAATTAGTATAGCATATACTAAGTGGTGGTAACGTGTGTGAGTATTAACGATTAGTATATCATGAGAGAGTATACTAAACTATGATGTAATTTAACTGCGCCTAAGTGCGTATAATAAACATGAATGTGATGTTTCAGGTATACCTTATATAATGGTGTATCTTTATTATGTGGGATGTATGTAGACCTTATATATGGTGTATATACATGTTAAGCATACCCCCCTCCTTGCTATCATTGGGAAGTTTCGTGCGTTGAGGGTGAGCATCCTGACAAATATGCAGGGTGTGGATATTCCCCAGGTCATAGTCGTCCTTTGTGGTCAGAAAATGACATATATATTTATTTACTTATTTTGGGGGTGAGAGGTCGGGGTATGTGATGCTCTCACTTGCCGGTTAGGAACTATGACCGCTTCCCGGACGTCGTGTGCGTGAGTTGATCACGAGGTGGGTGTCGTTGAACCCCACCAGGTGGCCCCAGTTTGCTACGTTTATGGGCTGCTGGATGATGATAGCATGTGAGCCTGCGTCCTTCGAGTTGTAGCTCGGTTGGATGGTTATTAGTTGCTTGTGTTTGTATTTGGGTGTCAAGGGCATAACCGACCTTAATGACCTATATTGCCAGGATTAGTGTATCGGGGGGGTTCCTTGTTTGGATTTCGCTTCGGCGAGACGTCCCACGCACGAACCGCAGTGTAATGTTGGAACTTGGGGATAAGTTTAGTCCTTAATGCTCATCATTATATTATATTATATATCTATCACCTATCCCGACGATCGACAGTGCCAGGAGTAGTGTAATGGGGGGGTTCCTTGTTTGGATTTCGCTTCGGCGAGACGTCCCACGCATGAAACGCCGTGTACTGTTGAGACTTGGGAATATTAATTAATTAAAATTGGATACTAATCATTTGGGTTACATGCATCTTGCATTGAGGGCATAATGAGCCCCGAGGATCGATGCGGTCAGGAGTAGTGTAACGGGGGGGTTCCTTGTTTGGATTTCGCTTCGGCGAGACGTCCCACGCACGAAACGCAGTACCGTGTTGAAAATTGGGAGGAGTTTAGTCCTTAGTTCTTGATGCTAATAACTCATCTATTATTATTTATATATATATGGTTTCTTGCCTTTTTGGGCATCACTAGAATAAATCTAGTACATGCACATGTTATTGTTTATGTATTGTGATGATGGAGCATGATAGGATCATGTAACTTTATATGTTCAACAAAAGAACATTATAAAGATAAGCGTAATGTTTATATTAAGGTTAATAATTATAACTATTAGAAATGGATTATATGTAGAATCGGGTGATAGGTTAGATGGTTCCACTTAAATACTTTATTTGGGGTTTAAGTTAGAATCCTCTTACCTAATTAGAATCGAACATCCTTTTTGGGAGACACGTGCATACGCTTAGTGCGCGCTTTAGATGAGAGGTGAGTTGAATTTCTATGGAGTGTTCGATTCTAGCTAAATCATGTAATAATGCATTTATAATTATTATGCATTTTAATACACTTGCTATAAATGTTTTTCACACTCGGGTTCTGACCCGTTTCTATTTCCCTTCCCCCATGCACATATATATTGTATTACTTCAGGTGTTCCCCCGCAAGGACGCCTTTATTATCCCTCCATTCAGGATTTGTGGAGCTGTGGCAGTAGCGGACTGTTGCGGCACTTGGTTTTAGTCGATTCCTATCTTTGTATATCTAGATTAGGATTCAGTTGTATTGAGTTAGTATTCAAGTGTTATAGAGTAACACTTTCATATGATTTAATTATCTGATTATTGTATTTGTCTGTTGCCCGACAGCATATTCGGGTATTTCATTGTTGGGATTTTTGTTGTACAATGTATTGTACTCTTTCATTATTGGAGCATGCACTTTCCACATTATAGATAGATGTTTATTGTTGGGTGTGTGCATTATTGGTTTTGTTGTTGTTGTAAAATAAAAGTTTTAAATTTTTTTGGCGATTCGCACTTTATGATTTCGGGTAGTTAGCCTTATATTACTGTGTTTAGTTGTTGATGTTGAGATTGTACCATCTGAGATACCTGATTTATGTAGTATAGGGCTGGCCACCCGTTATTATTTGGAGCGGGTTGTCACAATAGACAATTCATGTCATAAAAATTTAAATTTAATTGCACAAAATGTTTAAAATTACGTGTTTTTGAAATTTTTCAAAAGAGGTACGATTTTGATAAATTTTCCACCCCCAAACAAAAGCGAACATCGTCCTCGATGTGTAAAACTATATAAAAAAAATGAAAAGCACAAGGGAGGAAAGATATTGTCATAATGAATCGCTTATGAAAAGTGTATCTCATGTGTAACACCCCGTATTTTTGAGGATTTAAAATTTAATTATTTTTGGGAGAGATAAAAATATTTAAATTGGAGAAACTTAAATTTATAATTTGGAGAATTTATTTGAGTGGGAACAATTATTTATATCTAGCGACTTTAAGTTTAATTGTTCGATATTTCATGTGTCGCATTTTGAGGTCAAAATTGAAGAATGTTATAAAGTATTTTGGATGACAATTCTGAGTGCGCGGTTGAGTCCGGATGGGTCGAGTTAGTCAGAAAAGAGTACCCGGGATAGTAATCGGGTCTCGGGGCATTTCTGGGCATAGTCGAGCCCACACTAGGTGATTTGGGCCATTTTAATTAGGTCCATGTGGCCAAAAGTTGGATTTGGGAATTTAAACGTAATTAAGTGAGTGTTAAACGGTAGTTCAAAATTCTAAACCTAGGGTTTGAGAGAGGCACAGAGGAAACCAATCAAGAAGCAAATTGGGGATCTTTTTGGAGACAAATAGAGGGATAAATTGGATGTTCTTCATCAACACTTTTTTTACACCAACGGATCAGACTCTACGAACAATTTTAGGAAACTGGTTAACTGTTGTGATTCTTAAATTGATGATAATCAATTCATAGTATGGGAGGTGTAAACCAAAATTCGTTTTGGGGTGGGTATTCATGTACAAATTGGGTTTTCGGTAATTGTTATACTTTAATTGGATTAATGGTGGAATTTATTATATTTATGATTCTGGAATGTAGAGGTATGAATCGTATGTTAAAATCAGTAATAATCAATGGTAAATTTATGTTAATAGGAATGAAAATCGTATTGGAGATTCGAAATCCGGATAAAACCCAAATCGGGAAAACGTTGGAATTAATGGAAATTAGTTATTGGAATAAGGTTTCTAGGAAGATTAGAACATGTTTTCATGTAAAAATATCATTGATTATGACCAGAGGATGTTAAAAGAGGAACTAAAAGCTTAGTTGGGTTAACAATGGCTGAAACGGCAAGTCGGAGAAGAAGGGTACCTGTTCGATCGATCGATGGAGGGGATCGATCGATCGATGGTCCCAGAATTCTGGCAGGTTCACCAGTTTTATATATAAAGAGAAATTAAATTAAGGTTTTTCCCCTACTTTTTATTTAGTGATAAATGCATATGTATTACATATTCCTTAGCAATTATAAGGGGATATAATTGGGTTTATGAGGGTGATAATTTTATGCCATGAGATGAATAAATTTCGGGAAATAATTCGTAAGTATTGATTTTGGACCGAGGGAAAATATTCGGGTATTGTAGTTGAGTGGCACTACATTATTAAAGGAATTAGGGGTAATTAATTAGTTATGGGGAAAAATATAGAATCGGGTATTAACGGTGGTACGGTCCAAGTGAGTAAGTCGGGGTATAATGGTTGGACGACACCAAGTATTAAATTGATTGATGTATAAATTAATTATATTATAGTTGGACCATAGACTCGGGGGAAATATTATATTAATTTATGTGTGAATTAAATAAATTAGAGTCGGACCATAGACTCGGGACAATGATAAATTAATAAGTAAGAAAATTAATTAAGTTGAGTCGGGCCAGAGACTCGGGAAATTTCAGGCTAATGTTACGGAGTTTTGAGTACATGGTAAAGCCGGGGTTTATATTATATATATACGGTGTGGTGATAGTATCTATATATATAGATGTACGTGTATATATTGTGTGTGCTATTAAATATCAGTGAATATATATTTATTTAATTTATGTACTCTAGTGCTATCAAGGGAGGTTGTGCGTTGTGGGTGAATCCCCTAGCTTGAGGAGTAGGGTGAGTATATCCTCAGGTCATAGCGTCCGGTATATGGGTGAGGAGTTTATCTCACTTTCAGGTAAGGAATATGACCGCCTCCACTACGTTTATATTTTTGGGTCAGGTTGGTGAGCGATTTCAACTTGGGTAACTAGGTTATGTGAGCACACCTAGGGAGATAGCACTTTAGAGGAAAATTATCCGGCGAGGGTATAATCGAAGGGATGACTATACATATGATATATGTGTGGATGTTTTTAGTTAAAGTACGTATATAATGGCGTTAAATATTATATGAGGGTCATAATACAGTATGTGATAATATTTAAAAGGAATTAATTAAGTTAATTGGTGGAATAACTTATAACCCATTTATAATAATACTCGTTTTAGAGTAGAATGGAAAGGGGAGGTTATACCAGGACTAGTTGGATGGGGTAGTACAACTAGGTGGGGTTAAGGAAAACGTTAGGTGTTCACAATAGTGGAGGGGTGAGTATGTCCTCAAGAGAGTGCGGCACTAACTTAAATATGAAGCGCATTCATATATTTTTAATTACTGCAGTTAATTCACTTGCTAAATATTTCAAAATGTTTTGGGTTCTAACCCTTGCTATAAAATTATTTTCAAAACCTTTTAGGTGTCCAGCCACAGGGACGCCAGACTTGATATTCTATTCCAGGGATACGGAGCTATGGCACATGTGGATGCTAGCAGGAGCTTGGATTATACGCATCATTCATTCTTTCCTAGCGTAGGAATCATATATCAGTTTCAATTTTATTTAGAGCTTGTCGCCTAGACTTTTTAGTATAGGTTTCAGATTTATTTATTCAGGTGTTGAATATTTGTATTGGACTATTTACTTATGTGACTAATGGTTTATTCGGCATGTAGTTTATTATTTATGCAGTTGATTTATTTCAGACGTGGTGTATTACTCATATTATATTTCCGCATGTTATTGGTTGTTTAATTAAAAGATAAAATTTGGCACCAGTTTTTTGGAATACTTGGTGGTTAGTAAGTTTTAAAAAGGTTTTCGACAGTGATGCTAAGGATGAACTAACTGGAATTCTCGTTTTAATTTGGTATATGACTGATCACCCGGTATTTTATTAGGCGGGGTGTCACAGATGGTATCAGGGCCTCAGATTCTAATGTCTTTAGGATCTGTGCGGCTTTTCACGTTTTAACTTAGTGTTCTTTGATGTAGAACCCTATCATGGGATTATTGTATTCTCATACGTATGCGCATTTACATTCTTTTGACAATTAATTTATATTTGAGGGTGAACTCATACGATTCGATTCTCATTTCAGATGCCGCCAAGGAGAGAGAGAACAACTAGGGCAGCGAGGGGAGATGAGACTAGGGAGGCTCATCAGGAGCCAGAGTTACCGCAATAATTGCCAGAGATGATTTCGGCTGCACAGGTAACTGAATTAGTGGAGCAGGAAGTTAAAGCAACGATGATCGCAATGGAAAGGTACTTTCCACGAGATCATCCATAGGCATTAGTAGTACCAGATGTTCAGGCCCACCCGGTGCCGTCGGGGTGGCAGCAAGTACGAGAGGTTTTTCATAAAGGGTGTTGATGCAAAAAAATGGACCGAATCCCATTTTTATGATCACAGATAAATAGATGAAAGCAATCCAATCAAGCACATGAGAGACAAAGATTTTTAAAGTGGTTCGGCTATGAATAAAGCCTACGTCCACTGTTATTTAATTCCCAGGGGTTTACAATAACACCATTGGGTGTAGAGAGAGAAAGTATGTGTATCTTGTGTATGGGGTTTCTAGGTTCTCTTGGATCTCCCCCCTTTTGGCTAAGGGGATACATGTATTTATAGTGATGGGAGATAAAGAGATTCATTGTATGTAGACATTTATGTCTACATTCAACGAATCTAATTGTTGAACTGCTTGGTATGCTATGTGTTGTCATCTATTAATACAGTATAAATGTACATCAAGGCTCATTAAATGCGCTGCCATCTTCATTAATGCAAATTAAATGCGTAGTTATCCTTTGATCTTCCTAGTTGATATGCCGACCAACTCTCCTCGGGTGCCGACTATCACTCCTCGGGTGCCGACTAATTCTCCTCGGGTACTGACCAACTCTCCTCGGGTGCCGACTAACACTCCTCGGGTGCCGACCAACTCTCCTCGGATGTCGAATATTGCCACGTAGTATGACATGTGTCCTTTTCTGATTGGTCCTCGTAGATGGAGAATTTTTGCGTTAACAGAAGCCCCTAATGCTCCATGCTTGATGGTTTACTTGAAAGGATGGAGTATTTATTCTGCAGTGTTGCTCAGTGCTCGTGAAATTCTTGATCTACCTTCTTGATTTGTTCAACATAAAGTGCATTATCTCCTGGATGACATATGATGCAGGCTGATCGATGGTTGCTAATCTTTCTTTTGAGGAACTCCGTGTGCTATGTATCACCCCTGGGAATTTGGATGCAGCCATGCCATAGTATACATCTTGTAGCTTGTCATAATCTTCAAGTATGTTGATTGGTTTGCTAGCCGACCAACTGCCTCCTGTGCCGAGCAACTGAGTGCCAACTTCACGTGCTTGATTCTTCTGATTTATGCTCCTCTGAATATTTTGTCAAGTAACACACTAGCTTTTGAACCCAACCTTCAATCTGATTAGTAAAAGTTTATGGTGGACTTTGAACATTTTCATACAACTTCTTCTTCAATGTTGGTCGGGATAGTAGTAGTAAAGATCTCAGTGTTGTAGATGCTGAATTTGACTTCTGAACTTCAATAGTATGTGCATAATAACTCCTGAATATGCCTCCTGAACTTCTGAATGCCTCCTGAACTTCAATAGCATGTGCATAGTAACTCCTGAGTATGCCTCCTGAACTTCAATATCCTTCCTGAACTTCAATATAAAAAATAATTCATGAGCAAGAAAAACAACTCCTGAATGATAATTAGTCGGGGCCCCGACCGTGTGAGTTTGTGGAGTTGAATTTGATGCTCGACTTCATGATGTTATAAGAATGTGCCACCGAATGAACAAATATATCTGTAATAGAAGCCCCCAAGTGTGGAATGTGAACTTTGAATGCTTTTTGCTTGATCGCTTTCACATACTCATAAAATGTTTCCGACCAACTGTAGTTGACAGCTTCTTATTTCCGACCAACCTGAGTTGACATTTTTGGGAATAGATTTACTTCCTAACCAACATAAGTTAGCATTTTTAGGAATATATAGTTTTACTTCCCATAGGAATACATAGTTTTACTTCCCGGAGGAATACAAGTAGCTTTACTTCCCGGAGGAATACAAGTAGCTTTACTTCCCGAAGGAATACAAGTAGCTTTACTTCCCGGAGGAATACAAGTTTTACTTCCCGGAGGAATACAAGTAGCTTTACTTCCCAGAGGAATATAAGTAGCTTTACTTCCCGGATGAATACAAGTAGCTTTACTTCCCGGAGGAATAAAAGTTTTGATAATAAATGATAAAGACTTCCTCGGAGCTGACCAACAGATTGTTGGGAATTGAATAAGATATAATAAATACTGGAGACCTCCTCAGAGTTGACCAACAAATTATTGGGAATAAGATAATATAAATGCTGGAGACCTCCTCAACAGATTGTTGGGAATAAGATAATATAAATGCTGGAGACATCCTCGGAGCTGACCAATAGATTATTGGGAATGAGATAATATAAATGCTGGAGACCTCCTCAACAGATTGTTGGGAATAAGATAATATAAATGCTGAAGACACCCTTGGAGCTGAATATGATATAATAAATATTTGTCGAGCTCCATGCTGAAATAAGAATAGAATATGTATCCACATATATATAAAGAATAATAATAAAGTGCCTCGTTGTTCTGTCGAGGTAGAATTATATAATGCTGAACAAGAATAAGATCTTCCAGAACATAAGAATATGGCCGAGAATGTTGTCAGACCTGAATATAAATAAGAATTGCCCAGACCAACTATCCGTTGGGGGTGAAATATAATAACTGTTGTAGCTTTTCCTCGGAGTTGAATATATATAGAGAGAAGAAATTTTTCGAGCTCCATGCTGAGATAAATATAAAATATGAATCCGAACGGATATAGAATAATTTGTGCTTGAGCCGATATCTCCGAGTGAAATGATAATAGTTTCCAAATTGTTTCCGAGCATTCGTCGGTGTTGAATCTTGTACCTGTAAAAATTAATAATTTGCTCTAACATATGTGTAGGCTGAATTGATTAGTCATGAGAATAATTTACTCATCCAATCAATATATGATATGTATATGCTTGAGAAATAAAAATATTAATTTCATAAAATGAAATAATATATGTTGGCTGATATGTCGAGGTAAAACTGCCTGATGTCGAGCAATAATAGTTTCCAGAGGTTTAAGATTGTGGCTGAGCTTTCGTCGGGATTTAATATCATCCCTATGAAATCTTAATAAGCTGCCCGAGCACCTGTCGAGACTAGATCAAATAATTATTGTCATGAGAATAATTATTCAGCCAAACAATATGTGATGTGTATCAGCATAAAGCAATAAAAATTTCAAAATATGAAATAATATGTTTTATGCCAAATGTGTGTGATGGACAAATTATTATTAGATATGCACCATAAATAAGACGTAGAGTTTTTTGTAAAGTTATTTAATCTCCAACAATTAATCAGGTACAAGTTGCTGTTTGAAAATTATTTATCACTTGGTTTTAAAAATATTTTTGGGGTGATCACAAGTTAAACAGGACTTAAGCCCCCTGTTTGTCCCCAAGCTGAACTCGTGTTTAAAGAAATATCTGGGGTGCTTTGCATTTTTTAATAGCCCAAGATTCTACTGCTGCCGACAAACGGCATGGATGTTGCCGACCAATATTTACGGATATCTCAAGTTATAGAATATACGGTGCCGACCAAGAAGCAAATGGTCCCCAACCAGCTGAGCAATTTTTCCGATCAACAAAAATGGTGCATTGACAACATCGAACAACATTAGATGTCACCGACCAAAAAGTGGATGGTTGGATAGTTGCCGACCAATAAATTGAACCCTCCGAACAAGATTGAGATGTCGACGATCAAGAAGATGATCGTCGACCTGCAATTGGTTCCACCGAGCTACAATATGGGGCTCCGACCAATAATAAGATACCTCGTAGTTGGATAAAATTATTTCAACGTTGCTGATGGATCTTCACATCTTATCTCCGACAAACAAAAATGGTCTGGTTAAGCTTCTCTTTAATAAAATATGACCCAAGATGATGCCGACCAACAATATGTATGACTGACCAGAATATCTCGAATCCTTAGATCAGAAAAATAACATTCGATGTAAAATTTAAGCATTAAGAATGTTAATTAAATGAATAATTATCTAATCCACTATATCGTGTGATTTCGATAAAGAAACCCTGTGATGTGATGAACGAGGGGCCAACATATCAAATTTGTGCCCAGAATCTTGATATGATCATGATTATTTTACTGATCCTTTTTTACAAGAGGTGGGTAATGATTTTTCAGGTGAGAGAAAATTATTTTTTATATTGATCCCTTCCTATTCCCTATTTGGAGAGATAAAAATATGGTGAATGATCGAAATTATTACCAAATTTATATCAAAAATCAATCAATGAGACTCTATTGACATAGATGAAAGATGAACCAAATTAAGTATATAGTTCATAAAAATGAATGCAAAGAGACTCAAACTTGAAGAGAGAGAAAGTAGATCTGGGTCATGATTTCCATGAGAAAACTTTTTATTGTCTTTAACCTTTTCCCATTCTCTGATTAAAAATGTAATGGGAATTTGAATAGACATCAAAGATCTTACAAAATTTATAATGAAAATTATCAAATTTTACCACCGTCATATATATTGGTATATGTAATCATTTAAGATATTTATTCCATGATATAAAATTGAAACTTGAGAATCAAGCAAAAAGTTATGATTTATGAAATCTATTAATTTTCAGATTTCTAAATAAGAATTAATCTAACAGTTATGATTTTAAAATCACGATATGCAATATTTTTCAGATAAAAATTGGACAATTAATTTATGTATATAAACATAAAAATCATGATTGAATCAAAAGATGTATGTATAATTGATTATACGTAGAGAAAATAAAAACTTAGCTTTTGATGGAGAACAATGCTTGTAACACGTTCCCACAGACGGAGCCAATTTGTTGATGCAAAAAACTGGATCGAATCCCATTTTTATGATCACAGATAAATAGATGAAAGCAATACAATCAAGCACATGAGAGACAAAGATTTTTAAAGTGGTTCGGCTATGAATAAAGCCTACGTCCATTGTTATTTTATTCCCAGGGGTTTACAATAGCACCATTGGGTGTAGAGAGAGAAAGGATGTGTATCTTGTGTATGGGGTTTCTAGGTTCTCTTGGATCTCCCCCCTTTTGGCTAAGGGGATACATGTATTTATAGTGATGGGAGATAAAGAGATTCATTGTATGTAGACATTTATGTCTACATTCAACGAATCTAATTGTTGAATTGCTTGGTATGCTATGTGTTGTCATCTATTAATACAGTATAAATGTACATCAACGCTCATTAAATGCGCTGCCATCTTCATTAATGCAAATTAAATGCGTAGTTATCCTTTGATCTTCCTAGTTGATATGCTGACCAACTCTCCTCGGGTGCCGACCAACTCTCCTCGGATGTCGAATATTGCCACGTAGTATGACATGTGTCCTTTTCTGATTGGTCCTCGTAGATGGAGAATTTTTGCGTTAACAAAGGGCATCCGCCAGAGTTTCGAGGGGGTTCAGATGTGGCGCTAGCGTGTCAGTGGAAGAGAGATATCCAGCATCACCTACGCATATAAAATGCAATGAGGTGCAGAAGCAAATGTTAGCCACTTTTAGGTTAGTGGGAGCAACGCAACAGTGGTGGGAGTCGATCACCACAGTTGAGGAAAGGGATACATTAGCTATTATAGAGTTTTGGGTGCGGTTCGATCGCAAGTATTTTCCGCCAACAGTGAGACAGAAATAAAGAGGAAATTCAGTGAGGTGACTCAGGGGGACCGTTCAGTGGCCGATTACGAGGAAGAATTCACTCGTTTGGTAAATTTTGTACCGGATGAGGTATGCAATGAAGAAAGAAAGAAGTTAAAGTTCGTGGATGGGTTAGTCTGGAGGATCAGACAACAACTGATTGGTAATCCCGCATTAGTAGCTTATACGGACGTCGTAAATGCAACACTCCTCCACTGCCAGGAATATCGCTTCCACATGAAGGGAAGCAAGAGGGGAATGGAACCCAGTCATTCGGATAAAGCGGGAGGGAACAGTACCAGTGGGGTATCCCATCAGCAGACAAGGGGACATCAGGGGCAGGATTCCCGGTAGAGGAATCAGGCCAAGCGATTTAGGTCTGGGGGCTATCGACAGGATGTCCAGGACTTCCGACAAGGCCAGTAAGGAAGGGATCAGTGGTAGGGTGAATTTATTAGGAGGTGTTTCGTTTGTGGGGAAGCGGGACACGTGAAGAGAGATTATCTTAAGCGAGGCAGGGGTCAACTATAGGATGAGGTCCTGGATGTACAACCACTACAACAAGTCAAGGGTGCGTTCGGGCAGGAGGAAGCTGCTCAGGAACCCGAGGATCAACCATTACAGCTGGAGTATGGAGGTAATTATCTTTTTGTCCTGTGGCCATGGGGTATCTTTTGAGTGACAGTGAGGGTGTCACCGATGGTAAGAATTATTTTCACTAGAGTTCGCGGGTAAGTCGAATTTAGTGGGTGCGCTGGCTAGAGCAGCTATATTATATATATATATATATATATATATATATATATATATATATATATATATATATATATTTTCGTGGAGTAGTAGATTTCTTTGGTGTTAACCACGAGACAGTGGGGGTGTGCACAAAGATGGGATTGGTATTATGCGAGGGGTTATTACTTTCGAGAATTATGGAAGTAGGGTAGATGATTTTTTTAAATATCGGCTGGATAGCAATGGATTCGAACTATTGTGAATAGTGGGGGTAAGTTTAGGTGTTCGCGACACCAGGGTATGAATGATTTTTATTAGGTATCACCCTAAAGGGCGTCTAGCCTATATATATGTGTATATATGTTGTATTGTGTGGAGCGATAGACACATAGTGAGGTCTTGTGTTCTCATATTTTAACCCGGTAAGTAAGGGAGTCTACTGAAGTGAATCAGGGTGGTTAAATTTATCTTCGAGCAGGGAGAGATAGCTCGGGGTTTATTTGGTGCAAGAGCTAGTGATAGTAAGGGCGCGGTATTTTATAATGTCTTTTGTAGCATAAGAGTAGGCGTGTATAATTTTTTATTAAGAGACAAGTATTTTTAGGTACGTACTATGGACTGAGGGTCTAACAGATCTCAACGACCGAAAATGTTAGGTAGTAGTGTATAGGGGGTTCCTTGTTTGGATTTCTCTTGCGAGACGTCCCACGTATGAAACTTAGCGCAACATTAAAAGTGGGGAGATGTTTGGTCGTTAGTACTTGGGTTGGGTACCCCGGCCATTATATATATATGTGAGATGACTATGGGTTGGAAGTTATATTACGAGTCACGACTATCATAGTCGGGTAACTTTCGCGCGGTTAAGCATGAGGACAGGGTGTGTGGACACCCTAGTTAATTAGGGTAACTTTCGTGCGGTAAAGCACGGGTAAGGGTGTATGGGTGCCCTGGTTAATTAAAATGCTTATTTATGTAACTCTTAGTTAGAAGCGGGAGAGATAGATGTAGCGAGTTTAGAGGCACAGGCATAAGGAGTGATATTCGAGACTTTGAGTACTAAGCTTATTTTAATTTCGAGGACGAAATTCCTTTATAAGGGGAAAAGTATGTAACACCCCGTAATTTTGAGGATTTAAAATTTAATTATTTTTGGGAGAGATAAAAATATATAAATTAGAGAAACTTAAATTTATAATTTGGAGAATTTATTTGAGTGGGAAGAATTATTTATATCTGGCGACTTTAAGTTTAATGGTTCGATATTTCATGTGTCGCATTTTCAGGTCAAAATTGGATAATGTTATAAAGTATTTCAGATGACAATTCTGAGTGTGCGGTTGAGTCCGGATGGGTCGAGATAGTTAGAAAAGAGTATCCAGGTGTAGTAATCGGGTCTCGGGGCATTTTTGGGCATAGTCGGGCCCACACTGGGTGATTCGGACCATTTTAATTAGGCTCATGTGGCCAAAAATGGGATTCGGGAATTTAAACGTAATTAAGGGAGTGTTAAACGACAGTTAACAATTCTAAACCTAGGGTTTGAGAGAGGCACAGAGGAAACAAATCAAGAAGCAAATTGGGGATTTGTTTTGAGACAAATCGAGGGACAAATTGGGTGTTCTTCATCAACACCTTTTCTACACCAACGGATCAGACTCTACGAAAAATTTTAGGAAACTGGTTAACTGTTGTGATTCTTAAATTGATGATAATCAATTCATAGTATGGGAGGTGTAAACCAAAATTCATTTTGGGGTGGGTATTCATGTACAAATTGGGTTTTCGGTAATTGTTATACTTTAATGGGATTAAGGGTGGAATTTATTATATTTATGATTCTGGAATGTAGAGGTATGAATCGTATGCTAAAATCAGTAAGAATCGATGGTAAATTTATGTTAATAGGAATGAAAATCGTATTGGAGGTTCAAAACCCGAATAAAACAAAAATCGGGAAAACGTTGGAATTAATGAAATTAGTTGTTAGATTAAGGTTTCTAGGACGATTAGAACCTATTTTCATGTAAAAATATCGTTGATTATGACCAGAGGATGTTAAGAGAAGAACTAAAAGCTTAGTTGGGTTAACAATGGCTGAAACAGCAAGTCGAAGAAGAAGGGTACGTGTTCGATCGATCGATCGATGGTCCTAGAATTCTGGCAAGTTCGCCAGTTTTATATATAAAGAGAAATTAAATTAAGGTTTTTCCCCTAATTTTTATATAGTGATAAATGCATATGTAATATGTATTCCTTAGCAATTATAAAGGGATATAATTGGGTTTAGGAGGGTGATAATTGTATGCCATGAGATGAATAAATTTCGGGAAATAATTCGTAAGTATTGATTTTGGACCGAGGGAAAATATTCGGGTATTGTAGTTGAGTGGCACTACATTATTAAAGGAATTGAGGGTAATTAATTAGCTATGGGGCGAAATATTGAATCGGGTATTAACGATGGTACGGGCCAAGTGAGCGAGTCCGGGTATAATGGTTGGGCGACACCAAGTATTAAATTGATTGATGTGTAAATTAATTATATTAGAGTTGGACCATAGACTCGGGGGAAATATTATATTAATTGATGCGTGAATTAAATAAATTAGAGTCGGGCCATAGACTCGGGATGATGATAAATTAATAAGTGAGAAAATTAATTAAGTTGAGTCGGGCCAGAGACTCGAGAAATTTCAGGCTAGTGTTACGAGTTTTTGAGTACACGGTAAAGCCGGGGTTTATATTATATATATACGATGTGGTGATAGTATATATATATATATATATATATATATATATATATATGTGTGTGTGTGTGTGTGTGTGTGTGTGTGTGTGTATATATTGTGTGTACTATTAAATATCAGTGACTAGATATTTATTTAATTTAGGTATTCTAGTGCTATTAAGAGAGGTTGTGCGTTGTGGGTGAGTCCCCTATCTTGAGGAGTAGGGTGAGTATATCACCAGGTCATAGCGTCCGGTATATGGGTGAGGGTTTATCTCACTTTCAGGTAAGGAATATGACCGTCTCCACTACGTTTATATTTTTGGGCCATGTTGGTGAGCAATTTCAACTTGGGTAACTAGGTTATGTGAGCACACCTAGGGAGATAGCACTTTAGAGGAAAATTATCCGGCGAGGGTATACTTGAAGGGACGGATATACATATGATATATGTGTGGATATTTTTAGTAAAAGTACGTATATAATGGCGTTAAATTTAATATGCGGATCATAATACAATATGTGATGTATTTGTTTTATATAACTTGTGTCACAGTTATATGATATTATTTAAAAGGAATTAATTAAGTTAATTGGTGGAATAACTTATAACCCATTTATAATAATACTCGATTTAGAGTAGAATGGCAAGGGGAGGTTATACCAGGACTAGTTGGATGGGGTAGTACAACTAGGTGGGGTTAAGAAAACCGTTAGGTGTGCACAATAGTGGAGGGGTGAGTATGTCCTCAAGAGAGTGTGACACTAACTTAAATATAAAGCGCGTTCATATATTTTTAATTACTGCAGTTATCTCATTTGCTAAATATTTTCAAAATGTTTTGGGTTCTAACCCTTGCTATAAAATTATTTTCAAAACCTTTTAGGTGTCCAGCCACAGGGACGCTAGACTTGATATTCTATTCCAAAGACACGGAGTTGCGACACATGTGGATGTTAGCAGGAGCTTGGATTATACGCATCATTCATTCTTTCCCAGAGTAGGAATAATCTATCAGTTTCAGTTTTATTTAGGGCTTGTCACCCAGACTTTTCAGTACATATTTCAGATTTATTTATTCAGGTGTTGAATATTTGTATTGGACTATTTACTTTGGTGATCGATGGTTTATTCGGCATGTAGTTTATTATTTATGCAGTTGATTTATTTCAGTCGTGGTGTATGACTCATACTATATTTCCGCATGTTATTGGTTGTTTAATTAAAAGATAAAATTTGGCCCCAGTTTTTTGGAATACTAGGTGGTTAGTAAGTTTTAAAAAGGTTTTCGACAGTGATGCTAAGGATGAACAACTGGGATTCCTATTTTAATTTGGTATAGGACTGATCAACCGGTATTTAATTAGGCGGGGTATCACGGAATGATGGATCAGAGTTGAAACCGGAAGAACATATGTGACACAAAAATATGTACAAGTCTAGAAAGCATGTGAAAATCATTGGGTGATGTGAAACACCACCCCCAAACAGGATAAGACTCATACTCAGAAACAATGAACAACGAGCTGCCTCCCAGTAGCGCTAAGTTTAACGTCTTCAGCCAGACCGAACCAATATCACCCTAAGGATAGCAATGACGAACTCGCGGGGTGGAAAAAAAATGGGGTTAGGATACTCACCCCCAAATAAGACTGAAACATCATTCTTGTTAGATAAAGGATAAAAGAGGTCAATGCACTTGTATAACAAAGTGCAGCACACGATGCAAAGCATCGGTGGACCACGGGTGGGTGGGTACGGGGGTGCATGGATGAAGGGAAAGGGTGAGGGTGTACAGGCATCGGTCACGGGCCTTATTGAGCGTAAATGTGAGGGAAACAAGGGCCCTATAAGAATGGTGCTCCAATTGGATAGGGAGGCAAAATGATTTGGCAATAATAATGAGGTGGGCCTCAGAGAAAGTGCATGACCGTTCTATAAATGGACGGTGATGATGGTCGCGCCGTGACGCGCCAGGGAGCTGTCGATGGAAAAAATCAACACCACAAGGAAGTGGTGTGAAAAAAGTAACTAGCTCGGTGTCATGAAAGATAAGAGTAGCACAAATACTCTCATAGATAGTGGTGTCGATGAAAAATTCACAAATATGATCGTGGAGTACTAGGGTGGAGGGTGGATGTAGGTGAGGACCTAAATACGTAGATGGGAACATGTGGGGTGCAATAACAAGGTCCAAACCAAGTGGTGTGGTGGAATGGACAGTGGGTGGATAGGGTGGGACAAAGGGTGGGGGAAGATTATCTAACTCACGAGTAGGATACACACACTCCTCATGAGGCGCGGAGTGATCCTCAAGGGCACTCGCGAAAGGAAGGGTGGAAATAAACGAGGGAATGATCAACTTAGCCACCATTACGTCACCATCCGAGGTGGTGAAAGGATCTAACGAGGCTTTAAGATCCGTGATAGATGAATCTACATCAATATTAGGCTCAAGGGGAGCCAAATATGATGGGGGTAGGATCCATATCAAGATAGGTGGGAACTATCTCTGATGATATTTAGGGTCATTGGTGAGCACTCGTAGCCGGAGCTAACCTAAAAGATAGGGGAATGTCAGAGGCATATGCAACTGGGTCTTAAGGTAAAAGCTCGGGTGTAATGAAGGATTCTGTGGAAGGGGAAAGGCGAACCTCAGTGGTGGGTTCGATAGGGTAGGGTGGTATGGGATCAATCTCACAGCTAATGGAAATGTCAACACTATTATCAACTTAGGTCCCGGACCATTGGGTTGTCTCAACTTCGAGATTCTCGGGATGATAGGGTTGGTCACACTCCACATCAGTGGCGCAAGACGACGCATCATCGTTCCACGTGGGAGCAATAACGGGTTGACTTGGGGTGAAATCCGACTCGTGCGCACACTCAAATGCAGTAAACATGTGGTCAAGCTGTTGAAGGGCTTCATTTTGAGATTTAAGAGTGTGCTCTTGTTTGAGGAAGAACTTATGCAAGAAGCTCTCGAGATCGGATGGGCATGGTGGCGGTGAAGTGTTGGTGGGTGGCGATGGTGATGGAGGTGGACACAACTCACTATAGACACCAGGATAGGGATAATACTCATCGGAAGTGTGTGGAGCGAGGTCAAGTGCGTCATTCACAGGAAAAGCATCTCCGTGAGAGACAAAAGTGTAATCAACATGAGGAACATAGTAAGGGAACTGATAGGTCTGAGGTGCACCACGTGGCGATGATGATTATTGGAAATCGTAAGGATCCACAACATGGCGTTGGGATTCATATTGCGTAGAAGGGTGATCAGGCCGCTATGAATAGATTGGGTATTCATACCCCTCGACATTAGATATGCCATGAGAATATGCCGATGGTGGTTTCAAAATAGTGTCATATGGAAACACTTGGGCCATGGTGGGTTCAGATGGAGCGAAAATAAATGGACACTAATGGGACAATTGATCCAACAGAAAGCAGTGTGTGCACATCGAATCATAAGATGGGTTGACACTCATCACCGAAGGCGGTGGAAGATGAGATGTGTGCGTGGACGACACATGAGTATCAACAGTGGGTGTTTGAGAGTTAAAGCCATGAAGTAGTGTATGCAGGTTCGATTCGGGCTCAACATCAAACAAAATTCGAGAGAATGGGAAATGGCCAAAGTACTCCCGTAAATTACGTTCTTCGGCCATGACGAGAGGAATATTTTTGGATTTTTAAATATTTTGCAAAAGAAAAAGAAAATATTTTTGTGGTTTTTGAAAATAAGAAAGGGAAAATATTTTTAGACTTTAAAATATGGAAAAAGAAAATCTTTGGGGGATTTTTGGAAATATTAAAAAAAAAAAAGGAAAATATTTTTGGGATTTTTCGAAAAAGGGGAGAAAATGGACTCTTGAGTTGGACGAACTAAATAAAACCGATTACCTAAAGAATTTAATTGGACGCACACGAGTCAAGAAAAAATCCTAACGAGCACGTAGCCAATTATTATCTTCAAAATTAGTGAAAAGGGTAGTCAAATTTTAATTGAGTCCGCGGGCGACAAAAATCACGAAATTTAACTTTATGATCGCCTCTTGCAAAAATGTGTTCCTATGGGGCTAGCTAATTGATTGATTTTAAATTTAATGACAGCTAGGGTAGCATACAATGGATAAGCGAGTGAGTCGGGTGATGAAATCCCTTCTCGTTTTAATGACCGGGTCCAGTTCTTAGGTAAATTAATTCATCAAACTATTCAATTAAAGTGCGATGCAGAAATTAAAAGCACACATGAGCAATTAATCACAAAAAAATGAACTCGCTTGCAGGAGATTCGCAAGGAATAAAAAATGTACCTCCCACAGTTTTTAGACACGTGGGGTGAAGACCAAGCTGAGTCGACCGAGGGGAGATTTCGCCTATCTCAGTCGTCGCCGGGAGTCCTACCGACCCAAAGTAGAGAGGCTTCAAAAATCCTAGTCGTGGACGCCCTCTCTCTACCTTGTCTGGTTTCCCTTTTCGCCCTTTTTTTTATGAATAATTATAATAATAAATTGGTGTCAAAATGAACCAAAAGAAATACAAAGCATTAAAAATCCTATACAACCAGTCTAAGGAGGAGGGAGGAGGAATACTAATTATAAATAAAAAATAACAATTACAAGTCTTCAATTTGTCTCCACGTCAAGAAAGCGGCAATAGGGCCATTTGATAACTAGCTTTTTGCGTGTACGGTCGTTGTCTTCAAAAGCCACTCTCAAAATTCTCTTGAGTACCTACAAAACTTATCTAAAAATAACTCGTATTACGGTAAGTACGGTTATCAATCCTACTTTCAAGGTGAAACAATTAATGAAAAACGTGCAATTCCAATTTTTTTTATTAAAATATTTTTTTGATTTTTTGATTTTTTTTAAAAACAATTTCAAGTGAAAAATTAACTAATTGAATGCTAAAATTATAAAATGACTAAATAATGAAAAAGAATGTGCAACCGAGTGCGAAATAATATGAGAGGGTCAAGAAATGGGATCACACTGCATTTTCAATTATTCTAATCTCTCAATTTATTAATGTGAAATATTTCGAGATAACATTAAATCAATAATCTAACTCTCGTTAAAATTATAAATTTAATAAAATCTTTTTCAGAAAATTAATTTAAAAGTGTCACACAATGAAAAATTAAGAATCATACGATTTTCAGAAAATTACCCGCTAGGATCAATTTAACGAAAACAATATCACTCATCTAATTTCAATAACGAATTAATATTCAAATATCGAAAAAACCAATCTCTAGTTCGATTCCTAAATTCAAACATTAATTTGTTCAATTAATTTACTAACTCTCGTTACATAAATTAATTGGTGACAGTCAAAAATTAATTTTCTTAGAATTATAGCATTAATGAAATTGATTAATTAAACTAACATCATTCGCAGTGCATCCCACCTCTTGAACGGGGTGCTTAGCCAAATATTCTCATGTGTGCATAAACAACAATAAATAATATGTCAAGAAGGAAATAAATTGAAAAGAGAATATAGAAATACAATACACAATTTTTTCCACAAATTGATTTTTAAATGCGCCTTAACATGCATCCAACTTCTTCACAATTTTCAGTACTTGATTACAAAAAGAAGAGTAAAAACTAAACCTAAAAATTATTCTAAAGCTAAACTAATTTTTTTTGTATTTTTCTGAATTTTTTTATGAACCTACTATGTACATAATATACACAGTGTTGTCTCTCTCTTGCATCTCTCCTTTTTTTTTTTATTTCAGATCTGAGAGTGTCTTCCTTGTATATGAGAAGCCCCTCATTTATATCCCATGAATTGGTTTTTGTTAGGAGAGATTTTGTGGGATTTTATCTTGGCCAAATCAAAGCTTTTTTTTTCAAAGAGATTTTTTTTTTATCTCTTGCACGTGGAGTTATTTAAAAGTGGCTAGCTCCGATTTTGGGGGAATTATGGATGAGGGTAGATGATAGCAAAGGGGGGTTCCGAGTTGGGTGAACTCGGGTTTGTGTAACGAATGGGGTCTCAGCTAGTGGGGTTTTTGGATCGAACACGGTCTCGAGTTTGTGGGTCGGAGTAGATCCGTTTGGGTCGCGGGTTGGATTAGTAGAACTTGGGTTCGAGTTGGTGTGGCATGAGGTCGGGCCAAAGCGGGATTAAAGTCGCCGGTTAAGCAGGGGAGCTGGGTCGCGTCGGCGGCCGTCTCGCTGGTTGTGGCAGATCCGGGCTGCTGCGTTGGGGCGTCGGGTTTAGGTTCGGGGTATGGAGCTTGGAATTGGGAGGTATGGTTCAACAATTGGGCTTTGGGATTGGGTTAAAGGAGTTTGGTTAGAGATGTGGTTTTGTGTGTTGAAAATGGTGGAGAGAGAATGTTATTGGGAGGAAGATGATGGGTGAGGGGGTAATAAGGTGTATGAGGGTGTGTGGGTTATGGTGTGGTTGAGGGGTTAGTTTTAGGTGTATGTGAGTGTGTATGGGGTTTTGGGTGTGTTTTATTTGGACCCTAAAAAAATAAAAAATAAAATAACTAAAATCCTAAAAAATATAAATCTATAAAAACTAAAATTAAAATAAAATAAAATTTCTAATCTATAAAATAAAATTAAAAGGAAAAAAAAAAAACTAAAGACCTAAAAAAATATATAATCTAATGAAACTAAAGATAAAACACCTAAAAACTAATCCTAATAAATAATATAAAATAAATTAAAGATAAAAATTAAAAACTAATAAAAATCAAAATAAAGAAATATATATAAAAAAAAAATCCTAGAAAAATCCACTGTTCTAAAAAACCCGCCTAGGCTTGAGGCTTGGGAGAAACGCCCCGCCTTAAGATTTTGACGCCTTATGCTTGGTAAAACCCTTAAGGCGTACTTTTTCTCTAAAAACAACAATGCTTTAGTGAAACGATATCGCCTTTTAAAGATTTTTTTACAAACCGGACCATTATCGCATCCAAAATAATCAAATAGTATTTTTATTTGCAAATATTCAGACATATTTGCAGGATATGTACAAGTTTAGTATTTTAATAGCCTTGTTATGGTTAAAAAAATATTAAAATATATTAAAAAGACCTAAACGCCTTTTCACGCCTTTTTAGGCCAAGACCCGCCTAGGCCCGCCTAGGCTTCTAAGGCTTAAGGCTTGGCCTCCACGCCTCGATCACGCCCCGCGTTTTTTAGAACCTTGGAAAAATCTAAATAAATCTAAAATAATTCCTAAAAATAAAACAACTCAAAATAAAAATCTAAAAAAATAATAATAAAGGTACAAACTCAACACACACGGGCTCGGGTGATGGTCTGGACTCGGTGTAGGCTTAGGTTTGGTTCGGGGACAGGGTTGGGGACATCGAAACTCTTCTAGGCAAGCTCAATGTGGACTCAGACTTCGCTGTCTCCTTTGATTTCTTCGATGCAAGCTTTTAACCACTTATGTGTCGTAATTGACTGGATTTATCATCATTTAACAATGCGATTGCTGATTGACCTGCAACATAGATAAATACGAACATAAGGCCATTTTTAATTGAAACGAGTGGCTAAAATGCATCTATTATGGGTATAAAATAGACACTTTTGGGTGCTTATCACATAAACCTACTTAATTATTTATCCCGGCATCATCCAATATCATTTTCTTGACAATGTATTCAACATTTTCATAATGTTCACATTAATTTGCCTTTTCGGGGCCGAAGCCAAAACATTGGGCTTAACCGTCCATTTTTCATTATTCATTTAGGAAAAATCATTATATTCCATTAGAGTCCCTTTTTCTACGCACACGCTGACTTTTACGCCAAAAATAATTTTCGCTTTAAGGACTTAAATAATTCTTTTCATATTAGTGCCAACACTCTTTAACATTTTTATTTCATAAAAATGTCACACTTTAATTAAATGACCAATTTGCCCTTTTTCTTTACCAAAACTTACAACCTTGTCCTTTTTCAAGTGGTATTCACCAAAAATACCCCTTTCAAGTTCCAAACTCAACACTTAGGCATTTTAGGCATTAAAACACTTGTTCAACTTCTCACTGTGCCAAAATTATACATTTTGTGTTTTAACCCTTTCGATATATGAAATCACGCTTTTTACATATTAAAGTTTTATTCCTCATATTTAGGCCTACACACTTTATATATGAGTTTTAACGCTAAAAAACCCATTTTAGTCTACATTTACACATTTGACACTCTACATTTCAAACTTAGTGTTACACACTTTAATTATGACTTTTTGCATAAAGAACCATACTTAGTCATTTTATTCACACTTAGTCTTCTACACTTTCATTATTTATATTTTCACCCAAAGTTTACAATAAGACTACACTTTCACATATTCACACTTTTAACCCCAAAACTTAGTTTAATAAAATAAATAGTACACTTTGTAAATGAAACTTAATTTGCTCATTTCATAATGATTCATAAACATTTAATCACTATATTAATCTCATAAAATGGCATATACATACCAAGTGTTCTTCACATCAAAGAAATCATTTATTCACCTTAAAACACGAATGTTTGTGAATAGTGGGATGGAAATTATCCATTTTTAAAACCCATTCAATCCTTCATTTTAAGCACCCATTTTCATAGAAAGTAGTAAGAATGACACTAATAAGTCTATTAGTACATTTAAAACCTTAATAACATATTTTAAGCTCTAAATATGTAGAAAAATCAAGTTAAATGTAGGTTTACTACAACACCCATTTTAAAGATAGAAAATCCCATTTTTTACTACTATATATCTTGAAATCATATAGTATTTAATCTTTATTCATGGATGACTATTTCTACACACATAATATAAACAAGATGCAAGGTACTCATAGTAATATCATCATCAACTTAACTTAGTAAGAGATAAGTATTTTTCACCTCAAAATGTCTCCAAATGGTGATGAAAACGGTGGTGTAAGAAGAGTAACCCCCACCTCCAAAGGTGGCCTCAAGGGGTTACAAGAAAATCTCTCAAAGCAAGATCCAAGATTCCTCTATTTAAGCTCCAAGGTAGTTCCATCTCCAAGCTCAAAACAACCCTTTATACAACCCCCAAATCTCATCAAAAGCTTCTCCAAAACTCTCCCTATAAGCTGTCCCATAATTCCAAGGTGTTTTAATGGTGTTTGTGACCTCCATAATGGTGCTTTCATGGTGTAAAGATGGTGGAAAAGAATGGATACGAATTTGGAGAAGTGTAGTAAGCTTTTGGCAATGGAAAAAAGGGAGAGAAATCTGATGGGGAAGATGTCCCCCCCCCCCCCCCTATTTGGCTCCAAAGTTATCTTCATCCTCTCTCTCTTAAAGAATAAATAAGGAAACCTAACACTCTAAGACTCCAAGGATAAGACCCTAAGCTTTCCATTTAAGTGAAAGGGCTCTTGCCAAGATAAGGCATCTGAATAAGGATGAGATTGCATGCAAGAGTTTAAACACAAAAGCCAGAAACTAAAATTTTGACTTAAAATTGCCATTTGTGTCACTTTCTCTCTCATGCCCTATTTTTTTGGAACTTTTAACTTAAAATTCACATTCCTTGTATTTTTTGGGCTAAAAAAATCATATTTACAATAGTCGTTTACCCTTCCGGATTATTCTGTACAAGACGCGCAAGAATCGGCACCTCCGTACAAAAGTATTTTTTTCGATTTTTTTATTCATAATAATATCCCTTATATTTTTGAGAGTCAAAAAACATATTCACGACATTTTTTTACCTTCCGTGATGTCCTAAACAATGTGCGCACGGAACGAAACCTCTGCGCAAAACATATTTTTTTCGATTTTTCTTTACATGGTAATATTCCTTATATTTTTATGAGTCTAAATATATGGTTGGGATATTTTATTGACTTACCAATTGTTCTAAACAATTCACGCAAGTTCACGTCCTGACGAAAATTCGCCTAACATGGGTTTAAATGATTTTTTTTAAGATGGCGAAGAAGAGAAAGTTGCTCAAAATTAAATAATAAGTAGATCTGGAGATTTTCATAATTTTCTGAGCACTTTTAATTTTTTGACGAAAAATAATTTTTATTTACTTTTGGGATCCTTTTAAAGCATATGCACAATAATTCAGTCAGTTAGCATGCCAACTCACCTTGAGGTGAATAATAAATATTAGATTTGATTTTTCATGTAACTAATACCACAATGTGAATAAAGCATACTTTAACATAAATTGAATACAAGGTAGCGCGTTATGTTGCTCCGAGTGACCATGGATGAGGTTGCTCAGATGGTTATTATGAATGAGGTCTCTCAAGTCACTAAGATAAGGCAGCTCGAGTCACTAGGACGAGGTCGCTCGAGTCGCTAGGATGAGGCAACTCGAGTCGCTAAGACGAGGCTGCTCTTGTCGTTAGGATGAGGTCACTCAAGGTACTATGATTTGAGCAAAATTTTCTAAGTTTTACCAAAAAATATTAGGCTACTCGAGGTACATGACTGAAGCTATTCGAGGTACTAAGGGTGAGGCTTCTCGAGGTACCTGCTCAAGGTACCATGACTTGACAAAAATGCTAAGTTTAAAAAAATGTTTTAAATTGTTCGAGTCACTAGGACGAGGCTGCTCTAGTCACAAGGACGAGGCTGCTCGAGGCACCCGCTCGAGGCTCGAGGCACCATGACTTGACCAAAATGCTAATTATTTCAGTAAAAATATTATTTTTCAAGGTCATTCTACAAAATATCATTTTTATATGGTTGTTCGAAGGATGTCATTTTTGACATGGTTCCACAAAAATATTATTTATTTTGGCAATATTGTTCGAGTATATGCTCATACCATGTCTTTAGATGGTCACTCGTGGGATAACATAAAATATTCACAGTCTCAAAAGGATATGACTTTTTCAGAAATAAATGTTTTTCTACTCAAGCAACTCAAATTCGTGCGAGGCTATATATATATATATCAAAGAGTATTTTCAGGCCGTGTAAAATAAAACAGGCACAAATTTAAATATCGTAACCTCCGAAATTAATAAAATAGTCTATATACCTATTTTCTTTCAATACCACATGCTAATAATTTTTAACAGCTCATCACTGCCAAATTATTCGAATGACTATATAATTAACATTCTGTAAAACTTTTGAAGATATTTCATGTGTGGTTTAATGCCACTGCATCGTATTCGTGCTTTTAAAAGAGGTTCCTCGAGTAACTAATATGCTCGTGCCTTTACAGATATTAAACAAAAGCAAGCCCATCAACTTGGGGACTTTAGAGTCTAAATGGTTCGTTTATTCTTATTTCAACACTGTACCCATTTATTATGGACTTCATTCATAATTAATTTTCTTAATTGTTTTAAGAAAAGTCAAAAATGGCTCGAGTGGAATCGCCCCGTGTTCCAGCTCCATGGTGAAATCGAGTCAGGTATGATTTCATTTTGACTGAAATCCGAGGCTAATCAATCTTACTCCGTAGGTTCGTCGGAGGTCAACAAGGTTGATCGGCGAAGCGAGGATGTTTGGAGATGGTTGTTCGACAGTTCAATTGGTTCAGAGGTACCTGTTCGTAGATCAGTTGGTTCTCACATAGTTGTTTGAATTTCTTCGAGGGTGTTCGGAGGTACCCGTTCGGAGGTCAACTATTTTTTTCTAGATCTGCTCGAAACATGTTTTTAATTTTGGAGACACCTATTCTGAGACCAAATTGATCGAAGGTTAACTGATTCGGAGGTGGGTTGGACTTACGTGGTTTAGATCAGGTTGTGGTGCATCGAAAGATCTGAGGTCATTAGTCGAAGATTCGTCGATTTCAACGGTTGGTCGGTTGCCCTCGTAAACAAGAGATTAACCACTCATATGGTGATTCGGTTTGTTTGTGAACTCGCTTTAAAGCCATTGTTGGTTGGTTGATTTTTAAATCCAAATACGCACGCAGGTTGATTTTTCGAATCAAAGTTGAATCCGTTTGGTGTGGGTTGGAAATCTCAACCGAGTTAGTCAACCGTTTTAATGGTTATACAATTTAATGGTTCAGTGCTTTTTTATACCAAGAAAAACAACAGCAACAGTAATTTTTTGTCCAACGAATCTTCTCTCGAGCCTTTAAATTTGGTAAACAATTTTTTTTTGCTTTACAGAGGGAGCCAGGCTTCAATTGAAAAGTTCTTGGTTTATAGTGAGGTTGTTTGGCGTGGGTTGACGCTCCATGCGTCATTTAATTGGTTCCCTTTTGGGATGGGAAGAGTTGTTCCCATCGTGTAGGTGGAGAGATCCCACTGGAAAGCTGGCTTTCAGCAAACAATATTTTGCAGTAGAAAATTATGTAAAGCGCCTGGGAAAATAGTATGTAAAACGCGTGGCCCTATATCAAAATTTTGTATAGAAAATATCTGAGGATATCTTTAGTAAGATATATATTGTATTTAAAATGTTATAATGTACATTTGTATAGTTTTAAAAGCATGCTTGTGGCAGTATAGTGTGCGGCTCAAAATCAATTTGCATAAGAGATTTCTTTTACTTTTAGCTACTGATAGAGAATAGTCAAGTTAATGTAACTAACACATGAATACTATTAAAAACTAATAAAATTTGTGCAAATTTTATTTGTGGACTACACATAAACTTTATTTGTTTGACCAAAACTATGACTAACAAAACTTTTAACCAAACTAATGCTGAAAATCAACAACAATTTTTGTTTTCAGCAGAATCACTCATGGGTAATTTTTTTTTCATCTGAATATTTCAAATATTCTGGTTGAAGATAAATTCTTACAGATTTGATGTGTTTTCTTACAAATATGATTTGTGATATTCATCATAAAAAGGATATATGGGATATCTCAACAAAGCAAGCAATAGAATAAAAAAGCAATAATACTTATCTTTGTTGAAGAAAAGTGCTCCACCACCACCGCTTTCTCCATGTGTGTGCACGAGGCATTACGCAATCGAAATAACGAATACCTCCCCAGCGAAGTCGCCAAATGTAAGATGTGAGTGCAGATTTGAGGAGGCACCGCGTCGAACATGTTTTAGACTTAAGCAACGTGGTTGCGCATACATATCCGTCTTTGCGGAATCAAAGTTTGCGTAGTTCGTGGGTCTATACGATACGCCAAAGAGAGCTCAAATTTTGTTGGTTTTAGTGCGTGAGGGGGTGCCTAATCCGGCGAGCTATCTCTTGAATGCCCAGTTTTGGTAGTTTTGGTGTGGGGGAAGGGGTGCCAAAACCATCTATCCACCTATCAAACGCCCATATATCGTTTAATGAAACTATAAAAATCCGCTCATCACTATCAAACCCGTGACGGAGCTCCAACGGTGCGTGGGGGAGGAGTGCTATATTTCATCTCTTTATTTTTCCCCCAAGACCATCATTTATCAAATGAGGGGGGAACCCTCTTTTTATAACAAAAGATACCTCAAGTAGGCTTGACACATGTAATGTAATCTGTGGCACTAAATGTCCAATATTTATGGTGCCACTTGTCACAATATATGTGGTGGCATATCAAATAATTAATCAAATCATTACTAGAGTATTGTCTAGTATATTTCACCAAATGCGGAGTATACGCAATATATTAAATTGCACATAACAATATTTTAGCCTGTGTAGGGCCTAGATTGTAGTAAAACTTGATAAATCATAAATCAATATTTGATCAAATCTGCGGGGTTAATTTATTAGAGTGTTTGGTTGTTAATTCATTTAAACTCTACACATACCCAACTGGTCGGAATCATATGTTCATTTTTGCAAGGGAGATGAATAGTGATTTCGGATTTTGTCCTATTATAAGTATTTGGAGCTTAAGTGTACGTGGGTTATTCATCTCCTCTACACAAAATAGATAAGTCATCTTCCTAGAGAGAGTGAAAGGTTGCTTGGGAAGGGAAAATCTTACTTGGGAAGGAGAAGAACAAAGACCAAAGGTCACCACCACCAACCACCACCGGAAGCTCACCGGAGAAGGGAGAACCTCCTGAGATATACTACACCAAAGGATCAGACCTTCACTAGAGGCAAGAGTTTGATAATGGAAATCTAAGTTTGTATATTGTCCATGTTAAAATAGTTATTAAAAGAGATGATTTTTCATGTTTGGAAGACATAATGGAGTTGTTAAATGGATTTTTGGAAACTGAAAAGATATAGGAATCAAACTCATGTTGTAGGATGATAATAATCCACGAAATAATCATATATCTATTGAAGAAATTCTGAAAACCATTGTTGTGTTCTTGAGGATATTAGGTTGATAATTTTCTAGAAAAAGAGGAGATAAACATGCTTTTTAATCCAATCTCTTGATGATTCTAGGATGTTTAGATCATTAGAAATCATTTGTATATGTTGGTATATCATGTAGTAAGGATCATAAGTCATTTGGGATGTTAAAATGAAGGTTTGAATGATAAAAAATGGCTAAACCCGTAGTTGCAGATATGCAGAAAAACCAGGCTGTTACTTGAGTGATCGATCGATCGACCCCCTGCCTTCGATCGATCGACCTCCCCAGAATTCGTAAAGTTGTTCCTTTTTAATGTTGATTCTTATCCCAAACCTTTGGTAGATATTTAGTGATTATTAATTGGATATTATGGGACTTATATAAGATCAGTAAGCCCTAGTTAAGATTTGAATTAATTTGATTGGGATTTAATTGATTAGAATAATGATAATTAATTTAAAAGGTATTTCGGTTGTTAGATTCATTTGTTGGATTCTAATTGGTATGCATGAGGATTAAATATAGGAACAGTAGGGGTGATTGAACATAACACCTGGGTATCCTTAAGTTTAGAAGGGGGTTTAATCCTAAGTGAAAGAAGATGTGTTTATAAGAGATTTGAAACTATCGGTTTTAACCCTAATTAAAAGGAGAGTTTAATTTGTAGTAATCGGGAGATATGATGATATGGACCAGTAGGATATTAGTGACTTCTTACTGAATATATGTTGAGGAAAAACCTATTTGAACCTTGATTATTGAGTGAGGCTCGGGGACAATTAAATTAAGAAGTAAAGTTATGATATTTTAGTACGTGGGATTTAAAGAGATATAATGCTACGTAAGGGAATAATCTAAGGGTAATATGAGTACCTTGTTGATAGTATATTAAAGGTATGATAATGCCTATTTGATGGATTTATGATTATGTGTATGACATACCTAGCTTACTTACTATCGACGGAAGGTTTGCGCGTGATGACAGTTATATCCTGATCAATCCATGGGATCTTTGATTTGTCGCTCGAGAACATAGGTCTATGAAAGACTTATCGGGGAGTTGATAAGTCCGCTGACTATGGGAACGTAGGTATGTGTGTGTCCCGTGGGTATGAGGACTATGTTCGCCTCCAATGATTGTGTTGTTGTTTGTGGTTCGAGGAATTCTTACCGAACATTTAGTCCCCTATTCAGCGACCAACGATGATGGGATATGATAGCAGAGTAATGCATTGCACCGCGGCTGTGACTCGGGGTGCCGTATTATATATATATATATAATGAATTAAAGGAATGAATGGTTATATTGTGGTTAAATTATCTATTGCGTGATAATTGTAGATAACAGTAAATTGAGAAAGAATGAAAATAAGTTAATGAATATTTATTGAAGATCTTAATTCATGTTAATGGGAAAATATTCACATAAGCAAATAACATAAATGAATGATTATACGACGTATGGTATGGGACATACGGGGTTATAATCTAGGATGAAATCATATTATGGAAATTAGTAATAAGGAGCCATTAACTAGGAGGTAAATAGGAAAACGTTAAGTGTACACTCTAGATGAGAGGTGAGAATAGCAAGTAAGAGTTGGATACTAACATGTACATAATAAATGCTTTATTAAACTTGTTAAATACATGTTGTTTTCAAAATCATTTTCACAATCGGGCTCTAACCCATTTCCTTGCATATTCTCTTTTCTATTGTATCTTCTATAGCAGGTGTCCAGCAACAGGGACGCCAACCTTAGCGGATTATGACGAGCTATGGAGCTATGGAGTTTTTCTTAGACACCTGTTTTCATTTGATTCACAGTATTCTTATAGTTAGGGCATGTCGCCCAAAGGATTCAGTTATCTCTTTTCTATCGGGGTCAAATACTATTGTATTCGTGTCTTTTAATACATTTAATATTGTTGGGATTTCTGTAATGGATTAATATTATTTGGGAATGTTTATTCCAATTGCATTTAAATTCTTTTGTGTTATCTGTTCAGTTATAAGTGTTGTAGAATAAAACGTGTTGTGTTATTCTTAAACTAAAAATGGATTTGTTGAAATTAAAATTTGGAAAGTTTTTAACACCGGCTTAATTGGGTATTGGGTGAGTTGTAAATGTTTTCGATAGTGATGCTAAGAATGAGCCAACTGTATATTCTATTTTAATTTAGTATGGGACTGAACACCCGATATTTAATTAGGCAGGGTGTTACAAGTGGTATCAGAGCATCAGGTTCTAGTGTCCTTTAGGGTCTGTACGACTTATTATGTTTTCAACTTAGCGTTCTTTGATGTAGAGCCCTATGAGTAGGATTATTTCCTTTCTATTTACGCCTACGTTCTTCAACTATTTTGATATATCAAAGACTGATATTGTTCTCTCGTTTCAGATGCCTCCTCGACGTGCACCTCAGCCCGCCCCAGCTCAGGGTACGATGACTGCGGCCGAAGTTGCTGCAATTGTCGCTCAGGAAGTCAATGCAGTTCTAGCTACTACTCAGCAGTATCCAGCACCGGCATAGGCTGTGCCACCCGTACAAGGGCAAGTATTTCCTACTGCATGGGAACGAGCAAGGGATTCCTTTTAAAAAGCGCACCCACCTGAGTTTCAGGGAGGATCAGATGTTGTGACTGCTAGCCAATGGAAGAAAGATATCCAACGACACTTGAGAATGCTCGAATGAACTGAGGTACAACGTCAAATACTAGCTACATTCAAGCTAGTAGGGACAGCTTTGCAATGGTGGGAAACTACGACCACTATGGAGGAGAGAGACACGATGACTATCCAAGACTTTTGGATACGATTTGATGGGAAGTACTTTCCTTCCGCCATCCAGACAGAGATGAGGGGAAAACTACTTGATTTGAAGCAGGGAGAGAAGACGGTGGCAGAATACGAGGAAGAATTTACGAGATTAACTAATTTGGTACCAGCAGAGGTACCCACTGAGGAGAAGAGAATTCTAATGTTCACTGATGGGTTAAACTACAAGATTCGCCATCATTTATTGGGTAATCTTTCACTACGTACGTATGCAGATGTTCTTAATGCTGCAATGCTTCACTGCTAGGATAACCGCTTTCATGTTCAGGGTGTTAAGCGGGGGTTTGGATCAAACCTGCAAGGTAAGACTACTGGGGGCAGTTCTAGTGGGACTCAGCCAGGGCAGAGTCATCAGTGTCAGGGTGAGCAGGGTTCCCAGACAGGGGATTATGCTAAGCGTTTGCGATCTGGAGATTCTCAATTTGAGGATAGAGGTATTGGGCAAGGACAACAGGGCCATCAGGCCAGAGATAGGCTCATCAGGGCCAAGGGAAAGGAGGTAATGGCCAGCAGGGTCGGGGTCAGCAGGGGCAAAGTGGTGGAAAGTTTGTTGGAAAATGTTTCGTGTGTGGCAAGTATGGCCATAAACGACAAGATTTTCCTGAGAAGGACAAATTCCCTCAGCAACAAAATGCTCGACAGGAGCCACAAGTACCAGTGTTTCCATCAGTTGCTCTTCCAGCTCCAGCTCCGGTGCTAGCACTACCTCCCATTCCAGCAGCACCCACACAACAGGGTCAGTACGGGCGTGTATATAACGTCCACCAGGCAGCGAATCAACAACCACCACCCGCGAATGAGGGTATGTTTTCTATCTAAGGAATTATGCGGCATATATTGATGTTTGTAGCGATTAATATTGTGTGGACAAAAAGGGTTGCTAAACTTAGCCTATAGCATTATTATTTATGTAGACTCACCAAGGGGTGTGGGGACACCTATATTTTACATATTATCACGTGGGTCTGATTTTGATTACTTACTTTAGGCATGTCCGAGCATGATGTGACTATCGGCGTGCATTGACTTGTGGTATAGGAGAGCGTATGTACTAATACGATCCTGCATCTTGTCTTATATAAGAGAGTAGATGTGTAGACTCTATTTGAAATCAATAAAACCTAAATTTTTGTTTTAAATTGATAAACCTGATATTTTTTTTTTAATCGATAAACTTGATTTTTATATACTATTGACTAAGGACCTAAGGAGTTTCGATGACCGACTACTTAAGGTAGTAGTGTATCAGGGGGGTTTCTTGTTTGGATTTCGCTTGCGAGACACCCCACGCATGAAACTAATAACCGTTGGGAGTCGAAATAAGTTAGGTCTTTGGGATATGAGTTTATAACCTTTGCGAAAAAAAAATTATAATGAAAGTGGTACGATAGGGTGTATGGGCGCCCTGGATGGTTGAATGGTAGTAGTTTTCAAAATTGTGAAAGTATAAGGATCATTTTTCCGAACTTGGTTACGTCGATGGTATAGGGAAGATTGGGTAAAGATTAAATTCGATTCACTTGAAACTATATGGTGAGGCTTGGCGTATAACATCAATGGGGATTTTTGTTAATGTACTGTATGGACGGTACGACTTAGATTACTTGCGATGTGAGATTTATACTCAGAGTTGACCTTACTAATATGATTTGTCTTTTTGAATTTCGTGATAAAATTCAGTTATAAGGGGGGAAGTATGTAATACCCCGTAATTTTTAATGACTTTTAAAATGAGTTATATTTTAAGTTAATGGATTAATTGTATTTTATTATTAATTAATTCATTTGAGATTTATCCGAATTGAGGATATTAAAATTGTATAATTCTGAATATTACTTAAAGATATTTAGGTAATATATGAATGTGATGATTATTGAAAATTGTTGTTCGGTAATTTGGATTTTTAGTCAGACGCGGTATGGGACGTGTAGGGACTAATTTGTTAAATTAAAAAGAAAATTTATTTTCTATTGACCTTATAGTTATTTCGACTGTGTCGTTGCATCCGAAAGGTTCGAAACAGTAAAAAAAGTCTATTTGGATGTTAATTTTGAGTCTCGGGTCATTTGGAAATGAAAAGACAACCCAAAAGGGCATTTTGGTCATTTTTACAAGGGGGATGAATAGTGATTTCAGATTTTGTCCTATTATAAGTATTTGGAGATTAAGTGTACGTGGGTTATTCATATCCTCTACACAAAATAGAGAAGTCATCTTCCTAGAGAGAGTGAAAGGTTGCTTGGGAAGGGAAAAGCTTACTTGGGAAGGAGAAGAACAAAGACCAAAGGTCACCATCACCAACAATCACCGGAAGCTCACCGAAGAAGGGAGAAACTCCTGAGATATACTGCACCAAAGGATCAGACCTTCATTAGAGGCGAGTGTTTGATAATGGCAATCTAAGTTTGTATATTGTCCATGTTAAAATAGTTATTAAAAGAGATGATTTTTCATGTTTGGAAGACATAATGGAGTAGTTAAATGGATTTCTGGAAACTGAAAAGATATAGGAATCAAACTCATGTTGTAGGATGATAATAATCCACGAAATAATCATATATCTATTGAAGAAATTCTGAAAACCATTGTTGTGTTCTTGAGGATATTAGGTTGATAATTTTCTGGAAAAAGAGGAGATAAACATGCTTTTTAATCCAATCTCTTGATGATTACAGGATGTTTAGATCATTAGAAATCATTTGTATATGTTGGTATATCATGTAGTAAGGATAATAAGTCATTGGGATGTTAATATGAAGGTTTGAATGATAAAAAATGGCTAAACCCGTAGTTGCAGAAATGCAGAAAAACCAGGCTGTTACCTGAGTGATCGATCGATCGACCCCCTGTCTTCGATCGATCGACCTCCCCAGAATTACTAAAGTTGTTCCTTTTTAATGTTGATTCTTATCCCAAACCTTTGGTAGATCTTTGGTGATTATTAATTGGATATTATGGGACATATATAAGATCAGTAAGCCCTAGTTAAGATTTGAATTAATTTAATTGGGATTTAATTGATTAGAATAATGATAATTAATTTAAAAGGTATTTCGGTTGTTAGATTCATTTGTTGGATTCTAATTGGTATGCATGAGGATTAAATATAGGACCAGTAGGGGTGATTTAACATAACACCTGGGTATCCTTAAGTTTAGAAGAGGGTTTAATCCTAAGTGAAAGAAGATGTGTTTATAAGAGATTTGAAACTATCGGTTTTAACCCTAATTAAAAGGAGAGTTTAATTCGTAGTAATTCGGGAGATATGATGATATGGACCAGTAGGATATTAGTGACTTATTACTGAATATATGTTGAGGAAAGACCTATTTGAACCTTTATTATTGAGTGAGGCTCGGGGACAATTGAATTAAGAAGTAAAGTTATGATATTTTAGTACGTGGGATTTAAAGAGATATAATGCTACGTAAGGGAATAATCTAAGGGTAATATGAGTACCTTGTTGATAGTATATTAAAGGTATGATAATGCCTATTTGATTGATTTATGATTATGTGTATGACATACCTAGCTTACTTGCTATCGACGGGAGGTTTGCGCATGAGGACAGTTATATCCTGATGAATCCATGGGATCTTTGATTTGTCGCTCGAGAACATAGGTCTATGAAAGACTTATCGGGGAGTTGATAAGTTCGCTGACTATGGGAACGTAGGTATGTGCGTGTCCCGTGGGTATGAGAACTATGTTCGCCTCCAATGATTGTGTTGTTTTTTGTGGTTCGAGGAATCCTTACCGAACCTTTAGTCCCCTATTCGGCGACCAGCGATGATGGGATATGATAGCAGAGTAATGCATTGCACCGCAGCTGTGACTCGTGGTGCCGTGTTATATATATATATATATAATGAATTAAAGGAATGAATGGTTATATTGTGGTTAAATTATCTATTGCGTGATAATTATAGATAACGGTAAATTGAGAAAGAATGAAAATAAGTTAATGAATATTTATTGAAGAGCTTAATTCATGTTCATGGGAAAAGATTCACATAAGCAAATAACGTAAATGAATGATTATAGGACATATGGTATGGGACATACGGGGTTATAATCTAGGATGAAATCATATTATGGAAATTAGTAATGAGGAGCCATTAACTAGGAGGTAAATAGGAAAACGTTAAGTGTGCACTCTAGATGAGAGGTGAGAATAGCAAGTGAGAGTTGGATACTAACATGTACATAATAAATGCTTTATTGCACTTGTTAAATACTTGCTGTTTTCAAAATCATTTTCACAATCGGTCTCTAACCCGTTTCCTTGCATATTCTCTTTTCTATTATATCTTCTCTATCAGGTGTCCAGCAACAAGGACGCCAACCTTAGCGGATTATGACGAGCTATGGAGCTATGGAGTTTTTCTTAGATGCCTATTTTCATTTGATTCACAGTATTCTTATAGTTAGGGCATGTCGCCCAAAGGAATCTGTTATCTCTTTTCTATCGGGGTCAAATACTATTGTATTCGTGTCTTTTAATACATTTAATATTGTTGGGATTTCTGTAATGGATTAATATTATTTGGGAATGTCTATTCCAATTGCATTTAAATTCTTTTGTGTTATCTGTTCAGTTATAAGTGTTGTAGAATAAAACGTGTTGTGTTATTCTTAAACTAAAAATGGATTTGTTGAAATTAAAATTTGGAAATTTTTTAACACCAGCTTAATTGGGTATTGGGTGAGTTGTAAATGTTTTCGACAGTGATGCTAAGAATGAGCCAACTGTATATTCTGTTTTAATTTGGTATGGGACTTGCCACCCGGTATTTAATTAGGCGGGGTATTACATTTATCAGATTAGAAATCAGTGCAAAAGCCAATCAGTGTAAAAAGAAAAATCAATCCAAAAACAAAAACCAATTCGTTCACATGATTGAGGCAGAATATATACTGTATATATATTCTATTTATATACAATATATATAGAACACGACATATAACACATATTCCATTTTTGAGAGATTTGAAACAATTAATGAACAAAAGTAAAAGATTTTGAAAACAAAAAATAACTGATGTGATTTTAAGCATCAAATGTTTTTTAGCTAAAAAAAAATTGATCTTACCATCAGTAGCGACGCAGATCAGACGATAGAAGAGAAGCGACGGTGCAGCGGGGGAAGAGAAGTGACACGACGCTGAAGAAGCTGCGGCGCGACGCGGCGCTGCGTAGCGCGGAGGAGAGGAGAGGAGAGGAGAGGAGAAGCGGCGGTCCGGTGTGTGCTGCTGTGCGGCGGTCCGGTGTGTTGCTTTGCTGTGCGACGGTGTTTCTTTCCTTTCGAGTGTGTTGCTTTACAGATCCCAATGGAGAGCAAAGCAAAAAAGAGTCCTTTCCTTTCTAGTGTGTTTCTTTGTTGTGCAGAGGTGTGTCCTTGTTGTTTAGATTTAATTAGGGTTTTTGTTTCCTTCCTTTCTTATTTTTGGACCAGCGTACCCTTTCTACTAAATGCATATATTATATATGTATAAATATAATTAAATGCATATATATTATAGTAACCGGTCCGGGTCGATCCAGATCGAATATTTATTAAGGGAGACCGAGGACCGAACCGATTAGATCGGTCTGTAAAAAAAAAAAACTGGACCGAACCGATTAAAAAAAAACTTGAAAAATTATGTTGTTCCGGTTCTGTTCAGTTCGGTTTGCCGATCCATTCGGTTTTCTGAACACCCCTAGTATATAGGCAATTTTTAACATAACTAACACATTAAATCCATACAAATCCTACTCGAGAATGGATTAAAACCCAGATTTCTAGCTAAAACCCTAGTTCATGTTTAATCATTCTCATTTCCATATTTATCTTATATTCATCCTCATACATGTTCTGATTTCGTACTACCAGCATACATGGATTCATTTTACATGCAATCCTATCCCAAATCATGAGTTTTATTCATTTAATCCCAAGAACATCATCAATTATCAATAACCTGAAAACCCTACACTACATAGGTATTATAACTCATTAAAGAACTTGCAAGATAAACACTTGTGTTATCAATTGTAGGTTTGATTTCGTGTTGTGAGTTATGAGGATGTCTTCCTTTCCTCCCAATTGCACTCCGATGGTAAAGATGATGCAAGAAAGGTGTTGGATCTTCCAAGAAACCTCTCTTCTTCCTCTCTAATGGCCTCTCCTCTCTCCTGTTTTGATTTCTTAGGGTTAGAATACGTTTTGGTGCTACACCAACTCGTTAGACTTAGGTTTATAATCTCAATTATCAAAATTAGGCTAATGGTGCAAACCCAAATGACCCGAACACCCCCGTATGGGCTCGATTATGACTAAAAAGGCCTCGGGACCCATATACTATCCTCGGGTACACTATTCTGAATATTTTGACCCTTTCGAAATCAATCGTGACCTCGAAATCACCATCCGAGTCACTCTAAAATAATTTCCTATCTCGACCTCATATAGTCTACACCCAATACCCGATTGAGATATACCACTATCGTGTCACTGTCACCCGCTATGATGTAAAAAAAAATACTATTCACTGAGTATTTATATTCGATAAAAAATAATCATTTTCTCTCTCGATTAATATTTTTACCAACACGTAATATTTAATTCCATTCAATTATGACGAATGTGTAGTTTAAAATGACCGAATTAAATAATTTTTAAATACTCAAATACGGGGTGTTACACCGACTTGGTGAGACAATTTGCAGTCTGAGATGGTGAAGGGACGAATAATGCACATGGATACTTTCTCGTAGAGAAAGAGAATATCTACCTCAATGTGTTTGGTTCTCCGATGAAGAACTGAATCAGATGACAACATAATGGTTGATTTGTTATCACACAACAAATTAGAAGGACCATCCTTAGTAAAGCCTAACTCGCCAAAAATCGATCGAAACCATGAGAGCTCACATGTACCATGGGCCATAGCACGGTACTCCGCCTTCGCTGAAGAACGAGAAACCATCGCTTACTTTTTTACTTTTCCATAATACGAGATAAGAACCATGGAAAGTATAGAAGCCAGAAGTAGAATGCATAAATTCCTGTAGTCTCAATAAGATCCCCATGAAGAAAGGCATTCTTAATATCCAATTGATGCAACGGCCAAGACTGAGATATGGCAAGAGATATAAGTAGACGAACATAAGTCATCTTTGTAACCGGGACAAAGGTAGCACCAAAATCTTTACTTAAAATCTGAGTAAAGCCATGTGCTTCAAGACGAGCTTTATATCGCTTAACAGAGCCATTAGCCAAATATTTAATACTAAACACCCATTTACAACCAATAATTTTCTCTCCCAGAGGAAGAGACATTAACTTCCAAACACTATTGTTTTTCAAGACATCCATCTCGATTTTCATAGCAGCTACCCACTCATGACTCTGAAGAGCCTCATGCAAAGAACATGGAATAGAAATAGTGTCAAAACAACCCCAAAAGGCACAATGGGACCCTGAAAGGCCTGCATAGGAAAGATGCTCGAGAATAAAATGGTTAAAGCTGTAAGAGTTAGTGTAACAAGCAGAAAGGAGACGATCACGGGTGGGATAACGGGACTGAAAACCAGAAATAGGTGGGGGAGGGGGATGAAAAGAAGAAATAGGTGGGGTAGGGGTGGGGAAGAAGGAGCATCAACAGTCATAAGTCTGTAGGAGGATGAGGAAGGGGCAGCCGAGGGTGACGAGCATAGACCTGCAAAGGGGGTTTCTCAGGAAGAAAGGAAGACACATATAATAAAGGGACATGATAGGCCCAGAGAAACCACCTCAAAAGGAGGAGGAGATAGGGTGGAGGAGTAGCAGACCTACCATAAAATGGATTATCCTCATAGAAAGTAACATCACGAGAGTGATACATATGTCGAGAGAGAGGATCATTACATCTATAAGCTTTAGACATGGTAGGATAGCCCACAAAATACATTTAATGGCCTTATCATTAAGTTTATGATGTGAGGGGCGCCGATACTAAACATAGCACATACACCTAAAAACTCATAATAGATGGAAAAGGGGAGCAGTGGGAAAGATAAAGTGAAATGGTGTTTTTCCATTTAAAACTTTGCTTGGAGTGCGATCAATAATAAATGTGGCGGTGAGAAGAGCAAGGTGCCAATAAGATTAGGAACATGCATACCCCATAAAAGGAACCGAACCATTCTCGTTAAGTGATGGTTCATACGTTCCTCCACTCCATTTTGCTCCGGAGTATAAGGGTAAGTAAGTTGATATAAAATGCGCTTTTGGTTAAGTTATGAGCAAAAAGCATCAGAAACATACTCCCCTTATTATCAGATCTAATGTTACAAACAATGGTATTAAATTGTGTTTTAATCATTTTGAGGAATTGGATAAATAAGGAAACATCTCAGATTTATGTTTGAGTAAATATACCCACGTACATCTAGAGAAATCATTAATAAAAGTGACATAGTACTTATGACCCGATAAAGAGACAACGGGCGAAGGTCCCTAAACATCAGACTGAATAAGATCAAACATACTAGGTGCATGACTCATATGAGAAATATAACTAGTACGAATATTTTTCGATAACTCACAAGTCTCACAAGTAAACCTCTTGTCATTACAAGTCTTGAACAAAGACAGAAAAAGTACACACAAGTACTGAAAATTAACATGTTCTAAATAGGCATTCCACAGATGCAAAGTTTGTAATGAAACATAAAAAATACTGGACTTAGTGGAAGCAGAGGCACGGAGTCTAGAGACAGAAGTAGTAGTATGGGAGGATCCCCAAAGTGGTATAGACTATCACGTTCATATTCCTTTTTAAAAATCCTCTACAAACTCAGGTCCTGCAAATAGTAGTGCGAGGATAAGAATATGACAGCATAATTGAGATCTTTACATAATTGACGAACAAAGATGAGATTAAAAGAGATATTGGGGAACATGTAACATAGAAGATATAATAAGAATGTGAGAGAGAGAGAGATATTTCCTTTGCTACGAATACGAGAAACTGAACCATCGATAAGACACACACTATGACATACGGGGGTAGTGGGGGAGGTGAAAAAGGATGGCTCACCAGTCATATGATTAAAAACTCCAGACTCTAAAACTCAAGTAAGCTTAACAGTCTTAATATTAATAGCAGCTGAAGTTCCTGAAACAATAGTGGCGGTGGAAGTAGTGTGCCCAAGAGAGCTCAGTTGTGTCTATAGGAGATCAATCTCAGCCTGAAGATGACTATCATCCCTGAGAGCATTAGATGGAGCAGATGTGAAAGCATCGACAATGATAGCAGTCTTGAGAGGGCCAGAGTGTTTGGCCTTAGCAAACTTCTGCCTCAACTCTTGATGAAGTTTGAAGCATTGATCTCTAGAATGGCTAACAACCCCCGAATGATGGTAAGTCGGTTATCCATCACGAGTATGGGGACCAGTATGTGCCACAAAATTCCATTTGATCACTAGGAGGAGACGAAACTCGACCAACAATTTGAGAAGTCTGAGATAACCTGAGACGATGCTCCTCTCCATCCGCAATAGTAAAGACCTATCAAAGGGGATGCATAGGAGATGTGTTTATGATCTGAGTATAGAGAGCATTGTACTCATATAATAAACCCATAAGAAACTAATAAGTGTGCTAACAATCCAGACGGTGCATCAGAATGGAAACGATCGCCTCAGGAGGGAAGTCTGAGAGAGTCTCAAACTGGGCCAACCCCTCCTAATGGCATAGTAAATACTCAAAGTGGTGAGAGATCAAAAGGTTGAATGGCTCCTGTAAGGCATGAGCAATCTCCCGGTAAAGCTGAAATACTCGACATCATTATGAACATACATCTTATAAGAGCCTTCCTTAAATCGAAAACAGACTCGTAGAACATAAACATAGTATAAACGCATTACTCTATGGAATTGAACATCAACCCTAGAATAGTGCAACGGTCCATCTCCCATTGATTATAAATAGAAACATCCTTAGCATCTGGTTGGGTTTGAGTGCCCAACAACCAACTAGTATTTACTTTTGACCCAATAGAGAAGCGAAGAGATCGGGACCATAAATTAAAATTCGTTCTTGTTGCCCAGAAAAATACCTAAGAGGGGGGAGGGGGAATTTTGGAATTTAACCAGATTTCATTTTGAAATCTGTAATGATTGAAACAAAGAATATTAAATAAATACTCCCAATTAATTTAAACAAGTTAAAATTACAGATTTTTAACACCCAATAAATATTTTATCAATTTTTGTATTTAATAAAAATTAATATTGTGGAATTAATTAATTAATTCAAAAATAATTATCTTAATCTTAAAATAATTTTATCAAATTTCAAAGTTATTATATTTGCAAATATACGTGCTAAAAATATAAACTCAAGCAAGCACAAATAAATAAGCAAATAAAGTGCAAAAAATAAAGACGCCAAAATTTAACATGGTTCAGCTAAATCTCAGCCTACGTCCACACCCCTAGAGCCCCTGTCTCCTTTATGCTTCACTATACCTGATCCACTTGTGAGTAGAATCAAACCACCACTTACAAACGTTTGTAAGATAACTCCAAGCTTCTAATCCCATGGTCTAATTGCGGGTAGAAACCAATCACCATTTATAATGCGATCCAATTATGGGTAAGACCGAGCACCGTTACAATCGAAACTTTAACAAAGATTCAAAATAAATCAGAATTTGTAGTACAATGATGAGTAGTGAAACTCCTTAAAATACAAATTTAATCTGAGTTTCTTCTTCAATGAGACTTCAATAAATGATATTGATGTAGGCTTTGGTCATCTCTTCAATGATTGAGCATAATATGAAATTAATTGCTTTCTTGAATATTGTAGTAGGTGAATAAAAAATTCAAACGCTCTAAAATAAATTCTTTAATGTCTTGCTCTTAGTCTCATAGTCTTTAACGCAACTCTTGAATGTTTAAATAAAAATCTTCAAAAATAAGTTATTTGACACATTTCTTCATAACATTAAATGCTCCTGATTTTCTGAGATGAAGATAGCAAAAAAATATCGTCTTTGTTGATGTAAAAAACTAAACTAGGTCTAATTAATTAATCACATATAATATTTGTAAGTAAAATAAATAGATAAAGAGGTTTTTAAAGTGATTTTGCCTACGAAGAAAAGCCTACGTCCATTGTGCTTCTTATTGCCTGGTATTTCTCTTTCAATCACTTGCCCTTGACGAAGGGATTACAACGTATTTATAGCCCAATAGGGAGACAAAGAGATGGAATATTAAAGGATGGAATGCCTTTATAAATTGGGCATTTACATCAGTACAGATGGTCCATAATGTTTCTGGCTATTGGCATTTTGCTGGTAGTGTTGGTCGGCATTCCAGGCCTTGGTCGGTGGTTATGCCTTGCTGACTAGGGTTATTGCCATAGTGAATGGCACATGTCTATTTCTTATTGGTCCATATAAGTGGATAATTTTTGGTATCGACAAAAGGCCCCAATGTTCCATGCTTGATGCTTGCTTGAAAATATGGAGCATTTAGTTCTAGTAGCTCGGACTACATTTTTGGTGCTTGGTCGGTTGTCGACTTTCCACACTTGTAAAATTATTAGCTTTGCCGATGGCATGTATTTCTAATGGTATTTTTGTAAATATCCAAACGTGTAACGAATCGTTTTAGTCAAATACATCTTTTTCTGCTTATCCGCCAAAATTTCAATCATCGTTTCGCTTTAATCATTACTTTTGTCGGCATTTGAGGCAATCTATAAAAGACGGTAAAATCCCAATCATTTCTCACCTCAAACCTTCTAAGTTTTTGTTGCAATTTCTTGAGCTTTTGTGCGATTTTTCTTCCCGTCTTCTAGTTCTTGTTGAATGCTTAAGTCTTTGTAAGAATTCTTTATCTTTCTTCTTTTCTTCAGATCGAATCATGGTTTATGATGTTATTTATCTAGATAAGTTTAGAAAAGAATGAAACATACCATATTAGGTAGATTTAGAGTTTCCCAATACCCCTATGGACATTTTTTATTTGCCTGAGAGTCATTGGATCCTCTCCTTATTTGTTTCTGAATGTGGTTTTATCTTTCTCCCAAATCGTTTATGTCTAGAATTTTGTCAATATTTTGACATTGTACCTGCTAAAGTATCCCTTACTACTTGGAGGGTTATCAATGGTGTTCATATGCTTAATCAACCCCATAGGGTCCACATAGGGATTCTCGAAATCATGTTTTGTTATAAGTGTCTCACTAGTGATAGTACTTACTATTTAAAAACTTGGGCTGTAAATAGAGCTTTAGTTGTTAACCTTCCAGACTCTAATAGGGATTTCTTCGATCATGTGATTGCCAAAAATTGGCAATATGTACCCCTAACAGGGGGTGAAGTGTACAATGGGCCAAAATGCCTTCAGGAGGGACATGGGATAGGTTGTTTTAAATTCTTATGTGACTTTATTAACAATTTTTCTGTTGAAATGTTATTTAATCACTGGTCATTTGTTTTCTTGCAGTTAATAGGAAGAGGAAGTGTCCTAAAGAAGGTGGCATTAAGCTTAACAAGTTCAAGTTTCTAAGAGTCCTTCATCAAAAAATTAGTGAGGAATATATTAGGTCGACATCATACTTGCTGAAATACATGAGTTTTGTCACCTCCTTTGTTGATTGTCCTTTTTGCTGTTTCTCCTACCATTGTGCTAGACTTGGATCAGGACCCAGTATCCATTTCGTCAGGCAGTGGTGAACTTGTTGTTGGTCCTTCTTCATCCTTGAACTCTGACATTCCTCTTACTATTGCTATGGAAAAGAGGAAATTCCCGAATATAATGGGAGATGTTGTTGCTCCTGGCTCCACCAAATCTATTACTTGTGGGGCCACTGATAAAAAAGATGTTGGGAAGAATCCCCCAGCTAAGAAGGGTGAAGAGTCCTTTATTAAACGTATAAGAAAAGGTCTTCCTTCCAGACTTACTGAAGGAACTTTTGCTACTGACGACCAATAGAACTTCGTCAATTTATCTGTTGTTGGCACTGGTTCTCCTGTGGCCATAGGTACTGGGTTATCCTGACAATTAATAAAGTCTGGTGCTTTTCCAGATCATATGGGTGCTGCTTCCGCCATACCCGTTTGAAATTTTTTAAAAGGGTCGCTCAAAGTCTTGCCTTGGTAAGAATTTTTGCTTCTTCATACTTGTACTTTTTTACTATTTTCTTATACTAATTTGGCCTCTCTTTTTTCAGTTCCTGTTTGATTTCAACCAGATGTTGGAGAAGGATGATGCACTTTGCTCTTCTTCAAATGACATTAAAGAGGCTTTTGAATGCCTGAAGAAATCCTTACTTGACTCCCAACAAGCATTGGAAAACGAGAAACAAACTTGGGAGAACAAAATAAAAACTACTGAGGCTGCTCAAAATAAGGCTAAGAATAAGGCTGTTGCAGCTCGGAGACAAGTTTCTGAATTGGAGAAGCACTTAGAAACTGAGAAGGCCAAGAGGTTTAAATCTAGAGAGACTTCTTTCAACAAGGGACGGGAGATGGCCATAGCAGTTGCTTCTTTCAATATTGAGTATGTGAAGAAAAAGTGTTATAAAGACGGTTGGTCGACAGCACTTACTGAAGTTGGTACTCCACGAGAGTCTGAGCTCTTCCTTAAACATAACCTTGGTTCCCCACCAAACTTTGACAAGGAAATGGAAGATGATGTGGGGTCAGAGTATTCCACCCTTATTTTGAAACCTGAAGCTAACCAACTGCCGACATTTATTGAGTCTTCTCTCCCCACCACTTTCGAGCAAATCATTCGACCCATTCTTGTCTCTAATCAAGTTAAAACTTCTACTGATCGGGAGAAGGTGTAGACTTGTTCGATAATCAACCTTTTTCCTTTTTGTCTTCATTTTTTTATTTCCTTTCAATGTATTTGTAATCTTACTTTTATCAATCAAAATGACTATTTCTTGTCTCTGCGCTTGTCTTCTTTTGATTACTGCTTCAAACTCTCTATTTTGTTGTTGATTGGAGATTTCTTTACTCTTTATAGTTCATGGCCAAAATGGATCAACTTTCCTCTACTGACTCTACTCAAAACATGCAATGATCTTTTTAAGGCTGGTCACGTGACTTTATTCGAGGAAGATCTGTCAAAGTTGCTCAGAGCTGACATTTTAGATCAAGCTAAGGAAGCTTACTTATACCTGAAGTGTTTTCTTAATCAGGCAGTATCTAATAATATAACTTAATTTAAAATGATTGAAGAGCTTTAAAAATATCACAAAGAAGCCAAGGCTCTCTTGCATACTGATTATGAGAAGAAGTACAAAGCTCTAAGTGAATCTTGGGGTTTTGAGGACAAATTAGAGAAATATGCCTCTTCTTTTAGGAAGAAAGAATTTTTGTTCAAGTGTGAAGTGGATGAGTCTAGGGCCACTACCAAGCTATTAGAGGAAGAAAATAATAGTTTAAGAGATGAGCTAAATTCTTTGAAGGTTCCTTCAATTACTACTGCTGCTGATGAAGGAGTTTCATTTTTTAAGACTAAAAATGATAATCTGAGGGAAGAATTGGAGGCTTTGAAAAAATCCAAACCTTATACCTCCTCCCGATTAAGGGCAAGGCCTGGAAAAGCTACAACTGATGAAAGCAGGAGTCAATAGACACTTACAAATCAGGCTGCACAAATAAAGGCTAAGAATTTAGCCATTGTTGAGATGTCCTAAAAGATCCAAACCCAGGGTGAGCAACTTACCACCCAGTCTTCTCAACTGCAAATCAACGATGGAGTGCTGAAGAAATTACAACATCGAGTTGACCTTTTCAATTTCATAAATAAACCAGAGAAGCCTAGATGGAGGGGTACAATGAGGCCCTTGGTCATTTTGCTTAACCCTTTAGTCAAGCTCAGCATGAAGGCTATAAATGGGGTTGGACCAATTGCTTAACAGTTATGAAGGTTGATCAAGACAATAGACTATGGTATTAGGCTGATCCGGGGCTTTTGGAGTGTCAAGATCCTCTTTTTAAACTGGATATCAGCTGGATCCCTGTAAAAACCATTCCTCATTGTCTGATCTCCAAATACTTAGGGGATTATGGTCTGCATGATGAGCTAAAAATAGTTCGGCCTCCTTATCTGTTAGATGCTCAAGCAACAGTAATAGGAGAATGCTTCAAGGTTTCAACTTTATTAAATCCCCATACATATTGGATGATCCTCCAGCGGGCATGGAACCAGCATCGAGCTTCTCTAAAACTGATGGAAAGCGTTTAGTAGAGTAATCCAGAGCATAATTTATTCAGGTAATTCAATTATGAATAATATTTGCATGTAATGATCATTTATATGAATGAAAAATATTTTATTAACTTTTCTTGTCAATTTCTGGATGTGAATGACCTTTTTGTTTCATTAGTTCTATTGATACACTTAGGCATTTGTCCAAATTTAATACTAATTACCAATGAGATTATCATAGTATCTACTGATATACTTAGATTTCTAAGTTTGGTATCAATTACCTTTGATGTGAACATAGGTTCTACAATAACACTTAGATTTAAATCCAAGTTTAGTACTAGTTACCCATGGCATTTCCATAGGTTCTACTAATGCACCTAAATTTGTAGGTTTAACATTAGTTACCAGTGGTGACCAGGCATATGTGTCTACATTCCTATTTAGGAATCTTCACAACATTTTTCCGCCATTTTGCCCAGTTTGGATAAAACTTGTTGATTTTTATATAGAGTTTTATCCCTGATTATGTTGACCAGGTATTATTGGGGACTTAAAGTCCCATCTTAACTTGGGTTTTTGTATGTTTCCGATCAACTTTCGCTTATACCGACCAACTTTTGAATGGTGCCAATCAACTATGTGGTTGTTGTTTTGATCTCTGTCCAACTATGTGGTTGTTGTTCCAATTAACTTTTGCATGTTTACCAAACCTTTGCATATTTACCGACCAAGTATGTGGCATGTTACAAACCAAGTATGTGGCATGTTTACCGACCAAGTATGTGGTGATGTAAATCATCAGTATTCTCGAAAAAAATCAGAAAAATGGAGGAAATCATCATTTTATTGATACTGAAGTGACATGATTACAAAGATTTATCTTATTACATTACTGGTAATATTCCTAAGATGCTCGGCATGCTAAGGATTTTTGAACTCTTATCCTTTCAGAGTCTTAATTCTGTAAGTACCTAATCGGACAACTGTTGAGATACGATATGGCCCATGCCAATTGGCTTAAAGTTTATTGTTCTTCTGAATCACCTTCTTGAGCACAAAATCCACTTCCTTCAAGTTGGTTGGCTTTATCCTTTTGTTATAAAATCGTGTTGTTCTTTGTTTGTAAGCAGCATTTCTCAAGGTTGCATCCTCACGTACTTCCTCCAGCATATCCAGGTCTAATCTATGCATCAAATCACTAACAGGAGAATTAAAATTTAATACTCAGTGGGTTAGCAAACCCAGTTCATCTGGTATCACTGCTTCAGTTCCAAATGCCAGCATGTATAGTGTTTCTCTAGTAATAGTCCTTGGAGTTGTTCGGTATGCCCATAAAACGGAGTGTAGCTCATTAATTTAATTTTCTTTAGCCTCATCAAGTCTTTTCTTTAACCCATTGAGTAGAGTCCTGTTCGTCACTTCAGTTTTCCCGTTGCTTTGAGGATGACTTAGAGTAGAGTGCAGCTTTTGAATGTTTGATTGGGCATAGTGGGCGATAAATTCTTCATTATCAAACTGTGTGCCATGGTCTGTGATGAGGGCGTAAGTCAAACCATATCTATAAATGATGTTTTTCCAGATAAACTGGTAGACCTTCTCATAGGGCATGTCTATTAATGGTTCTGCCTCAACCCATTTTGTGAAATAGTCCACAGCCACGACCAAGTACTTGAATTTTCCATGGGTGGTCGATAGTGGCCCGACTAAGTCTATTACCCACATAGCGAATGGAAAAGGTGAAGTGATTGGAGTAAGAGTAGCCTATAGAGTTTTACGAATACTAGGGTACCTTTGGCACTTGTCATATCTCCTGGAGAAAGTTGTACAGTCTGCTCTCATAGTTGGCCAATAGCATCCATAGGTATTAATTCGCTATAACAATGATCTGCTTGCTACCTGGTCCCCACAATACTCTTCATGAACTTCTTCTATTAATTCTTGAACCTCCATTGGATGGACACAGTGCTGCAGAATAGCCGTTAATCCTCTCATGTATAGTACTCCTTTTTCTAGCACATATCTTGCTGATTTATACTTAAATGAAATTAATCATCAAGTCTTCATCAATACTCCTGTTGGCTAAAATTTTAATAGGAATAGTTCTTCGGAGCTCAATTTTGGTGGCTGATGCTAGTCGAGCAAGTGCCTCAGCTCGAGCGTTCTTCAATCTTAGAATCCTACTCACTCGAACAACTAGCAATTTAACTATGACTTCCATTGCCTTGGCTAAGTATCTTATCATTAGCTCTCCTTTGGCTCCATACAAACTCATAATTTGATTCACCACCAATTGAGAATCAATGTGTGCTATAACTTGCTCGGCATTCAGTGATTGAGCTATACTTAAGCCCAAAATGAGAGCATCAAACTCTGATTTATTATTTGAGGCCTGAAACTGGAATCATAGAGAATATTCAATATCTATTCCACCAAAAATGTTGAGTATTATACCTACTCCACTTCCTATTGCACAAGATGATCCATTTACATACAAGTTCCATATGGGGATGTCGTCGTCAAACGCTCGGCCCGATAATATCCCATGATGGAATATTTTACTCCCTGCTTCCTCATATCTTTTAGCCATCTTATGTGCTTTGGTGTACGTTTCTGGTAGGTCCGGAGTAATATCCTCTCAACTTTCCCCTAATGAGTTCTTCTTAGGGTGTTGGTCATTGATGACACCAGTTGGGTTGTCCCCCATTTGGATTTGTTCTGCCTGAGTTCTTCGTTGCTTGGGATCCTCCAAATAAGTGAATTCAGTAATGAAATCTTCCACAACTTGGGCTTTCAATGAGGACCTTGGCTCATACACTATATCATATTCCCCCAGTTCTATCGCCCAATATATTAATCTCCTAGACTTCTCCAATTTATGCAAGGCTTATCGAAGAGTCATGCAAGTGTACACCACAATAGTATGTACTTGGAAATAAGGTTTCATCCGTCTGGATGCCTCAATCAATGCCAACGCTAATTTTTCCAGGCGTAGATATCTAATGTTTTCTCCTCATAAGGCTTTACTCGTGTAGTAGACAGGCTTTTAAATTCCATTATCTTCTCGTATCATGGCAGAACTCACATTTGACTCAAAGATGGCTAAGTATAAGTACAAATTTTCTCCCAAAATTGGTTAAAAGAGCAATGGGGGGTGATCCCAAATACTTTTTCAACTCCAGAAAATCTTTCTCGCATTCTTCGTTCCCTTCAAAACTCTTCCTCATCACTTTAACGAATGATAGACACTTGTCAGTAGCTCGAGACACAAATCTGTTCAAGGTTGCTACTCGCTCGGTTAGCCTTTGCACTTCCTTCTTGCAAGTAAGGGAATGCATTTCAATCAACACCTTGATCTTGTCAGGGTTTGCTTCAATTCCCCTCTGGTTTACTATGTATTTCAGAAATATTCCTTCCTAAACACTAAATATTCACTTGGTCGGAGTCAACTTCATTTGGTGCTTCTTTAGTTGATCATAGGTTTGGCTGAGGTCGGCAATGTGATCATATGCTTTTTTTCTCTTCGTCCGCATGTCATCAATGTATACCTCCATATTTTCCCCTTTTTGTTCCTATATTTTTCAAACCAAATGTCATAACATGATAGCAATATGTTCCTCGGGGAGTAATGAAAAAAGTGTTTCCTTATCTTCAGGCTTCATCTTGATCTGGTTATAATAAAAAATGCATCCATGAAACTCAATAGTTCATTCCCTGACGTAGCATCGACAAGTTGATCAATCCTTGGCAAAGAAAAGTGGTCCTTTGGGCAAACTTTATTCAAATCTATAAAGTTCACACACATCCTCCATTTGTTATTTTTTTTACCATAACCACGTTGGCCAACCAATCTGGATATTTCATATCTTCAATAAACTAGGCTTTTTGAAGTTTCTCTACCTCCTATTGGATAACCTGGTTCTTCTCTAGGATAAATACTCTATGCCTTTGCTTTACTGGCTTGGCATCCTTATTGACATTGAGCTCATGACAAAGGAAATTATGATCAATCTCAGGTATGTCCTCATGAATCCAAGCGAACACGTGCTTTCTCTACCTTAGGAACGTCACTAGCTCCTCTTTAAGAATATGATCCGGTGTTGTTCCTATTTGAGTAGTTCTTTCTGACTTATCGTCATCTAGAATAATGCTCTCCGTTGATTCTACAATCTAACCTTTCACCAATTATATTTCTTCCCTCGAATCTAAGGTTTCAACCTGAGATTCACTATTGGGCTCAGTGATGTCAAGTTGGTAAGTGGTGGTCTTTTTCTTCATTTCTGCCAGATCCTCTTGCTCGGCAGAAGAGTAATAGCATTTCTGAGCTATATTCTGATCGCCTATTACCATGCCTACACCGAAGTTGGTCGGGAACTTCAAACATTGATGGACTGTAGACATCAGAACTTTAAATTTCTTCAATCCTACTCTCTCATGATCATATTGTAGGCAGAATGAACATTTTTATCCATTATAAAAAAATATATTTTCTCCTCCTTGCTTGCTGTCCAGGTGCCGATCAACACTTCCAGCTTGATTGTGCCCAATGAAAATACTTTTTCTCCAGAAAAGCCTATTAAAGGCCTGTGATAAGGTTCCAATTGGCTGAGCTTCAAGTTTAAACTGTCAAAGCAAGGGTATAACATGATGTCCACTAAGCTGTCGTTATCAACCAATACCCTGGAAATAATTATACCTTGCTTTCTGACTTTGATTACTAAGGGGTCATCATGGGGATATAATACCCCTCAAAGGTCATTTTTAGAAAAGCCAATCACCAGATTATCTTTGTTAACCTTCGTCGATCAATTTTCCTCAGCTAGAATAATTGTCTGGATATAGGAGCAAGCTTGAGCCTCATTGAGGTAAGATTTTCTTTCATCAATACGATCCCCTCCTCCTGCATCGCCGCCTGTAATCATTTGATAATCAAATGATCCAAAACTAATCATGAATACCTCACATTTCGACTGCCTGGGCCTTTTAGGTAGGTCGGGTTCATCTTCTTAATTATCTTCATGAGTTCTCTTTTTCTCATCCCTAGGCTTGCATGGAGACTTTGACCTTCATCGAGCTCCATTATTGTCCTGCCGATCAACAAATCTGTCTAGCTTTCCTCTTCGAATGAGTGCTTCAATTTTATTTTGAAGAGCAACGCAGCGATGTGTCGTATGCCTGTGATCCCTGTGAAATTCGTAGTACTTGGACCTATCTCTCTTTCCAGCAGGTGCTCTCAGCTTTTCAGGCTAACGTACCTCCTTGATATGCTTTATTTCCTCCAATACATGATGGATGCCAATTGATAATGGAGTGTAATTGTGGTATTTCTTGAGTCTATCAGTATTCCACTTTTGCTTTAATTCCCTATGCTCTTTCTGCTCATTTTTCTCGATTTTGCCTTCAGTCTTTCCTCCTAAATTTTGTTTGGCCTCCATGGCTTCCTCGACGTTCATTATCTTGGATGCTTTTCCCATTAATTTTGTCATCGTCTTAGTAGGATCCTTGGCAAGTGTGTAGTAGAGCTTCTCGGGGAGCAATCCACTCATGAGGGCTGTGATAACTATTTTCTCCTCATAATCAACGACTTCCAACTTCTTGTTGTTAAAATGAGTAATATAATCTCTGATACTCTCTCCTACCCTTTGCCATACACTTATCAAATGAGCTACCCTTTTCACTAGTTTGGCTCCAAAGCAGAAGTTACCAATAAATTGTCACGACCCCGTCCCAAAATAGTAGTGAGGAACGAGTGTCTTCACATGCCACCAAGACAACAAATATTCTGGATTTAAAAATATTTCTTAAAATAAATGCAACGAAAATACAATCACATGGTTATAAATCGTAAAATACTGAAAGTGAAGGAATTACGTCATCAGAGCTTTCTAAAAGGAAACTTCATTTATATTAAAAGTAAAGAGTTGCAACGTAAAACAAAATTTTATTACAAAAGAGCCAAACATGCTCTATATGATAAAACAAACATTTTATTTAAAATAACAAAAAGAGCTCTAAAAGCTGAATTTTCAACATAGTCCTTTTATGTTCCCTCCGCGGGCCTACTTATTTCCTGAAAAATTATTACAACATGAGCTAAAAGGGGAGGGAGATTTAATCTCCAGACATTCCAAGGTTTTTCAAAAAAATTGATACCTATTCAAATCAAAAGAGAAGGCATATACATATATGGATAGGAACCTGCAGTATATAATTTGGAATGACAGTATATAGAAATGAATAGCTCATAATAGAACGGATGCAACAAATCAAAGGCGATAACTTTTTCTTTCAATCATATCATTTTAATGGCCAAGTACACTCTAATACCATATTCTTCTACCATATTATTCCCCGGTAGTTGAGGGTCAATCGAACTTTTTCATCACAACGCCTTATTTAGGTCACACTAGCGATAACCCAGATGGGAAGGTCAGTCAATAAAAGAGGTCCCTTAGGCGAATCTTATTTTCAATATTCAATATCATTTTCAATATTCATTTTAATCAGTATGTCTATATGGACAAATATAAACATATCACAAGGAATCAATTATCGGTATCAGATGAATTTTGAGAATAAAAGAAGTTAACAAATCATCCATAGTTTTCATAATATTATATAATTAAAATGCCCAAGGAATGTCAGAGTACTCACCTAAAACAGAAGTACAAAGTTACAGATATCGAGTCTTGGATCACTAAGACGAAACTTCTTCTTAAATTTTCCCATACTTTCTCTCACTATTTCTCTATGATATTTTGAATGAATATTGTGTAATAATGATCCTAAAGGCCTTATTTATAGTTTCCCAAAGATATTAGGGTGTTGACACGTGTCTAGCTGACCCAACTTTTACAATGGCGAGTCAATATTTACGTGTCGCATAATGGAGCGATCTTGCAGTCTTAATTCACCAAACTGCAACACGTGTTTTAGATTTATCTAGTTGGATGACATCTGTAAGCACAAGGTGTCAAACACGAGGTGGAAAGGTGTTAGGGGTATAATGGTCATTTTACACATGAAGGGTATTTTAGTAATTTCACACGATATATTTTCAATATTTCTAGAGGTTCCTGAAAATATTTTACTTACAAAATGGTCCTTTTTATATTTTAATTTTAGTCTCTGCAACTTTCTTAATTAAAATTAAGTCCTTAGAGTTTCATAAAATTATAATTTTTACCCCAAAACTTTATCATTTCGCTTAAGATAGGTTACAAGACTTTGATTTAATCCAATTTAGAGTTCATTCTTCATATTTAAAAATGTGTCTTGTTATATAAAGAACTCAGAGTACTACAAATCCCTAAGACTTCATAAAATTATATTTTCTACCCTGAAACTTATCATTTAGCTTAAGACGTGTCATAAAACGTCAATTTGACTCATTTTATAGTTAATTCTTTAAATTTAAAAATGGGTTTATTATATTAAGAATCCAGAATATCACATATGTAATAATACAACATTATTAGATAGTAAGTGAGATGAAATTGAAAGAAGACAATTATATATTGGCATCAGAAAATGAGGTAATTACATCATACCCTCCTTATAAAAAGTTTGGTCCCCAAACTTGAATTACATTAATTTTCAAACAAGAATGGATATTTCTCCTTTATTTCATCTTCCCTCTCCCATGTTTCTTCTTTAATGGAATGATTACACCATAACACTTTGACCAATGGAATTACCTTGGTTCGTAATTTTTTATCTTTATGGTCCAAAATTTTCTATCGGATGCTCAATGTATGACAAATCTTCTCTAACTTGAAGAGGTTTGTGACTTAGGATATGCATTGGATCTGGTACATATTTCTTCATCATTGACACGTGGAATACATTATGAACATTAGAGAGTTCAGGGGGTAAGGTTATTCTATACGCAACAGCTCATATCCTTTCGAGGATTTCAAAAGGTCATATGTATCTTGGACTCAATTTTCGTTTCTTTCCAAATCGGATTACTCCCTTTGCTGATGATACTCGCAAGAACACATAATCTCCTCTTTGGAATTCTAGTTGACTGTGTCGATTGTCAACGTAACTCTTTTGACGGCTTTGAGCGATTAAAAGTTGGTTTTGTATCAATTTTACCTTCTCTGTTGTGATCTGGATCAATTCTGGTCCCAAAAATTTTCTTTCTCCAACTTCTACCCAACATGCAGGGGAACGACACATTCTACCATAAAATGCCTCATACGGAGCCATTTGAAAACTTGATTGATAACTATTATCATACGCAAATTCCACTAATGGTAATGATCATCCCAATTTCCTTTCAAATCAAGTACACATTCCCTAAGCATATCCTCTAAGGTTTGAATGGTTCTGTCAGATTATCCATCCATTTGAGGGTGAAAAGTGGTGCTAAAATTCAATTTTTTCCCATGGCTAGTTATAGGCTTTTCCATTAGCGAGACACGAATCTAGGGTCACGATCAGAAACAATTGAAATTGGAGTTCCATGAAGCCTAATAATTTCTCGCACGTACAACTTAGCTAACTTTTCTAAATAATGGGTAATCTTAATGGCAAGAAAATGGGCATATTTAGTTAACCTATCATTAATTACCCAAATAGAATCATTACCATTTGAAATCCTTTGTAAACCTGTCACAAAATCCATAGTAATATGTTCCCATTTCCACTCAGGGATAGGTAGGGGTTGTAGTAATCCTGATGGTTTTTGATGTTCAGCCTTTACTTGTTGATAAACCAAACACTGAGATATAAATCTGCTATCTCCCTCTTCATGTTATTCCACCAAAATACTTCTCGAAGATCCCTATAAATTTTTGTACATCCGGGATGAAATGTGAATCTTGAGTAATAACTTTCCTCCAAAATTTACCTCTTTAGTTGGGCATCACATGGCACACACACACTCTATTTCCAAACCTCAATATATCATCTTGTATCACAAATTCAATTCTCTTACGTTCGATAACTTCTTCTCTAATCTTCTTCAGTTGTGGGTCAATTACTTGTGCAATTTTTATCCTTTCCATCAACATGGGTTGTACTTGTAAGTTTGCGATTATTCCTTATTTGCTACAAATACGTACATTTATTTTCACACTTCTCAAATCCCTTAACAAAGGTTCCCAATTTGTAATGAGACATATTAAATTTGTTGTAGACTTCCTACTTAAAGCGTCGGCTACTACATTAGCTTTCCCTGGGTGATAATGAATATTTAAATCATAATCCTTTATTAATTCTAACCACATCCTTTGTCTCATGTTCAACTCTTTTTGAGTAAAGATATATTTTAAACTCTTATAATCAGTATAAATCTCACAAGTCTCACCATACAAATAATGTCTCCAAATCTTAAGAGCAAAAATTACAGCTACTAATTTAAGGTCATGGGTTGGATAATTTTTCTTATGTGGTTTTAACTATCTTGAAGCATAAGCTACTACATTTCCATTTTGCATTAGCACACATCCCAAACCATTTTCAGAAGCATCACTATAAATCACAAATCCCCATGTCCTAGAAGTAATAATCAAAATTAGGGAAGTTACTAATCGATTCTTAAGTTCTTAAAAACTATTATCAACTTCCTCATATCATTCATATTTCACCTTCTTTTGTGTTAGCCTAGATAGAGGTTTGGCAATACTGGAAAATCCTTCAATAAATCTTATATAACAACCGGCTAATCCAAGGAAACTACAAATCTCCGTCACATTAGTTGTTCTAGGCCAATCCAGTATATCTTTGATATTTTGAGGGTCAACCGACACTCTATCCTTGGAAATGACATGTCCTAAAAAGGAGACGCTGGGCAATCAAAATTCACACTTCTTTAATTTCGCATATAATTTCTCCCTCCTAAGAATTTATAATACCGTCTCCAAATTCTTTTCATGTTCTTCAAAACTTTTGGAATAAATAAGGATGTCATCAATGAAAATAACCACACATTGATCCAAATATTTCCTAAACACTCTATTCATTATATCCATAAAAGCGGCTGGTGCATTAGTCAGTCCAAATGGCATCACAAGAAATTTATAGTGACCATATCTAGTACGAAAAGTTGATTTCGAAATATCCTCCTCCTTAATCTTCAATTAATGATAGCTTGACCTAAGATCAATCTTTGAAGATACATGCGCTCCTTATATTTGGTCAAACAAATCATCTATACGAGGTAGGGAATATTTATTCTTAATGGTCACCTTATTTAGTTCACGATAATCTATACATAACATCATCGTCCCATCCTTCTTTATAATAAATAACACTGGAGCACCCCAAGGCGATACACTTGGTCTAATAAAACCCTTGTCTAATAGATCTTGTAATTGAACTTTTAATTCCCTTAATTCTAAAGGTGCCATGCGATAAGGTGGTTTTGAGATTGGTATAGTTCCAGGAATAAGGTCAATCGTAAACTCTGTTTCTCTACTAGGAGGAAGACTGTGTAAATCATCTGGAAAATGTTTAGCTATGGGAATATCTTCTAAACTAGGATCTTTTGTTTGCAAATCCATAACACTTGCAAGGAATCCTTGATATTCCTTTTAAGAAAACTACAAGCTTGCATTGCAGAGATAATACATATGGGAGATAGGATGCCAATTCCTTCAAAACTAAATTCTAGATGGTTAAGAATTTGGAAAGTAACTCTCTTCTTAAAATAATCCACCTTAGCAAGATACGATGCTAACCAATCCATCCCCAAAATGACTTCAAAATATCTTATGTCTAAAATTATCAAATGGATAAATATTGTATGACTACTAACATCTATAGGGTGAGACTTATATACTAATGTTTCTGTCAATAACTCACCCGAAGGAGTAAAAAGATGTATGCTATTATTCAAGGGTTCAGGAAGATTAGGATAGTGATTAACAAAACGTACAGACACAAATGAATGGGTAGAACTAGGATCTATTAAAACTTGAAAAGGTTGTGCACGTATAAAAAGTGTACCTGACACTACTGCATTAAAAGCCTTTGCATCGAAAAGATTAAAAACTCTACCTTGTCTGCCATGATCCTTGTTGTCATTAAAAGTCTTTGTCGGCTTCTTTCCTTTGTTTGGGAAATCTCTTATTTTATGTCCCTTTTGACCACACCCAAAGCAACTTCATGTCTTCAGGTAACATGGTTGCCTTCTATGAATATTACCGCACCGTTGGCATCTATCAACATTAAATGGTTTATTTACAAAAGGTCGCTCTATATTGGATATATTCCTAAAGGGTTTGTTATTAGGGTTCCTTCCTCTTTGTTCTCCAAACTTCCTCTTCCCCTCTCTAACCTGATTATATTCTTCACTATCCTTCTCATCTACCGTTTCCCTAATCACCACGTCATTATATGATGTCAATTTGAAGATGAAAATTCGACTACGAATATTCAACCTCAACCCACATTCAAAATTCTTAGCTTTTAAAAAATTAGTTATCACCACATGAGGTGTAAAACCCAATAACCTAGTAAAAGTTTCCTCATATTGACTAATCGTTATATTTTCTTGATCCAGACTCATAAAGTCAAGTTCTTTTTGGTCTTGCACCGTTTTGGGAAAGTATTTCTCGTAGAAGATCACCAAGAAGTCATTCCATCCTATGGGATTATTCCTTTTCCCGTGTATTCTCTTAGTCATTCTCCACCAATGTTCGGCTTTACTTTCTAACATGAACGTTCCAAATTAAACCGTTTGTTCATCTGTACACTTAAGAATATCGAACATCTTTTCCATTTGGATCACCCAGCTTTCTGCTTTAGTGGGGTTAGGAGTACCTTTAAAAGATGAAGGATTCAACTTCTTGAACTGTTCAATAGTACAACTACTTAGTTCAGGATTCCTGGTGCTCTATTATTCACCTGATGCTCCACAATCCTTGCTAGACTTTCAATTACCTTGTATGCACCGTCCAATCCTTCCATACTTGAACCACTAGTTCCCGCAGTTGATCTTGTCTTGGTCATTTTCTACAATCATGGACAAATGTAAGATGTATTATACTATCCCGAGATTGCAAATTAGAAGATTAATTATATATAAACAATTATATAGAATATAAAACATATGGAGTATTATCACAAAAGTCGGATATTTAACCCTATATCCTATGTATGAAAACTTCAAATCGATAATGTTAGAAACTTATGTTCAATAATCAACGGGTTCATAACCTATGCTCTGATACCACCTCTGTCACGACCCCGTCCCAAAATAGTAGTGGGGAACGAGTGTCTTGACATGCCACCAAGGCAACAAATACTCTGGATTTAATAATATTTCTTAAAATAAATGCAACGAAAATACAATCACATGGTTATGAATCGTAAAATACTGAAAGTGATGAAATTACATCATCAGAGCTTTCTAAAAGGAAACTTCATTTATATTAAAAGTAAAGAGTTACAACGTAAAACAAAATTTTATTACAAAAGAGCTAAACATGCTCTATATGATAAAACAAACATTTTATTTAAAATAACAAAAATAGCTCTAAAAGCTGAATCTTCAACATAGTCCTTTTATGTTCCTTCCACGAGCCTACTTATTTCCTAAAAAATTATTATGACGTCAGCTAAAAGCCGAGTCAGATTCAATCTCCAAACATTCCAAGGTTTTTAAAAAAAATTTATACCTATTCAAATCAAAAGAGAAGGCATATACATATATGGATAGGAACAACTCAGAATAGAACGGATGGAACAAATCAAAGGCGATAACTTTCTTTCAATCATATCATTTTAATGGTCAAGTACACTCCAATACCGTATTATTCTCCGGTAGTTGAAGGTCAATCAAACTTTTTCGTCACAACGCCTTATTTAGGGCACACCAAAGATAACCCAGCTGGGAAGGTCAGTCAGTAAAAGAGGTCCCTTAGGCCAAATCTTATTTTCAATATTCAATATCATTTTCAATATTCATTTTAATCGGTATGTCTATATGGACAAATATAGACATATCACAAGGAATCAATTATCGGCATCAGATGAATTTTGAGAGTAAAAGAAGTTCACAAAATATACATAGTTTTCATAATATCATATAATTAAAATGCACAAGGAATGTCAGAGTACTCACCTAAAATAGAAGTACGAAGTTACAGATATCGAGTCTTGGATCACTAAAACAAAACTTCTTCTTAAATTTTCTCGTACTTTCTCTCACTATTTATCTCTGATATTTTGAATGAATTTCGTGAAATAGTGATCCTAAAGGCCTTATTTATAGTTTTCCAAAGATATTAGGGTGTTGACACGTGTCTAGCTGACCAAACTTTTACAATGGCGAGTCAGCATTTAGGGTGTTGGCACTACTTTATATGACGAACATGATATGTTTTCCCATCATACTTCGGGGTAATTATAAGAGCTTTAGACTTAAAATGAGTAGGAAAGTCTACAGTAGCTTGCATAAAAGGAGATCCTTCATAAAACTTCACTTTAAAAGTTTTTTTTCCTTTGCCATTTCTCCTAACCTATCTTCTAATTGTTGAATAAATCCTTTCCATGCATTATTACCATCATCATTACCAGCATCAGATTTATATATTGCAGCTCGGTTATTATGACCAACTGTTTGTGATGAACTTTCCTCTTGTAAGGTATGGTCGGCATAGACAAATCGTCGGGCATCTGATCTGGATTGGGTTGAGCCTTCACGTTGATCGGCTGGTCATCGAGAATTTCTCGACAATGCCCTCAGAATATTTCTATTCTCCTGGATGGTAGGACGTATCTCTAATAGTCCTGGATTAGCTATGCATACCGTTTCTTAGGGGCGGTGGTGGCATATTTCCATAAGCAGATAAGGCAGGAGATCCAACCTGTATTATTTGGGTTATTTGCCTAATGGTATCTTGAATAGCCTCTTGTTCTCTAGCAAGGCTAACCAAGATTCCCGTTAGATCGTTGTTTGTTGGTGGAGTTGATGAAATAGGAGGAATGCCATCATTCATGGTGCTTGATTCAGGAACATCAGTCATGTTAGGTAAATGAATGAGTGAAATATGTTCCCACAGACGACGATAATTTGTTGATGTAAATAACTAAACAAGGTCTAATTAATTAATCACAGATAATATTTGTAAGTAAAAGAAAGAGACAAAGAGGTTTTTAAAGTAGTTCGGCCTATAAAGAAAAGCCTACATCCACTGTGCTTCCTATTGCATGTTATTTCTCTTTCAATCAGCTGCCCTTAACGAAGGGATTACAACGTATTTATAGCCCAATAGGGAGATAAAGAGATGGAATGTTAAAGGATGGAATGCCTTTATAAATTAGGCATTTACATCAGTATAAAAGGTCCATAATGTTTCTGGCACTTGGCGTTTTGCTGATAGTGTTGGTCGGCCTCCTTACTATTGGTCGGGCTTCCTGGCGTTGGTCGACATCCCAGTATGATTGTCGGCATTCCAAGCCTTGGTCGGTGGTTATGCCTTGCTGACTAGGGTTATTGCCACAATGGATGACACATGTCTATTTCTGAATGATCCACGTAAGTGGGTAATTTTTTGTATCAACAGTCTTGAAATTCCATTAGTCTTCTCAATAAAAATATGGGTTGAGACTCGAATACAATACTCTAAAAATATTGGTGTGAATATAGCTTCTTTAGACATCCCAAACTAGCTTATGCAAAAAATTAGTTCAAGGGAGAGAGCAAAATAATCTCATATATAAAATGTTATGCAATATATAGATATTGTTAGTGTGTCCAAGAAAATAAGTGTTCTGTTAAAAGGTTCAGACAAAATATATTATATAAATATAATAAGATTTAAATTATGTAAACAATATATATATATATATATATATATATATATACACAAATAATAGTTTTCAATTTACTTTTGAGCAGTCCTCGGGACCCACGATTTGAGATGTTCGTTCAATACTATAAGGCCTTATCAATGTATTTGCCTTGGACAATGTTAATTGGATGTGTTTCATATCCATACAAACTGTTACTCTTACTTATATATATGTTACTTGTATAAAGAGAGAGAAGTCAAATTAAAACTACTACTATCCGAGACAGTGAAGACGCGGGGCCCAAGAGTCATTGTTCAAACGCTCTCTACTGTTCAAATATTATATCTTGCCTCACTATGCATGATATGCATGCACACCATCTTGATAGAAACATCCCTGTGGATGGTAAGATTGGGACGCCACCTCCACCGTTGTCCATAGGTAACTCCAAAGAGGATGAAGATCTTCTATTGAGAAGTACGAAAAAACAGAAAGACAAACATGAAAACCTTGTGGATATGGAGCTGAAGAACTACGAAGATGACAGGAATATCCAAAATGACAATAGGGGTCCAAGTACGACTGGGCTTGCAACTAACTCTGACATGATTATGGAAGAAAGTCCCAACAGGACTGCTGCAGATCAAACCACAATCTTGAATAGTGAGGAAAATGAAAAAACCAAAATGACCTTATCCTATAAGGATGTGGTGGGTAAGAAACTAAAATCGGATATATTTTTTGATGATGCTAACTGCTTGTGGTCTGATGATGATATGGAGGTCTCTCAGGAGAATAACTCTCATTCAATGGACCTTAACGTCTGTCCGAGTGATGAAGATGAAGACCCATTATGCCCAGTGGTCTCTATACCACAAAAACATGTTGAAAAACTGAGGGAGAAATGGAATGACAGTATCATTGTTAGCCTTCTTGGAAGGAACATTGGTTTCAAAGTTCTTAGTGCAAGAGTCCCTTCCCTTTGGAACCTGCAAGGTGATTACGAAATAGTAGACTTGGAAGAAGGCCACTTCTTATTTAAATTTATGATGAAGGAGGACTACTATAATGTTTTGACAGGTGGCCCGTGGGTTATCAATAACCACTACTTAATTGTTAGAAAATGGGTGCCAAATTTTAACCCTCTTGAGTCTAAACATGTCACTAATGCCTTATGGATAAGACTCCCTAGACTCCCTATTGAATGGTTTGATGAAAGAGCATTATTTTATATTGGTAGCAAGCTTAGGAGACCAATAAAAATGGACTTTAATTCTGTGTCATCAACTAGGGGAAAATATGCTAGAATATGTGTTGAGGTTGATCTGGCAAAACCATTGATCCCATATTATAAGTTAGATGGTAGAAAATATAGAGTTGAATATAAATTTCTCCCATATATCTGTTTTAAGTGTGGAAAGATTGGACACAAAACAGAGTATTGTCCACAACATGCACCAACTCATGGTTCAAAAAACCCACAAGAAAAACCAATTGCGAATCCCATGGGAACTGCTCCGGCCAAAGTAACTGATAACGGCTATATCGCAAATAACTTTAATGGATGAGGTGATGTAAGCAATCCAGCTGACGTGGATAAAAGTCAAGACCCATTTGGTCCTTGGATGTTAGTACAAAGGAACAGGAGAGTTGGTAACGAGAAAAGCAAAATGAATTCAAATGGAACCAAGGAGGTTTTGGGTAGGACAAACAATAGGTATGTTGTCTTGAACAGTGATGGAAGTGACAAGATACAAAGCAATACTGATAAGCCACATGGGAAAGGACCAACTGGGGCTAGAAAGTCGCAAATGAAGGGACTCATGGAGTCATCTACAGCTGCCAACCAAGGCCCCATTCTAAGAGATGCAGAATTGCAAAAAAAGGAACGGCGAAAAAAGTGGAAACTCTCGAGAATCGATGGCCAAAAGGAAAAATGTTGAGGTGGAAAAAATGGTAAGTGTGATCTCACCTAATGTATTACCTTCTGAAAAGGCGAATACTGATAAGACAGAGACTAGAGGTAAAGGGAAAAACCCACACGCCACCTCCACGTGTAAAAACACGGATAACTCAAAATTAATGGTAAACACAAATGATAGACTTACTGTTGGGGTCATTATTAATAAAGACAACCCCTCTCATCATTTGAAAACACAAAATATCGCAAACACCATAAGAGGCGGTGGAATTCCTCCACAGGTAAACCACACCCCAGACAAGATACCTGCCAATCAAATTGATAATGGACCTCCCATTTCCACTTGCATTGATAGGAGGCGTGCAAATCCGGAACCAAACATTAACAGCGGGAGAAGTTCTAATAAATTTAGTGGGGAATGTAGAAGAGGCATCCATATTTCAGATAAACTGGAAAATCTCCAAGGTGAAGATCACAGTCAACATCATGGATCAAACTTGGGGAAATGAGGAGATAATCACAGCGATTGTGGAGGAAAAATTCAGGGACACGAAACTACATCAGGAAGTTGCTAAAAATTTTAGGTGGACGACTACTGATGTGGAATCACTCATACAACACAAGCCGTCAATGGTTGCGATTATCTGGAATTGTCGAGGGGTGGGAAAATCTCTTTTCAAACCCACTGTAATGGAGCTGATAAAAATATATAACCCAGATGTTGTGGTTATCCTTGAAACACACATACCTATTTGTAATCTGGTTGGTTTTTTTTATAATCTTGGATTCTCCAACATGGAAGTGTCTGAGCCAGTGGGCTAGTCAGGGGGAATTTGGGTAACCTGGAACCCGAACTACATTAAACTGGAGACTTTCTCAATAACTAGACAGGCTATCCATTTCATGGTTACTAAAAACAACTATGAGGGGTGGATTTTTTCTGCGATCTATGCCAGCCCCCACCCTTGTCTACGTAGAAAAATGTGGGATAATCTCTTTGATATTTCTGAAAATATTAATCTTCCTTGGTTGGTTGCGGGTGACTTCAACGATCACGTGGACGAATCCGAAATAAGAAGCTATGGAAAAAAGGCGAATGACAGAAAATACTCTACCTTTCTTGACAATATTAATAGATGCAAGCTTACAGACCTGGGATGTTCGGGACCTAAACTGACCTGGACAAATAGACGGAAGGGCATGGCTAATACTCTCACCAGATTGGATAGAGGACTTGCTAATGCGGAGTGGAACCTTACTTTTCCGGAGGCGAGGGTGGAGAATATTTCGCGTACTGCATCTGATCAATGTCCTATCATTATAAGACTGGAAGGTACGACTCCCCGTCGTACTTTCTCTAAACCATTTAGACTTTTGGCTTGTTGGTTTGATAGAGGTAATTTTAATAATTTAGTGAATATCAAATGGAATAACAATGTTAAACTTGATACTAACATCCAAATATGCACGGAGAACATTATTAGTTGGAATAACAACACTTTTGGAAATATTTTCAAAAATAAAAAACGCATTCTCAGGCGTCTTAGTGGCATTCAAAAAGCCCAAGAAAGATACTACTCGCACAATATTTCCATTCTTGAAAGTAACCTCCGTTATGAGTTTAACTCTTTACTTAGACGCGAAGAAAGCTTGTGGAAATAAAAGTCGAGAATTCAATGGCTTAATGAGGGCGATAGAAATACAAAATTTTTCCATACGACCACTTTAATTAGACGAAGGAGAAATAGCATCAAGAAAATTAACATTAATGGTGAATGGATTGATAATAGTAGTATCATCTCAAATCATATTAATTGCTATTTTAATAATTTGTTTAAAGCTGAGTTTAATTATGTCGTTCAAAGTCAAATACGCAATCTTGATAATTTAAGCTTTGTGGAAGATGATAATTTGTTTTTAACAACCCCACTATCAATAAGGGAGGTTAGAAAAGCAACTTTTAGCATGAAAGCTCTTAAAGCTCCTGGACCGGATGGTGTCCAACCTCTTTTTTATCAACACTTTTGGAAAACCATTGCTAGTAACCTGTTTGAGTTTTGCCAAAAATGCTTTCGAGAAATTTTTTTCCCTAAAGAACTGAATAATAGTTTCATTACACTGATTCCCAAAATTGATGATCCGGAGAACATTACTCAATTCATACCTATTACTCTTTGCAATGTCTCTTATAAAATTATTGCCAAAGTTATTGTTAACAGGCTTAGACCAATTCTATGCCGTAATATAAGTCCACAACAAGACAACTTCCTTCCTGGAAGACAGGCCTCAGATAATGTTATTATCACTCAGGAGATTATTCACACTCTTATGAATTATAAAGGTAAAATTGGGGGTTTTATTCTGAAGATTGATCTTGAAAAAGCTTATGGTAGAGTGGATTGGGACTTTCTTGAGGGAGTCCTAAATTGGTTTAATGTAGATAAAAATTTTTATAAACTTATCTTGAGTTGTGTCAAAAACACAACCACTTCTATTCTCCCAAGTTTGAACCATCTAGAGGTCTTCGGCAAGGAGATCCGCTCTCTCCCTATCTTTTTGTTATGTGCATGGAATATCTGTCAGCTATGATTCTGGAGAAAGTTAGAGGTAAAAAGTGGAAGGGAATTAGGGCCTCCCCTTGGGGGGGGGGGGCCATTACCCACCTATTTTTTGCTGATGACCTTATACTTTTTACTGAGAATGATAACCTTTCTTGTGAAGCGATAATTGACACTCTTGAGGAATTTTGCCATTTCTCTGGACAAAAAATTAACTACACTAAGTCTAGAATTTTTGCGTCCCCTAATATCCCTAAAAGGGAGGCCGTAGAAGCAAGCCACTTATTTGGTATGAGTCTTACTAATGATTTAGGTGTTTACCTTGGTAATAGACTTATCCATGGTAGAATGAAAGGCTCACACTTTAAAGACATCATTGAAAAAGTGCAAAAAAGGTTAACGGGATGGAAAGCTAAGTTCCTTTCCCTTGCAGGTAGAAAAACATTAATACATGCTGTGACTTCTACCATTCCTAATTATAACATGAAAAATGTCATGCTTCCGATAAAAATTTGCAATGAAATTGATAGACTTAACAGAAATTTCCTTTGGAGAGAGAAAAATGAAAAGAGTAAAATCCATCTGGTTAGCTGGGAGAAAGTTTGTAGACCTAAAGCTAATGGTGGTCTTGGTTTGAGGAAAAGTGGCTTAAATAACCAAGCCTCCATTACCAAACTTGGTTGGAAACTTGATAATAACGATAAATCCTTATGGGCTGAAGTCTTAAGAAATAAATACAAAGTTGACCAAAATCCAAGGTTGTGGAATAAGACAAATGTTTCTTCCCATACTTGGAGAAGTATTTTCAAGTGTAATCAAAACCTTGTTAATAATGTTAAATGGAATGTCGGCAATGGTAAGAACATCAACATTCTCCAAGATTGGTGGGTGGGAAATAAGTTGTTAGTTCCTAGTGAACAACCTGGAGACCTAAATAATGTCAATGTTGATACATTTATTGGGGAGAACGGGAAATGGGATGTTATTGCTATTGAGAACTCCTTCAACTTGAACACTAAAAACGATATCCTTAACATCCCACTTTCCCGTATCTTCCCTCACGAGGATAAACCATCTTGGTCCTTGAGCAAAAATGGTAAATTCACCATAAACTCATGCTACCAACTCCTTGTGGAGAAGCAGGATGAGCAGCAACCTTGGGAGATTTGGAAAAAGCTGTGGAAATTAAATGTCCCACCAAAACTTTGCACATTTTTGTGGACCATTCTACATGGTAAACTTCTAACAAATGAACACCGTATGAGAAGAGGTCTCACCTCCAATGGAGAATGCCCAAGATGTGGGATACTTGAGGACCTCAATCATCTATTTAAGGAATGCATCCATACTAGGGAGGTTTGGTGCATGCTCGGCTTCGACCATCCTCTTGATCTTAACCTCACAGGTAATGTTAATGACTAGATCACTCTAAATATCTGGGGTAAACCAAATAACGAAAGGTACAAAAGCTTTATCATTACATTGTGGTTTATTTGGAAATAAAGAAATAATTTCATATTTAAGAATATTAACGATTCTCCACAAACAACTGCCCGCTTGGCTATGAACTTTACAAATTACGTTATTGAAGCCCATAATTCAAATAGAGCAAAAGTTTGTGGAGAAAACATTACTAATCTAATTTTTGATCCGGCTTGTAATGCAGGAAAATTCATCATACACACTGACGGTGGATTTGATCATGGGAGTGGTATGGGCGCATTTGGAGGGATAGTGAGAAATGAAAATGGCGATTGGATAGTGGGTTTCACTGGGAAACTACAAGGCACTGCCAGCCAACTGCGTGCGAAATTGGAGGGGATTTTTCATGGCCTAAACCTAGCCCTCAGGAAGGAATGGAAATATGTTTGCCTAAAGAACGACTGCCTGGAAGCCATCAACCTCATCAAACAGGAGGCTACCCACAACCATCCTTTGGCCAACATCATCGAGGACTGCAGGACCCTTGCTAAGGACCTAAAGGCCAATATTGCTCACATTCCCAGGGTGAGCAACTTTTCGGCGGACTGTATGGCGAAAATTGCAAGGGAGATGGAGGGAATATATAAGGAATACGACGAAGCTCCAGAGGAATTACTTAGGATGTTTGATAAGGAGATATAGGAAGATGGTTTCTACTTTGTGTAGTGCAGTTATTTATTCTTGTTTTTTTTTTATTTCCTGTTTTCACCAAAAAAAAAAGTAAAAGAGCTATCAATTGAGGTACCCAAGGTAAAAATAGACATCTCTTCAACTGCCAAAGTACAGATAGGATCAGACAAAAATTGTATGAAGAAAATATTTAATCAAAAGTAACAAAATAATTAATATGTACGAAGGTCACAACACCTATGGGATATGAAAGGAACAACAATATAATTGCAACTTTCCAAGGTTTAAGAGAAATATACTAAAATAATATAATTGGGTGCCAAGGCAAGTAGGTAAACAGCTGAACGAGCGTGGCATTTAAACAAAGTCAAACCATACCTGCTCAAGTATATAGGAAAATAATATTGTAACCGAAAAAATTATTGAAAGTGGAGATACCGAATTCGGTGACGGACTTCTATTGATTAGTTTGTGGGGTCCGCGCCAACGAGTCCAAAAAACTAACCAATAACACGCCTCCACGTGTCATTTCAGTCAAAATTTAAATCACTTTTTTTTGTTACAATAGAAGTGTTCTATTACAATTGCTCATGGCTTGTCAAAACAACTTTTACATAGGGGTGACAATTTTTGACACGACACGATAACCCGACATGACACGATCCAAACACGATTAGTTAAATAGGTCGGGTTAGGGTTGACCAATATTTGACACGAACCCGACACGACACGACCCAAACACGACACGACGCACACAAATTTCCACCCCTACTTTTACAAAGTTACCAAGTCATTATTTGATGGGTACCGGTGAGTTTACCAAACACAAAAAGTAAGAAGTGCTCAAATGTATATATACATATGTCCGGACAAATATTAAGATATATAAAATTAAAGGGGTCGGCTATCGGCACTCCAAAAACTTCCATGGGACTCCAACGAAACTAATAAATGACAAAATAACCCTTTACCTTTTATCATTTATCCTTTATTCTTTTTTTCTTTAATTTGAACTAACCACTTAAAAAAAAGGTCATAAAATGTTGACAAAAATTATTTTTAATTATTTTTTAAATTTAATAATTAAATACAATTTAAGCAAATTTTTTTAATTTTGAATAACAATTATTAACAACTTAATCATTAATTGATTTATACTTTAGTACTTTTTTTTTAAACCAAATATGATCACGATCCAATTAAAATGCGACACGACACAACATTATATGAAATCTTATTTTTTTATTTAATTAGAACACAACTGAAATAAAAGTGACACGACAATTTTTTTTTCTTATCTAGCACGAACACGATCTAATTAGAATGCGACACGCCTTGTGTTAGATAAAAGTGTAAATCAATTAGATCGTGCTCATGTTAGATAAAAAAAAACTTTTTTCATGTCTTGTTGTGTCGTGGTGCATTGTAATTAAACCGTGTTCGTTTTAGATAAAAAAAGATAAAAAAAAAATTCATGTCGTGTCACATTTATTTGAGTTGTGTTATTGTTAGATAAAAAATAAGAATAAATGTGACACGACGTGAAATCTTATTTTTTAAACCTAAGTCTAAATATTTTCAAATAAATGTGACACGACAATAATTTGACTGAATACGAACATTGTACGAAATCTTATGTCGCGTTTTAATTGGATCGTGTACGGATTTGATTATAAAAATAAGATTTTGCATTTTGTCATGTTGCTTTTATTTGAGCCGTGTTTTTTATTTAACACGAACACGATCTAATTGATTTACACTTTAATACTCACTTGTTTATCACTTTTATTTTTGATCGAATACGAACACAATTTAAGTTATGTTGTGAGGCTTTTATTACTAGTTGTGTTTGTGTTGGGTTAAAATAAAATTTCATGTTGTGTTGTGTTGTGTCGTGTTGCAGTTTAATTAGATCGTGTTCATGTTAGATAAAAAAAAATAAGATTTCGTGTTTGAACGGGTTTATTTGGGCTCTGTTAGGTAAGCAAATTAGATTTCATGTATTGTCATGTTGCATTTTAATTAAATCGTGTTCGTATTCAATAAAAAAAAAAAAGATTTTCTCTCGTGTCACTTTTATTGCGATGTGTTCTTGTTAAATAAAAAAAGAAGATTTCGTATAATGTTGTGTAGTATCGCATTTTAATTGGATCGTGTTCATATTTAGTAAAAAAAATAAGTAAGTATAAATCAATTAATGATTAAGTTGTTAATAATTGTTATTCGAAGTTAAAAAAAAATACTTGAATTGTATTTAATTATTAAATTTAAAATATAATTAAAAATAAATTTTGTAACATTTTATGACCTTTTTTTCAAGTGGTTAGTTCAAATAAAAGAAAAAAAGGATAAGGGGTAAACGGTAAAGTGTAAAGGGTTATTTTTTCATTTATTAATTGTGTTGGAGTGCCATGGAACTTTTTGGAGTGCAGATAGATGGCCCCAAAATTAAATTGTGTAACTTTAAATGTTTGTTTATATGTGTGTAAGAAAAAATATATAATTAAGTTAATTTCTAAAGTTCATTAAACCATATTTATATAAAAAGTTATATATAGATATTTATAAATATATAATTGTATAAATAACTAAATATATAAAGGGAACAACAAATGTATACAAATAAATAAATAAAAATTTGTTTGGAATAATCGAAAATCAATATATTACATTAAACTAAAATATACATTAATTACAATTTAACTAATTCAATATTTAATTAGGGATAAATACATTTTCGTTTAACAATCTCCCTTTTTATGACGATTAAATAATAATTCACAATAATCCATGAAATGAATAAATTAAGCACAAGTAATGAATCATAAATATTTCTCTCCCTTTGACATTATCAAAAAAAAATTCATATAAATCAAGTGTCAAGTGTAAAAATCCAAACTCCCCTTATCAAAAATAAATTTTGCATGGGATTCAATCATAATTCATAAGAAGCGTGCACAAATATCATGAAAGTTTCAATAAGTACATATTTCGTCATAAATATTCTCATAGCATGTATTTGAATCTTCAGATAGGCATGAATATTATCAAATAATGCACAAGTCACCAACATGACAAAATCAATAATTTTAAGCACATAATGGTAAATATTTCACAACTAAATATTTTCAAATAAATTGATTTAAGTACATAACATGAGTTAAAATATAGCGGTATATATAGTAATAAGAAAATTTTGTTTTGTTCATACTTTGCTATTTGGGAGACACGAGCAAAAAGTTCTCGGAATAATCAATCATATTGCAATATAGATAATAATGCATCAAAGTCCATGATCAAGTATTTTTCTAATAATCAACCTTAATAGACATTTATCTCCTCCCAAGGGATACAAATGAAGGCATATATGCATATAACACTTACGGTGCATCTTTTTCATGACATTATTTTCAACAAAAACTCAACATATCCAGAATTCATTTTTAATTTCAATAATAATATGATTTCTCGATTCAAGCACAAATATCATGAATGCCATTTTCTACCAAAAAATATATCATTTTCATGACGGAAAATAATATTCATAAAATATATCATAAATTTTAACCATAAAAGATCAATATGGCCTTATAATCAAAATCAATGAAAGATTATTTCAATATCAACTTATAGCTAAACATACAAACATATTTTTGAAAAGAACATTTTCGTTTCAATCACCATACAAGAATGTGAAGAATTAATTCAATATCATCAATAACAAATATATATACTTTAATAAAGAATAATCTAAGCATGACATTTAAAGGAATAATATCAATTAAGATCATATTTTAAATCATTGATGAATATATGATATTAAAAATATAATAAATGTGTTCCTTACCATCTTACCAATACCAATGATATCTTCATGAAATTTTCATAAGTGTGACATTTTAAACTTTTGGCAATGATGTATGAAATTTGTAATGATATCAAATCATATGCATTGAAAATCCACATTCCATCTCAAAATGCAACCTACACAACTTTGAAGATTTTATCTTTTGGTACCAAGAACGTGTTAGGTCCATAAAGCAATATTAAAATAGAAAATTTTCAAAATGTAGTGTCTTAACAATTTTTAAAATTTCAAGCATAGTCATAGTAAATGATAATCATCAAGATCAATAATGACATACTATCATATAATCGTAAATGTAAGTATCATATTCAAAAATAGATTATTCCTCGAAATGTATTTAAAAATTAATTTATCATCATTAATATGCTTTGACTTAGGCAAAAAAAAAGCTTATTCAAATTTTCAACATATTAACAGATTTAAGATTATTATAAATTAAATCAAATTCTAAATCATCAATCACTAAAATATTTACAAGCAAAGAAAGTTGTTCAACAAATATATAAACATGAAAATAATATATCACAGAAGTTCTAACTAATAAACAAAAAAATCTATAAAAAAATAATCTCATTTTTTTTGTTCAAGTACCAACACTAATCTTCCATCTAAAAAATTTATCTTTTGATGTGTGTGGTTGATTAGGGTTGGCATGCATGATTGTCCGGGTTAATATCAATTATAGATTTTTTCCTTTTGCAAGAACTTAATTTCATTCTTTAAAGATTCATTTTCTTATTTTAAATTATCAAAATCATTTGATATGGAATCACATTTAGCACGAGTATTTTTAGGTATAATGAAATTATTTCTAAGATCATCATATTTTTCAAATAACTTATTAAACGCATCTTGCAATTCATCATAATCATCTACAATATCATCACCTACATCATTATTTATATTATGAGTAAAACAAGATTCATCAGTAAAGTTTCGATTAGAGTGTACCTCCTCATAATCACTTGCCAGAAGAAAATGAGCATTTGTCTCTTCACTGTTTGATTCATCAATATTAGCATATAGACATGGATTGCACATATGCTTATTTAGTGCATCAACATCCAACCTTTCATTGGAGTATTTCTTCAAAATAAAGCTTGAAATAAAAGGTTGACAATTTGTCCATTTTCTTCTCACAAAACGAAAGAATGAATGGCTACAAGAGATCAAACATTTGCGCATACAAATAATAAAAATATAAAGTACAACATTTAAAATAGACACAGAAAAGTTTGTCATGATCTTTAAATTTATGATTGTTAAATCAAAAAATAATTAGAGCACTTGCTCTGGTAATAATTGTTGCCCCGAAAAATACCCAAGAGGGGGTGAATTGGGATTTTACAAACTTTTTGGTTAAATTATTTATTATAAATCCAAATTTCAGATTAATAAATCTTTAATGATTGAAACAAAATATATTAAATAAATACTACCAATTAATTTAAACAAGTTAAAATTACAGATTTTAACACCCAATAAATATTTTATCAATTTTCATATTTAATAAAAATTAATATTTTAGAATTAATTAATTAATTCAAAATTAATTATTATAATCTTAAAATAATTTTATCAAATTTCAAAATTAATATATTTACAAATATAAGTGCTGAAAATATAAATTCAAGAAAGCACAAATAAATAAGCAAATAAAGTGCAAAAAATAAAGACACCGAAATTTAACGTGGTTCGGCCAAATTTCAGCCTACTTCCACGTGTTTAGAGCCTCCGTCTTCTTGCGCTTCACTAAACCCGATCCACTTTCGGGTAGGATCAAATCACCTCTTACAACCATTTGCAAGCTAACTTCGAGCTTCAAATCCTGTGGTCCACTTGTGGGTAGGAACCAATCACCGTTTATAACGCTATCCAATTACGGGCAAGACCGAGCACCGTTACAACCAAAGCTTTAACAAAGCTTTAAAATAAATATGAATTTGTAGTACATTGATGAGTAGTGAAATGTGACACCCCGACTAATTAAATACCGGATAGCTACTCATTTATTAAATTAATACAAAATGCCAAGTTGGTTCATAGCATCACTGTCGAAATACGTTTTAACAATTACTAGCAACCTAATATTTAAAAGTGAGTTGTCAATTTTAATTAAATCCGATTAACATACAATAAGTAGATTATGAAATGCTAACATAACCACCACAACATAGTCACAATAGAATAACCATAAAGTAATAATGAATCTGGAGGAATACTCCTCACAACAATCCGAGTACTGAAATAAACAAATACCAAGTCCGCATCACTAAATTAATTACAACCCAAAATCTGAAATAACTGAATAGATAAAGTATCTCTAAAAGGAAATAGGGAGACATGCCCAACAGATGAGAGAGTCTGATAATATAGAGTCAAGATCGAAAATGAAGGCGTCTACTGTCAAGGTCCTGTAACATCCACAACAGCTACAGTACGTCACCTGAATGGAACTCCTATGCTTGGTGTCCTTGTGGCTGGGCACCTAAAAGATTTTTACAAGAAAAAATATTTGGAAGCAACCGGTCAGAGCCCGATTGTGAAAACAATTTAAAATATAGCAAGTGTTTAATATCATTAAACAGTGAATATAAAGTACATGATAGTGTGTGCACTCACATGAGTTCCTCACCTCTTAACCCATTCTAGTTATTCCCATACTTAACTAGTCTAATATAAAATCTAGCATTACTATACGATTCACGATTTAATTCCAGCATCTTCATTTAAACAGAGTGTCTTACATTTCTTCTCGGTTTCCCATATTAGTAATACTACTCACTAGAGGATTTCCATCTTTATCTTCACAAAAACGTTGCTATTATTTATACTCACATTTATACATGATAGTGCATTTCAATTTACAGTATATTATTCTCATCATAAATATACAATACTAGCACCCCGAGGCTAAGCTGCGGTGCACACATACTCTGCTATCTAATCCCGGTACATCACGTACATAAGGACCACGCATTCCGAATCTCTCACGAATCGTTCTCGAATGACAACAATCACACATAATGGAGGCGAACATAGTTCACATCACATGGGTCACGCACATACCTACGCTCCCATGATCAGCAGGCTTATTAACTTCTCAATAAGTCCTTCTCTGACCTATGTCCTCGAGGTACCAATCTAAATCCCCCTGTAGGCACACAAAGATTAGATGGCCCTGATCGAACGCCGACCTCCCGTGATAGCAAGTATGGTAGGTATGTTATACACAAATAACTACATATACCAAGCATTCACACATCTTCGGTATCCCATAATAATAATAGAGGTATATTTCTCATTCTTATACCGTCATTTAATGTTACACTTTTACAAGTCCCCGATTTATGTGTATTAAAGTTATCAACTCTCCTCACGTCGAAGTTTTAGATATTTATATCCTAACCCATAAACATCATCAAGTTTAGTACAAAACTCTAAGTTTTAACCCTTGACGTACTTCCAATCTCACAACTATATCCATAGATTAACAAGGGAAGGATTACACTCAATTATATAAGTCTTCTGGAAGTTTTAAACAAAATCAGGCCTAAAAAGGCATTCTGTCAACTCGTTAGAAATCTCGTTCGAACGAGGTCGTTCGAACGAATGGCTTCGAATGAACTACTAACTCGTTAGAAGGGGTACTGTCATCTCGTTAGAAGTCTCGTTCGAACGACCTGGGCAGGTCTTCTAACGAGATGGCAGACTACGCCCAGAAATCCCAAAATCCGTTTTTCTTCTTTCTCCTCTTCTCTAAATCCACCCTAAGACTATCCGAATACATTTTTAATGTTTGTAAACTATTTTTAGTCACCCTAGATCATTCCTTAACATGATTTTGGGTCCAATCTTACAAATTATCATGCCAAAATCATAAATCCCCAATTCTTATTCCAAACCCTATGAACTTGAACCCAGAATTTAATTTCATAAAAAGACTCCTTATTAATCCGATTTTAGGTCATCAAAAGTTATGTTTTGTATATTGAATTTGTCCATAATCATTCTACATGCAAATCCCTACCCAAAACCACAAATTTCATAATAATTCCATTGGGTATTCTTCATCAAAATTTCCTAGACATAAACAGTTTTCTACACTACGCATGGAGGAAATATTCAATGCAAATAACGACATCAAAACATTTGCCTTAGATTCGTTCTTCAGATGTGTTGCTGATGGTTCAAGGTTGATTTTCTCCTCTTTTCCGGTCACAAATCCTTTTCAAAACTGATGGTGTGGAGATGGTTTGGCTTGGGAACCCTTTACCCTCTTTCTAACTTTTCTCAAAAACTACCGTAGCCCACTCTCTCCCTTTTTGGCTGATAATGGCCTTTGTGGTTCTTTTAAAATATCTTAATTAACACTTAAATTCGTGGGTTTAAATTCCTTAATTTTTAAAATTACCAAAATACCCTTCTAGGTTGCCGGTTTGGCCTAAAAGTGCCCCGGGACCCAAACTAAACTCCCGGTTAGTGTTTTCTGACTATTTCGACCCTTCCGGACACGTTGACGCACTCAAAATGACCATTCGATTGATAAAAATATAATTCACTTTTTAATTTAAATAATTTCATTCCTGACACGACTGACACGCGCGTCCCAACTAAATTTTCAAATTGTCGTATTTCAGTTTCGCGACAACTTTAATATTTTCAATACTCATGTATTACCATACATACTCAGAAATATTAAATTTTAACATCATAATCAAATACCAACTCACATCTCGCTAGTATTTATACCCTAATTAATTCCCAATTAATTCTCATCTAATTCAATTAATCCCTTAAATAAAATCAATAAAATTACGGGTTATTACATGAAACTCCTTGAAATAAAAATTTAATATGAGTTTCTTCTTCAATGAGACTTAAATAAATGACATTGATGTATGCTCTAGTCTTTTCTTCAACGATGGAGCAAAATATAAAATTAATTGTTCTCTTGAATATTGTAGTAAATGGATAGTAAATTCAAATGCTCTTCAATAGATTTTCTAGTGTCTTGCTCTTAGTATCATAGTCTTCAATGCAGAGCTTTAATGCTTAAATAGCAACCTTCAAAAGCTACTTATTAGACACATTTCTTCATATCATTAAATGCTCCTGATTTTCTGAGATGAAGATATCTGAAAAATATCATCTTGAAATCCCATTTATCTTCTCAATAAAAATATGACTGTTGAGACATGAAAATAGTACTCTAAAAAAGTTGGTGTAAATATAGCTTCTTTAGACATCCCAAAATCGCTCCTGCAAAAAAATAGTTCAAGAGAGAGAGCAAAACGATCTCATATATAAAATGTTATGCAATATATAGATATTGTTAGTGTGTCCAAGAAAATAAGTGTTTTGTTAAAAGGTTCGGATACGATATATTATATAAATATAATATGATTTAAATTATGTAAACAATATATATATATAAGAGTAAGAGAAACAGTCGGTATAGATATGAAACACAAGTGGATCCAATTAACATTGTCCAAGGCAAATACACTAATAAGGCCTTATAATATTGAATGGACATCTCAAATCCTGGCGGTCGATGACTGCCCAAAAGTAAATTGAAAACTATTATGTGGCATGAGTATATACAGTAGAGTAAATTGAAAACTATCAATCGTGGGACCAAGGTAAAAATAAACATCTCTTTAACTGTGAAAGTAGAGATAGGACCATATAAAAACTGCACAAAGAAAAGATTTAATCAAAGGTAACAAAAGAATTAATATGTATAAAAGTCACAATATTCGTGGGATATGAAAGGAACTATAATACAATGCAACTTTCCAAAGTTTAAGAGCAACATATTAATATAATAGAAATAGGTGCCAAGGTAAGTAGAGCGTGGCATTTAAAAATAAAAAAAATAAACAAAGTTAAATCATACCTTCTCAAGTATATATTATAATTGCTTAAAGCATCCACAATGGTGGGGAGTAAATCCAAAAATTTTGTAAAGTTGGCAATCGATAGGTTTGCAATGGTGAGAGGCAAATGCCGAATAAGGCAGGAGGAAGGGTAAGGGTTAGGCAAATTTACTGAATGGTTAGTGAATCTGTAAATATTCCAACGAACTTGTTTTGTTCATAGAAACTTGCTACGAACTTTTTTTCTTCATTGGAAGTTCCTACGATGATCAGAAGTTCGTAGGAACTTCCTACGAAGAAAAGAAGTTCATAGCAAGTTGCTACGGACAATACAAGTTTGTTGGAATATTGTTACTGCGTGTAACTTAACGGATGTTTCCTTATAAATAGAGGCCAAACAGTTTTCTGTTTTTCATTCTCACCCCATTATTTCTAGCCTCAAATTCTCTCCCTTTGTATTTTTGTAATCTCATTATAAAAAAATTATATTTATACCGAAAATATGTCATCTTCTCAACCAATTGCTTCGAGTACTATTCGACAATCTAATATGACTCCATTTGAAGATGAAGTGTTATGCACCGTTTATGCTAAATATACCGCTCGAAGTATTGAAGGAAACTCGATATCGTCGGGCACATTTTGGGATATCGTAATGAATGAGTACAACGTCACAAATGGAATTACAATTTCTCGTACGAGATCCATGTTGTCGACACGTTACAATCATATATCGCATCTTATAATGATATATGTTGCGAAACTTTCTCACCAAATAAATAATATGGTAAGCGAGACCAATGAGTTCCAAGCGGTTACAGATGCACGAGAAGCGTACCGCGCTGAAACGAAAAAATATTTCACGTACGATAACTGCTATCAAATTTTGAAAGATTTACCAAAATTTGACTTACGAAATACAGCGGGGAATGATGACAGCCCTACACCCGTAGGCGAAGATGACATTTCAGGGATACGAGACGTACCGGATAGACCCCATGCAGGAAGGGCGAGAAACAACGTGCCCGTCAATGAGCGCATTCTGAGAGCTTGGATTGTAACAACGCGGTACTTAAACATGGTGAAGAATTCAATGCAATGTTTAAAATCAAGCAGGAGTGGAAGAATAACCGTGCCCATAAATTTGACTCACAAATGGATGCGTTCATTCAGATGAAGAGAGCTGATCAACTCACCAAAAAGCAGGATCAGATCGTGCGCCTAGGACGAGAGCAATCGTACATCATGGAGCTGGATATGACCCATATGAATGAAATACAAAGGCAGTTTTATTTTAAAAGGTTCAATGACCTAACAGCGATGGTTGTTGCGATCGAAGCTGCGATATCTGAGTTGCAATCGAACTCTTCCGGGTCGTCTGGTCCAAGCGGTTTAATTAATCACCAGTAGTATTTTTAAATGATGTATTAAACCCTCATAATTGTATTTCATTTTTTTCGGTATATGGAGAGTGATTCACTATCCATCTTAATAAATGAAATGCCACCCTTGATTATATGAAATGTGAGTATTGTTTAATAATTTTCCGCTTATATAATATTGTCGGTTAAAGCATTATTTTATATAGAAAAACATTTATATGATCACTACGACAATCCTACAAATACAAATTAAAAATGGAACAAACAAAACATTTAACCACAGTTAAAATAAAAAATACAATAAATTCATCAATCGACCATTTCATCACCGTGGGTGTTCCAAATGTGCTCTACCAAATCATTCCGTAACTGTTGATGTTTAGTTACGTCTCTTATCTTAGCATCCCGTATGAGGTAGTCGTAGAAATTAGTTTGGCCCCTCATAATTACAGGTGTTTCATCATTGTGTTCGTACTCATTTTGCCATGGACAATCTCTACGTTCATCGTCAATAATCATATTGTGCATTATAATGCAGGATTTCATAATGGTTGATAGTGATGCCCTATTCCATAATTTACAAGGTTCCCGAACAAAAGCGAATCGAGCTTATAATACACCAAACGCACGTTCAACATCTTTTCTGCACGCTTCTTGGTACTTGCAAAATAATTTATGTTTTTGTGTAATACCATTTTGGTTCCTAAATGTTTTTACTATTGAAGCGTACGGAGGGTAAATGCCATCTCCCAAGTAGTAGCCTATGTCGTAAAAAATTTCGTTAACATTGTAATTAACGGGCGGGGCCATCCCATTGCGCAATTCTTGAAAGACATTAGATCGGTGGAAGACATTCAAATCATTGCAAGAACCAGGCACCCCAAGGAATGATTTCCAAACCCAAAGATCATAGGAGGTAACCGCTTTAAGGATTATAGTAGGTGACTCTTTACGACCACTATATTGAGCGTGCCATGCTGTTGGATAATTTTTCCAACGCCAATACATGCAATCTATGCTGCCTAGCATTCCTGGAAAACCTCTATTAGCATTTTGTTCTAGTAACCTTGTGATGTCGCCTTTGGTCGAATTTCTGCCGTACTGGGGACCAAAAATCCTAACAATTGCCTCTGTGAATCTAATTATTATTTTTAATAGAGTGGTTTCACTCATGGCGTACTGCTCCGACCACATGTCATGGGAACCCCCGTTAGCTAATAGTCGAATTGCCCCCAACACTTTCTGATGGGAGCTTAAACCTGTACGACCACAAGCGTCATTCTTCTGAACAAAGTAGTTATCATAATGACAAACATATTCAAGGATGCGATTGAAAACACTATACCGCATCCTAAATCTCCTTCAAAAAAAATACTCATTATATATCTTTTCTTCACCAAAGTAATCTTCCCATAGTGTTGCATGACCCCTTTCTCTCCTACGATTAACTCGATGTCTGGTTTCGAGCTCTTTCCCATTGTGAATTATATTTTTTTCAGCACACCACCGCGTAATCCCCATCATAATTATCATCTCCTCGTCTGAATCATCAGATGATCCACCTTCATTAAATTGAGCATATTGTAGCATAAGATTTTGGCCCTCATCGCTGGAACTGGAGGAGTCCATGATTTGTTTTTCTTAGAATTTTAATAAGTTGTATTATAATTTATCAAGATTTACCGATCTATTTATAAATTTCTTGGGATGTGTACCGGGTAAATAAATAAATGCCAGCGTAAAAATTGTGATGCAAACATTCGAATTTGTGGCTGGGTGAAAATTGGGATGTGTACCTCCTGTCATGTTTATTTTGTGTCATCATAATTACAGAGGTTTTTATGGTACTTGGTATGTGTACCAGGAAAATAAATAAATGCCAACGTAAGAATTGGGATGCAGATATTCGAATTTATGACTCGGTGAAAATTGGTATGTGTACCTCCTGTGTATTTGTGGAAGTTGTGATGTGTACCTCCTGTGTATCTGTCGTCATAATTACAGAGGTATCTCTGGAAGTTGGTGTTGATACCAAATTTAATCTGCTGATGTGGACCAATAATAAGAAGACACGTGTCAATCTACATGGCACAATAACAACGAGGAAGTTTATTTCCCCCGACCAAGTCATGTCCTCTCCGAGCAACGAGGAGGACACCCCGAGGAACTCTTGATCAACGAGCAACTAAGGCGGTCCGAACTGCATCTCGGACGTATCATTAATTACCAGACGGACAACTGTTCAACTATTCATTATATTCTTGACGCACACGCTGCATTAAATGTATTACCCTTTCATATGTATATCATTTAATGTATTGGACCTTTCATGTACAGCCTAAGGGCTATAAATACCTTGTATCATCCTCATTCATGGGGACCGGAATTTCTGGAGAGAACTTGTAATCAAGAATTCCACAAACACTCAGCAATAACATAACAGTGGACGTAGGCTTTATTCCTAGCCGAACCACTTTAAAAATCTTTGTCTTATTTATTTATCTGTGATTAAATAATTAGAGCGATCTAGTTTTTTACATCAACAGATTGGCGCCGTCTGTGGGAACGTGTTATAAGCGTTGTTCTCCACCAAAAGCTAAGTTTTTATTTTCTCTACGTATAATCAATTATACATAAATCTTTTGATTCAATCATGATTTTTATGTTTATATACATAAATTAATTGTCCAATTTTTATCTGCAAAATGTTGCATATCATGATTTTTAAATCATAACTGTTAGATTCATCCTTATTTAGAAATCTGAAAAATAGTAGATTTCATAAATCATAATTCTTTGCTTGATTCTCAAGTTTTAATTTTATATCATGGAATAAATATTTTAAATGATTGCATATGCCAATATACGCGATGATGATAAGATTTGATCATTTTCATTGTTGATTTTGAAATAAATTTTGTAAGATATTTGATGTCTATTCAAATTCCCATCATATTTTTAATAAAAGAATGGGAAAAGGTTAAAGACAATGAAAAGTCTTTTCATGGAAATCATGACCCATATATATTCTCTCTCTCTTCAAGTTTGAGTCTCTTTGCATTCACTTTTATGAATTATATACTTAATTTGGTTCATCTTCCATCTATGTCAATAAAGTCAAATTGATTGATTTTTTATATAAATTTGGTAATAACTTTAATCATTCACCATATTTTTATCTCTCCAAATTGGGAATAGGAAGGGATCAATATAAAAAATAATTTTCTCTCACCTGAAAAATCATTACCCACTTCTTGTAAAAGAGTCTGGGCACAAATTTGATATTTTGGCCCCTCGTTCATCACATCACAAGGTTTCTTTGACGAAATCACACGATCTAGTGGGTTATTTATTTATTCATTTAATTAACATTCTTAAGGCTTGAATTAGGGATCAATATAAAAAATAATTTTCTCTCACCTGAAAAATCATTACCCACTTCTTGTAAAAGAGTCTGGGCACAAATTTGATATTTTGGCCCCTCGTTCATCACATCACAAGGTTTCTTTGACGAAATCACACGATCTAGTGGGTTATTTATTTATTCATTTAATTAACATTCTTAAGGCTTGAATTTTACATTGAATGTTATTTTTTGATCTCAAGATTCGAGATATTCTGGTCATCCAACCATATATTCTATAACTTGAGATATCCTTAAATGTTGGTCGGCAACATCCATGTCGTTTGTCGGCAGCAGTAGAATCTTGGGGTATTAAAAAAATGCTAAACACCCCTGATATTTCTTTAAACACGAGTTCGGCTTGGGGACAAGCAGGGGGCTTAAGTCTTTTTTAACTTATGATCACCCCAAAAATATTTTTAAACAGCAACTAATACCTGATTGGTTGTTGGAGATTAAATAAATTTACAAAAAACTTTACGTCTTATTTATGATGCATATTTGATAATAATTTGTCCATCTCACACACATTTGGCATAAAACATATTATTTTATATTTTGAAATTAATATTTTTATTTCTCAAGCATATACATATCATATATTGATTGGATGAGTAAATTATTCTCATGACTAATCAATTCAGCCTACACAAATGGTAGAGCAAGATATTAATTTTTACAGGTACAAGATTCAACTCCGACGAATGCTCGGAAATAATCTTACTCTTCTGAAAAATATTATCATAACTCGGCAGTATGAAATTTCAACTCAGCGAGGAACTATTGATTTTATTATTGCTATGATATCTGCTCCAGCACAAATGATTCTATATATCCATTGGGATTCATATTCTATATTCATCTCAACATGGAGCACGGCGAGATACTTATTATCATATTCAGCTTTGAGGAAAACTATAACATTTATTATATTTCACCCCCAACGGATAGTTGGTCGGGGTAATTCTTATTTATATGCAGGCCCAACAAAGTTCTCGGCCATATTCTTATGTTCTGGAAAATATTATTCTTATTCGGCATTCTGCAATTATGCCTCGACAAGATACTTATTCAGCTTTAAGGAGAATTACGACATTCGTTCGGATAATTCTTATTTATATTCAGGCCTGACAACGTTCTCGGCCATATTCTTATGTTCTGAAAGATCTTATTCTTGTTCGGCATTATATGATTCTACCTCGACGGATCGGCGAGGCACTTTATTATTTTTTAATTATTCTTTATATCTATTTGGATGCATATTCTATTCTCATTTCAGCATGGAGCTCGACAAATATTTATTATATCTTATTCAGCTCCAAGGATGTCTCCAGCATTTATTATATCTTATTCCCAACAATCTGTTGGTCATCGCCGAGGAGGTATCCTGCATTTATATTATATCTTATTCCCAACAATCTGTTGGTCATCGCCGAGGAGGTATCCTGCATTTATATTATATCTTATTCCCAACAATCTGTTGGTCATCGCCGAGGAGGTATCCTGCAATTATTATATGTTATTCCCAACAATCTGTTGGTCATCGCCGAGGAGGTATCCTGCATTATTATTATATCTTATTCCCAACAATCTGTTGGTCATCGCCGAGGAGGTATCCTGCATTTATATTATCTTATTCCCAACAAATCTGTTGGTCAGCGCTGAGGAGGTCTCTAGCATTTATATTATCTTATTCCCAACAAATCTGTTGGTCAGCGCCGAGAAGGTCTCCAGCATTTATATTATATTATTCCCAACAATCTGTTGGTCAGCTCCGAGGAAGTCTTCATCATTTATTATCAATTTCCACCAACTCCGATTGGTAGATAAAATCCAACTCCGGTTGGTAGACAAAATCCAACTCCGGTTGGTAGATAAAATCCAACTCCGGTTGGTATTGGTCGATAAATCTCATTCAAAGTTCACATTCCATAGTTGGGGGCTTCTATTACAGATATATTTGTTCATTTGGTGGCACATTCTTATATCATCATGCAGTCGAGCATCAAATTCAACCCCGACTAATCACTTTCTCAGGAGGAATATTGAAGTTCAGGAGGTATATTGAAGTTCAGGAGGAATATTGAAGTTCAGGAGGTATATTGAAGTTCAGGAGGTATATTGAAGTTCAGGAGGAATAATGAAGTTCAGGAGGTATATCGAAATTCAAGAGGTGTATTCAGAAGTATCAGGACATGATGAAAGAAAGCGAAAAGTATTCCACCGAGGAATTCTGTCAGACCAAAAATTAGAAGACAAGTTGCCTATATGGAGGCTATATGTAGATGGATCATCTTTCACTACAGGCTGTGGGGCAGGGATCGTTTTGAACAGCCCAGATGAGGTCGACAGGGAATACGCCCTACGTTTCTAATTCAAAGCTTCTAATAATGAGGTTGAGTATGAGGCCATGATTGCAGGTCTTAATTTGTCAAATACTATGGAGGCACAGCAGGTTATTGTCTTCAGTAATTCTCAATTAATCGTAAACCAAATGTTGGGAAAATAATGAGCCGAAGGAGAATTGATGATCAAGTATCAAGCAAAGGTGATGGAGTTGGTATCAGAGTTTGTTGCTGTTCAAACTGGTAAGAATATCAAGAATGGAGAATGTGAGAGCATACGCCTTGGCCCGATTAGCATCAGCTACTCGTACCGAGCTGCGAAGAACGATACCAATTGAAGCATTAAAAAGTCGGAGCATAGATGAAGACCTGACGATGAATATTATTACCCTTGATTTAGGAACATCTTGAATGGATCCTATCAGAGCATATATTAAGGAGGAACAATTACCGGAGGATAAGCTCGCTACCAAGAAATGGAAGTTTAAAGCTGCTCAGTATGTACTAATTAATGGTATTCGGAGGATAAGTTCGTCGCCAAGAAATGGAAGTTTAAAGCTGCTCGGTATAATGGTATTCGGAAGATAAGCTCGCTGCCAAGAAATGGAAGTTTAAAGCTGCTCGACGAGGAATTATGGCAGGTTTGCAAAGATGTGTACATCCCTCCGAGGTGAATTGATTAAAGAGATCCATGAAGGGTCCTGTGGAGCCCATGTAGCAGGTCGGACACTTTTGCAAAAGGTGATGACGCAGGGATACTACTGGCCGACGATGAGAGCTGATTGTATAGCTTATGCCAAGAAATGTGACAAGTACCAACGCTTTTCCTCCATCCGAAGAACTTCACAAACATTGTTGACACCCATCATTTATCCTTGGCCATTTTCCATGTGGGGATTGATTTGGTTAGACCATTGGCGATGACTCGAGGAAGAATCAAATACCTCGTCATCGCAGTAGATTATTTTACTTAGTGGATAGAAGCTGAGCCACTTATTGACATGACATACGAGAAGGAAGGTGTACCAATTTGTTTGGAAGAACATCATCTGCCGATATGGTCTCCCTCATGCCTTCATCACAGACCATGGAACACAATTTAAAAACGAGGAGTTTGCTGCCTATTATCATCAGTCAAACATTTTGAAGGTTCATTCAGCGCCAGGATATCCTCAGAGCTAATGGACCAAAAGCTCTAAGGAGCCAAAATTGCTCTAAGGAGCCAAAAAGTGCTCTAAGGAGCCAAAAGTGCTCTAAGGAGCCAAAAAGTGCTCTAAGTAGCCAAAAGTGCTCTAAGGAGTCAAAAAGTGCTATAAGTAGCCAAAAAGTGCTCTAAGGAGCCAAAAGTGCTCTAAGGAGCCAAAAGTGCTCTAAGGAGCCAAAAAGTGCTCTAAGGAGCCAAAAGTGCTCTAAGGAGCCAACCTCCTTTGGTTAGGAGGACAGCTCTAAGGAGCTAAAAAGTGCTCTAAGGAGCCAACCTCCTTTGGTTAGGAGGACAGCTCTAAGGAGCCAAAAGCTCTAAGGAGCCAAAAATATTCTTTTGGTTAAGAGGTGTACACCAGCATGATCAATTACGGTTGGTAAGATAAAAATATACTCTCATATTACAACTTATGTTGGTCGGGAGGCAAGATTATTACAAAAAGTTCTTTGAAGAACAAAATATTTCAAACTGAACCAAGTATGGTTGGTCGGGAATAAAAACCAACTAACTGTAGTTGGTCGACGAGGACAAATTATTGACCTTAGTTGGTCGGGCACATTTTATGAAAATATTTGAAATTGAACCAAGTATGGCTGGTCGGAGATAAAAATCCATCAACTGTAGTTGGTCGACAAACATTATTTATCCACCCTGGTTGGTTGGAAACAGTTTAAACATTTTTATACTCATTACTTTATTATTAAGTGATCGAGCAACGTTACCAATACTTGTAACTTTTTATTACTAAGTTGGTCGATGAACAACACAATATTGCTATCTTTTTAACTTATACATATGCACAGATGTAAAGTATTTTACAACACAATAGCAATTAAGATTGCGAATAAAAATGAAAGTCTTTCATTCAAAATATGTTACAGGTTAAATACTAACTATTACATTGAGATTCCTATTCTATTGGTTTCTTTTCCTTCTACTTTTGAAACAGGTTCCTCGCCAGCAGGAGGATCATCTAAAATATAAGGGGAGTTTATGAAGTTAAGATCTTTCAACATTCTGATATTCATCACAGATGATCTATCCGAGAAGCATTAGCTTATTCCCGAGAAGCACTTGCTCGTCCCTGAGAATCACTTGTTCGTCCCCGAGAAACTCCTGCTCGTCCCCGAGCAGAGGTAGAAATCAAAGTCAACATCAACAGTATTGAGATCTTTGCTATTACTATCCCAACCAATATTGAAGAAGAAGTTATATGAAAATGTTTCGAAGTCCACCACTAGCTCATAGGAGGCAGTAGGTCGGCTGACAAACCAATCAACATACTTGAAGATTATGACAAGCTACAAGCGGCAGATAATGCACTTTATGTTGAACAAATCAAGAAGGTAGATCAAGAATTTCACGAGCACCGAGCAACATTGCAGAATAAATACTCCATCCTTTCAAGTAACCCATCAAGCATGAAGCATTGGGGGCTTCTGTTGATACCAAATTTAATCTGCTGATGTGGACCAATAATAAGAAGACACGTGTCAATCTACATGGCACAATAACAACGAGGAAGTTTATTTCCCCCGACCAAGTCATGTCCTCTCCGAGCAACGAGGAGGACACCCCGAGGAACTCTTGATCAACGAGCAACTAAGGAGGTCCGAACTGCATCTCGGCCGTATCATTAATTACCAGACGGACAACTGTTCAACTATTCATTATATTCTTGATGCACACGCTGCATTAAATGTATTACCCTTTCATATGTATATCATTTAATGTATTGGACCTTTCATGTACAGCCTAAGGGCTATAAATACCTTGTATCATCCTCATTCATGGGGACCGGAATTTCTGGAGAGAACTTGTAATCAAGAATTCCACAAACACTCAGCAATAACATAACAGTGGACGTAGGCTTTATTCCTAGCCGAACCACTTTAAAAATCTTTGTCTTATTTATTTATCTGTGATTAAATAATTAGAGCGATCTAGTTTTTTACATCAACAGATGGGATGCAGAAAATTGGGATGTGTACCTCCTGTGTATTTGGGAAGTTGGGATGCAGAAATTACAGAGGTATCTCTGAAAGTTGGGATGTGTACCCAGTGTCAATTGGGATGTGTACCTACTGTATATGTTTTTACTATTTATGATTTCCACTATATATTAACTAGTACCAAATTAATACATCAATATATAGTTACTAGTACAATTATATATAATTACTATAAGGATTTACAATTACCACTGTATATTTACTAGTATCATATTAATCGTCAATATATATTTACTAGTGCAGTTTAATAAGATAACTATATGGATTTACAATTACCACTGTATATTTACTAGTACCAAATTAATACGTCAATATATATTTACTAGTACAATTATATATAATTACTATAAGGATTTATAATTATCGCTGTATATTACTAAATTAATACGTCAATATATATTTACTAGTACATTTATATAATATAACTGTATGTATTTACTACTATCACTGTATATTAACTAGTACCAAATTAATACGTCAATATATAGTTACTAGTACAATTATATATAATAACTATAAGGATTTACAATTACCACTGTATATTACTAAATTAATACGTCAATATATATTTACTAGTACATTTATATAATATAACTGTATGTATTTACTACTATCACTGTATATTAACTAGTACCAAATTAATACGTCAATATATAGTTACTAGTACAGTTATATATATTTACTATAAGGATTTACAATTACAGAGTTACATAAAGTTGCACAGTAAATAAAGTTGCACAGTTATATATATATATATTAATACGTCAATATATATTTACTAGTACACTTATATAGTAATGACAAAGTTACATAAAGTTGCACAGTAAATAAAAATTAACTTGTTTGGTTAAAAGTTGTCTATATAAAGGTTTATAACGATTCTTCCCATATTATTATCTTCTACCATATTCTTACAATTATAAGATGGCCCTACAACTCATCCGTTTACAATGGATCATACACAGATATTGCTGGTAACGATTGTTATGGGAAGAATCTAATCTTCCAAACTCATCCAATTAATACATCTCGACGTTTTCTTAATGACTCTGGTCATATATTCCTAATATCTCCCACTTCAAAACCTGAATACGGATTTGAGTACAATTGGGAACAACTCACAAGGCCAGATAAATATGATGAAAGGTGTGACCTCGAGGTGCTTTGCCATTATCATCACTTGGCCGTGCCGAAAAATCGTGCTACCGCACTTTGGCCTATAATGTATCCTGAAGAAGCGGATATGTTTTGTCTTGATTTATTGGAGGAAGAGATATGGAAAATGGAGAGGCGCTTACAATGTTATCACAACGCACAACGCGCGATGTTATCAGGTCATCAGATACAGGAACAATTATTTAATATATATAACGACTCAACGATGGCATCAGATAACGATATTTTCGACTACACTAATTCTGAGTATGATTACTTTTCAGAATGCATAACGAAATATGATGGGGAAGACTACGAACAAAATATATCGAACTACAACAAAGAATACGTTGATTCCGATACGCAACGGCCTTACTTACCAAAATGTTTAGTGCGCAATAGAAAACCATTTTGTTGTACTTCTATAAGGTTCGACCTTAGTGTTTGAACTAGTTAACTACGCGTCCTAATAAATATTTATTTCATGTACCAATGTTTGTACTAGTGATTTATTTATGTCGTAATAATCATTTATGTCCTAATAATCATTTATTTCATGTAATAAATGATCAAATTTTATTTCATGCATAAATTTAACTTTGATTTTATAGAGTCGCTTTTATTTTAAAATATTAATAAAGTATGAGACCAGATTAATAAATGGGTTGCCTTCATTCCAATGTGGTAAAGCAATAATATAATGCAACAAAACTCAAAAGAAAATGCAATTCTATTCCAACAACTGTTATTAATAAATTTATGAAATTTGTAAAATACAACATTATACATCAAGGGCGCTCAGGACCGAACTCAAAATCCGCACCTAAGTCCACATGTGAACCCGTAGTTGGGTCAGACCCAAATAAATTTCCCCAACTTTGTTGCGACTGATACACGGTGATCGGGTCGGAGGGTTGTGGTATGTAAACACTAAGATGGCTAGAACTCGTATCACCCTGCTCAAACCCACGACTAGGCATAGTAAACCGTGCTAGTCTACGCTCCAACTCCTTAATGCGGTCATCACGTGCTTCGAGCTGATCCTCTCGCTGGCGTGTCTCGAATAATAATAAATGACGGAGACCTCGATTGTTATCTACTGAATCTATGTAAGACTCTCGCCATTCTAACTGCGTCAAAGATTGAGCTGGAGGTGCGTTGGTGGGAATCTTAGGTCGCGGGACATCAATCGTATATGAATCCCCCTCCGGTAGGCCGACGTCCACCGTCCAATTCTGTCTCGATGGTTGGACATGCGTAGAACGTGCCGCCGAAAACTGTGTGTTATATACATGCGGTTCACTTGTCGGTGTCGGTGCTCGTGGGATTCGCAACGTTGAAGGTGCCACTGAACCAACTCCAATCAAATCAACATTCACATATCTCGCAATCGGCGGCAGTATAGGCCCGAGTGCTACTGCCTTCCAGTAGGCATTGTACTCTTATTGAGATACATCTCTAATGAATTGATTTGTGACAGGCCAATTTTGTCCAGCTGCTACTTGAAATTCATGTACGGAGACACAACTCAAACTCGTAGGCGAGTTGTCTGCTATATATATTTTCCCAGTCAATTGTCGAATGGACCGGTCACCCAAGTACCAAAAACTTTTAAATAAGGGATCCCAAAAAATCATCCGTAAACCCGATAGATGATAAGCATAAAGGATGACATCGGTGTCACGGTAGGCAGAAGTCTCATATGGCTGCCATATAATGGACTCGGGTGATCGCATCTTAAGCTGATGTTGACTGCTTGAGATAATAAATCGTTGTGCTCCTTTGACATTCTTTCGATTCCCCCTCGACCAACGGAATATGAGGGGCCACATATCGATGGACGGATCGACTAGTATTGGACATGCCGTGACCATGTACTCGTGATGTAAATACTGCAAAAAATGTCAATACATTTTATTCATTAGAATAAGTTGACTATTATTTTAATGAAAAATAAATTCAGATATGCGGTTAAATAAGATTAAACGAAGATATACCTCGAGTATTTGCCACATGCATTCAACACTAGTCAACGATCGACGACTGACTTTGTCCAAAGACCATATAATCCGGGCATAAATAGCCGAACCCCAGTCGTATGTGGAGACAGCAGTAATATCCTCCAAATAATGTAAAAAGTCGATGTCGGCAGTGGAGTTGGCATTTGAAAAAAAATACACTCCCGATAACATATAACCAAAATGCCCGGGCTATGATTACGCACATAAAATCTGGTATATGTCCAGCCTTGACCAAATTTTTTATATATTCTTTAAGGTCAGAAACTGCAATTCCCGCACCAGTAAATCTCTGGATATGAATATCGGGGAAAAATTAATTTATGGTATTTGCAAAATTGGTATGTTTTTCATTGGGTAGATTTATAATGGGTCTCCCTTGTCCAATCGGAATGCCTGTACGAAATTTAAAATTATTGTCATATATTTAATTAATTATGAATATAAATATAAAAAAGTACAATAAATATATTCAAACAATTATGAATATAAGTACAATGCAATAAAATATATATAATTACCGAAAAACACTATGAAGTCGACCGGAGTGAAGGCGAGCTTGACGTATGGTAGATGGAACGTATGCGTCGTATCCCACCAACGTTCGATCATTGCTGTCACAATGCATTGATCGGAATTGGGCATCACCATAGAAAATATGTTTGACATATAACCGGCAGTGTCGATAATTGATTTGATCATCGCATTTTTTTCTTCGATCAATTTATACAATTTCATTGGACCCGCCCAATTCCCACAAAATTCAAATTATTTCCGTTTATAATCGGAGTTTACCCGTCTGATGCGTGTGTTACTACGTCGTAAATACGGGAATAGTTACCGTAAACGGGGTTTGACGGTTCAATCGGCGCGGAAGGAGCGGGAATTGATGTTGAAGTGGACCTGAATTTTTTGGATTTCCCGATATTAAAATATTTTTTCCATTTTCTACCTTCCATAATGAATAAAATGGAAAACTTACAATAAAATAATTGGGATAAACTGTATGATGAATTGGGAGGAGGATGTAGAGAGGAGGAGAATAACTATTTTTTTTAAGATGGAGATAATATTTGGTGAGGATTTCTGAAGAAGACGAAGATGGTTATATAGCATAAGGAGTAACTAGCCGTTTTCTAGCCGTTATAGCATCGTTACCTTCCTACGAACTTCATTTGTTCGTAGGAAGTTCCAACGAACAAAAGAAGTTCGTTGTAACTTTCTACGAACAAATGAAGTTCGTAGGAATTCCACCACTGCAGAAACCCCTCCTTGGCGAAAGGTAACTTCTTAAATGCGGTGGCAACTTTACCTTTCGCCAGTCTCCACCACTACGGATGCTCTTATGGCTTGTAAAAATAACTTTTACAAAGGTACCAAGTCACTATTTGATGGGTGGGGACGGATGAGTTTACCAAACACAAAAAGTAAGAAGTGCTCGAATATATATATATATATATATATATATATATATATATATATATATATATATATATATATATATATATATATATATATATGTTCAGACAAATATTAAGATATATAAAATTAAATTGTGTAACTTTATATGCGTGTTTATATGTGAGAAAAAAATATATAATTAAGCTAATTTCTAAAGTTCATTAAACCATATTTATATAAGAAGATATATATTGAAATTTATAAATACATAATTACATCACTAACTAAATACATAAAGGGAACAACAAATGTATACAAATAAATAAATAAAAATTTATTTGAAATCATCGAAATCAATATATTACATTTAACTAAAATGTACATTAATTACAATTAAAGTAATTTAATATTTAATTAGGGATAAATATATTTCGTATAACTGTTTCATTTAATAATACATTAGTAACCCGATGAGTAAGTGTATGTTGGGTAAGAACAACCTCTTTAGGACCATTCAAATCAGTCATACCTAAAAAATACTCAAATATAATCCAACAATTGAACAAATATGATCAAAAAATTGGCAAGGTGATACCTAATCAAATTCAGCAACATAAAGAGATATAAACCCTCAAGAAATCATCAAATAAAGGCAAATTAATAGCGTAATACATGGGAATAAAAATCAGTGGCAAGAGGGAATAAACACCCCAAAATTAAAAAAGGGTATAAACCCTAAGTGAAGATGAACAAGAGATAACTCACCTAATTAGACTAGAAAATATTATTAACCCCAAGTTGAGAGAGAACCCCATGAGTGTGTAGAGGGAGAGAGAGACCCATTAGCATAAAGGGACGCCGGCCAGACCTAGGAAGGTTGACGACTTGGAGGGTTATCGATCAAACCTAGGGTTAGGTTTCTAAGGTTAGTGTTAGGTTTTAGTTTCTAGGGGTTGATTAGTAGGGTTGAGTTTAGAGGTTTAGGGTTTGATTTAGATCTGATAACAAGAAGATTTTGTGATGTATCGACTTACTAATAATTATGCTACATTATGGTATTTATATTACCTAATGTAAGGGTCTATAAGTACACGGTAAAAATTGAATAAAATGTACAAAATGAGTCTAATAACAAAAGCCCCCCAAAATAGGTAGGACTAATAATGAAATACATAACACTGATCGGATATCCAACAGGTTTCGTTGAGGATGATTTAAGCGTGTCGCTCGTCAACTCCTAAATTTAAAGGCTCTATCATTATAGCCAACGAATGGCAGTCTGGGAGATCAAATTCTCCTTCTCCCGTGACGTTTAATTTTTGGTAACTAGACCCCATTCCCTTTAAACTATTCGGTTAACTACCTCTTTAAGTGAGAAATATACTCATCTCATTCAATTAATCGTTCCTCATAAAGGTTAATTAGGCGTGATGTCAAATTCCTAGCAAGAGGCTCCATAAGTGAAGTGTTATGTCGACAGTTGGTCCAAACCTATATGGTGTGCATCCCCATGACCTTGTATCACTTGGGGGGGGGGGGGGGGAGGGAATCTAGAATGAGTTTGATATCTCCTTATAATCTGAACTTGTGATCGAATGTAATTCCTTTCATGGGAATGGTAGCACTGATGGGCACTCATATCGAATGAGGGTTGATATTCATTATAATGGGGATTGGAACTAGTTTCCCACAGATGATGCCAAATTGTAGGGGGAATCAATCATACAATAATGCTACTAGGATTTTGGCCATAATATATGAGTGCAATATAGAAAAAAGGGACACAAATGTATGTAATTCGACACGTCGACCTACCTACGTCTACATGGAAGGGAAATCATAATTTTATTACCTTAATAAAATGAATAAACACAACAATGTTCTACTATATGCCCTTGAACATTAGGGTCGCATCTATTTATAAATATAAGAGTCACAGAGTGTAAGGGACTAAGACTTCTTTGATGGTAATTGACCCTTGTTCTTGATCTTATCTATAGGGTAGTTGAGTTACATTGCAACTATATCCGACCATATTCATTGTTATCTTCCTTGATTTTTCTTTAGCTACTCCGTGATCTTCGGATGACCAAGTCGTCACAGTTCTCTAATCACCACGTGTCATTCCACGTGGCGCATGTGGCTCATAGTCCATTCAGACCCCCGAAGTCGAAACCGAAATTTTAACATAACACGAGTTATTCCTATAATTTAAATTTAATATCTTAACACAACAATTATTCGAATTAATTTGTTATGAAAAACTTCAATTTAATTTAGTACTAAAAAATTATCTAATTTAATTTATAAAAATCCCATTTAATTTATTAATTATTTTGTTAAAGTTTAATTCAATTAATCAAGTTATTTAAAATTTCTCAATTAAATTAATTATTTAAAAGTTGGGGTATTACATGTTTGGCCGTTTATTTTCTCTAACTTTGTCATTAGTCAATGTTTCTGATATATACACTTCATTTGCAACATAGGCGAATACGTGAATGACTACCCCCTTTTGACCATTCTAGAATGACCACAATAGTATTTTCTTGTCTTATTCTTCAACACAAATACACTAACTCCTTTATACTTGCGAATGCCTATAAATAGAAAGAAATAATATATTTTAGTTGATGTACAAAGTTCATAATATGTATTTATCATTAAATAAATTATGAGATTTATCTGCGGGTTAATTTTGGACTATCCGGTGAAAGTAATTCATAAGTCATAACCAACACCACGCTAATGTTATATATTATATAATGGATATTCAATTATTTCGGTCATTGGTTGTTAGGAGACCCACATAAGTATTTTTTAAAAAATTAATCAAACTTTATCCATGTTATATATTTCTGAAAAGTAAACTTATATTAAATGGTTTAACGAGAAATATTTAGAACCAAATTTTGAGAAATCATGTGTCCCCAATACACGATAATTGTACAAAACAACACTTCAGAAATTAATTATCTACTTGTAGGTCCCTGTATATCTAAAAATAAACTTTTGCTTGAGCAGAATTGAGAGTGCAGCTACAGCGGAAATATTGCGATTTCTCAAATAACATTCAATTTTAATTAAACCCAAATTTTAGTTAAACCCTAAAACATGCATCTAGATGATTTATCAAATAAAATATAGCATGTAGGATAAAACAAACAATTTCAGGAAAAATCCCCCAAAGGGGCAAAACCTTTTATTTTCATTATAATATTGTAACATACAATTTCGGATTACAATGAAAATACAGTGACTAAGAATTACCCTCAGGTATCGGATTCTGAAGTCAACGGCTGGAAATATCCCTTTCCAGGAGGGCTGCAATGAAGAAGAGAAACGGCTTCTCCACAAGAGTGTGACACAGAAATACCCGCAGGTGTCGGTTCCTATGTCGGCGGCTGGAATTTTCCCTTTCCAGGAGGGCAGCAGTGAAGAAGAGAACGACTTCTCCACAAGGGTTGAACAATAGCAAAGCTTGTGTTCTAGGGTTCCAAAAGATTCACAAAAGTAATTGGGATTTTTGAGTGTGAATAAAAAAGATGTTTGGCACATCAAAAAACGAAGTCTTGTTGTGTTTTATCTCTTAAAAACGTTTTCTCAAAGACTTGAAAAAATACACCAACGAAGTAGGAATATTTATAGAAAATCAGAGTCGGTGGATAAAAAACACACGAACCTGTTCGAACTTATCCCAGGCGGACCGGTCCGGCTTGGGGGCGGATCGGTCCGGATGACCGAATCGGTTCTTTTATTCTGAGGCGGATCGGTCCGGTTGTGATCGGATCGGTTCGGTTGATCCTGCTTCATCGGTTTGCAATCGGTCCGGGGTATACTGGATCTGCAGCAAGCGGATCGGTCCGGTTGAGGGGCGGACCGGTCCGGTGGCGGATCGGTCCGGTTGAGGGCGGACTGGTCCGGTTTTCCCAAAAAAATAAAATCCTTTTAAAAGCCTCATTTTGCTTTAAAAAACTTACTTCTTATTTTTATAAAAAACATTTTATAAAAATTTCCCAATACTAAATATGAACTTTAAGGAACATAAAAACAAAATTTTACCAAGTTCATTCTCGCAGACGCTATGATGTTGAAGACACTTTGATATTCGAATCCGTTGATGTAGATGCGATCTTGAGTTTCTTCAACGGTGTAACAGCGTACGACATACAAATTGATAATGGACAAAAATGTCCTTACAAGAATTAAGTTAAGGATGAATGCAAACCAACTTTCACTTTTTGAAAAACTCTTTTTCAATTTTATCAAACCAAGTTATGACACAAATTAACTTAACTAGATTTTATCTTGTTTAACCCTAAGCATGAAACTAGTGATTAAAGCAAGTAAAATAAAGTAAAGTAATACTCAGAACGCCGATGTACAAGGAAAAACCCAATAAAAAAACAAACTTCAGACGGCCCAGGCCAGACGATCACTATGACAATAGTTTTACAAAGTCAGACGCTAGTCTTATACAACGAATCGATCCACCCATGAGCCTTGACGCTCCTCTGCTCTTCTACCAATCTTCACAGTGCCCACGCGAAAAGTAACCTTCTTTCATGATGCTCGTCCACAACACTCGACTACGCAAATGTCTCGGCGTCCGCCAATATGGCCTTGTGTTGTCTACGATGTCGAAACCGGTATCCGCCGAATCTTCAGCTCAAAACCAAGAATCATAAGTTGTTCTATGATGGTAAAACAAGTTCTTCTTGGTGTAGACAAGATTACATAGACATTTACCAATGATACTCGGATCTTTTGAAACACAAAGGATGGATTAAACTTAGAAAACCTTTATAAACATGTGTGCAAAAACGTATTGGTTCGTATCCTATTTTAGCAGAAGGCACACACCCGAAATCTGAAGGAACCTGCTTTTAAATAAAAAAATTAAGGCGACAGGTCATTCAAACGATGCGTCTTGTCGTTCGAACGAGATTGCATGTCGTTTGAACGACAATGCATCTCGCTTGAACCACGTGTTAGATCGAATGAGCGACAACTGATTTAGAGTCCAAACCAAACATGACTCTAATCAGTTCTTATCAGATTTAAACGAACTTGAAATGATTTCAAACACTTATAAAAACATATTTATCATTTTAGAAAAACATTTCCTTAATTAAAATAACATCCTTAATTTTATAAAAATTAATTACGAGTCCCACTAATTATATGTATTCATACCTAAGTGATCTCGAAATGCAATTAAACCTTGAAGACGAGAAATTGCAACAATTAAATTTCAGCATGATTTATTCCTTGTAGCTTTGCCGCAATGCCTTCAATTAATTTTTGACACGTCATAGTCTCGTAGTGGATCGTAATAATAAAAATCTACCTATGACTCAAACGTATTTTGTACCGAGGATAAGTAAAAACTACATTAAGACTCAATTGAAAATTTGGTCCTTACAAATCTCCCCCTTTGACTATTCCGGGACAAAACAAATAGTGAAAGGCCTAAGCCGGGTCAACAAGCCGTATGACGCCTAAATTCTATCCCATAAACCCCAAAATAAAATTACATCATCAGTACAGGATAAGATTCTTCAACAATGGACCGACAAGCATGAAACTGTCTCTAAATGTCTGAATGTGATGTAATCTTGAAATCTCGAATATCTTTAAGCATACCTACACACATGAAATAGAAAAATACCAAGTGAAGTATGGAGGAACAAATGATATAAATCAATAGGAACGAATGATATAAATCAATATGAAATATCAAATCCGAATCATTTGTTATGTGAGTAAACATGATACTAATATGTAAACATGATATAAACATGATACCAGTATGTATAACAAAACTCACAAATCTCCCCCTACATCACAGACATCTCTCCCCCATTTTGTCTCGAATAGACAATCCGGTGAAAAGATAAACAAATTTAACATGTGATATACCAATTTGATTACATTAACGCATATTATGCTAGATAAACATGCAACAACAAGCTAAAAAATGAGCAAGTAATGTCAAATTGGTAGTTAGCAAATAATAAATCACACAAAAATATATCAGTCTAAGCAGATGTGATAAACTAACCAATGCAGCAAAATGTGTCAATGATCAAAGAAAACTGTATAAACAGAAACCCAGTACCAGAATATGAATCAATATGTAGCAGGGTACTGAAACAAAATAAGTCAACCAAAAAAGGTCAAAACTAGTGTTGATGTAAAAAATTAGATGATATCTAATTATTTAATCACAGATAAATAAAATGAGACAAAGAACTTTTAAAGTGGTTCAGCCTTATACGAATGGCCTACGTCCACTGTTTTTGTTATTGCTGACTGTTTGGGAATTCTCGATTACAAGTTTTCTCAAGAAATTCTGGTTCCCTTACAATGAGGGTAATACAATGTATTTATAGCCCTAAGGCTACATTCAATGCCCCTTAATTGTATACATCTGAATGATAAGCATTTAATGAACAGTCAAACTGTTGGTTATCCTGTTATTAATGCTTTGTTCGAGGTGCATCTCGAACCGCCTAAGCTGCTCGTACCACCTAAGTTGCTCGGTACTCAAAAGTTGATCGGTACTCAGAAGTTCCTCATAGAGTTCTTGTTGGTCGGAGCGTCTGAGTTCCTCGGGGAAGCAGTGTTCCTCGTTGTAGTATGATTTCTCGGAAGTGTTTGTTGTTGCCACGTAGATTGCCACGTGTCTTCACTCAATTGGGCCATGTCAACAGACTAAATTTGGTATCAACAGAAGCCCCCAATGTTTCATAGTTCGAAATTTGAGGAGTGTGGAACATTCTTTCTCGGAATATGGTAGTTTTAAATGGTCCTCCTAATTTTTAGGAGTGTTTCCTTTGTATTTATTTTTCCTTCCAAATTCGTAGAATCAGGCTTTTTAAAATTTTTATAACCGCCTCGATCTCCGCGTACTTTTTGTCCTTCTAGCCTCCGGTAGCGTAATCGTTTCTTTTTGTAATCATTAACTTTACCGTTTCCCAAGATAAGGTATTTAAGCGTCACAGACAATCCCATCGTCTTCTACTTTTTCAAATTTGTATCTTCGAGTTTTCCATTGTCTTACTCTCTTGTGCGTTCATCCTTTTCATCGTTCGTTGTCAACAGATCCACTATTTTTCTGTAAGATCTTCTTCCTTCTTCTTCATTTCCTTTATTCATCATGGTTTACCTTGTTGAATCTCTTGATAAATTTTGTTCTGATTTTTCTATTCCTTCATGGGTTGTTCTGGAGGAACTTTCTGAACCTTCCGATTATTTCCGTTTGGCTGAGGGACATTGGTTCCCCAGTCTCTTTATTGCTGAATGTGGCTTTTCTTTTCCGCCAAATCCTTTATGTCTGGAATTCAGTCAATATTTTGACGTTGTTCCTACAAGAATAGCCCCCAATACATGGAGAATAGTTAATGGGGTTCATAGACTAAATCAAATTCATGGAACTCGCATAGGAATTCCAGAAATCATGTTTTGTTATAGATGGGCTGTTGGTGATAATACTTTTTATTTAAAAACTAGATTTTTAAATAGGGCTTTAGTGGTCAATCTCCCGGATGCCAATAGGGATTATTTTGAGCACGGGGTTGTTATAAAAAATTGGCAACATGCTCCTTTATCTAGAGATGAAGTGTATCAGGGTCCCAGATGCCCTCCCTATGGGCAATGGGATAGGTTATTTTTATTTCATTTTATTTATTTTGAGATTATGCTTCCTTTATGTTTGATAAAATGTGCCACTGATATTTTAATTTTGATATATTTGCAGTTGACAAAAAAAGAAAGTGTCCAAAAGAGGCAGACGTTAATATAAGGCACTTGAAACTTATCTGGAGTTTGCATCAGACTATTGTCGACGAGCACATTAGGTCAGCTTCATATTTGCTGCAGTACAAGAATTACACATCCTCTTTTACTGCTCGTCCGATGATAAGCGACGCAGAACCCATACCAGCCTCTACAAGTTCTTCACCTGAATCGCATATACCTTTGAGTGAAAGGATGAAGAAAAGAAGGCCTCCAACCCTTTTTGAAAAACCTGCCTCTGGTTCTGGAGAGGCAAAAAGAAGTAAGCTTGATGTCCCAGGAGAAGGGACAAAGAAAATTGATGCACCTCCCTCGACTATTCCTGTGAAGGTGGTAGAGAAACTCCCAGTGGCCCCGATCAAAGCTGCTACTCCAAGTGAGGTGATTATCATTTCTACGACTAAGACTACATCGTTAGTTGAGAAGGTTGATGCTCCTCTGAGGAGGCTGAAGAAAAGCTCCTCTATCAATTTGACTGACACCGTCTCTTAGCCCCCGACTAGTGGAGTTCCCACTTTTGTTCCCCCGAGCTCTGCTATGAGCTCGGTGAAGACTTGGATCATTCCCGAGATCCAAGGTATTGAAGAAAACCTTTCTCGGGACACTGTTACTACACTAGCAGCTCGTCACATTGCTTCTGTAAGTCCCATAGTCTTAAATTTTTATTCTTTCCTTTTTGTATCTGTGCCCTGATTTGCTTTGTTTTTCTTTTCACAGTTGGTGAGCTGCTTTAATACAATCCTGAAGAAAGATAAATCTATTAAAGCTTCAAGCTCCTCGTCTGGTGTAGAGGAAGCTTTGATGGGCCTGGCGCAGTCTCTGAAAGATTCTCGTCAGCAATATGCTGATGATAAGGCAGTCTGGGAGAAAAAGCTTACTTCGACTGAGCAGGAGAAGGCTCAGGTTATTGAGGTCTCCAAGGGGTTGGAGAAAAAAGTAAATGATTTGGAGGAGAAGAATAAAGAGCTCGAAGGGAAGCTTAAAAATGCTGAGGGGTTTGAAGATAAACTCAAGGCTGCTGAAGAGGAGTTGGGTCAACTTCGGGAAGTAGGTCGTCAGAAGGAGGAAATTGAGAGTAAATTGAAAGCTGCTGATGACCTTCTTTCCGAGAAGCTTTCCTCGGAGAAGGCAAAAAGGAAATTGGCTGTTAAGAAATCCTTCAGCGCCGGCTGGGATAAAGGATGGAATAAAGGCTTGGCTGCCATGATGTCGCAAGTAAAATATGGCAGCCTCAAATACTTTAAAGATGGGTGGGTCACTGCTCTACAGGAGATGAAGGTTGATAAAAATTCTGAACTCTTTCAGCGACACATCCCTGGTCCCCCTCCAACTCCTGAAGACGAAGAAGAGGACGAAGCTGCCTCTGAGGAGTCTTCCATGGTGATGGGAGATCAAGTTTCTCATCCTCCAACCACCCAGCCTACTAACGAGGAACTTCAGCAACTCGTTACTTCATCCGAGAAACTGCCAGCGCTCCCCGAGCAACTCTCTGTTCCCTCCGAGCAACCTACCTCCTCGTCCCAACCTCCCAAGAAAATTTTGGGAGACAAGAAAAAGGTGTAGAGTTGTTCGAGTTTCTCTCTATTTTATTTTTCTTTGTCAAATGTAACCCTGAACATGTAACTCTGAACTTTGTGATATCATAAAATTTGAACTTTTATTTATGCATATTGTTGTTTCTCTTCTTCATGCTCTGTTTGTACTCTTATTGATTATTGCTTTTTCTTCCTCTACTAGTTTCTGGCCAGGATGGAATTATTGTTTGCTCATGATACAAAGCTGTTACAGCAATGCAATGAATATTTTAAGGGTGGTCACACAGATCTGAGTGCAGCATAAATCGTCGACATCCTCGGCCAAGATGCTTCAGAACAAGCAATTGAAGCCTACCAATATTTGAAGTGACTGCTTGATCGTGCAGTGGCCAATAATGTGGCTTATTATGATATGATTGAGGATCTCCAAGGCACTTTTGAAGAACTTCAGCAACAATATAAGGAATCCACTGCCCTTTTGCATGAGGGGTACGAGAAGAAGTATCAGCAAATCAGTGCTGATAAGGGATATGATAAGCGTTTTGCTGCTTACGACGTGCGGGAGAGAACGTTGAAGGCTGAGGTCGAAGAGCACAAACAGATAGCAGAGTTATTAGAGCAAGAAAATAATAACCTGCAAAGAGAGGTGTCTCAGTTGAAGTCTGCAGCTTCCACCTCAAATGCTTTGATCCCAGTGACTGACGAGGGATTCTCATTCTTGGAGGTCGAGAACACCAACCTGAGGGATGAGTTGGAAACCTTGAAAAGAGTTGGCCCTTCTACATCTTCTCGTGGACGAGCAAGAGCTCCTCGTGGATGAGCAAGAGCTGCTCAGATTCCTATCGAGGAACAGAGGACTCAATCTGCTTTAGAGAACCAGGCCTTCCAACTGATGGCGAAGAACTAGGCATTGGCTGAGATGTCTAAGAAGATCAGGGGTCTGGAAGAGTAGCTTTCTGCGCAGAAATCTATCTTGGAGAATAAAGAACTCTTCATAAAAAATCTCCACGAGCAACTGGAAAGATTGACATATTAATTCCACAAGCAACCTAGGGAGTTCTGGATGGCTGGCTACAACGAGGCTCTCTACCACTTGGACGATCGTATCCAAAATGCAAATAATGAGGGCTATAAACAGGGATGGTTGAATGCCTTAGGTGTACTGCAACTGGAACTGGATCATTACCTGTGGGATTACCATAATCCTGGGCTGCTCGACCTACCAGTACCACCATTCAAGCTTGATATGAGTTGGATCCCTGCTCGGGCCATCCCTCGATGTCTGATTTCCAAATACCTCGGCGATTATAATCTCCATTCCAATGTCTAGATATCTCATCCCGAGCACCTCCTAGATCGACCATTTGTGATGAATATTAGGATGCTTGAAGATCTTAACTTCATAAATTCCCCTCTTGCTTTAAATGATCCACCTGCTGGCGAGGAACCTGTTTCAAAAGCAGAGGGGAAGAAACCAATAGAATAGGAATATTGATGTAATAAATTTGTATTTCATTCCTGATGTATTTTGTTCTACATTTAATGAAATAATTTTATTTGCAAATCTTGACTGCCATTGTCTTGTAACACTTTACATCTGTGCATGTGTATCTGTTAAAAAGATAACAATATTGTGTTATTTGTCGATCAACTTATTGTCGAGTAATTTGAATTTGTCACTTGGCAAAAAGGATGTTTTGTTTCTCGACCAACTTAGTAGTAATTTAAAAAGTTACAAGTATCAAAAATTTTGCTCGATCACTTTCTCGTATTCATAAAATGTTTCCGACCAACCAAGGTCGGTAAATTTTCCTTTTCGACCAACTACAGTTAGTGGATTTTTCCTCTACGAGCAACTTTGGCACTTTCTGGAATAATTTTTCCTCCCGACCAACTTTAGTTGGTGTTTTCGAGAATACATTTACTTCCTAACCAACATAAGTTGGCATTTTTAGGAATACATTTCCTAACCAACATAAGTTGGCATTTTTAGGAATAGTTTTACTTCCCGTAGGAATACATTTACTTCCTAACCAACATAAGTTGGCATTTTTAGGAATACATTTCCTAACCAACATAAGTTGGCATTTTTAGGAATAGTTTTACTTCCCGTAGGAATACATTTACTTCCTAACCAACATAAGTTGGCATTTTTAGGAATACATTTCCTAACCAACATAAGTTGGCATTTTTAGGAATAGTTTTACTTCTCGTAGGAATACATTTACTTCCTAACCAACATAAGTTGGCATTTTTAGGAATACTTTTACTTCCTAACCAATATAAGTTGGCATTTTTAGGAATAGTTTTACTTCCTGTAGGAATACATTTACTTCCTAACCAACATAAGTTGGCATTTTTAGGAATACATTTCCTAGAAACATAAGTTGGCATTTTTAGGAATAGTTTTACTTCCCGTAGGAATATATTTACTTCCTAACCAACATAAGTTGGCATTTTTAGGAATAGTTTTACTTCCCGAGGAATACATTTGAGTAGAGTAGTCTGAGTTTTGCTGAGTAGTGTGTAGCACTAGTATTTCGCAAAAAAATTCCAATAAAGGGAAAGAACTGGGCAGAACATTGTCGCTGTATTCATACTGATGAAACTGCATTACATGAGAGTTTACATTACTGATAATATTTGCGCAAGTGTTCAGCATTCCATGCATTCTTAAACTCTTCCCCCTCTAAAGTTTTTATTCTGTATGTCCTTGGTCGAACAACTTCTTTAACTCGGTAGGGTCCATGCCAGTTTGCTTTCAGTTTGTTGTGCTTTTGAATCACCTTCTTTAGCACATAGTCTCCTTCTTTCAAGTCACACTTCTTCACTCTCTTATTGTAGAACAAAGCTGTTCGCTGCTGGTAAGCAGCATTTCTAATGGCTGATTCTTCCCTAACCTCCTCGAGCATGTCCAAGTCTAACCTTCTCCTTAAATCGCTGATAGGGGAATTGAAATTCAGTATTCTGTGTGTTGGGAGACCCAATTCGGCGGGTATAACAGCTTCACTTCCAAATGCTAGCATATATGGAGATTCCCCTGTTGCTGCTCGGGGAGTAGTTCGGTAAGCCCATAACACTGATTGTAGCTCGTTGATCCAGTTAGCTTTCGCGTCATTCAGTCTCTTTTTCAAACCATTCAGCAGCGTTCTGTTAGTCACTTCAGTTTATCCATTGCTTTGAGGATGGCCCGGTGCCGAGTGGATCTTCAATATATTTGACTGATGTCAATAGGCAGCGAACTCCTCGTTGTCAAATTGTGTTCCATGGTCTGTGATGAAGGCATGAGGAAGACCATATCGACAAATGATGTTCTTCCAAATAAATTGGTACACCTTGTCGTACATCATATCAATGAGAGGCTCAGCTTCAACCCATTTAGTAAAATAATCCACAGCGACCACGAGATACTTAAATCTTCCCCTGGTCGTCGGCAGTGGCTCGACCAAATCTATTCCCCATATGGAAAATGGCTAAGGGGAAGTAATGGGTGTCAATAATGCTTAGGGAGTTCTTCGAATGGAAGAGAAGCGCTGACACTCGTCACATTTTTTAACATAGGCTATACAATTAACCCTCATTGTTGGCCAGTAGTATCCTTGCGTCATCACCATTTGCAAAAGAGTCCGACCTGCTACATGGGCTCCACAGGTACCTTCATGGACCTCTTCAATTAACTCTTTCACCTCGGTGGGATGCACACATCTCTGCAAACCTGCTATAACTCCTCGTCTGTATAGAATACCGTTGGTCAGTACATAACGAGTAGCCTTAAACTTCAATTTCTTGGCTGCAAGTTTGTCAGTTAGTAATTCCCCATTCTCAATATATGTCCTGATGGGATCCATCCATGATGATCCTAAATCGAAGGTAATAAAGTTCATCGTCAGATCTTTATCTATACTCCGACCAGCTAAAACTTCAATTGGGATTGTTCTTCGTAGCTCAGTACGAGTAACTGATGCTAATCGAGCTAGGGCGTCTGCTCTCGCATTTTCCATTCTTGGTATTCTGACCAGCTGAACAACAGCAAATTCTGACACTAATTCCTTCGCCTTTGCATGATATCTGATCATTAATTCTCCTTGGGTTGCATATACTCCCATCATTTGATTTATGAACAATTGCGAGTCACTGAAAATAATAACTTGTTCTGCCCCCATAGTTTTCGCCAAACTGAGACCTGCAATCATGGCTTCATATTTAGCCTCATTATTGGAAGCTTTGAATTAGAAGCGTAGGGCGTATTCCATGTCGACCTCATCCGGACTGTTCAAAACTATCCCTGCGCCACATCCTGTAGTGCAGGATGAACCATCCACATACAGACTCCATATAGGCAACTCGTCTTCAAATTACTGATCTGACAGAGTTCCTCGGTAAAAAATTTGTTGCTTCCTTTCACCATCTCCTGATATTTCTTATTGTTCGTCGATCATCTTTTCTTGCCCTTTTACCAACCTAAGCTGGTCTGGGCTTGAATTTGATGATCCTGTAACATCTACTTGCCCTTTTACCAAGCTAAGTTGGTCTGGGCTTGCATTTGATGATCCTGTAACATCCAAAGGTTAATCAGCGAGCAGCTTTTACTCCTCGGGAGTATCAGGATAGGTGAACTCTGCTATAAAATTTGCTACCGCTTGCCCTTTTAGCGATGATCTGGGTTCATAAACTATATCATATTCACCGAGTTCTATTGCCCAGCACATCAATTTTCCTGACTTTTCTGGTTTATGAAGGGCTTGCCTCAATGGCATATCAGTATATACTACTATGGTATGAGCCTGGAAGTATGCTTCATTCTTCTACTTGCCTCGATCAATGCTAGTGCCAATTTTTCCAGCCTTGGATATTTGATCTCTGCTCCTCGGAAGGCCTTACTTGTATAGTAGATTGGTTTTTGTACTCCATTCTCCACTCTTATCAATGCCTAACTGACTGCATTCTCGGACACTACCAGATACAAGTATAATTTTTCTCCCATCACTGGCTTGGATAACAGTGGAGGTGCTCCCAAATATTTCTTCAAGTCTTGGAAAGCCTTCTCACATTCATCATTCCACTCAAAAGTCTTTCGGAGCGTCTTGAAGAATGGGAGACATCGATCAGTTGCTCGCGATACAAATCTGTTGAGTGCTGCTACTCGTCCTGTAAGACTTTGCACCTCTTTCTTCGTCGTTGGGGATCGCAGCCCTAACAGAGCTTTGATCTTTTCAGGGTTAGCTTCAATGCCTCGCTGATTGACAATGTACCCGAGAAACATACCTTCTCGTACTCCAAATGTGCACTTCGTTGGGTTCAACTTCATTTGATATTTATCTAGTTGATCAAAGGTCTGGCTTAAGTCAACTAGATGATCAGCAACTTTCTTGCTCTTTGTCCATATATCGTCAATATAGACTTCCATATTACAACTGATTTGTTCTGCAAATACTTTGTTCATCAGCTACTGATATGTTGCACCTGCATTTTTCAAACCAAAAGGCATAACATTATAACAATAAGTCCCCCTAGGGGTAATGAAATAAGTACTCTCCATGTCTTCAGGTTTCATTTTAATCTGATTGTAACCAGAATAAGCATCCATGAAGCTCAGCAGCTCGTGTCCCTATGTAGCATCCACCAGTTGATCAATTCGGGGCAGCGGAAAATAATCCTTTGGGCATGCTTTGTTGAGGTCGGTGAAGTCTACACACATCCTCCATTTGTTGTTCTTCTTCTTCACCATTACCACATTTGCTAACCAGTCTGGATATTTAACATCTTCAATAAAGCAAGCTTTCTGGAGCTTCACAACTTCCTCCTGTATAGCTTGATTCTTCTCGGGACTGAATACTCTTCTTCTCTGCTTCACAGGCTTGATCTCCTTATTCACATTGAGTTCATGACATAAGAAATTTGGGTCTATCCCAGGCATATCCTTATGAATCCACGCAAAAGTTTGCTTTCTGCTTCTTAGGAAAGTTATCAATTCCTGTTTTAGTGAGGCTTCCAACGATGAACCTACTTGAGTAGTTCGTTCAGGGTGCTCATCGTCCAGAATGATGTTTTCAGTAGCTTCCACCACTTGACCTTTCATAAGTTGCGACTCCTCTCTAGGATCCAATGTTTCAATTTCTGCACCTTCATCCACTTGATAGGTAGTAGTCTTTTTCCTTGATTCCTCTAATTCCTCTTGATCGGCGGATGAATAATAGCATTCCCGAGCTACTTTCTGATCACCTTTCACAACTCCTACTCCAAAATTTGTTGGAAATTTTAGGCATTGATGTACCGTGGATGGTACAGCTTCGAACTTCTTCAATCCTACTCTCCCCATGATGATATTGTATGATGATTGAACATTCTTATCCATCACGAAGAAGCGTATTATTTCTGTTCGACAAGCAGGCCATGTACCAATGAATATATCCAACTTGATCGTCCCAAGTGGAAATACTTTCTCGCCAGCAAAACCGAGGAGGGGTCTATGATAAGGTTCCAGTTGAGATAACTTTAGATTTAAACTATCGAAGCACGAGTAGAACATGATGTCTGTCGAGCTACCATTATCTACCAGTACTCTTGAAATCATTACCTCCTTCATCCTCATTTTGATCACCAATGGGTCATCATGAGGATATAGAACACATGCGAGGTCATTTTTTGAGAAACCAATGACCAATTTCTCTTTGTTCACCTTTCTTGGGCGATCCTCCTCAACTAGATTTATTCGTTGAATATATGAGCAAGCTTGAGCCTCACAGAGGTAAGCTTTTCTCTCGGTAGTAAGGTTTCCTCCTCCTGCATCTCCACCTGTAATAACATTACAGTCAAATGACCCAAAGCGTATTGAAAATACCTCACGTTCTGGCTGCCTTGGTCTCTTGGGAAGATCGGGATCATCTTCTGGATCAACTTTATGGTCTCTTTTCTTGTTCTCCTCTGCTCGACGAGGAGATCTAGACCTCTCTCTTGTTCGGTCGTTGTTTCTTCTATCATTCCTCCGATCAACATACTTTGCCAGTTTTCCTCGTCTGATGATTGTTTCAATCTCATTCTGAAGAGCTATGCAATTTTTGGTCATATGGCCATGATCTTTGTGAAACTCGTAATATTTTGCCTTATTCCTCCTGTCAGGGTCTGCCTTCATTTTCTCTGGCCAGCTTAATTCCTCGTTATTCTTGATTTCTTCTAGAACATGGTTGATGTCTTTCTTCAAAGGAGTATAATTATCAAATTTCCTCAATACTTCCCAAGACGGCCTTATTTTTTAGTGTTTGTCATTACCATTGTTCTTATGATCTTTTTTCTTAGCTTTATCACCTTCCACCTTGGTTTCTTTGGCATCCATATTCTTCTTCGCAGCCATAGCCTCCTCAGCATTCATAATCTTGGCCGCTTTTCCCATCAGATCTGACATGGTTCTAGGTGGATCTTTGGCCAAAGTGTAGTACAACTTATTGGGCAGTAGTCCACTCATCAAGGCGGTAATCGCTGTCTTTTCCTTATAATCAATGACTTCGAGCTTCTCGTTATTAAAACGAGTTATATAATCTCTGGTACTTTCACCAGCTTTTTGTCTAACACTTAACAAATGCGCTACTCGTTTAACTGGCTTTGCCCCAAAACAGAAATTCCCAATGAATAACTCGGCCAGTTGAAAGAAAGTTAAGATCTTACCCCGAGGAAGATTATTATACCATATTTGAGCAGATCCGATAAGAGTTCCCGAGAATGCTCTGCATCTCATCTCATCTGGAACCGCATAGATGTCAGCTGCAGCTTGGTATTGTTCTATATGAAGGACATGGTCGGTCTTTCCATCATATTTGGGGGTCACAACAGGTGCTTTGAACTTTGATGGTGTTGGAAAATCTACAATGGACTGGACAAAAGGTGTTCCTTGAACAAAAGTTCATTGTAGAGGGTTCTTGGCCTTAGCCATTTCCCCTAATCTATCCTCCAGCCTCTCAATAGAGCCTTTTCACGCATCGTTTCCTTCCTCGGGCCTGTTGGTTCGAGCAACTGATCGCGTTGATGTGGCTTCCTGGGATCTATCTTGACGAGCAGCTGGTCGGGACTGGGCGGATCCTTCCCTTAAATTTGATGGTCGTCAAAAACTCCTCGATGCGGCTCTAGGAGTACTTTTGCTCCTCCTGGGACCTAATCGATCAAAATGAGATACGCTGCTTAATCTTTCTAGTACACTGGTCCTTTCTAGAGAGAGAGTAATACGTTGTTCAGTATCTGTGGCTCGTACTGACGAAGTTCATCCAGGTTGATAAGAAAAATCTTCAGACTCATCAGTACGATAGGAATCGGTACGCCTAGTACGTGAAGAAGGTAAACGGGTATTTTTTTGAATATTTTGCGATTCTGAATGGGTTGGTGCACCGCCATGGAGGGTTCGTATGAGTTGTCGCATCGTTTCTTGCATGACTGTCTGGCCCTGGGCCAGATTTGTCATTATTCCAGCCATATCTGAAATATTTGGCGGAGCATATGGATTTGGAGGGCTTCCAGCGTTTCGATTGCTGGGTTCTGGAATATCAGCCATTTGTGATGAATTGTTCTTGATGAAAAATGATATTACCAGTCGCTTCCCACAGATGGCGCCAATCTGTTGATGTAAAAAATTAGATGATATCTAATTATTTAATCACAGATAAATAAAATGAGACAAAGAACTTTAAAGTGGTTCAGCCTTATAAGAATGGCCTACGTTCACTGTTTTTGTTATTGCTGACTGTTTGGGAATTCTCGATTACAAGTTTTCTCAAGAAATTTCGATTCCCTTACAATGAGGGTAATACAATGTATTTATAGCCCTAAGGCTGTAATGTGAAAGGGTAATACATTCAATACTGTACATGTGAAAGGGTAATACATTCAGTGCCCCTTAATTGTATACATCTGAATGATAAGCATTTAATGAACAGTCAAACTGTTGGTTATCCTGTTATTAATGCTTTGTTCGAGGTGCAACTCGGACCGCCTAAGCTGCTCGTACCACCTAAGCTGCTCGGTACTCAAAAGTTGATCAGTACTTAGAAGTTCCTCGTAGAGTTCTTGTTGGTCGGAGCGTCTGAGTTCCTCGGGGAAGCAGTGTTCCTTGTTGTAGTATGGTTTCTCGGAAGTGTTTGTTGTTGCCACGTAGATTGCCACGTGTCTTCACTCAATTGGGCCATGTCAGCAGACTAAATTTGGTATCAACAACTGGTCATACAGTTATCGTTCGAACGAGACATGGATGTCATTTGAACGATAAGTGACATCACTCGAACGAAGACAGATGTCACTAGAACGACATTAACAATCTTTCACAGTCTCTCCAGATAATTAAACAGTGTTGCGCAGTGGAAAAATTATGTGAAAATTATAACTGGAAGGGGCTCAAAATTGCGAAACAGTAGCAAAACTAAGAAAATAAAAAACAAACAAATATGAATAACATGCTAACATAGTATCGATGTGCCTAAACATGAACATGGAATGTATGGGCGTGAACTAAAATAAATGAATCACAATTTTAACACATCGAACCGATCAAGAAGCTCTAATTAATAGCATCTATCATCAAACTTTATTATATCCATATGCGACAATTAAAGTATGAGCTTAATGAACTAAACAAACATCATGGACACGAATTCAGAATTTTGACAATTCTACAAATAATAGCATCATGACACGAATTTTCAATGTTAGGATTCTTTGTGCAAACTCGTTTAAATTTTTTATCCATTTAAACTCCCTCAAATATATATCACATTTTTTTCTTTTGAATGAACTAAACTAATTTGACCCATTTTTGGCATATGATTGTTTTTATTGTCTTATGATTTTTTTAGGCTCTTTTAAATGGTGACATTCACGACGAGTCAATTTTACACTCCTGCAGCCCTTTCCCGTGAACACTCATTATTTTTTCGATATAATCCTCACGGTAAACGGTTATTACATGTAAATTCCCTCCTTAAGTCTACTTACGCATAGATGATAAAATTGATATAAGAACGTCTCACCAAACTCAAAAATGCAAGAGTAGTTAAACATCCATATAAACTCATGCATGTGTGTAATCATGGCATATACACAAAGTCGAATCAAAACGCATATCAACTTCGAAACAACCCCATAAAATAATGGTTAAGATTATTCTAATCATCGATATTAATAACCAAATGTCCAAGCCACATGGATAATGGAAGGAAGGGGGTCCAAGAACACCAATATGCCACATCAAATATGTTAACTCACGATAAAAATCAAAAATCTTTTTGTATTTTTCGAAAAAAAAAATTCAAAACCAAAAATCTTTTTATATTTTTCAAATAAGATGCAACAAGTGAAAAATATAGTACAAAAAGATAAAAACGTCATAATACTAACAAAGTATATATTTTGAATGCAAAGACTAGCATATGACAAACAAACCATGCAAGCAACTATCCATAAGAAAGAGCAAGTGACGAATCATGTGAATGCATGTGAGAATCAACCAACGAAGCATTTAACATCTCCAAAACGAACTTCCTAACCCAACCCGGTGTATACCTAACAAAATGGGTTTTGGAAACCGACGGGATACTACGTTTAAACTTCCTAGGGTCTTGTCTAAGATCATATCAAAAACTCCCAAGGTGACCTTTCCTACCACAATATGAACATGTGAAAACACGCCGAGGAATGAAACCTTTAGGTTGACTTTTTCTTACACCCTCAGATGTGGTTGATGCTCTAACATAAACTATGGTCTTAGATTTGACATTTGAACCACTAGAAGAAGATGAGCCTCTACTATCACTACTCATACTACTCGAGTCGGTTAAATTATTTTGCAACTTCAAAACTTTTGACTCAAGCAAACGATTAGACTCCTCAAACTTTCGGGACTCCTTCTTTAGATTTTCAATTACCCCTAAAAGGTTATCTCGCTCCCCCTTAATATGAGCAAACTTATCCCTAAAAGTCTTCTCGCGTGCCTCAAATTCATTAATCAAACTATTTTCATTAATGGCATAAATACTTGAATTTTTTAAATTCTCTAACTCTCTCTCTAAAACAAGATTTCTATCATCACTCTTCTTTTTGGAAACTTTTAAAGATTTAAAATTATTATATAAAGCTCCAAACTTCTCACGAATCACATCTCTTTGAATTTGAAATGTTTGCAAATATTCAATCATATTTTTAAAACGAGGATTTTCTTCCTCCAAAACTTTAATTCGTTTTGCAAACTTTAAATTCAATAGATTTAATTCGTTAAAACTTTGAGAATCCATTGAGAGGAAAACAAACAAACCAAGAGAGATAAACAAGCAATCACCCAAAAAGCAAAAAAGGATCCAACACAATAAAATAGTGCAATAGGCTCTGATACCAATTTGTAGGTCCTTGTATATCTAAAAACAAACTTTTGCTTGAGCGAAATTAAGTTAAGGATGAATGCAAACCAAGTTTCTCTTTTTGAAAAACTCTTTTTCAATTTTATCAAACCAAGTTATGACACAAATTAACTTAACCAGATTTTATCTTGTTTAACCCTAAGCATGCAACTAGTGATTAAATCAAGTAAAATAAAGTAAAGCAATACTCACAACGCCGATGTACGAGGAAAAATCCAATCGAAAAATAAACTCGGACGGCCCAGGCCAGACAATCACTATGATAATAGTTTTACAAAGTCAGATGGTAGTCTTATACAATGACTCGATCCGCCCACGAGACTTGATGCTCCTCTGCTCTTCTACCAATCTTCACAGTACCCACGCGGAAAGTAACTTTCTTCCATGATGCTCGTCCACAACACTCGACTAAACCTGATAAGGACTGTGTAGAAGAGCATCATGGCTTAAGCCTTAATTAGTAGTAGGCTAGATTCTTTCATAAGCCGAAAGTGAGTCTCTCCATTGAGTAAGATTTAAAAGTCTCCTGTCCATTGCACTTTTGTGACTCGTCACTTCTTCTTCCGCATTGTTTCTTGAGCCATTGTTTCTTGATATTCCCTAAAATAATGAGCACAAGACTCAAGAAAAATCTATATTGCTCTCCACTATTATGAATCGTTTGAAAGATCACTAGTCTCAAGAAAGCACTACTCTTCTCTTCCCCCCCCCCTCATCTCCTATTTTCCCCTCCTCATCTCACATCTCTCATCCTCTCTCAATAATAAACACCCAACATAGTTGTGTTTATTCATTCAGTTCGGTTAGATCTACCCTTTTTTTGTTCAATTTATTTTATAATATTAAAGCGTGTAGGTTGTTATGACTTTATAAAATTCTAGATCTACATTTTCTGAATAAAAATTCGTCTCAGATTTGGGTTTTAATGGAGTTATTTTTGTGGTAAGTTGTGGTATTTTTTCTTGTTATTTTAGAACTACATTATATATCTTCATATATTCGACTTTGCTATTTTGTTGTACTTGCAGGTTCAAAGAAGTGTTAAAATGTCTACAAGCATACTTGCATGAAAAAAGTTACATGCTCTAATCATTTAACTTCCATCTTGAAGAGATATTTGAATAGTTACCTTCTATCTTGAACAAATATTTGAATAGTTTGATTTGTATTGCTTCCATCCTGAACAGATATTTGAATAGTTAGCTTTGTAATCCATAAATATCTCCTAGGATCCCAGCAAGAAGTTACGTTTGTATACCAAACATTGCAAATGGATACAAAAGTTGAACGTTTGAACAAAAATATAGATATATTTTTTTACCTTATGATATATTCTTTTAATTGGGTTTCAAATGTTTCAGAATTATTTAACTTTTTAGTCTCCAAAATATTTATTCACCACTTGATATTCTTTATGTAAACTACCATATATCTTTGGTATTATATGTAGGTTATGTCTTAGTTTAGGAGTGCATCAAAATTTGTTTGCTCCCATATTCTTTATTTATTTACCGTGAATATATGCGTAATTTTTTTTGAGTCATTTACTATTTGGGGTACGTTTGTTTAGAGTATTTGTGACTTGGGGTACGTTTGTTTCCGTATTAGTTGGTTAGGTCCAAAACTAACGGAAACCGCCAGTTGAATTAGTTAACCGTTAGTTGACCAACATTTTTAAATAAAAAGACCACTTTACCCCCGAATACATTAATATATATGTATAAGAATATTACAAATATGTTTATATATATTTTCAAAATAATTTCTTTATAGATAAACTATTTTGTATATATATTAACTATTTTTATATATAAACTGTTTTTATATATAAAACTTTTTTATATATAAACTTTTTTACATATAAACTTATTTTTATATATAAACTGATTTTTTATATATAAATTTTTAAAACTGTTTATACATTTAAAAAATAAACTGAAAAATATATAAACTGATTTTTTGTATATAAATTGTTTAATATATATATATATATATATATAAGAATGACATTAATATATATCTCCAAAAAATGACATTATTATATATGTAAGAACATATATCTCCCAAAAAAAAATTATAGCAAAAAATATATTAAAATAAAACTGATTTCAATTATAAACTTATTTTCAAGAAAAAACTAATTTCCACCCAAAAAAATATGAAAATAAAACTAATTTCAGTTTTAAAAAATCATTTTTAGAAAAAAAAAGTTTTTCACTTTATTAAATTATTTTTAGAAAAAAAATGTTTTTCGCCATGAAATAAAATGATTTTCAACAAAAAAATTTTTTTTCCACCCAAAAAATAATTTTCATAGACAAAAAAAATTATACCATAAAAATAAAAAATAAAAACTCTAGCATAAAAAATTCCAGCATAAAATTCCAAACCTCCAGCATAAATAAAAGCTCCGGCATAAAAAATTCCAGCATAAGCTCTGGTCATGAAATCCCAGCCATGAAATAAAAAATTCCAGCATAAACTCCGGCCATGAAAAATCCGAGCTAGCATAAAAAATTCCAAAAAATCCCAGGCAGCAGAAACAAATTCCAGCATAAACTCCATCCATGAAATAAAAAATTTCGGCCATGAATTCTTAAACCTCCAACCATGAAACTACAGCCAAGGAACAAAAACTCCGGCCAGGCCATGAAACTGCAACCATGGAACAAAAATTCCGGCCATAACAAAAACTCAAAGCCATGGAACAAACACTCCGAACGCAAATTGCAGCTATAAAAAAACTCCAGAAAAAAATAACCTCCGACCATGGAACAAAAATGATTTCAACAAAAGATTTCAACAAAAACAAATTCAACAAAAATGATTTCAGCAAACCTCCGGCCATGGAACCAACATCTAATTTTTAGACGGATGTGAGAGATAGTGAGAGAGAGAGAAAAGATCAGGGTTTAAAATTGGTATAAAAACATAACGACATTTATGGTAATTGATAAAAAAAAAGTACCGTCGTTTGAGCGCTGTTAGTCAAACCGTTAAAATAACACTCATCCAACTAATACGAAAACAAACGTACCCCAAATACTAAATGACTATTTTTTTTTATTTGAATATATCTAATGCCAACCATTTTGGTGTCTAAGGTGTATATTTGGTACTGTCTTACCATAGAACTTTTGTAGGTAGGGGTTTAAAACATTTTGGATATACTTTTGATGTTGTCAAATCCCATCATGAAAGTTGTACAAAGTGTCATATCTACCTTCATACTGTAACTTTCTTTTGTATCTACCACTATATGTAGGCTTCATATTATATTTCTTAGTTTTGCTGCATTTTTAGTTCTCAAAAAATTAATCTAGTATTGATATATTCTGGTAATGATATATTTGTTTTTTTTTTTTATATGTTGAAAAACAAATCGAGTTGTATGGACTTAAATTAAAAGGACAAGGCTCAAAAGTCTTGAAATATTCATACCTCAAATTTCAATTTTTTTACATTGCATATAAGATTTGCATATTTTGAACAATTGATTTTTAAAAGCACATAACTTATAAGACTTCAATTTGATGTCATTTAACACGACACCTTTAATAAACCTCCATTAAAAATTATTTGATATAAAACTTATTTGAATTAAAATTTTCCCATTTAAAGCAATTGGAACAATAATTTTGGTATTACACAAATCACGTACACTAATTCATTATTTTATAATTGTAATTCAAGTTTAATAAATAAAGTTAATGTTTAAATTATTTCCATTCAACGTGAGCTTTTAAGCAATATTGACAAAACACAAGATTATATTTACAAGAGTCTCAATTCAGGCAATATATACTAAAATTTCATATATATTATTTCTCAACAATACTTTTTAACTAATCAATATTTTTGTCTATTTATAACAAATCCTTCGTATACATATAAAGTTGTAAGTTTAAACCAACTTGACACGTTATTATTGAAGATCCTATGTCTCGTCTCTTTCCAATGCGTGTTTACAACTTATGACTATTCCATGAAAATTGATTATTTAGAATTCAATCTCTTTTCATTCTTAAAATATATTGTGTGAAACAAATTACAACAATAAAATAATACGATTTACATAAGTTCGGCCACGCGCTAATTTATAATATATTTAACTCCGTGGCCTGCACGCTAGTTTAAAATTATATTTAACAACGAAGTGAATCCCTTTGTAAGGTAAAAAAAGATAGGATCAAATACCAAAAAGTCCCTTAAACATTTTTAATACACATTTAGTTCAAATATTTTAGGATCAAATACCAAAAAGTCCCTCAAACATTTTTAATACATATTTAGTCCAAGTGTTTTATTTTGTACCAAAAAGTCCCTTATTCTCTTATCTTTAAAGTTCCGTGCCAGCGGCATGGTAAAACTTTTTTGGCATATTGAAAGACTTTTTGGTGCAAAATAAAAAGGATTGGACTAAACGTATATTAAAAAAAAATTCGAGGGACTATTTGGTATATGCCCCAATATTTTATTTTGTACCTAAAAATTCCTTATTCTCTTAATTTTAAAGGTTTTCGTCAGCGGTATGGGGAAGAACTTTTTAAAATAAAATAAAATTTTTTTGGACTAAACGTAAATTAAAAATGTTTGGTATATACCCAAAAAGATATCGGTGCAAAGACGTAAATACGAGAAACCCCAAATGTAGTAAAAGCCAGGTGGTTCAAAAAAAGAAGAGAAAGGACAAGGCAAGGAGTGGTCCAAGTTAGTGACATGTATGAGTTTTTTGGTTATCGATCAGATGAAGATTACCTGGTAGTCATATCAGATTGAGTTTCTAATGCATACACACAACACAACATATATGAAAATGATTGTTTTACACCAAATTTGGCGGATGCACAGCACAGGTGATGTATGTATTTTTGGATTTTGAAATTGAAGTGTTGTTTGCATTTGTTATTTCAGGACCGTTTTCCGGAGGAATGTTCCTTCCTTGCAAGCCCAGGTCCTTATAAACCTTATAACTACAACGACGTCCAGAGTAGGGTAAATGCTTTGAAGAAACTTCAAGTGAGTTCAACTTAAACCTCCTCTGCTTCTGTTTGATCCCAATAACTTCAACTAGGAAACCCCGTACTAATTTAAAAAAGTCAGGCACATACTAATGTAAAAACTGCCTTTAATAACCCCATACTAAATGCGACAACATATGTAACCGAACCAAATTTCAATCTTGATCATTGATTGATTGAGTGTATTCTTAATATACGCAGAAAAATGAACTTGGACTCTTAATTTGAGACTTAAGATTTCACTGCCAAGGAAAAAATTACGCTGTTTAATTCAAAGTAGAAACATTTTGGGGCCATATGCAAAGTGTTCTTGAGGGGCCTTCTACGCGCATATAGTGATAAAGTTCACAAAAATTGACACATTATATAGTTTGTGGATTTGTTGTTCAGACTTTTTTTGATTTAATTTGTTAGGGTTTGGGCCTCTTGTTTAGATTCAATTTGTTGCTCGCCTCTTTGTTAGATTCAATTTGTTTTGGGTCTTTTACTTTGTATTTAGTTTAGGGTAAATTACACCAACCCTTACTTTTATGAAAATGGGTTGGGTGTAAAAAATCAATCACCCAACCCATTTTCATAAAAGTAAGGGTTGGTGTAATTTACGCTAAACTAAATACAAAATAAAAGACCCAAAACAAATTGAATCTAACAAAGAGGCGAGAAACAAATTGAATCTAACAAAGAGGCGAGAAACAAATTGAATAAATCATGTTTTACACCCAATCCATTTTTAACATTTTTATGCATAAAATCATGTTTTATCAACTTTATTTTTATGAAAATGGGTTGGGTGTAAAAAATCAGTAGTTCAGGAGGGTTTGGTGTAATTTACCCTTTAGTTGATAAGATTGGGTCTAACTTAACTATGGGCTGAGTAGTTCGTTATTGCTTATTGAGTGCTTACTATATACACACAAAATAAAAACTGGACCTGTATTATACAGTATATGGACTCGAGGGTCTTCCCAGTTTTGGGGACAATCGGGGTTCAAGGCGACCTTCTCACTTCCCTTGGTCCACGACGGTTCTGGGCTATGAAGCATGAATACTCTCGGGAGGTCACGTATTTATTTTGGATACGTATGAGATAAGGGATATGCTGGGATATACTCAGATTTGTTGGGATACGCGAAACTGAGAGTATTCTAATTTTTTTTTTAATATTTTAAATAGATTGGATATGTTGGGATAAGCTGGGATTCTTCTGGATACTTTGGGATTAGCTTTTTTTTTTCTTTTCTTTTCATTATGATGTTTTTTTTCCCTTTAGATTTAGAGTTATGTTTTCTTTTCATATTTCATTCTCGGTTAATTTTGAACCCAAGTTATGTTCATCATTTTTTATTTTTTTTTTCATAAGAGTTCTGCTCCTCCTCAAAAGACAGTTAATTTTGAACCCAAGTTGTACTAATATTCTGAATTATGTTAGACAGTTAATTTTGAACCCAATAAATACAGTATTGAGTAATTAACCTACAATTTTGCAGTCAACAAAACTGTCTGAATCTTTTTTTTCCTTTATAAAATTGTCTAAATCTTTTTTATTGGAACAACCTTTTCTTTTATATTAATGATGTTTTACTGTAATTGTGTTTGTTTGGTGACAAAAATCATCATATTTGACCACTTTAATATAATGGTGTTTGATGCTTTAATGTTATCTACTTTCATTTTTATTCAACTTTATCAATAAAATATATAAAATAAAATAATAAATATTTAACGTATCCATATCCTGCATTTTGCAAAAATCCCGTATTCTGTATCCCAAATCGAGTCGTATCCCGTATTACGTGTCGAGTCCTTGCTTCTTAGGTTCTGTAGTTTCAAAACAAGTGTGTAATGTTTCTTAAATCCACCAAGTGTATTCACATTACACAATTGTAAATATATTGGGTATCTCATTTACAGGTATATGAGCATAGATAGATATGGAAAATAAGTATATGTATCTACAAATGTATTCAAACATGTATTCTATCTTAATGCTATTCGTCGCAAATCAATTTTAATTTTTTTCTCGTCCATATTTCCAGAAGCAGTATGATGAGGTGACCAAAATATGGCCAGTGGAAGGAGTTGCTGGATCATCTGAAGACAACCTTAAACCCCAGCATGAAGATCTATATTTAAAGGCATGTACTGTGGATCTGGAGAAGAATATTTTTTTTATATTTCTTAATCTAAAAGGCCATAGGAAGGCCATGCATAGTTGTGGATGCAAGGAGGTCTGGGTGAGCCGAGGATTTTTTTAAGAGGCTCAAAGAATAACATAGCTGGTTTATGTTTCAACATTTTGATTCCCATTCTTAGAATACAAGGGAGTCAAAATTCAATACTGGTGATCTTTTTCGAAAACAAACTGTCTGTAATTTATTATTGAATGCAAATCGTTGAAAACAATCACAGAAGAAAGAACACAAATACGGACACGGTTTGGCACCCAACAGGGTGAGAGTTTCTTCTTTATTGTATACGACTTCTGGGTTTTAGTAGTGTTTATTTGAGAGCAAAAATTAAATAGTTTTTAAATCAATATATGAGCCCCCTTTGTGAGTCTATCTTTGGACTTAAAATCATTATTGAACTTAAAATAGGAATTACAATAAAATGCAAATAACATGAGCCAGATTCTAAGCTTTTATCTTGTTGCTGAATCCTAGTTGGACGAGGTTTTTGCTTTCTCATATTGAAATATAAATACGACCAACTTGTGGGTGCAGTTGACCTTTTTCTCACAGAGATTGGTCATGCATGTAAATAGTGATTACTCCTTAATTTCCGAGTATGTTTCTTACTCCAATATTTTAACCACTTCTACGTGCAATGAATTTCAAAAAATGAACATAAGGTTGTTTTATAGTTAAACATTTTCAACCATGCCACATCATCCCTTAACTTTCCCTGCTGTGCTGTCCATCCTATCTCATTTTACACCCATGTGCTTCTTGCATTATCACTCAAGAGATCTTTTTACATGCTCCACAGTATATATCTCCAGTGCATCACTTCTTTTTATTATGTACAAGCCATTTTCTCTTATCTATACTAAACATTAACCCGAGGGAGATTTGGTGGTTATTTTGGCCGCCCCTTGAGTTGTCCATTGTACCCTTGACTAAATCAAGAAATTACATGCCCTCCAATATTATTACATAAATATTATCCCAATTACATAAAACTCTCTAATATATCGATAATAACAAAATAGAGTTTTTAAATTTATAATGTGATAAAATATTATAAATACCCCTTACTATTTCAGTAATTATGTAGAAACTAATATTTTATAATGGAAAAAAAATTAATTATTAATATGGCACGCATATCGCGCGTGCCACAATTTCCAGTATCGTTCAAAACACTGGGTAGAAACGTATCAGTTTTGAGCTTGCTGTTGCATGTGCAGAGATTCGACATTATCAACGGTGTTGTGGAAGTGGATGGGGATGGCACTCAACTTTCAGAAGGTACTTCAACCAGCAATGTAACTGAGGATGGTAATATTATATTATCACCAAACTCCAGATTTGTTTTGGTTGCATTCTATTGACCTTTCATTTTCTGCAGTTAAAGGCATACCAGATTTTTGGCGCACAGCATTGGAACATGCTATAAGTAATATTGTTGAGGTATTCCCTCAAATTTTCTGAAGTGCTCATGATTTGCTCTTTCTGAGCTCTACATTATTCAGCACTTTTTTCTCTTTGTGATTAATTATATTTGCAATACTTCAAATTATGTTCGACGTAAAACACGGTTCTGAAATGTCCTCTTCAAATTTGGAGTTCTAAATTGGCCTCCAATTTGGAGCCCAGTTAAATGATGCATACACGAAGGACGCAGTACATTAAGCAAACAATCCCGCAAATCTCACAAATTATAATGTCATTATTCATTATAGTTCGCTCATAAGGGTAGGAAATTATGTTTTTATATAGGCTCGACACGTGTAGCAAGACTCCTTATAATTACAACTAAGAAAAGAAACAAGAAAATGAAGCAAATAAATATAGATGCGCCTATTCCCGCACCCTTAAGTTCCTCTCCACACATTATTAATATATTTAACATATAAAGAGAAAAATACCCTCCTCTTCTTTAAAATATAATATGGTTTTAAAACATAAAACATTTTAGGTAAAATAAAATATACACTTTAAGATAAAATATAATTTTACTATTATTGTCGTTATTTCGATTTTTAACTTTAACGCATTACTAATTATTTTAATTAGACTATAATACATTTTTATGAATTTATTAGACTTTACTATATTTTTCGTCACCAAATATGAAACTTTTTCTAGTAAAAGTGATATTGGTGACATTTAAACAGTTTTTAACACAAAAAGCTTATAATAAAAAACAGTTTTTTAACAAACAAAAAAAATAGTTTTTAACAAAATAAAAAACAGTTTTAACGAGATTTTTTTTTAACAAAATAAAAATTGTTTATAACAAAGAATAGTTTAAAAAAAACAACTTCTAACAAAACAAAACTGTTTTTAACAAGAGAAAAACAGTTTATAACAAAGAAAAAAATCTGTAAAAAAATCAGTTTTAAAGAATAAAAATACTTAAAAAAAGTTTTTGGAAAAATAAAAACACTTTAGGGAAAAAATCAGTTTTTATCAAAAAATCTGTTTTGAAAAAATAAAAATACTTTTTCAAAAATATTTTTTCAACAAAATAAAAAACAGTATTAATACTAAAACTTTCCGTGGAGAAATTTTCATATTTAGCAAAAATGTACCAAAATATAACAAACTGACTAATTTGTAGTAAAGTCTAAAATAAAAAAAATATTATGGGTTAGAGTAAAAAAATCCAAATAATAATATTAATAACAACAATAATTATAATAATAACCATACATGTAAAACAAAATATTTTTAATCCTATTTTTATTTTGTTAAAAACTGTTTTATATTCAAAAGATGTTTTTTTTGTCGTTAAAAAGGTATTTTTTTTATTATAAGCTTTTTTAACCCCTAAAAACTATTCTTTATGATTTTTTTAAAGATATAAATTGTTTTTTAAAAACAATTGTTTTATAAGCAGTTTTATTTTGTTACAAATAGTCTAATTAAAATAATTAGTAATGTGTTAAAGTAAAAAAAAAATAATAATATTATATTTTATTTTGAAGTGTAAATTTATCTTACCTAAAATGTTTTATGTTTTAAAATCATATTATATTTTAAAGGTGGAGAGGGTATTTTTGTCTTAGTATATTAGATATATAAATAGGGTGTGGGAATAACCATCCTAAAGCTACCCGAATACTATTAAGTCCCGTGTCAGGAAATTAGTGCCTTGTACAACAATATATAAGGTACTAAGGGCACTCCACCTATTGCCAATTGGTTTTGGATTGGATGCACCAAACATGGTATTAGAGCAAGTTATACATGACCAAAAGGCCGATATACTCTAGGGGTGGACATCGAAACCTATCAAATCGAAGAACCGAACCAAACCGCTAGATTTGGTTTGTTTTTTTTCTCACCATTGGGAGGTTCTCATTTCAAGAAACAGATTATATAGGTTTGGTTCTTGGTTTTACTACTAACCTAAACCAAACCGAGAACCGAACCGATGTAGGAACTGATATAAAACCAAACCTAAACCTACTCTGTAAAGGAACCACACATTTATCTTTTTGTATATACAATTATATATCAAAATTTGTATATGGACTTCTTATGTAATAAATAAAGTTGTACAAGGGTGTCTTTGTTGGTATTCAAGTTAGGGTTAGTCGGTGTTGTAAACAAAATTTAATTGCATAAACTCTCTGTCACTCCTCACTAATCACTTCATCTCTTTCGTCGATTCTATACCTCTCAGTTCTCGCGACCACGACGTCCTCACAGCTCGGTAACTAATCATGCAAAACAAGACATCGTTTGGGAGGACATGGTTGCTTGCTGCTATTGGAGAAATTAGTTTCTTGTGTTCTTTTGATGTTTAGCGCGCTTGAGATACACTGGTTTTGTACTCTTGACATTTAAACAGCTTTTTATGGTTGGCATTTAAAATTTGGATGTAATGTCATCTTTAACTCATACATATGTGCTTAAATTTAGAACAATATGTTTGGTTTAGTATTTTGTAATTGATTGTTAAAAATTGATAAAATTGTGAACCAACCCAAGCAACTGGAACAAAAACCGAACCGCAAACTAAACCGAATCATGATTGGTTTGGTTATTGTTCCAAAATGAACATAACTACATACGTTATGGTTAAGCTCAAGTCATGCCACACGTGAGGAGGAGTTTGAGAATATATAGTCCCATATCGGGAAATTAAAGCCTTGTATCACAATATATCAGATTTTAGGGTCACTCCACCTATTGCCAATTGGTTTTTGGTTGAGTGATTCAGAATATAACTACTAATAATACTAAATCTAATTAAATAACAAAACAAAAAATAGAAGGTAATAATCTCGGTCCCCTTGCTTTCTTTATGCACATCATTTATATTTTTAAAAAATTATTTAGTTGAATTTTACTTTTCTAATTTATAAGTTGATATCGAGGATTATGCCAGACATGGCTACCGCCTACAAAACAATCATGTTATCCAGCAGATTTCTTCTAAGCATATAACTTTTTGTACCCTGGCATGTATTCAGATTTCAAATGCTGATGGAAGGTTACTTAGCTTCCTAAAGGATATAAGGGTTCGCAGCACTGAAGAGTTCTTGGGTTTCACACTTGAATTTCTTTTTGACTGTAATCCTTACTTCAAGAATTCATTATTGTCAAAAACATATCATTTTCTCGAGAAGCGGAAAAAGTTCTACATTACCAAAGCTACTGGGTAGCTCACTACCAATTAAACTTTCGTTTGTACCAATTATACCTCAGTTTTACATTTTGGATATTCAAGAGTTTTCTTGTTTCAGGACGGAGATTGAGTGGTACCCTGGACAAAATACCATGAAAACCATTCAAAGGATGAGGCCTAGGCGGGGTTCACAGGACCCAAAGCCTGTAATTAAATATGAATTCTGTGAAAGCTTCTTTCGTTTTTTCAAGACACGTGAAGGATCGGATTGTTTAGTTAAAGATGAGAATCAGACTGGCAAATCAACAAGGGAAACTGGCGATGATGTTGGCAGTGATGATGATGGTAGATTGGGTGGAGAGGATGTCTCAAGTGAAGATGATGATCAAGACACTGACAGCTGTGATTTTGATGAAGTAGAGGAGGAGTTTGTAATCTCTCTCTCTCTCTCTCTCTCTCTCTCTCTCATTACTTTTCTTTCAATTAGGCTCCGTTTGGTTGTCCCAAAATTGTAAATTGGCTTATTAGTAAATTGATCCATTTACATATTGACCCATTAATTGTGTTTGGTTTCATTAATGAAATGATTTATTAATTGTCCCATTTTAACTCATGTCTAAAATCTGAAATTGGATCATTTCACAAAAAACGTGAAATGCATCCATTTGAAATAGGAGTCACATAAAGTGCATTCTCCTCTCTCTCTTTTCCCTCCCTTCCCCCCTCTCCCTCCCCCTCCCCCTCTCTTAATTAATTTTATCTTTTTTTCTTATAGAACCTTAACATCAATTTCAGATTACCAAACATTACGTAAAAATGGATTTAAACTCATTTCAAATCCACTCATTCACAATTCACTAATTCATAATGAACTAATTTACATAATCAAATATTTTGTGCAACCAAACAGGGCCTTAGTGTTTACTGTTATCAGAATAAATGAAGATGGGCATGATTGAGTTTAAGTCAACAATGCCTAACTTATGGTGGCATTTTGATGTAAATATGTGTTTTGTATGCTGGTCAGAAGCTCCTTATTGTGTATTTGATCTGGGCAAAATTGGGTGATTTATATAATTCCAAGGTGCTATTTAGGAAATAGAAATTTGGCCATGTGGTGCGATGTTCAGGAAAGATAAATGGGACATACTCGTGATTAGCCAGATCTCGTTATTCACATTAATATGAACATAACTTTTCGTAAGTAGTTTAGTCAGCATATCACATGACAAACTCAGGATTTGTAGCTACCTTGAACTAAAGGACAATCAACCTATATAAATATTTCAGAAGTGCCGCCGACACTACATTCTGGATGGAAATTCTGGCTGAAGTTTCTGTTCTAAATCGTATTGCTTTGATGCTATTTAGCTTTTATTTTAGGGTTAGATTTTGATTTTGATCCATCAGGTTACATATGGATTTCTCTACATGTTTTGTCTTCATCTTTTAATTTACATACCATAAATTTAATTGATTCTATCTGTAGTATGGGTACTTCGGGTACCCCCCTCGGCCCATGCGGGAGGAGGGAGGGGCTTCTCCCTCTAAGATGTATGAATTAAAGCAAATCAATGCAAGGGGTCACTCAGTGCTCGACAACGTTCCTTTGACAAAGTTGTGGGCAGATAAGTGGGATGTGGTACGTAGCTTTGGCCGGTAGGTAATACAATGAGAGTAGGCTTAGTTGGTTCACTACTTCAAATTATGGGGACTTTAGAACTCTTGTTTAGGCTCTCTTAATAATATAATCACTTCTTAGTTAAGCATTATGTACTCCATCAATATAGAAGGGTTCACTAGGAATGTATGCAGTATATAACTCTATATAATATATTATTAATAAAATTTGTAAACAAGTTATGTATATATGTATTGGTTGAGAACTGATTTTCTTCGCTAAAATAATAAATGCTAAAATTGGGAACGCCACTTTCAGAGATCTAGATTGTGTGGTTCGCCATGTTTCGAGTCGTGAAACCTCGGATCGTGGTACGGAGGGGGTGTAGTGATATCATCATAACTATGGTTCCCGGATACCTGGCTTGAGAGATTCATCGTTGAACCAAATAACTCATTTAAGGATTTATGGGTATCGGCTTGCGGGCTAGAAGTAGCCTAGAATTTTGAAAGTCATAATCATTCGAAGTATTAGAGGGAGAGAGATTGTCTTTGATTATTACTCATGGTCATTCAGGTAGGATCTTTTGAGGCATTAAATTATAAGGCAAGAAGGACTAGCCAGTCACATTATAGTCACTAGTATTTCCGACATCTGGGTCATCATTATACCAAGGACCAAACTTGTAAAGGACTTGATTGGTGGTTGATCCGTGTTGACAAAATGTCCTTTTAGGCCCTAAAGGAAGGGGCTCGCCACCTTATCTGTTTTGGTAGCTTGAAGAGGTCCTCTCCTCGTTAATGAGGGTCGATTACTCATTAATTAGGAGTCGACATTAATGGCCTGAACCCTTGTATAAGGCATTGGATTCATTAATTCAATAACACCAATATCACCTTTTGACTTGTGTTGTTCGCTAGTACCAATTATTCTACTTATTGTTATCTGATGTATCATGATCGCTAGTATTACAACCATCTCATTAAAGGCAAACATCGTTCGTTTTTATATGAAATGGAATGCATCAGTCTGGGAAAAGACACGATTGTAAGGAGTGTATAAACCCATCCCTGAACCCTTCACATACTCAATCGAATTTAACTCAAGGGGCATTCATCGGCCCAGGTTCACAAATGAGACCGCAGTCCAGGGAAACGAACTCCAAAATGTCCCTGGTTCTCTTTGGGTGTCGATAGAGACTCTACTCACCTCGACCTTATTTATTGTCTTTGCCTGTCTACGACCTACTTCCCTGTCCAATTATAGGGTAACCCCTGTCAAACTCTCTTGTCTTGACCGAGCTCTGGACAGGATGCAAGCCCAGAACTAGCCAACCTCCCATCGGAAGGGCAGAGCAGAGGATGAGTCGCACTAACCTGCACTATCCCACCAGCTCTTTTCCTCGGTCTAAAACATGAAAAACTCTTTTATTCTACCTAAAGCACGAGGAAGAAGGAAAGAGGCAAGCCCAAGATGCTGTGACTTGGCGAACCACAAATGCCATGACCGCGTCACTCATAGTTAGTATGAGGCACAAGATGGGGTTTGCCTCGTGCATGCGGTCATAAGGTAGGAGTTAGAGCTCCCGATCGTCAAACAACAAGGCTATTCAATTAAATGGTAAGTATTTAACACAAACAAGTTACATCTTTTAGGTTTTAAAGATCAAAACCCTAACCTTAACCCAGAAGCCTCTTGAACACGAAGAATAACTCAAGAACTTTAAAAACCCTCAACCCAAAATAGCCACAATGCAAAGGAAAAGAGTAGAGAATCACTAGCTATTAATTAATTTCCAGAGTGAGAACAGATTTAACTAATATTCAATTAGGGCTCATCGCATTCAAGGATCCATGGAATCCAGAGTTTAAATGAAAGATGAACTAAACAGACTTTAAATCTGACCCCTGGTCAGAGGCCTTCGGCTAAGACCTATGCGGTCCATGACTCAAAGACGAATTCATATAAACCCTACTGCCTAGATAGTCTGCAGCCTCACATTCATCTACTCTTTCCCTGGACCTACACTCTATATATAGGATTTTCAAAGGAAATAAGATGAAGTTTCTAATGAAGGTGTCAGCTAGCGAAGTCTTGTACGACGGACATGGGAGCAAAGGATGCCTTCGTTACAGCGAGGGCGAGTACCACTGCTGTGTAATTAAAAGGAAAAGAATAATTATGTAATATATAAATCATATTAGCTCGCATTGTATTTTGTGTTTTCTCTCGAAACATATAACTTGCTGCATTTAATTTGTCATATGACCCTTTGAACTCTTGGTTCTAATTTCATTATTCGTATTTACAATGATAAAACAGATGGAATGGGAGGATGACTGCAAAATTGGGTATGCTTTGTTCTTTAAAGCAACAAATCGCGATCTTATTCTCATTACTACTACTGCTATTACTACTATTTTTTTTGGATCTTCAGGTGCATTCTGAGTTCTGAAGTCATACCACAGGCCATTCTTTGGTATATGGAAGAGGTTCAACGTTATAGACATCCCTATGGATCAGATGATGAGGTTTTGGATGGTAAATGGGGAGATTTGTCAAGTGATGCGGATGATAAATCTGTCTTCGATGAAGATTATGTTGGCGAAGAGGAAGATTGGTCAAGCGGTATGTATGAAAAATGTGTTGGTGAAATAGCTGGAAGTTTTCCATCAAAACCCAAAGAGAAAGAGGGGCACAAATATGGTGGAGTTCTGAAATTCTTTAATGATCTGAAAGGTTACGGGTTCATTATCCCCTGCAACGGAGGCCACGATATCTTTGTGCACCGAACCTCGATCCACCAGACTCTTGTGAAGGGTGATGCAGTTGAATACAGGCTGGAAATCGACGACCATGGGAGGCCAAAAGCTGTTGATGTGAAGAAGATGAATAGATCACACATCTAGAGGCAGCGGCAGGGAAAGTAGTCAAGGCATTACATTTATTTCCGCCACTTCTCGTTGATGTGGTAGAGGATATGGGGTCCTTTTGAGTTAGGTTATTATTGTTCATAAATTATGAATTAAATTGCAAGTCATTTCTAGACAACAAAGATTTCATAATTTAATATATAATTTATATATTGTGTTGAGAACAATCTCTTCCAAATGTCTTTCACAGTTGTCAATGGTAGTTTTGTGCAAAAATTAAAATAATGGATGACAAGGATATAAATTTACATACTTTGAGGTAAATAATTTTTTTTTTTTTACGTTAACAGATTACTAATTTTTGATTTTAGACTTCAATGTACCTGAATCTTATTAGACTTTAGCACATCTTCAGTCGCTAAATGACACCAAAGATCACTTCTAGTGGCAATATTTTCATATATAGCGACGGAAAATGTTTTAAAGTTTAATAAACTGATTAAGTTGTACTAAAGTCTAAAACCGAAAATTAGTAATGTATTAACCTCAAAAAACCCCATACTATATTGGCATGTTTTTGATCATTTATCCTTGGGTGAGTCTTTTTTTTCAAAATCATCCTTTCAGTTTGAACTGTGAAGTCGTTTGCGTAATTCACTTTTTTACCAATATATGGGCTAAGCCATAATTCATATTATTTGTCATCTAAAAAATAAGAGTCCATTTATGAATTTTAAGGTGTATTATTATTTATTGGGTGAAATTTTATAATTTTTTTTTCTATTTATGATTTACTCAAGCATTTCATTCATTAACTCTGTTTTTATTTGTTTGAACCTACCAATAGTATTAGTTGGTTGAAATTGACTTACTGGATTTCTAGTTGATGTGTCCTAAGCCTTGAATAGGCCTACACTTATTTATTTATAAACAGCCTAAGTTTATGTTATCACATGCAATTTGTTTTGTCTCAAGTCTTGACCAGATCAGCTCACAGATGCGGAGAGAGTGACACTTAGGTGCCCAGAAAATTTCTAAATACGGTAGTGTTAGTGAGAAAAACTTTGGGTTCTTTTTAAGAGCATCCTAGTGCAAAGGGGACACTGTTCGTAGGGTCTTTAACAAGGGGCAAGCCCCCCTTTGGTTAAGACATGAAAGTTAAATACATATTTTATACTGTCAAAAATATTATCAACAAAATAAAATAATAACCTCGTATCATGTCTACTTGGAATAAATAATCATTTGTCTTCGCTTCCCTCATCGGTATGATTCAGCTCTGGTTTCAGTTGTGGTCTTAGTTTTATAATTTAGTTACAGAACCAAACCATCCGGTTCAATAATTTTTACTACCGTAACTAAACCAAAAATTCCGCCAAATTCAACCCATGAAGATCAATTTTTTTAAACATTTATTTTACAATGAGTTGGGGTTGTTCTTAGGTAGGGGTGATAATTTTTTACAAGTTGATGTTATTGACACCCAAAAAATTCATTCATAATACATACAAGATGAAATAAATTGCTAACACCATACTTTTCTTGCTTCATTTTGTCACCAAGGGGTACAAACGTATTTAAAGTGATTTTTTTCAATTCTCAACTCTCTCTCTCTCTCTCTCTCTCTCTTCGCAAAACTCACGTTCTCTCGCCATAAAATCCATGGTCTTTCAAGAGTGTCAAACCACCACAAACCCGCAAGAGAATTAAACGACTGTGTAAGGTACTCATCCTATTCATTATTGGTAGTTTGCTAGGGTTTCACAACAAATTGGCTTATGTTTTCCATTTTGAGAATCCACAAATGCATTTAAGCTTACAAAAAGGTGTTTTATTGTTCAAAAATATTATATAACCATAAAAATGTGATATACAAACGAAATGTAACGCCATGCAAAGTTTTTTCATACATTTGAAAATTTGCAACTTTGAAATCCTAATAATGAAACTGATTAGTATGACTCGAGATCCTTATCCCGAGTCGTACCTTGTTTAGAAATATTACCAAATTTTCATTTGAGGTCCATATAACTATTAGTTAAGGTATGACTTGGGTTCTAGATGATGATCCTCAATGCTATGACCCGAGGCCTTTATCTCGAGTCATACCTTATTTTAAAAATTGTGATTTTTTTTATTTGGGGTCTATATGACGATCTTTTGTCGATGTAATCGAGGTAATTATCCTGAGAAAAGATAAAACATTTGTGCATTGTATAATGGACGTGTATAATTAACTAATTGAATCGAATCAGGGATCAAAACCCGAATATGGTATATATATTTCTTTACAAGAATCCCAAATTTCAAGCTTATTCTCGGCACTAGTGACTCGAATATGGCATATATGGTTGTTGTACCTACAATTTATGTCACCTTCCTTACTTAATTGTTCTTTTATCTCAGGTAAACAAATTGAATTCAAATAATTTATATAAAAAGGAAAGAAGGATTACAATCACTACTTTCGAGAGGAGGCGACAGGCATAACTCAACGCTTTAATGGAAGGGAAAACATCCCTGAGGCTAGTAGTGTGCAGGAACCTAATCGAGGAGCGGGGTCAACCTAAAAATATCCCCGAGGCTTGTAGTAATGATGGGCAGACTAAAACTGAAAGGGTGGATGCTCAAGTCACCGAGGCAGAGCCATCCAGTAAAGGAAAGTCGGCAGTGGAGATGCCTTAAGATTATGGTACCCCCGAGGATATTTTGTTGCTAAAGAACTTCATTAACCCTATTGTATATGCGGTATGAACTGGTTCCATGGTAAAATACTTGATTGTATTCATACACTTTTGCAACTAAAATCAATGTTTTTAATGTAGGTTGAACATGGACTATTACTCTGCATGAACCACTAAACAAAAATCAATGAGTGTCCAATGGAGAAACTTTTAAAGGAGTACAAGAAAGGGTGGAGAAGTCTGGGCTTATGGTGTTATATAAATTATTCCTTAATTTCAGCATTTGTCTAGCGGTGGTAGTCTGAGACTAACAGTTTCATATGCCATTCACAGAGATGATGATCATCTTCAGTATGTGGAGATTGTTGGAAATTAATGTTACGTAACGAAATTAATTATTTAATTTCAATTTTATTAAACTTCGAATTTCCCATAATTGTGGTCTTGATAAATATTAGATAATTAATTAGGAATGTGATAAATAAAGATATTAAAAGATTTGGGTGAACCTTATCCGTTAGTCACATGATGGTTAGTGGCATTAGTGGGAGACTTGGAAAGAGTCCCACCTCTGCTAGGATTCCGGCCCTCTTCCCCTTATAAATAGAGACATCTACACCATCTAGAGTCATCTCAATACACACTGTTTCTAAGGAGGGAGAGAAAATCCAAAATCCGTTTTTCTCATTCCGGGCTGTTTAAGAAAGGAATTAAAGGAGCATTCAAGTCACTTTAATCCGTTCAACAACGATGGATAAATGTCAGTTTTTAAATCGTATTTTTTAAGGAATTATCGATTTTGTGAAAACATGAAGATCTAAGATCCTTTTATTAAGAACAATTGTATGTTAAACTTTAATCATATTAATGTGTTCATGATTAATATTAGGGTGTTCTTAAGAATGATTTTACATGTGGTATCAGAGCTAAAGTTTAAGATCTCATGATTTTCCTTATTGATGTTCGTCTATAATGATATATGTGCCTGAGACTTTCTGCGACATTTTATTTATGTCACTAAATTGTTTTTGTGCCTGAGACCTTCTGCGACGTCTTATTTCTGTCAGTAAATCTGCTATTAACGTGTGTCTGAGATTTTCTGTGACGTTTTTCTTCTGTCGCCAATACTCACTGGTGAGAATGAAAGGTCAAAACTTGCTCGGAATTTTACGAAACTAACATGGTCGACTGGAAACATCAAAATAAACAAAACCCATTGTAAACAATGGGCACCACCTTACTTTTGCGTTTTGACGTCGTTAAGGCCCTCAAAACCCCATTTTTGCCATTTTAGGAAATAATCTCGAGGATTATAACTCTTTACAGAAAATTAATATTAACGTTCCGCAAAAAGTTTTGATTTTCTGGCATGTTTTACTTCAATTCCATGGTGAAAACTCATTTTTGCCATTTTTGGCAAAATTCATGTATTACGTGTTTTTATACCTGGGCAATTATGTTTTTGAGGCATTCGAGCTACTATTGGTATCTTTGTGATTACTGATAGATTACATATTATAGTTAATATTAATGTATGATTAACTATATTTAAGTTGAGACATGTAAACAATTATTCATTTGAGTTAAGTCAAAGGCCAAACACAAGCTGAGACTGCATGTACGAATAATATACTTACATTCATTAAAGACTTATTCTAATGTTAGTTGTAAAATTGGATTGAGGCGCAACACATGCTAATATCTGAATTGAACAACATTAGAACCAGTTTTGTAAAAACAGAATAGTTGACATTAAGTCCATTAATCATGGTATTAAATGAATTAGGCAACAAACACAGATGCCAAAATTATGGGACCATGATAAATGAATTATAGGGTAATATATCTTTACAATCTGAATATTATGTGATGATTAACACAAATTCCGTGATATTCGGAATGTAGATGAAATATACCAAAATTTTAGTCAACAATTCAATATTCGACCCTTGCAATTTTTGTTGTGTGTGAAAATTTAATCAGTGAACATTGTTATTAATTTCAGTTCCCCTAAACCTGTATTCGCAAGCTCAGTCCTATTCCAAATTTGATGGAACTAATTTTTCTGAATGGAATGAGCAAATTGAGTTCAACCTAGGGGTTCTTGACCTGGACATGGCAATTATGTGTGATGAACCCGCTGTTATTACTGATATCAGTAGCGAGGATGAAATTGCTGTCCATGAAGCATGGTCTCGATCCAATAGGTTGGCCCTAATGTTTATGCGAATGTGTGTTGCTGCTAACATTAAGACCTCCCTACCTGAAACTAAGAAAGCGAAAGAGTATTTGAACAACATTAAGGAACGCTTTCGCACTGCTGATAAATCCCTTGCTGGGAAACTGATGGCTGACCTGACCACTATGAGGTTCGATGGTACTCGAACCATGAATGAGCACATTATAGAAATGACCAATCTGGCTGCTAGACTTAGAGTTTTGGGCATGACAATGGACGAGTCTTTTCTCGTCCAATTCGTCCTAAACTCCCTACCTCCTGAGTATGGGACTTTCCAAATCAATTACAACACTATAAAAGATAAGTGGAATGTAAATGATTTGCAAAGCATGTTGGTACAGGAGGAAGGAAGGCTTAAGCAACAGAATGGCCATGTGACTAAAGGACAGGTGGAAAATCTTACAGTCAAAGGAGCTGGTTCTAAGAAGAAGTTCGGCAAGGGCATTAAGAAAGGTCCTGGGCCGTCTCATCAAGCTGAACCATCAACTGCTGCTGTGAAGAAGGAAAAGAACGACAAGTGTCACTTCTGTAAAAAGAAGGGCCATTTCCAGAGGGATTGTCATAAACGAAAGGCCTGGTTCGAGAAAAAGGGTAAACCCTTTATTTATGTTTGTTTCGAATCAAACTTTATTAATGTTCCTTCTAACACTTGGTGGATTGATTCTGGTTCTATGTGTCATGTTTCTAATTCGATACAGGGCTTCATTTCGATCCGCAAAATAAATCCAAATGAGCATTTTCTCTACATGGGCAATAAGGCAAAGGCTAAAATAGAAGCTGTTGGAGTCTTTCGCCTGATTTTAAGCACTGGATTTATTTTAGATTTGCAAGAAACCTTTTATGTTCCCACAGTTTCTAGGAATTTAATTTCTGTTTCTAAACTCGCTTTAGATGGTTTTGCAATTGAATTTAAGAACAATGGTTTTGGTTTGATTAAAAATTCTAATAATGTTGGTTCTGGATTTTTATTAGATGGTTTATATCGATTGAATCTTGAAATGAATTTTTCTGAAACTCTTGTGGCCCTGCATCCTAATGTTGGTACGAAACGTACACTTGATGATGAAAAATCTGCTTATTTGTGGCATAAAAGATTAGGGCACATATCCAGGCCGAGAATTGAAAGGCTCATTAAAGATGGAATACTCCATAACCTGGATTGGGCCAATTATGATGTATGTGTGGACTGTATTAAAGGAAAACAGACCAAACATACAAAGAAAGGAGCCACAAGAAGCACCCAGCTACTTGAAATAATACATACAGACATATGTGGACCTTTTGATATTCCATCCATTGGTGGAGAGAAATACTTCATCACCTTTATAGATGATTTTTTACGTTATTGCATTTTGTACATGTTGCATGATAAATCTCAATCTGTGAACGTCGTTGAAATATACATTAATGAGGTTGAGAGGCAACTAGGCAAAAAGGTGAAAATTATTAGATCAGACAGAGGTGGTGAATATTATGGTAGATATGATGAGTCAGGGCAATGCCCAGGCCCATTTGCTAAACTCCTTGAGAAATTAGGTATTTGCGCCCAATACACAATGTCAGGATCACCTTGGCAGAATGGTGTAGCTGAAAGGCGTAATCGTACCCTTATAGAAATGGTTAGGAGTATGATAAGTAGGACACAATTGCCTACATTTTTGTGGACACATGCATTAAGGACCGCTGTACACATCTTTAATAGGGTTCCTAGTAAGTCAGTTTCAAAAACCCCTTTTGAACTGTGGAAAGGATGGAAACCCAATTTAAGGTATTTACGTGTGTGGGGCTGCCCAGCGGAAGCTAGAATCTATAACCCTCATGAAAAGAAATTGGATCCTCGGACATTATCTTGTCATTTCATCCTCGCTACTAAAAAAGTCGAAGGGATATAGATTCTACTGTCCAAATCATACAACTAGAATCATAGAAACTGGAAATGCTAAATTCATTGAAGAAGGTGAAGTAAGTGGGAGTATAAAAGAGAGGGAGGTAATCATTCAAGAATTCAGGGTACAAATTCCTATACCCAGAGTTCATAACATACCTGTTGTTCCTAATAAAGTTATTGCACCGGTCTTTGACCCAATCAATAACAATGAACAACAAGTGAATGATCAACCGACTGAACAACCACATAATGAGATTGTAACCGATGAAACTTTTGAAGCACCATAGGAAATGCCATTAAGAAGATCTCAAAGAGAAAGGAGATCGGCAATTCCGGATGATTATGTGGTATACCTTCAAGTGACCGAATTTAACATAGGAGATATTAATGATCCAGTTTCTTATGAAAAGGCTGTAACTAGTGATGATTCAGATAAATGGGTCTATGCCATGAATGAAGAAATAAAATCTATGAATGACAATAAAGTTTGGGAGTTGGTCGAATTGCCAGAAGGACAAAAACGAGTTGGGTGCAAGTGGATCTTTAAGACCAAACTTGACTCACAAGGCAATATCGAACGACATAAAGCTAGACTTGTTGCCAAAGGTTTTAATCAACGAGAAGGCATTGATTATAATGAGACCTTCTCTCCAGTTTCAAATAAGGACTCACTAAGAATCATATTAGCGTTGGTGGCTCATTATGATTTGGAGTTACACCAAATGGACGTAAAAATAGCTTTTTTAAATGGGAGTTTAGAAGAAGAAGTCTACATGGCACAACCACAAGGCTTCATAAAGGAAGGAAAAGAAAACATGGTCTGTATGTTAAAGAAGTCAATATATGGTCTAAAGTAAGCTTCTCGTCAATGGTACATTAAGTTTCACGATACCATTACATCCTTTGGGTTTAAGGAAAACACTGTTGATCGGTGTATATACCTGAAGATCAGTGGGAGTAAGTTTGTATTTTTAGTACTATATGTTGATGACTTACTTATCGCCAGCAGTGATCTTGGTTTATTAAGTGAAACCAAGAAGTACCTTTCTAAAAACTTTGAAATGAAAGATTTAGGTGAGGCATCCTTCGTGATCGGGATAGAAATATCTCGGGATAGATCACGAGGAACATTGGGACTGTCTCAGAAAGCTTACATTAATAAAGTTTTAGAAAGATTTAGCATGCAAAGTTGTAATCCCGTTAATGTTCCACTTCAAAAAGGGGATAAGTTCGGCTTAAGTCAATGCCCTGGAAGTGATTTAGAAAGGGAGCACATGAAAGGCATGCCTTATGCTTCGCTCGTAGGGAGCTTGTTATATGCACAAGTCTGCACTAGACCGGACATCAGTTTTGCTGTTGGGATGCTAGGCAGATATGTAATCCAGGGATTTACCATTGGAAAGCTGCAAAGAAAGTGCTGAGGTACCTGCAAGGGACCAAGGATTACATGCTCACATATCGGAAGACTGATCACCTTGAGGTGATTGGTTATTCAGACTCAGATTTTGGGGGATGCCTTGACAGTAAAAAGAGCACTTCAGGTTATGTCTTCCTTATGGCTGGAGGAGCCGTTTCATGGAAAAGTGCTAAGCAAAGTGTCATTGCATCATCTACTATGGAGGCTGAATACGTAGCTTGCTTCGAAGCTACAAATCATGGATTATGGTTGCAAAACTTTATTTCAGGACTTAGAATTATGGAGTCAATATCTAAGCCGCTGAAAATTCACTGTGATAATGTCGCAGCAATCTTCTTCTCGAAGAACGATAGGTATACTAAGGCTGCTAAGCATATTGAGATGAAATACCTATCAGTTAAAGAAGAAGTTCAGAAATAAAGAGTGTCAATTGATCACATCAGTACGCGTGATAACATAGCAGATCCTCTTACGAAAGGACTATCTCCGAAGACCTTTATGGAACATGTCAAAGAGATGGGTCTCGATTAGTTAGACTATGATTGCTATTTTGGCTTACTTATTTGACACCATTACTTGAATTCAATAAAAGTGTTTCTGATTTCAATTATTTCTGTCTTTTGAGAAAGCATGCATATAATTATGAATTATTGTTGACAGAAATAGTCCTTGTTGAAAGGACATTATGAGGCCATTATGATACCCAATATTAAAGGCTCAGTTGAATGAAACATTGGTGTTGTGGTACATGGAAGGAACCATGCTCTTGAATAGCATGGAACCACCATGACTCGCATCCGTGAATCATTTGATTTAGCAAACTGAATTTATCAATAATTGTGTACCTTATGATACCTAATTTAATTATACGAATTATTAAGACCAAGTGGGAGACTGTTGGAAATTAATGTTACGTAACGAAATTAATTATTTAATTTCAATTTTATTAAATTCCGAATTTCCCATAATTGTGGTCTTGATAAATATTAGATAATTAATTAGGAATGTGATAAATAAAGATATTAAAAGATTTGGGTGAACCTTATCCGTTAGTCACATGATGGTTAGTGGCATTAGTGGGAGACTTGGAAAGAGTCCCACCTCTGCTAGGATTCCGGCCCTCTTCCCCTTATAAATAGAGACCTCTACACCATCTAGAGTCATCTCAATACACACTATTTCTAAGGAGGGAGAGAAAATCCGAAATCCGTTTTTCTTATTCCGGGCTGTTTAAGAAAGGAATTAAAGGAGCATTCAAGTCACTTTAATCCGTTCAACAACGATGGATAAAGGTCAGTTTTTAAAACGTATTTTTTAAGGAATTATCGATTTTTTGAAAACATGAAGATCTAAGATCCTTTTATTAAGAACAATTGTATATTAAACTTTAATCATATTAATGTGTTCATGATTAATATTAGGGTGTTCTTAAGAATGATTTTACAGAGATGATAATGGAAGGGAATTGTTGCCCGACAAGGTTGTGGATATATTGGTTGAATATTTGGTAGTAAACAAGGAAGAAACGAAACCAGAGTGTCAACCATCATATGATATAAAGCTGAATTAAATAGCTGCTATGCTTGAGAAGAAGGCCAAAGATGACGATGCCCTAGTGGAATTGTTGGATTGTTGTGCAATATTTATTATACGTCATTTATTGCACCGTCTTTTCTGACAAGATGAATAAAAAAAATTTGTCCACAATCTTTGACTCCTATATAATTTGGAGAAGTCTGGGGGGATTTCATGGGGCATGGGGATCCTATCCCATTTATACTGACAACTTGGATAAGGATCGAGATCAAATGTGAAGCAAACGAGTGGTTATCTCTCTCTATTACAAGTAAACACAAGCATTATCATTATTGCTATCTCAATGATTGCATATTTTATGAGACGTGTTAAATAATTTGTGTATTGTTCATGAATTTGTGGATTTATGATTATTTTAGCAGACTTACGTCATGCTTGAATATGGAATTTAACAATACAATGGTAAGGAAAGGATTGCTCGGTGGGCATTGCAATCGATATCTCAAAAGAATGCGGTTCTACAACTCTATGAATACCGAGAGCAACTTGATGACTTGGCAGCCAATATTGTAAGTATTTTATTTATTCATAGGTTACTAATATTGGGACTTTACTCATGATTTATATTTGTTTGCAAGTTAGATGGGACTCGTATAGGGACGAGAGAGATGGGTACCCATTCCATGAAGTCGCGTTTAACAATGGTATAATAATTTTATTTGATGTTGAGGAGCTATGCTGCTCACTACAACAAATCTGTCGAATTCTCACGGTCATTGACCTTGACAAGTTACTTGTCAAGGTCAATGACCGTGATAATTTTGGGGGTGACAATTTTCGTTGTCATGGTCATTGACGACTTGTCACGGTCATGCCATGGTCCTTGACCTTGACAAGTTTTGTCATGGTTCAGGACCGTGACAAACCCGTGACAATGTTCAAAAAATTGTCATGATCATTGACCGTGATAATCCCGTGACAACAATCCTTTGTCACGGACTAGTCACGATCAATGATCGTGACAATTCTGGGTAGAATTGAAAAAAAAATTGCTGGGCAGTTTGGCCACTGTCCAACAGTATATTTGTACCTTTTATAGCAACGTTGTACCTATTCAAGATCATATATCCAAATAAAATAGAGATAATACAAATATACATTCAAAATAGAGACAATATGCATCACGATATAAACCAAATATAATTCAAATGTACCAACTTAAAAACAATTCAACTCAAATATTGTCACAACATGTCTTGGGTAAGGTTAAATCTGAGGAGGTGAGTACGCCACACGATATACGAATTGACACACCCACTGTTATACATCGTGTCGCATTGTTCGCGCAACCACAATGGAGAGTTCTCCTTCCCAGGTATCACATGCGTGACGAGCACCTTGGAATCGATGTCTTGAAGCTCACGTCCATGAACTAGTCCACCCTGGACAATATTCGGGTCCCTCAACCCCCGTCTTATCCGCTGGCCATCAAATATGTCCAGTATAAACACGCTCGGCCAACCAAGTGTCGACATCGGTCGGTCGAAGGGATCCAAATAGGAAAGTGGATCATTAAAGTCCGCACGTGTCGGCGATGAAGCAGCGAGGTCCACATCCTCATCATCCTGCACCTCGTCCTCCCTCACCTCGTCCTCCACCACCTTCTCCTTCCCTTTCGCCTTGCGTTTTTCGCCCAACGAACGCTTCATGAATGAGAACATATCTTGGACCATTACCTCCAAATGGGACAGCTTTGCGTCATGCGAGTCCACCATTCGAGCCAACCCAGTGTCGCTCGTCCCGTCGAAGAGCCACATAAGTATCGAGCCTATGTGGCCTACCCCCAGGGCTAATCCCTGTCCCTTGAAATAAAATAAATAAAATTAGTATCGGCCCCGCAAAGTAAAATAATGCAAAATAATATATTTCTGTAGTTAGAGAAAAATTAAATCTTACCATCATCCTATGCTCCACTTCGGCGTAAGACGCCAGGCTGGAGTAGTGCTTGTCCGTCTTTTTTGCCTGATTTTCCCTCCCCGATTGACGAGATGCCAATAGTCACTCCCCGATCTCATTGTCAACGAATTGTTGCCATTTTGCCAATGAGATCGGCTCCTTCGACGGGACGGATTCACGCATCCGGATAACGGACTCTCGTGTCTTCCCAAAGTAACGGGTCCGCACATTTTTCTTCCATGTCTTCTGTTGCTCCCTCAACTGCTCCAAGACGGAGTCGGGTAGCTTTGGATCCAGGTTGAATTTTTTCTATCCAACAAATACAATGTTAGTTGCGAATAAATATAAAATTAAATTGAAATGGAAATTGAAATATTCATATTCATATAAATATAAATATAAATATAAATATAAACACATTACATGTAGTGCCACCCAAACAGCTAACTTGAGCTCATATGACACCTCCTTCTATCGAAAACGTAACCGTTCAATCGATACTTTTTGTACTCTTGTGCCACAAACAAGGGTCCAGTGGCTAGACGAGCAAGCCTTGATGACGCATCACCCGTCTTTAAGAGCTGAGAATATAGATAAATTAATTATATTAATTGTAAAATTTGAGTGTAATTTAGCATTATATAATGACCATTTTCATTATAATTACCTCTTGTGTCAACCACAGCCTAAATTCGTTGTCTGATTGTACCATTATTTTTCGTTTTTTATTGTTCTCACAGGCTTCATATTTTCTGCATATTACAAAATTAATCATGTATAAAATAATCTAAAGTAATATTCAACATTATAATAATCGAAACTTACTTTTTCCATTCTTTGACATCTTCATGCGTGTCAAATAGATAACGAGCTACTTGTTCATGTTGCAAACTCGTTAATTTCACTTGTTTTCCCATCACATGACCACCATCATCGACGAACTCATTAGTGTCATCAACGCTGGTCGAGTCAGGCATATATTCCTGAGTATATATTGATGACTCCACGGTGATGTATTCCTCTGCAATTGATCCTGCAATGTATTGCGTATTCTTGACGTAATCTTTAAAAACTTTCATCAATCTTTCAAACGGATACATCCACCGATATCTAACTGGACCACAAAGAAGTTCCTCGTCGCATAGGTGTACCAACAAGTGAACACTTATGTCAAAGAATGCTGGGAGAAAGTACTTCTCCAACACACAAATCGCTTCGGTCACCGCCAATTTTGCAACCACTATGTGTTCTCGATTGACTACCTTCTCACACAAGAGTGAGAAGGTAATACTAATTTTCATAATAGCCCTTCGCAAATCTTTGTGCTTGGAGAAGTAGTGCTTAAACAATAAAGGAACCAATTGCATGATCACATGCCAATCGTGGGACTTACACTTATATAAATCATGAGTAGCATAATTCACAATCCTTTGCAAGTTGGACGCAAAATTAGATGGGCCCTTCAAATTATATATTGTTTCTAAAAGCACCTTCCTTTACCCACTCGTCAAAGTAAACGCACCAGGGGGAATTATTGTCCTTCCCCTGCTATCTTCTTTCAACCATAGTTGTGGCTTAAGTTTCAACGATTTAAGGTCTTTTCGTGCCTTTTCTCCATCTTTTGAATGACTCCCCCCCAAGGCAAGTGCCCACAATATGTTCAACGAAGTTCTTCTCTGCATGCATCACATCCAATACATGGCGCACCGGGTTATTCTTCCAATAAGGCAAGTCAAATAAAATTAACCTCCTAGACCATGCCTTTCTTGTCTCAGTTTCATTCCCAGTTGGGGTCTTCTTATGCTTTACATTCTTAAATTTGGAATTCTTACCTGGCATATTAGGGCCACATTCAGAAGATTTACTTTCAATTTCTGAACTCGAAAGTTATCTCGACGGTAGCCTATGTTAAACCCCGCCCGATAAAAAATTGGAACCTTTCTCAAATCTGAAACTATGAACCGGGGGTAAAAACCTCTTGTGGTAATGGTATACATTTTTTGAGCTAAAGGATAGACGAAGAGATTCAGTCTCCTCTCCACAAATAGGACACCCCAAATAACCATGTATTACCCAACCGGATAATGTCCCATAAGTTGGAAAATCATGAATTGCCCACATCAACATAGCTTTCAGCGTAAACTCTTTTTTTTTAAAGAGTTAAATGATTACACACCCTCTTCCCACAACTCATTTAATTATTCTACCAAAGGATCCATGTAGACGTCGATGTCATCACTTGGTGCCTTTGGCCTAGGTATCAACAAAGCCATCATCGAAAATTCAGGTCTCATACACTATGAAGGAGGGATGTTGAGTGGGGCTAGGATCACTGGCCATACACTCTGATTGGTGCTTCGATTTCCAAATGTATTGAAATCATCTGTTGATATAGCCAAACAAATGTTGCGTTGTTCTCGAGCAAAATCAGGATACTCATAATTCATCCTCCTCCAGGCTGTAGAATCAATAGGATGACGTATGATATTATCCCCTACTTCTTCCCTAGCATGCCAAGTCATTGCCTTCTCTATCCATGGTACTGTGAAAAATCACTTTAATATAGGCCCAACGAAAAAATATTTCAACACTTTTTGCGGCACTTTTGAGCTTGTGCCTTCCTTACTAGTAGATTGGACATATCTAGGTTCATCGCATACCTGACAACGATCGAGATTTTCATACTCCTTTCGGTATAATATGCAGTCATACAAACAAGCATGAATTGATTTATACTTCATTCCCAAACCTTTCAAACTGTTCTTCATAACAGGATAGCTATTTGGAAGTGTATTCCCCTTGGGTAATAAACCCTTCACCCATTTCAGAATTCCTGTCATGCTATTGCCAGACAAATCGTACTGCACCTTCAAACTGTGCAAACCAACCATGGCATGTAAAGTTGTTTGATCTTTCTCACAGCCAGAGTATAACGGTTGGGTTGCCTTAAATTTTAAAATTTGGTAGTCATCATCAAGTTTTATCGTGATATCTTCACGAGCACTTGAATCTTCTACATTATCAGTAACCTCATTCTCATCTGCTTCATAAACTCCGTACGCATCATCAACTAAATCCTCTAACATATTATGATCTACGTTGTCCCCTTCTACATCTATCCTACTTATTGAAGGTTGTTGTGAAGGTTAGTCGGGGATAAAAGGAGCTTTGAATTCACCGTGAAAACTCCAAAATTGATAACTATCTTGCATACTCGATCTTAACAAATGTAGTTCAACTATTTTCCACTCAAACACCTTACCATTCTTACACCTAGCACGCGAACACGGAAACTCTTCATCATTATGACATCTCTTTACGTATTTCAAAAATTCGTTAGCACCTCTGCGAAACACATTTCCCATTCAATTTGTCTCACCCATCCACTCTTTGTATTTCGGATATCGCATCACAGCTACCACAACTAATCACCTATTAAAGGTAAACAAAACATAGATTTATAGTATGTTTCATTTAATTATGTCTTATTTATATTCGATTTTTAAATTTCAAATTCAAATTCAATTTATAATAGAAATTTCTATTTCCTCCATCTCCTCTAAAGGGTGAGTGGTCCTATCCCATTCAAGACCGCATTTTTCTGTAATATACTTAACAGCTCATGCACATTGTTACGATTTGAGAAAAAATCGGCAGCATATCCCCGTAGTTCTCCAAGTACACGACGTAGATTGACAAGTGTGAGTGTTATTTCAATTGCTCAATTGAAATAACAGTCATACTTATCAATCTAGTATGTACCCAGAGAACATTAGGATACGACTGCAGAACTTCCTCTAAAAGTAACAACTTTAAGCCACTAAGAATATTATACAGAAATTATGCTGTCCCAAACTGTCCAGATGGAACAATGTGAGAGATCTCATTACCGGGGTAATGATTCTCGAACGGGTCTAAGGACTATTGAATGCGTACGCATAAGAACTAGAAGGCTAGTATCTATGCGCACAATATGTAATTTCAAGTATTTTCATTTAATTATCATACTATATATATATTGTTAGATATACAAAAGGTTAAAATCCCACCCTCATATGGACAATAATCCAGTGGTCATGCCACTTTTAAAATTAACCAACCCAACATCGATCAACTATAATCCAAAAGCAACGTCAACAACAAATGTGTATCCCGTACTCCTTCTAATTCATCTACTCAATTAATTATTTTCATCAATTAAACTAACAGTTAAAGTATACAATTATTAACTTACTAATTTACAATGAAGGGCAATCCTACTTTCATAATTAATCATATATTAATTTACTAATTTACAATGAGGGGCAATCATATATTAATTTACTAAAAAAATTAATAATCAATCAATTCGTTTATAAGGGACACTACGCAAAAACACACACATACACGCACACATATACACACACACATGCAGCCCCCTACCCTACCACCCACCCACCCATCCCTGCCCCCTCCCCCTCCCCCCCAACCCTGCCCCACCCCTTCCCCCACCACACACACACACACAACATCACCCCCCACCCACCCCACACACGCACACACACGCATACACACGCACATATATACACACACACACACACACATATATATATACACACACACATATATATATATATATATAAATGGAAGAGAGAGAGAGAGAGAGAAAGAAATAAACCTTAAAGTAGAGAGAGAGAGGGGGGAAGAGCAGCGTAGAGAGAGAGAAAAAAGGAGGGAAGAAATCTGTGGGGGGTGGGGGAAAGGAGGGGAAAGGGTTTTTTGCTGAAAAATTTATAACGGACGTATCACGATCCTTGACCGTGACAATATTATAAGAATTGTCACGGCCTTGTCACGGTCAATGATTGTGATAAAAAACTCGTGTTTTTTTTAATCACGATCAATAACCGTGACAAGGTTGGCCGCTGGAAGGGTGCCAATTTACCCATTTTGGTGTAGTGGCTCAGAGCATGCAATGAGACAACTAAGTTCTTTTTAAGTCAATCCTAGGGACCCAATGACACCAATCATAGATAATAGGAGAATATAAGTATGCTCGGTATAACGTTGATTTCGATATTAAAAATGGTACTTGGAAAATTGGCAAGACCATTTACTTGCAAAAATAAGTCATGTTTAGAATCGATCTTATACTTGTTGGACTTATCCGAAAAATTGCATGATATAATTCTTCACATTCTCTCATCCAATCGTTCAAAATCCCGCCAAACGCCAATCTAGATCTAAAAAAATTTCATTTGAAAAAATTAATTCTATAAATTCAATTCAATTTGATCTTATTTAAATATGATTTTTACAATGTTATTTTTTTTCAAATTTGAAGAAGTTCATAAGGGGATGTAGTTGCTTCCAAGAAACATGCAAGAGGGGGACATGACCAATGCTGCAATAATGCTTCAACGAGATCATAAATCATACTACATCTTCGCAAGAATTACAGGGATGGGAGGTGGACCCCAATAAGAGAAGAATAAAGATGTCGACGATCGGGATGAGGATCCTAAAATAAGACCTTAAAAAAGAAAGAGGAATTGATGAATATATACTATGGTTTTGTGTAGGGAATATTCTGTTATATGGATTTTTGTTGTTGGTGGTGTATCACATGGACTTTATTTGGTGGTGGTGTATTATATAAATTTTGTTATATGGATTTTGGGGACCCCTCTTTCAATTTGAGAAGCACAAAATGATTACTACAAATAAGGGGCATTTGAATAAACATTGGGAATTTTTCTGGCTCATGTCTCATTGGAAGGAACGTAAGACATTTCTTTGGAAATATGAAGACACATACAAACTTATAAACATTTACAATAAGATAACCACACTCGGGCATAAGCAACCAATATTTTCTTCGATATAGACTTGTAAAGTTATTCAATAATGATAGAAAAATAATATTAAACCACAACCCAAAAATATTTTCATAGAACATATTGTTTTTAATAACTTCTTCCATTAAGATCTTACGACCTGCCAACCATCCACCTCATTCCCACAACATACCTAAAATCGTAATTCCCATCGACGTCCACGTTTAGTATGTATTCAATGAAACCTCAGAAGAATCAGGGTATCTTTACATACTCCACATACATAGGTGTGTATTTAGGACACCATGATATTGGCTATAAAAATAACTTGTAGTCGATGTTCGATTTAGTTATTTGCATCGCCGGGGTCTGTATCGCGACCCAATAAACCAAGTCATGTTGCAAGGCAAATATGCGATTAAAAATAGAACAACTATGAGTTAGTATTATGAAAACGAACCATATATGTAATTGGAAAATTATCAATTACATTTAGTTACAAACTTGATCAAAAAACATGATTGCTGACATTAATTTTAGAGCAACACCCTCTTTTTGTCCCCATCATTATAACACCCCCATAATTTTAATTAAATAATTAAATGATTTAATAATGATTAATATTATCAGTGAATATATAAATCGAGATGCTTTATAATGATAAAGATTTAACAAATTGTGTAGAGCTAAACTTATAAGAATTTTTGGTGAATTTTTGGTAATTATTTAAATAGATTACAATTGTCGTATTTGTGGTGCACTATGTGATGTGCAGGGTCGTGAGAGAGGCCGATAGATTACATTTTAGGTGGTAATATATTTTATGGGTTATAATATGCTATGTTTAGGTCTGTGTGAGAGGTCGGTTAATTATAATTAAGTTCTCAGGATAAAGAAAATATAAATGAGGAAAGAAAGTGGTAATGATATAATGTGTGTCTAAACGTATAAATAAAATGCCAGTTGGCTAGAATAGAAATGAAATATGAGATGATGATATTAATAGAATATGAGAATGGAAAGTGGATAGAAGACTTTAATGGCATTATGAGTTGAAGATAATATAATCGTTGGTATCGATTAATAAACTACTACTTGTTAATATCCATCTTTAAAAAGGGAATGCTTTTAATATTGGTTAATAAGTAGATAGTTGTGGAAATATGATATTATGTGGTTAGTTATTAAACCCGATTATTAGAAGGATAACGTTTTACACTTTGTTATGCTATAAAACATTGATATGTCTAATTGATTAATTAAATGATTGATGTTATCTAAGGAATATTGATAAAGATTATAAGTTTAAAATGTTATTGTTATATTAAAGACTCTATTAGTTATGGTTGGGTTTATATTACCCTATTTGGGATCACATATTTGGTACTCTTGTAGTGGTTCTTGACTATTTTTTTTGGATAGGTTGTTGTTAATTGCATAGATGGAGTAGCATGAGTGAAATTGAAGTTTACTTTATTCTTTAGATAGATTTCCTTTGAGTCATTTATTTTATGTGACAATTACATTTGGATTTGGTATGTCTTTAGACTCCACAATTGTCTATGGTTTTGATTTGGATATCATGTTAATGACATCTATCTTATAAGAGTTTTTGTATGATGATGGACTTACTTATGGTTAATGGATTATTTATCATTTGTTATCTCATTTCATATCTTGTTGGAAAAAGTTTAAATGTTTCATATTTTTGTCACATGCTAAAAATTATATTTTTATTTTAATGACCGACATAACTTGGCATCGGGACTTGACCAGCCTCAAAGGAAAAATATATGGGTTGTTACAGTTGGTATTAGAGCCACATTGTAGGTCTCGACAGTCATAGTTCTATGCTAGTTTTACGTGTGTTGTTCTTTGATACATATTGATGTTTTCTACTCTATTTAAGATTTGGACTGTATACATTTTGTTCTAGTATTTTATATAACTAACAATAGAATTAGAGGAGCTAGGAGATATCCAAGTACTAATACGATGTCAGGTCCCTTAGGTCAGGCATGATATGGTCAGTTTTAAATGTGAGCAGAGGAGTGGGTAACAATCGTTCGGGAGGCGACTGCGATCGGTGTTAATATAGGGATTCAGAGGACCAGAGACTAATTATTTTAGCAACAAGGAGTGACCATATCAACGTAGGACAAAGTGAGGGAAATTTTCTACAAGGGTAATCTGCCTACGTTTTTAGAGGGGATCATCAATGGAGAGATCCCTTAGGATGACGAACTACAAAGAGGTGCATAAATAAATATTGGCTACTTTTAAGCTAATCGGTATTGCTTTCTAGTGGTGGGAGAGTGTGACAAAACTCGAGGATAAGGGTCATTTGACTTATGGAGAATTTGTGGCAACATTTAATGATAAGTATTTCTCTTATACTATTAAGTTTGTGAAGAGAATTGATTTTCTCACTTTGGAGCAGGGTTCACGTAGCATGACCGAGTATGAGCAAGAGTTTGCAAATCTATTTATATTTCCATGAGAGGAAGTGGACATTGAGGAGAATAAGAATTGTTTCATTTATAACTTGACTATGTCGAGTAAGAAGTGTGTGATAGGATATCCGACTCACACCACATATACTCAGGTGGTGGATGCTGCTTTGACTCTTTGTCAGGAGTATGTAAACTATCAAAAGATACTAAGAAATGAAGTAAAATCGGGTGGTCGGCATGAGGCCAAGATGGGGATAGGTAAAACTAGGGTGGAGTAAGAGGGACAGAAGAACCACGTGGACAACAACATAGGAAGAATCTTTGAGTTGGTCATTATCAGTGGAAGGGTGATAGGGACCCTAAGTTTTTGAAGGGCTAAGGTTGAGGAATGCAACAGGGGGAATGAGTTCCAGTAAGGAAGTTAGAACATTATAAAGGGTCTTGTTACTCATGTGGAGAGGTGACTCTATTGGAGAAATAGCCCCAGGGCTTGTTGATTATGCGTATAAATAAAACTGCAAAAAAAAACTACACATACGTGAAACTATACAAGGCAAAATTAGGGTTTACCTTCGAGATCTCTCTAATTTAATCTCATCTCAGAACGAATAGTATGTGATGACGATTGATATAGAATGAAAGCTCGATGAACCTCACAATATTTTACCATATTCTCGATATGAACAGTCACAAGCAAGGTGTGGGCTTTTCCTTTTTGGCCACCTTTTCTTATCTTTTTTTCTCTCTGCTGCCTCTATTTATCACAAATTCGAATTAGAATTTTTGAGTCTTAAGAGTGACGACTTGATTGAGGAAAAAGGAGCCATAGGTGCATATATATAGGCCACGGTAGGAACCTTAAGGAGAGATAAGGATGTGGTTCCTAATGGGCCTGAGAAAACCTAATCTAGCCCGAATTCTAATCCCAGTCCATTAACTATAATTAATACCACTACATAATTATAATTGTAACTCCATTCCTTAACTCAAAATTACATTTTGATCTCCTTATTATTAATTACTTAATTCTCCTATGTTAAGGTTACAGATACCTGCTAATAAAATAAATTATTGATAATTTATTTGATTAACTTCTCTAAGTCCTTGAGCGGTCCAACTTAACTTATTTGTAGTTTCGGATTAACATAATTCACCTGAAGTGTTTGACACATACAAAACTTAAACGCATCTCAAGGGGGTATCACCAATATCTATACCGAGACGGGAATTCCATCCATAAAAGACTTTCACCATATATTAATCACCATTATCCAATCTATCAAGATTATTAATTCAATAATAAATCCCACCCAATAGGACAAAGCAATAAATAACTAGTACATGTGTCCATCAATCATATTCAGATTAAGAGACTTAAGTAAACCTAATAATCATGAGGTGTACATTATCTTATAATATCAGTATAAAGACAATGACCTCAAATTGGTCTCGTTTAATACACAAAAGTGTACGAGCATAATAAGTTAAAAATATATTGTTTCCTGTAGTCAAGATATACCTGCTAAAATATTGTGCTATAGGTCTGTTCCATCTAATACCATGAATGATAAAATTTATATTCATAAGAACTAGTGATATAATCCTCTGTGTGTAACTCATACTCTACACACCAGAATACCTACTAAGCAAAATAAAAGACCAGCAATATATAAAACAATGCAAACATTATGTTCATGCACGATTCTCCTTAAAATAGTGATTTTATTTTAATAATAAATTCATAATTAAAACTATTACATAAAGCAAGGTTTTAGTCTACTGATTTAATAATCTCCCACTTAGACTCAAAGTCACGTTGTATTGCATCTCACTCCCATCCCATCTATGTGACTATCAAAAGTTTTGGTTGGTAAGCTCTTCGTGAAAGGGTCTGTCGGGTTGTTCTCTGACGTAATCTTGGCAACTGTGACATAACCCCGCTTCACAAATTCTTGAATGAGATGATACTTACGCTCGATGAGTTTACGTCTCTTATGTCTCCTGGATTCATTTGAGGTAACAACCGCACCGCTATTATCACAATAAAGCGTAATAGCCTATTGAACTAAAGGTACCACTCTTAGATCCATTATGATGTTTCTAAGCTATATTTCTTCCTTAGCTGCATCAGAGGCTGCCACATATTCAACTTCCACGGTAGAATCAACAATGCATGATTGCTTGACACTCTTCTAACTAACGGATCCACCTTCTAGGGTAAACACATTTACTAAGGTAGACATTCTAGAATCTCTATTAGACTTAAAATCTGAGTCGGTGTACGCAATAGGTACTAGACTCTTTGCCCGATAAACTAACATACAATCTCGTGTCTTTTTCAGATACTTGAGTATATGCTTTATCAAAGTCTAGTGTTATCTCCCAAGGTTAGATTAATATCTACTAACCATGCCAATAGAAAAAACAGCTATCGGGTCTAGTGCATAGCATAACACACATAAGGCTCCCCACTACCTAAGTATAAGGGACGCCTTTCAACTTCTCTATTTATCAGGTGTTTTAGGACACTGATCCTAATCCTTGGATATATATATATATATATATATATATATATATATATATATATATATATATATATATATATATATATATATTCCATGTCTCAAGGGGAGGAACCCTTTATTGGAATCTTTCAAGCTAAACCTAACAAGAATGTAATCGATATAATTTGTTTGTGATAATCCCAACATCTCATTCTTGCGATCTCACATAAGCTTGATCCCAAGGATGTGACTAGCTTCTCCTAAGTCCTTCATATCGAATTATTTGGACAACCACACTCTAATCGAAGATAACACCCTAGTATAGTTTCTAATAAGAAGAATGTCATTCACATATAGTACTAAAAACACCACTATGTTTATGTTACACTTATTGTACACACAATACTTATCCAAACATTGATCAAAATCAAAAGATTTGATTGCCTGATCAAAATAAATGTTCGAAGTTTTAGATACTTGCTTAAGTCCATAAATAGATTTCTTAAGCTTACACAATTTATGTTCTTGGCCTTGGGCTATAAAACAGCCTGGATGCACCACATAAATACAATCGTCAAAATTCCCATTAAGAAATGTCGTCTTGACATCCATTTGCTAAATTTTGCAATTGAAATGAGTTGCAATGGATAAGAGAATTCGGATGGACTTAAACATAGCTACTGGCAAGAAGGTTTTCTCATAATCGATGCCCTCTTTCTGAGTAAATCCTTTCGCACTTAGACGTGCCTTGAAGGAATCAACCTTCCCATACATCCTTCTCTTCCTCTTATAGACTCACTTGCATCGTGTGTGTTTTTATCCCTATGGGTGGATCTACAAGATTCCAGACTTGATTCGAATACATAGATTCCATCTTGGAATTCATAGTTTTAAGATAAAGTTTTGCGTCTTTATTTTGGATAGCCTCATTTTAGTTACAAGGGTTGGCTTTGAGTTCATCAGGGACCTTATCATAAGACTCTACTAAGAACATAAACCATTCAGGTTGACGTACAACCCTCCCACTACGATGAGATAGTCCTTGTGCTAGTGCACTATTATCAACACATTGTGTTGTTTCATCCTATACTAGAGGTGTTGAAGAATCTTATTGGTTCCCTCATAACTCTTTAAGAACAACTTTACTTTTAGGTTTATGATCCATCATATAATCCTCTTCTAAGAATCAGGCATTGGCACTAATAATAACCTTCTGATCCTTAGGATCATAGAATAAGTAACCTTGGTTTTCTTAGGAAATCCTATAAAGAAACACACTTATGACATTGATTCCAACTTACTGGGATCTCTCTTCAGCACATGTTCTAGACTACCCCATATGCGAATATGTTTCATATTGAGCTTGTGCCCAATCCATAATTCCATCGGTGTAGTATAGACCACCTTTGAAGGTACCAAGTTCAATAAATTGTGACAAACCACCTAATTAAACATCGGTTGATCAGGCCTTTATTAAATTAAAATAAGTTTCTCATATGGTTCATTCTTAGCATCAGTGTCAAAAACATTTTAATTACTAACCATGTTGATACCAAAATTAATGTGCTGATGTGGACGAAGAAGATGAAGACACGTGTCAATCTACATGGCACAACAGCAGCGAGGAAGATCATTTCCCGACCAACCGTGTTTCTTTCCGAGAAACTCTATCACACCGAGGAACTCTATCATCCCGAGATACTCTAAGTACTTCGAGGAACTCTTGATCAACAAGCAACTAAGGCGGTCCGAATTGCATCTCGGCCGTATCATTAATTACCAGACGGACAACTGTTCAAATATCCATTGTATTCTTGACGCACACGCTACATTAAAAGTATTACCCTTTCATATGTATATCATTTAATGTGTTGGACCTTTCATGTACAGCCTAGAGGCTATAAATACCTTGTATCATCCTCAATTCAAGGGGACCGGAATTTCTTGAGAGAATTTGTAATCAAGAATTCCACAAACACTCAGCAATAACATAACAGTGGACGTAGGCTTTATTCCTAGCCGAACCACTTTAAAAATCTTTGTCTTATTTATTTATCTGTGATTGAAAAATTAGAGCGATCTAGTTTTTTACATCAACAGATTGGCGCCGTCTGTGGGAACGTGTTACAAGCGTTGTTCTCCACCAAAAGCTAAGTTTTTATTTTCTCTACGTATAATCAATTATACATACATCTTTTGATTGAATCGTGATTTTTATGTTTATATACGTAAATTAATTGTCCAATTTTTATCTGCAAAATGTTGCATCTCATGATTTTTAAATCATAACTATTAGATTCATCCTTATTTAGAAATCTGAAAAATAGTAGATTTCATAAATCATAATTCTTTGCTTGATTCTCAAGTTTTAATTTTATATCATGGAATAAATATGTTAAATGATTATATATGCCAATATATACGAAGATGATAAGATTTAATCATTTTCAGTGTTGATTTTGAAATAAATTTTGTAAAATCTTTGAGGTCTATTCAAATTCCCATCATATTTTTAATAAAAGAATGGGAAAAGGTTAAAGACAATGAAAAGTCTTCTCATGGAAATCATGACCCATATATATTCTCTCTCTCTTCAAGTTTGAGTCTCTTTGCATTCATTTTTATGAATTATATACTTAATTTGGTTCATCTTCCATCTATGTCAATAAAGTCAAATTGATTGATTTTTGATATAAATTTGGTAATAACTTTAATCATTCACCATATTTTTATCTCTCCTAATTGGGAATAGGAAGGGATTAATAAAAAAATAAATAAAATAAAAATACCTTTACGTCTTATTTATGGCGCATATCTAATAAAAATTTGTCCATCTCACACACGTGTGGCACAAAAATATTATTTCATATTTTGAAATTTTTATGCTGATACATATCATATATTGATTGGATGAGTAAATTATTCTCATGACTAATCAATTCAGCCTACACATATGGTAGAGCAAATTATAAATTTTTACAGGCACAAGATTCAATGCCGACGAATGCTGAAGCACAAATTATTCTATATCCGTTCGGATTCATATTTTATATTTATCTCAGCATGGAGCTCGAAAAATTTCTTCTCTCTATATATATTCGGCTCCGAGGAAAAGCTACAACAGTTATTATATTTCACCCCCAACGGATAGTTGGTCGGGGTAATTCTTATTTATATTCAAGCCCAGATATCTGCTCCAGCACAAATGATTCTATATATCCATTGGGATTCATATTCTATATTCATCTCAACATGGAGCACGGCGAGATACTTATTATCATATTTAGCTTTGAGGAGAATTCTAACATTTATTATATTTCACCCCCAACAGATAGTTGGTCGGGGTAATTCTTATTTATATGCAGGCCCAGCAAAGTTATCGGCCATATTCTTATGTTCTGGAAAATATTATTCTTATTCGGCATTCTGCAATTATGCCTCGACAAGATACTTATTCAGCTTTAAGGAGAATTACAACATTCGTTCGGATAATTCTTATTTATATTCAGGCCTGACAACGTCCTCGGCCATATTCTTATGTTCTGAAAGATCTTATTCTTGTTCGGCATTATATGATTCTACCTCGATTGATCGGCGAGGCACTTTATTATTTTTAATTATTCTTTATATCTATTTGGATGCATATTCTATTCTCATTTCAGCATGGAGCTCGACAAATATTTATTATATCTTATCCAGCTCCAAGGATGTCTCCAACATTTATTATATCTTATTCAGCTCCAAGGATGTCTCCAACATTTATTATATCTTATTCCCAACAAATCTGTTGGTCAGCGCCGAGGAGGTATCCTGCATTTATATTATCTTATTCCCAACAAATCTGTTGGTCAGCGTCGAGGAGGTATCCTGCATTTATTATATTATCTTATTCCCAACGAATCTGTTGGTCATCGCCGAGGAGGTATCCTGCATTTATTATCTTATTCCCAACAAATCTGTTGGTCAGCGCCGAGGAGGTATCCTGCATTTATATTATCTTATTCCCAACAAATCTGTTGGTCAGCGTCGAGGAGGTATCCTGCATTTATTATATTATCTTATTCCCAACGAATCTGTTGGTCATCGCCGAGGAGGTATCCTGCATTTATTATATTTATTACCAACAAATCTGTTGGTCAGCGCCGAGGAGGTCTCCAGTATTTATATTATCTTATTCCCAACAATCTGTTGGTCAGCTCCGAGGAAGTCTTCATCATTTATTATCAATTACCACCAACTCTGATCGGTAGATAAAATCCAACTCCGGTTGGTAGACAAAATCCAACTCCGGTTGGTAGATAAAATCCAACTTCGGTTGGTAGAAAAAATCCAACTCCGGTTGGTAGATAAAATCCAACTCCGGTTGGTATTGGTCGATAAATCTCATTCAAAGTTCACATTCCACAGCTGGGGGCTTATATTACAGATATATTTGTTCATTTGGTGGCACATTCTTATATCATCATGCAGTCGAGCATCAAATTAAACCCCGACTAATCAGGAGGTATATTGAAGTTCAGGAGGAATATTGAAGTTCAGGAGGTATATTGAAATTCAAGAGGTGTATTCAGAAGTATCACGACATGATGAAAGAAAGCGACAAGTATTCCACCGAGGAACTCTGTCAGACCAGAAATTTGAAGACGAGGTACCTACATGGAGATTATATGTAGATGGATCATCTTGCACAGCTGGTTGTGGAGCAGGGATTGTTTTAAACACCCCAGATGATATTGACATGGAGTATGCCTTGAGATTCCAATTCAAAGCTTCCAATAATGAGGCTGAGTATGAGGCTATGATAGCAGGTTTTCATTTGGCGAAAGTCATGGAGGCACGGCAAGTAATTGTTTTCAGTGATTCTCAATTAATTGAATCAAATGATGGGAATATATGCAGTGAAGGGAGAGTCGATGGTCAAGTACCATGCAAAGGTGATGGAGTTATTGACAGAATTTGATGCTATTCAATTGGTGAGGACACCGAGGATGGAGAATGCTAGAGCAGACGCATTGGCCCGATTAGCATCAGCTACTTGTACCGAGCTGCGAAGAACGATACCAATTGAAGTATTAGAAAGTCGGAGCATATATTGAGGAGGAACAATTACCGGAGGATAATCTCGCTGCCTAGAAATGGAAGTTTAAAGCTGCTCAGTATGTATTAATTAATGGTATTTTGTATAGACGAGGAATTATGGCAGGTTTGCAAAGATGTGTACATTCCTCCGAGGTGAAAGAATTGATTAAAGAGATCCATGAAGGGTCCTGTGGAGCCCATGTAGCAGGTCGGACACTTTTACAAAAGGTGATGACGCAGAGATACTACTGGCCGACGATGAGAGCTAACTATATAAGCCTATGCCAAGAAATGTGACAAGTGCCAACGTTTTTTCCTCCATCCGAAGAATTCCACAAGCATTGTTGACACCCATAACTCCCTTTGGCCATTTGCCATATGGGGATTGATTTGGTTGGACCATTGCCGACGACTCGAGGAAGATTCAAATACCTCGTCATCACAGTAGATTATTTTACTAAGTGGATAGAAGCTGAGCCACTTATTGACATGACATACGAGAAGAAGAGTATCCAGACCCGAGAAGAATCAAGCTATACAAGAGGAAATGAAGACCGAGCAAGAGAGAGATCTAGATCTCCTCATCGGGCAGAAGAAAAACAATAAATAAAGAATGTGTGTTGATTTCACCGATATCAACAAGGCAGTGGATGCTACCTCGGGACACGAACTGCTCATGGATACTTACTCTGGCTACAACCAGATTAAAATGAAACCTGAAGACATAACAACGGCTGATGAACAAGGTTTTTGCCGAGAAAATCAGTTGCAGTATGGAAGTCTATGTTGATGACATGCAAGAAAGCTGCTGATCATTTGGTTGACTTGAGTCAAACTTTTGATCAACTGGATAATTATCAAATGAAACTCAACCCGACGAAGTGCACATTTGGAGTACGAGAAGGAATGTTCCTCGAGTACATCATCAACCAGCGAGACGTTGCAGCAAATCCAGACAAGATCAAAGCCCTTTTAGGGTTGTGATCCCCAAAAACGAAAGAAGAGGTGCAAAGATCAGATACCCAAAGCTGGAAAAATTGGCAGTGGCATTAATTAAAGCAAGTAGAAGAAGGAGGCTGTGTTTCCAGGCCCATACCATGCATACCGACATGCCATTAATACAAGCTATAGCAGAGTTTACTGATCTTAATACTCCCGAGAAACAAAAATTGCTCGCTGATCAACCTGTGGATGTTACAGGATCAACCAAGAAGACTGCTCTAAGGAGCCATGCTCTACGGAGCCATTCTCTACGGAGCCATGCTCTACGGAGCCACGCTCTACGGAGCAAAAGTGCTATAAGTAGCCAACCTCCTTTGGTTAGGAGGACACGCTCTAAGGAGCAAAAGTGCTATAAGTAGCCAACCTCCTTTGGTTAGGAGGACATGTTCTAAGGAACCAAAATATGCTCGAAAGAGACAAAAGCTTTAAGGAGCCAAAAAGTGTACACCAGCATGATCAACTACGGTTGGTAAGACTTTATATATTCTCACATTACAACTCATGTTGGTCGGGAGGTAACATTATTACAAAAAGTTCTTTGAAGAACAAAATTTTCCAAACTGTACCAAGTATGGTTGGTCGGGGATAAAAACCCACTAACTGTAGTTGGTCGACAAGGACAAATTATTGACCTTAGTTGGTCGGGCACATTTTTATATTTGAAAGTAAACCAAGTATGGCTGGTCGGGGATAAAAACCCATCAACTGTAGTTGGTCGACAAACATTATTTATCCACCTTGGTTGGTTGGAAACAGTTTGAATAAATTATACTCATTACTTTATTATTAAGTGATCGAGCAACATTACTAATACTTGTAACTTTTTTGGTCGATGAAACATACAATATTGTTATGCAAGCACAAATAATAATGTGTTTGATATTTACAAAACAATAGCAAATTCAAATTTGTGAACAAAAATGAAATTCTTTCACTGAATTCAAAATGAATTATGCAAATTTATTACATTGATATTAAATTGTGTACTAACTATTACATTGAGATTCCTACTCTATTGGTTTCTCTCCCTCTGATTTTGAAACAGGTTCCTCGCCAGCAGGAAGATCATCCAAAGCATAATGGGAATTTTATGAAGTTAAGATATTTCAGCATTCTGATGTTCATCACAGATGGTATGTCCGAGCAGCTCTTGCTCGTACCCGAGAACCTCTTGCTCGCCCCCGAGTAGAGGTAGAAGTTAAAATCAGCATCTACATCACTGAGATCTTTGCTACTACTGTCTCGACCAACATCGAAGAAGAAGTTGCAAGAAAATGTTTCAAAGTCCACCACTAGCTCACAGGAGGCAGTAGGTCGGCTAGCAAACCAATCAACATACTTGAAGATTATGATAAGCTACAAGCAGAAGATAATGCACTTTATGTTGAACAAATCAAGAAGGTAGATCAAGAATTTCACGAGCACCGAGCAACACTGCAGAATAAATACTCCATCCTTTCAAGTAAACTATCAAGCATGAAGCATTGGAGGCTTCTGTTGATACCAAAATTAATGTGCTGATGTGGACGAAGAAGATGAAGACACGTGTCAATCTACATGGCACAACAGCAGCGAGGAAGATCATTTCCCGACCAACCGTGTTTCTTTCCGAGAAACTCTATCACACCGAGGAACTCTATCATCCCGAGATACTCTAAGTACTCCGAGGAACTCTTGATCAACAAGCAACTAAGGCGGTCCGAACTGCATCTCGGCCGTATCATTAATTACCAGACGGACAACTGTTCAAATATCCATTGTATTATTGACGCACACGCTACATTAAAAGTATTACCCTTTCATATGTATATCATTTAATGTGTTGGACCTTTCATGTACAGCCTAGAGGCTATAAATACCTTGTATCATCCTCAATTCAAGGGGACCGGAATTTCTTGAGAGAATTTGTAATCAAGAATTCCACAAACACTCAGCAATAACATAACAGTGGACGTAGGCTTTATTCCTAGCCGAACCACTTTAAAAATCTTTGTCTTATTTATTTATCTGTGATTGAAAAATTAGAGCGATCTAGTTTTTTACATCAACAAACCACCTAAGTGAAATTAGACCGGTGCCAAATTTTATCTTTCTTTAAAACAGATAGATCTAATAATGCAGAAACTATAATAAACATTCACAATATACTAGAGTTCAACCATCACAATGTATAAATGCAAAGAGGCTTGCCGAATAAACCCTCGGCCAAAAATCCAAAACCAAATACTCCATAATAATAAAAGAAATTAAATAGCTGAAAACTGACAATGGACAACATATCCATACATGGAATATGAAATGAGATCCTACACTATATCTGAATGGAGGAATCGTCTAATCAAATCAATCCTGTCAGCATCCACAGTGCTACAGCTCTGAGTCCCTGGAATGAAGTCAGGCCTGGCATCCCTGTGGCTGGACACCTAAAGGGTTTTTGAAAATATTTTATAGCAAGTGCTAGTACACAAAAAAATTTGAAAATATTTAGTAAGCGTTTATTACATTTTTCAAATCGGTTATTTATTTCACATGTTAGGTTATCGTACACTCTCTTGAGTTTACTCATCTCTCATCTATTGTGCACATCTAACGTTCTATACTTAGCCCACCTAGCTATACTGCGCAAGCTAACTAGGCTATAGTATTATCTGAACTTATCTATTCGCCTAAGTTTCCCGTACCGTACCGTCCATACAGTACATTATTTTTATTAACATCCCAAATAAAATTTATTTCTCAAGCAACACTTACATATGTTATGATAGATTAAGTTTCTCTTCTTAACTCGTCTTTTAGATGTATACCCATAAATATATAATTTACAAGTCTACTATCGCACCCAGTAGGACGCCATAAGGTATATATATTTTGCACACAATATATACTATAAGGATTATTGGTCCGGATAACCATCGACCCCAATTTTCCTATCATTTACATTGGTCCGGATATCCCTCGACCCCAAGGTAAATGTTATGCATATGTATATTGGTCCGGATTTTCCATCGACACCAATATTATTTGTTTTCAATTTGATCTGGATAATCATTGATCCCAAATTCGGACTTTCACGTATTGGTCCGGATAATAATCAACCCCAATACTATTAATATACTTTAGGTATTCACATAACCTAAGTACTTATACTATAGGTATTTACACAACCTAAAGATTCACAATGGTACGTAGTATATTTCTCTCTAATACTTATCGCACATTTTATTTTACAATTTATCTCGCTATCGCATTTATATGAGTATTCACACAACTCTAAGGGTCTTAATTACCCCTTTTCTAAATTCGGTAGATAAGTCCAACTTACCCTACTGGTCGATACATCAAATTATTCAATTTTCATAATTCTTTATCCAACTCTCAGATTAATTACGATGTCATTCATCTCGAATTCAATCTCGTCTTAAACCTCTCAATAATAATACTTCATATCTCTATAATAGGACTACCATAATATAATAAATCTCCTATTATTATATTTATGAATTCCTAAAAATTTACACAACATCGATTTAGGAACACTAGACCCAAAAAGAAATTTTCATATTTTATTTAGGGAACTGGACCGACTGAACAGGGTCGTTGTTCTGTAAAGACCGAACCGAACCGCTTCTCTTTGGTTCCGGTTTGTTTTTTTGTAACTCATTTTGTAAAGGTCGAACCGAACTGATCAATCTGGAACGGATCGGTTCATTTTTCTGTGACTCATTTCTGCAGTTGTAGCAGGTGCATTTTTCACCATTAGCGCACCTTAAACTTCCATGTTCTCTCGCCAAACTTAAACTAATTATCCCAAACCCTTCCCACATGTATAAGGACAATTTCTAACGTAACTTTTGCATCAAAACGTTACAAATTATTCAAGAATGGATTTAAACCTCTAATCCAAAAAAATCCTAGGTTTTCATGTTTTTCCTTTAATATTCATCAAAACCCAGATTTGATTCCTATTAATGATCAATTCTCCTCTAATTATTTATCCTCTACATATGTTAAATCGTTCTACATGCTGATCCTATCCCAAAACGCATAAAAATCATTCCTTTTCTTCCAAGAACATTGATTTAACAAAATAAATCTTAAAACCCTACACATGGGTATTAAAGCTTCATGAATATTGCAATAAACAACTTTCCTCTTGGTTGGTAGGGTATGATTTTGTGGCTTAGGTGTTGGGTTGATTGATTTCTCCTTCAATCCTCCTTCCCAGGTTGCTTGTGTGTAAGGATATGATGTAAGTTTCAAGAATTCTCCCATAAATCTTCAAGAACTCTTTCCTTTCCTTCTCTAATGGTTTCTCTGAGTTTTCTAACCTCTAAGCCCTAGTCTCCAACCCTTATAAGCTGCTATAGAGTTTGTAATTTCGTAGGTCTCCTAACCCCTTGATATAAAATGACCAAAATACCCTCATATGGTCCCATTTTAGTCTAAAATTACCCCGTGACTCGATTGACACCCCCAGGTATACTATTTTGACTAATTTGACCTTTTCAGACTCATTTGTGACCTTAAAATTATCATCCAAGTTACTTAAAATATATTTTTCATTTCTCACCTCTAAATAGTCTACACGCGACTCCTGGTGAAATAACTCTATTATGCCCATATCACTCGCTATGACGAAATTTGATAATAATAAACATTTACTATTCCCACTTAGTAAATTTCATTTCATAATATTAATCAGTATCTATCTCTTGATTAATATTCAGTAATCAAAATTATTATTAAATCACATTAAATTACATCACTCACGTAATTTAAATAAACATATTTTTCTCAATTAATTTTCGAATTAACTAAATCTCGAATACGTAAAAGTACGGGGTATTACATAAATAAGTGGTTATTTCTAAAGCATGTCCCCAAAAGGAATATGGGAGATCTGTATAACTCATCATGGACCTAATCATATCCAAAAGAGTCATGTTCCTCCTTTCTGATACACCATATTCCTACGGCATACGAAGTGCAGACAATTGGGATGTGATCTCTTAATCATCTATATTCCGCCTATACTCCGCTAAGAGGTAATCGCCACCACGATCATGTCCATCTTCATACTTATATCATGATGCTTCTCCACTTTTTCCATATAAACTTTGAATTTCTCAAAGGCTTCGAACTTTTAGTGCATTAGGTAAACGTACCTAGACCTTAAGTATTCATATATGAAATTCATAAGATACTCAAAGCCCTATCTTGCTCGGGTTGTCATCAATCCACATAGATCATAATGAACTAATTACAATAGTTTTTTGGATTTATAGCCCTTGGCCGATGAAGGCCTTTTGGTTATTTTACCTTCTAAATAGTATTCACAAACTAGAAGTGCCTCACTTCCAATGAGCTCAATTGTCCACTTGTTACCAGTCTATAAATCTTTTTTAGATTAATTTGACGTAGGTATAAGTGCTAAAGATATGTTTGGTTTACTAAGGAGGATTCCTTTCTATTTAAATTTGGTTTAATTTAATTATGCAAAATATTAATTTATTGTGTAGGAGAGTGTAAATGTGGGGGTTCCTCTATGTGTGTGTCTTCTAGGTGAAAATAAATTTTCTTTTCAAAAACTTTTTTCAATTTTATTTAGCACCACTTTTGTGAACCAAACTAATTAAGCCAATTTTATCTTCTTAATTCCTAAACATGCATCTAGTGAAATAAGCAAGACAAAGTAAAGAATTCTCACAAAACATGTCGATGTACGAGGAAACCACTAAGGGAAAAAATCTCGGACGACTTAGGCTAGACAATCACTACGATACGATACAATTTTATAAATGAAGATTATAGTCTTACTCAACGACTCGATCCCCATAAGTCTTGATGCCTCTTCTTCTCTTCAATCGCTCCTCCACAATGCAACACAAGAGTCCACCCATGCCAGGTCCATAGCACACGAGTCCACGTACCTCGGTATCCATTGATACAGCCTCAGCAATCGTCCCAACGTCAATTCGCAAGTACGACGTCCATCGCACGAAATAGGGTTTGAGCGACACAACATCTCGTTTTAACGAGACTACCATGTCGTTTGAACCACATAAACTCAAGGAAGTGTTCATATGACTCTAAACACAAATTAACTCAGAAAAATCATTTTAAACTCCAATTTAAATAAATTAACATCCTTAGAAAATATTTATCGGGTATCCATAAACCAATATGTATCTATACCTGAGAGAATCTCGAAAAGTTATGTGAAGACATGAAACTTGCACCAAAACTACGACATTATCTATCTTTAAAGGTTGGTCGCTACGTCTTTAATAGAATGTCATAGGCTTAACGGGGATCACTGTAATACCCCGTACTTTTGTGGATATTTAAATTACATGAGTGGGTGTAATTTAATAATTTGAGAATTTTAAGTGAAGGATAATTTGAAGTGAGGGTTAAATATTAATTTGGCGAGTGACGGATTAATATTGATGTGTGATATATTTACTTACGAGAATAAATAAATGAAGTTGGATTATTTTATATCATGCCGCGATTGGGCAAAGCGATAAGTAATAATATTTTATTCGAAAAACACGTGCTTAGTTGCGTTGGACATAAAAAGGTGAATTTTTGATAAGCGACTCAAATGGGAATTTGGAGTGCACGATTGGTCTTGGAAGGGATGAAATAGTCTGAATAGAGTACTCGGGGGTAGTGTTTGGGTTTCGAGGACTTTTTGGATCAGTAGGGACTCGTATTTGTGTATACGAGTCAATTTTTTGGTTTAATAAGGGGATAACCTTGATTTCTTCTCTTATAAGCTGAGAGAAAGAGAGAACAAAGAAAGAAAAGGAAGAAAGGAAGAAGAAAAAGGATACATAGGAGATTTTCGCCCAAGCTTTAGAGGATTCCAGCACGAGCTTGTCAGATTTATCTAACGAGGCAAGTGTTTAACTTGCTTTAATGATTTAATTGTGTTTATAATTCATATTCTATTTGGTGTAAATAATATGAATTTTGGGTTTGGGGTTCTTACAAAAAAAATCGGGTTTTTTGTGAAATGATTTCATAGAAATTGATGTAATAATTACTCCATATGAAATCTAAGTTTGAATCCATGTTAATGGTGTAATTTTTGGTCAGAAATTGTAAAAAATGAAAAATGGTGGGTTTAATGAAATTAGGACTTAAATTCTTGATAAATTGGATGAATCCCATGGAATAATTGTTGTCTTGAGTATATAAATGTGAGTAGATATGTATATGGATGTTGGGTGATGTTAGAATCCGTAAAAATAGGGTTGGATGAGTGTTGGATTGAGAATCGGAGAAGAAGAAGAGGATTGTGCCATTTCAAATTGATTCGCAGGGGAGCGAATCGATTCGGGTTAGGCAAATAGATTCGGTACAGGGCGAATCGATTCGGCCCTATCAGTTTTGAAAAATTTCTTGGTTTTAAAGGTATTTAAGGATAATTATTTTTGGAGATAAATATCGAGGTATCCTGAATAGAGAGTGAGGACCTCTAGATGGTTAAATGAGTGATGTCTGACCCTTCGGATTAGTGGGAATAAAATTCAGGGTATGATTTTAGGAGTGTTTGGGATGAGCGACACTCGGGGAATTATTTCAACGGGTATATATATATATGTGTGTGTGTGTGTGTGTGTGTGATATATATGCCAATAATATGCTTGAGTGAAATACGAATGTACGAGTAAAATTAAATTAGAATACTAGCTAGTTGTGATAATCCAATATTCGGGAAATTTCCTATATGATAATTATATCATAAGTGAGTGAATAATTATGGGATTAAAATAAGTTGTGTATACTTATAAATTAAAACGAATTGATGTATTCGGGATTTTAGGCTATTGCCACGAGAGATAGGCGTGAATAGACGGATTTGATGGTATATATATACGGGTATAGAGACAGCATATATATAATATGATTATGAATATATCTGTGTGTGAATGATAAATTTATGTGAAGAACTCTAGTGCTATCATGGGAAGTTGCGCGATGTGGGTGAGGCCCCTGGCTTGAGGAGCAGGTTGCGTATAATCCCCAGGTCATAACTTCCATTTATTTAATGTGTGGCATTTATCAGGGATAAGACGTCTTGGTTATGATTCGTCTTATTTCCAGTGAGGAACTATGACCGCTTCCCCTACGTTGTGATTTGGATTTTTGCTAGGGCGGTGTGAGATTTCGACCGCCGGTACCCATGATGATTTGTGTCCCTGGAACATGATAACATTGAGAGACTGCATTAATTGAGTTATAGCTCCGAGGGATGGTTTTTATACTTATATAGTGTGTGATACATAAGTATGGATATACTTGATGTGTATAGTATATTGTACATATATGAGATGTGAATATATATATATATATATGGACATAATAAAGATTGAATTGTAAAATAATTTCTGGATCATCCGGGAGCGTAAAATTCGGAATAAAATATGTGATATAGATATATAAAGATAAAAATATTATATACGAGATAAATAACACTAAAATGTGAATAGTGTAGTAACTAGTGAAGGTTATTCACAATGAATGGATAAATATGATAAGTGAGAAATTATAAGGTATAAGCTCGGGTGAAAGCTTAGAATAATACACGCGAGACATGAGATAGTTTTTGGGTGTTTAGAAGTTCAGTGAGATGCTAGTTAGGCTGGGTAGCATAACTAAGATGTTTAAAATACATACGTTAGCTGTTCAATGTTAGATGAGAGGTGAGGGGTATCTCATGTGAGTGAGACACCAGTTTAAATATGGAGAATATCATATTTTAAATATTAAAGTATTTTAAACACTTGCTAAATATTTTTAAAACTCTTTGGGCTTTGACCCGCTTGCAACTATTTTTCTTTTTTCTTTTTTTATTTTAAAACCCTTTTAGGTGTTCAGACATAGGGATGCCTGAATGATTATTCTTTCGAGTCAGACGTTTCAGCCGCAGCTGTGGGTGTTGGCAGGAAATTGTATAAACGTTTCTCTCCTTGTGATCTAGATATGAGGTACTGTGAGTTATATTCGGGCATGTTGCCCAACTATTGTCATTTATTTTATTTGTCGCATTTTCATATTACGCTTGCTCGATATGGTTGTATAAATGTTTTATCGAGAGTTATCGATTATTATTTATTCATTTCGGTTGTTGTTCATATCTTTGTATGGATGGATTTACTTGTGCGTTTAAGTTAAAAATATTAGAAAGTTCAAAATTTGACACCGATCCTGATAGGTTATTAGTAATTAAAGATGCTGAGAATGAAACCATATGAGATTCCTGTTTAATCTGATATAGGACTGATCATTCGGTATTTTATTAGGCGGGGTGTCACAATCGCTATAAAAAAATCTATCTTGTGACTCAAAGTGGTTTTGCCCGGAATAATGCCAATACATACAAATTGATACTATTTGAAAATTTTTCCTTACAAATCTCACCCTTCGGCTATTTCAGGACAAAACTAAAAAAATGAAATGCCTAAGATGGGATGTCGAGTCGAATGACCTAAAATCCTATCCCGTAAACACAAAAACAAAATACAGGACATAGAATATCAAATGTAGGACGACCAATGAGCATGAACTGCTTGAATGTGATGTAGTCGTAAAAATATCGAATGGATGAAGAAACACTACACACACGAAACAAACATATACCTTGTGAAGTATGGAGGAACAAATGATATATAAACAATATGATAACAATTTAATAACTTCTATAAAAAATCTCCCACTACATCACAAATCTATCTCTCCCTCTTTTTGTCTCGTATAGACAACTAGTGAGAAAAATAAATATCGAAAAACATATATAGCATGAATATAACATGACAAGCATACCTAGATAAACATGAGCAACTAGTTAATAAGAATCAAAATATGTCAAATCATAGCTAGTAAACAGTCGAACAATCATCAATATCATAAAAGATGTGACTAAACAAACTCTCATCCAACAATGCAGTATAATAATCAAGCATAAATAATCCAATGAAAACTGCATGTAAGCTGTTTAGAAGAGGTACCACACAATGATATCAGAATAATGTGTAACAAGTAGGTACTGAAACAAATTAAAATTTCGAAAACCAAATAGGTCGTTTGAACGATATGAGAGGTCGTTCAAATGATAAGGTGATCTTGTTCGCACCATGTGTAAGCTCGCTACTAACGGCACAAAACAGTAGCACCTAGTTCGAAACACCTTACTCACGACCCATATAACAACCATACATGTACGTCGGCTTTATCTCGCACAATGGTCATTTGATCCATCCATCTAATGACATGGACATATCGTTCTAACGACATGGACATATCATTCTAACGACTACAAAAATTCTCATTTCCAGTTTGAAAACAATGTAAAAACTTCCCAGTGAAAAGAAAATCTGATAAAACCATCTGACAGTACGAAAACAGACTCAAAAATAAAAACATGTGAGTTATACATTAACATAGTATCAATGTGCTCAAACATGGAATTGAATGAATGGGTGTAACTAACACAAATGAATCATTATCCAAACACAAAGATACATTCAAGAATCTCTAATTGACCACTAAATATCATCAAAATACGTTTTATCCATATGTAACAACTAAACTTTGAACTTAGTGAAAATAACAAACTTCACACAGACAAGTCTAGAATTTTAACGATTGTACAAACAATAGCGTCATGACACGGGCTTTTCAACCTAGGAATTATATGTGCAAACCCATTGATCTTCAACTCAAACTCCCTTATAATTGATAATTCTATTCTAAGCATTTTTCTTTTGAAGATATATTTTTCTATTTTTAAGAGATTTCCTATTGGCCCCATTATTGGCATACTTTTCTTTTTATTGCTTTAGTTTTTATTATTCTCTTTTAAACAATGGCTTTCACGATGAGTTCACGTGCTTCTCGCAATCCTTTCCCGTGCACACTCGTCATTTTTTCAATATGCAATATAAATCATCACGGGCAACGGTTCTTACATGCACAACTCCTCCTAAGTCTAATATGCGCGTATATGACAAAATTGAGAGGAGAACGTCTCGCCAAACTCAAATATGCATGAGTAGTCAAACATTCATATAAGCTCGTGCATGTGTGCAATGGCATATGCATAGTCAAATATAAATTTAAGTCAAGTTCGAAGCAACCCCATTAAACAAATGGTTAAGATCAATCCATGTATCCAAAATCATGAGCAAATTTACTAGCCACGTGAAAAGATGACATGATGGGGGTCCAAGCACACCAATATGCCAAATCAAGTGTAAACTCACGACACAAAAATAAATCAAAATTATTTTTGAGTTTTTCAAAAATATTTTTGACCAAAAATAAAATCTTTTTGTATTTTTCAAAAATATATGAAACCAAAAATCTTTTTGTATTTTCTGATAAATATAATACAAAGAGATAAAAATGTCATAACACTAGGAAAGATATATCATGAAGTAAAACTAGCGTATGACAAACATGTTAACACAATGATTCGTAAGAAATATCATGAGATGCATCATGTGGAAGTAAACGAGAGTCATGAAGTTTAATTCTTAAAGCCTGTAAGTCCGATTTCCTAACCCAAGTAGGTGTGTAATGATGTATGGGGTTTTTGGAAACTGAAACGTATTTATTCTTAAACTTCCAAGGAGCGTTTTTAATGTCACAACAAAAATATCTAAGGTGTCCCTTCCTACTGTTAAGAGTACAAGTGTAAACATGGCGAGGAATATAACCTAAATGTGGACCTCTCCTAACGTTCCTAGTTGTCTCTCTCACACACATGCTATTGGCTTTGGTAATGGGAGCAATATGATTATCGAAGTCTATCCCACACCTATTATCCTTGATTTTGACGGTGCCTAAAATTCTATCAAACTTAATCTTACTTGAATCTCTCACTCTCTCCTCAAGCTCACTAATCCTAGACTCGAGCAAACACCTAGACTCATCAAACTCTAGAATCTCCTTCTTCATATCCTCCATCAAACCACAAAGTCTCTCTCTCTCACCCTCAATGCACTCTAGTTTTTCTCAATGAGTCCTCTCCCGTGCCCTAAGATCCTCAATCAATGCATCATTATTTTCTACGCCGCGTTATTTTAACCTAGCTTGCAACTTCAAGTTTGACTTATTCACCTTCACCGTTTTCTCATATAATTCACGAAATGCAACTTGCAACTCACTCTCTTCTATATCCTCATCCCCACTCTCTTCTATATCCTCATCCCCACTCTCTTCAACCTCACTCACAAACTATAGCCTCGAAAGTGTCATTCACATGAGTATCTTCATGAGAAGATTTATCATTGTGGCTCACATGACAAACCAGGAACGCGGTGTAATTGCGCTTAATGGGGGAATCTCCTCCCTATTACGGTTCACTATCACTAAGGGCGACGTTATATGTAATCGGGGTCTTTCCCTCCTTAAGTCTAGTGGGGCACTCCGCTACCCTAGGGCAATAACCCTCACAACCAAACACCTTTTTAACTCATCCCTCTTATCATTCTCACTTCGATTCTTAGGGACGTGATCAACCTTGTTGTTCTTGAATTTATCAAGTCTTTTGGCATCTTTCGATTGCTTTTGGAACTTAAGAAACTTTTTCAACTTCTTTGCCAACAAAGCCTCATCTTCAAGTGTCAGATTCATCATCCTTCAAAACTTTATTTTTCGCCTTCCGGGCTTTCAAAGCAATGCCCTTTTCTTTTCGTGGCACTTGCTTAGAGGTAAACATGTCAAGCTCATAAGTTTGTAAGTCACGTATAAGCTCTTCTAGTTTTATTGAGTCAAGTAAACCCAAAGAGTTTAAAACGGTCACCTATGGATCAAATCTAATGGGCAACGACCTTAAGATTTTCTTTATGACTCGGTTGTCGGGTATCTTCTCTCCCAAGTTAAATGATGAGTTGAATATATAGGACAACCTAGCATAAAAAGAATCAAACATCTCACTCTCTAACATCTTAATAGTCTCAAATTGGGTGGTGAGGTTTTGGAGTTTAAATGCTCTAACAATGTTAGTTCCCTCGTGAGTAAGTGCAAGGACATTCCAAGCCTCTTTCGAATTTTCACACATCATAATATGATTATACTCTTCCTGGTGACAGACGACGAGATAACATTTAAACCTTTGGAATTGTATTGTGCAAGTTTTTGTTCAGCTTCAGTCCATGACTCAATAGGTTTTAAGTGTGTGGCCTCACCCTCTCTCATGACTGGTGGTGTCCACCCTCTTTCTATCGCTAAGCAAAGACGCTCATCTATAGCCTTAAGTGCACACTTCATACGCATCTTTCAATAGCATAATTCGACCCATAAAAAATAGGTGTTCTAAAAACTTCATAAATACCAAAATTCATGCCTAAAGACACACGGGATCACTCACACAATAAAATAATGTTTCTTGATCTTATACCAATTTGTAAATACGGGGTTCCTTCTATATGTGTGTCCTTTAGGCGAAAAAAAAAATTATTTTCAAAACCTTTTTCCAATTTTATTTAGCACCACTTTGTGAACCAAACTAATTAGGCCAATTTTATCTTCTTAATCCCTAAATATTCATCTAGTGATATTACTAAGATAAAGTAAAGAATCCTCACAAAACACGCTGTTGTACGAGAAAACCACTAAGGAAAAAAATCTCGGACGACCCAGGCCAGACAATCACTATGATACAGTTACAAAGGAAGATTATAGTCTTACTCAATGACTCGATCCCCACAAGTCTTGATGCCTCTTCTTCTCTTCAACTGCTCCTCCATAGTACAATGAAGGAGTCCACCCACGCCAGGTCCATATCACACGAGTCCATGCATACCTCAGTATCCATTGATATAGCCTCAACAATCTTCAATCAACAAGTACGGAGTCCATCGCATGAAACAGGTTTTTCCAATGATGAAGAATGAAACACTGGTGCAAACACAAGATTTCTATAACATGTAATTATGTAAAACTTGAATCTTGTAAACACAAAGGATTTTTTTTCTTTGGAAACCTTTGATAACTATTTGTAAAAAACGTATGGGTTCTGTTTAGTTCTATATGTTATGCACACTCGTTTTTCTGGGCAAAAAATGCCTTAAATAAAAACTTTGAGTCAACCCGTCATACTAATGAAATTGTCACATCGTTTGAACGATCACATCATCTTATTTGAATGAGACTTCCATGTCATTTGAAAGATTCTCCAATCTCGTTTGAATGACTAGTGAAATCGTTTGAACCATATAAACTCAAGGAAGTGTTTTATACGACTCTAAACATAAGTTAACTCAGAAAAATCATTTTAAAAACATTTTGAACTCTGATTTAAAACACAAGATCTCTATAACCATATAAACTCAAAGAATGAAACACTGGTGCAAACACAAGATCTCTATAGCATGTAGTTCTATAAAACTCGAATCTTGTAAACACAAAGGATTTTTTTGCTTTGGAAACCTTTTATAGCCATTTGCAGAAAACATATGGGTTATTTTTAGTTCTGTGTGTTATGCACACTCATTTTTCTGGGCAAAAGCCGCCTTAAATAAAAACTTTGAGTCGGTGCATCGTTAGAATGAAATTGTTATGTCGTTTGAACGATCACAACATCTCATTTGAATGAGACTACCATGTCGTTTGAACGACTCTCCAATCTCATTTGAATGACTGGTGAAATTGTTTGAACCATATAAACTCAAGGAAGTGTTTTATACGACTCTAAACATAAGTTAACTCAGAAAAATCATTTTAAAAACATTTTAAACTCTTATTTAAATAAAATGACATCCTTAGAAAATATTTACCGAGTATCGATAAACCAATATGTATCTATACCTGAGAGAATCTAGAAAAGCAATGTGAAGACGTGAAACGTGCACCAAAACTACGGCATGATCTATCTTTGAAGCTTGGCCGCTGTGCCTTTAACACAACGTTATAGACTTAATGGGAATCGTAACAAAAAAAAAAATTATCCTATGACTCAAAGTGGTTTTTGTCCGGAATAATGCCAATACATACAAATTGACACTATTTGGAAATTTATCCTTATAGAGAGATAGGATTTAAATTATTAATATTATCAACCAACGTATCAGAAGAAATAAAATATTTTTTTTCTTAATAACCACGAGTTTATTAAAAGAAAGTAAATATCCATAAATGGCTAAGCAAGAAACCGAGATCAAATTTCTTCTAATAGAAGGAACATAAAGACAACCTTTTAAAAATAAACTTCTAACACTACTAAAGCTTAAATGAACGTCTCCCACAACAACTATCACTACTTTCGTAGCATCTTCCATAGTTAGATAAATCTCTTTATCACTAAGTCAACTGGTTTCATATATGATTAGTTGCTCTTGTATCTATACACTAGGTATCGGTATTACGAACCATAAAACATGATTTAACTACAAGTGAATGGAATTTACTTGCGTTATTCAGCTTGTTACGGAATACTAGATAATTATTCTTCTAGTGTCCTGACTGCTTACAGTGGAAACACTTGACCTTGGATTTTTTCACACCTCTCCGAGGCCCACGAGCTGCCTGAGGGACCATAACCTATGTTCAAGCTTTCTTGTGATTTTTATTGCGCATAGGCTTAGAATTAGAGCTTTTCTCTGCAATAAAGCACTTCCTGACTTCTTGATGAGACCCTTAATTTCTTATAGTTCCGCAAAAGATTAATAAATCTTTTTTATGTTGTAACTTTAGCAAAACTATTAAAGGACTTAGGCAGTGACTGGAGAATAATATCAACTTGAGTTTACCGATCGATTTTTGCTCCAAGGATTTCAAGCTCATTGAGAAGAGACACCATCTTTAAAATATGTTCACTCATTGGGTTCCCCTTAGCCATGTTTGTGTTCATGTGTTCTTTCATGGAAACCTGCCTTACAGCATGATTCTGATCCTCAAACATATCTTTGAGGCTCATCATCATGATATAGGCATGTGTCATTGACTGATTGTAGAACATTTGATGTAGATGTCAAAATATAACACCGTGCCATCTCATCGGCCTCAATCCTTTTTGGTAAGCCTGGGTTTCATTTTCAATCGCCCCATTACCAGGTTGCTCAGGGTAAATCTCATATAGCACAAACTTGTACTCTTCAACTGTCAACACCATATCCAAATTTCTTTTCCACTCAATGTAATTAGGTCTAATTAATTTATTTTCCTTGAGAATGACAACAAGTGGACTGAAAGAACTTCCTATCTTAATAATAATAAAATGAATTATTATAGGGCATAAAGCTTTTTGAATTCTAAGTTAAAATAAAGGTTCCTTCTACCAATTTTAAAAGAATTCACCGGTATCCCAATTACCATTTGAATAGTATTTATTCCCCCTTGGAGAACCTACTTTCCAAAAAAAATTAGGCTGTCTAATTCCTTTTAATTATATTATCTACACAAAGATTATGTCAAATAAAATTAAATATCTAACATTTTGGTCCCACAAAGTAGTAGCATTCCTCTTTGGATAACCTACCATTATTTTATGTCTAAATGTATTCCACCAACTAATTTTAGATTATCCCAAATCACATATACTCCTCATTTGGAAGACGCTTATGGAAATAATGAATTCAAAAATTATCCTTGAGGAAAATTGTACCGACCACTATAATAATTATCATTCCTCGTTGGAGGACTTACTTATTATTGAAAGTCTACGAATCATTAATGGAGACTGTAGGATTTTCTCTTGAAAAATTCCATCTCTCACTTAGTAATTTAAAAACTTTGTGAGGGTTATAAAAAATAAATGCGTGTCCAATTTTTAATTAATTTGAAAAGGTTAGGACATTTGATATATTTTCAAAAATACGAGGATACCTCTATTTTAATATATCAAGCAAATTTGTGATAAATAAAATTTTCAAATACCCTTGATCATTATTTAAAAAAGATGGATACTCCATTTTTATTTTCTAACTACACATATTAATGTCCACAATTCAACATAATTATAAACTAGGTTTCAACCCGCGCGATGCGTGGACGATTTCAAAACGAGCCCACTATAAATTTAGAATAAGAAAATTTTTAGATATTAAAATGAAATTTAGATCAAATAACTGTTAGGTGAAAACTAATTCAGCTACCATGTAAAATCGATTAAAATATTAGTAACGAACTAAATAAATAGACAAATAGACCTTTGTATATAAAGTCTTGCATTAGTGAGATCGATATTGTTAAAACGTATTGTGATATCAACAACATAATTGCATTTTACATAACAAATCTTTTATTGAAAACTGCATAATGGTTATTCTTTGTAATGAATTCTTCTGTGACATAAGGCCCAAATAAAATGTGTGAAAGGAAAAAAATAATATAAAATAAAGAAGACAAAATAAAAAAAAAGAGATGAGTGAAAGTGAACATAAAAACAATTATATCTAGTAGATTTTTTTTCATGTTTTACCCAAGCATGACAATGATATATTATGAGTGGCACAACACAATATGACTTTACATTTTTTAATTTTGCATAAAATATTTATAATAAGACACGATACGATTATCATAACTTGAGATTTTCACACTCGATTAAATCTAATAAGACACAAAACCATGACATGACATGAGTAATACGATTAACACAATTATATAACTCAAAACTTGGTCATTAAGACAATACAATATGATTCAGTTTCAAAAAGATCAACACAAATACAATTTTTGTGTAATTTCCAACCAAATATATATTATTTAATGTCAAATTATTGTTTTATTCTTTCAATTACACCCATATTTTTGGTTTTCATTGGATATTGTTTTGTATGTGTAAGATGAAGTGGGTGGTGTAGTTATAAAACTAATCTTCTAAATAAGGAACCTTAATTTGTGTACATGGACTATCACCTTTGGATGACACGTACGTTGATGTTTATATTTGTGGTACAGACAGTAATGGGCCTGGTGTTAACTTTTATATTCATGTGTAATTTGTGGGAAGTGTTGCTTTTTAATGCTTTTTTTTGATAAAATGAAAATCTAATTAAACCAAAAGGGAAAAGCCCAAGAGAATACAAACATATCAGCATCAACGTCACTCACACCCGACATAGAGGCCCGAAACAACCCATGAACACAAGCCTAAACAAACTCAAGGCACACTGGCCGAACCCACTCTGAACCCACTCACACAACAATCATCTACTCCAAATAAACTCAACCCAACTAATATTAAAAAAAAGTCCCAACAAAGAATAACAAATCAAATAGCCCTAAACCCCAACTAAAAACTAACCCTAAGCTTTGATTTTTTTTTGGTAGGCAGTGAACAAACAACAGTTAGGTGAAAATTACATCAAAAGAAGCATATGCCACCGAGGCAAAACTAGAAAGAACAGAAAATCTAGAAAACATAGTGACACAAGCACAACAACGAGGGAGCATGCCTATATCGTTGGATAGTCCAGGCTCCAACGCATGGCAGCAGGGATGTCAACAATCTCGACAATCAAGTCTTCTTGAAGCTTGGCCTCACGAGCTATCCAGTCAGCTCCACGGATCTTCCTAGGGTGGGCGTAGGTAAAGTCCACACCCACCGTTCTCATAATCTCATAGCAATCCATTCTGATGTTTTCAAAATTGGTCTCATGATATTGGACGCCCTTGAATATATCGATAAACTCATGAGAGTCCGTCTCAATCATGACATCTTTCCAACCACGCATCTTCACCATGTGAAGACAGTGGAACATGACCTCCATGAGAGCACGCAAAATAGATGGGGAACCCCTTAGTCGTCCGTAGAGACAACACTTTCATTTCCCCAAATCATCCAACACATAGGCTCCAAAGGTGGCAGTGTGGTAGTTAGGGTCAATGCTGCCTTGTACTGCAATGAACGTGTTTTTATGGCCCCCACGATCAAGGAGAAGGGTGAGGGCATTCGGTATCTCATCGTACTTCGTTCAGTCATGCTCATCAAGACGCCCAAGGCGCGCGACACCATCTGCCCATATGGTGTTCGTCCGCCTAATATGTTTGGCCTTGATATCCATCTTTCGCATAATATCCAGACACTCCTCAATGATGTTCGCAAGCGGGTGGTTCCGATGCCCATGAACACTCAGTATTTAATCCCTTATACTCTTGACTCACTTGAGTCTATATTGTATAAGTGCTCATCTAGTTTGGAAATTATGATAAAATTATGTCCATCCTAGAAACCAAAGAACCTCAGAGATTGGTTTGCTATTTCATTCATATATCTTGTTGTGATCTAGATCTAATTACCAACACTCACACACAGTAGAATGCATCATGTACATGTCATATTGCATATTTATGTGTGTACATATGTTGAGTATGTTTAAATCCCTAAATTTGATTTTTAAATATTTTTTGGGATTTTATAAACATTTTTTAATAAAGGTTTTATTAATTAAAACTTGATTTTAGAAGTTTGTGGGTTCAATCTCTAATTATTGATTAATGGGTTTATTGGCTCAAAGTTGGTTTGGGTAGAAACCAAAAGCGACAGAGACTTCAGGGTTTGGTTGTAATTAATTTATGACGTGCATTTTATATCGTTTTATTGGTTAACACTTGTTGCTTGCTGATTGGTGGGATTTGTGTTTCTTCACTGAGTATACAATCGCGTATCTTTACAACCGTTGGATCAAACCTTATCAACGTCCTGCATGCTTTCTTTGGTAATCCATGTGTATCCCTCCTGAACCAATCAGATGACTTTTAACCACCGCGTTTTGTGAGCCTTTGGATTTAAGTCAAACCAGATTGACTCAATCCTGACCCTTGTTTTTGAACCTGCTTCTCGATCCTTCTCTTCGTCCTATAAAAAGGATCCTCCTCTCAGTCGTCCAAGACTTTTGGCTAATTCATTTCTGAGAATAAAAAGAGAGAGTAGAGAGAAGAGAGAGAGAAGAGAGAAACCAGAAAGAAAGAGAGAGAGTTAGAAACCCTAACCCTAACCCCTGTTCGTCAGTCCTCTTTCAAACCAAACACTCCACAAAAAACTCCTACATATCCAAAACACTACCCTGAGTGTTCTTGAGTTTTTGAGAGATATTTGTGTTGCTGTAACCTCTTGTTCGTTAGATCTTGTTTCCAACTTAAACTGTTTACTTAGATCTATTTTCTTCTTCATAGAAATTTTAGATCTATGTTCTGCATGTTACATCACACTTAGATTTACATAGTTTATTTCTCATCTTGAGAAATATATTGTTGATTCTTTTCTGAAAATTGTTTTTATCTCTAAATCAACAATAAATGTTTTCTGTTTCTAGTTCTATTAAAACTAAACCTTTGACCTAGTTTGGAATCACACTTGGAGGTTTTCAATCTCGAAAATCTTTTCAAAACTCTGAGATTGATTAAGATCTTGACTGTCTTCTAAGCAAGATATCCGTGGATTCTGGGATTGATTTAAAGGTCAAACAGCTTTAAAGTTTTGTGAGAAGAGAGAAAAAGAAAAATCACTGCATATAGCCTTATATATAATTTGCTAGGACTGTTTGTAATTAATAAGTGTGAGTGTGTGCATGCATGTGTTAGAGAGCACCTCCACAAACACTTTCACACTACAACACGAAAAGTGTTGGTAATAAGATCTTGTGAACAAGAGTCGACGTAAAGTGCTGGAACAAATCAGAAGTTAACAAACTGGGAGAACAACATCTACAATTAGAACTGCAGAGAAGTTATAAGGACACCAGAGGGTACATTCCTAAACTTATATAGGTCTGAGTTGTATGCATGCTAGTTAAATAGTTTATAACTCATAAATTTGTTTTAGTGGATTTTTTTTATTTTACTCCGTAGAGGGAGTCGTGGATGTTTCCTCAATTAGTGAGGTTTTACCACATAAAAATTCGTGAACTTAATCTTTCTACATCTCCTCATCTCATTCTTGGTTGTGATGAGTTTAAAGTTTGTTTAAACTACCTTATAAACCTGTTATTCAAATCTTGAATATACCTCGTACATACTTTTTTGTTAAACACATCTTGTGTTCAAATAGTTTTGTTTTTTCAAGAAAAAGAGTTTCCTCAAAAAATAACTCGGAGTTACTTAAATAGTTTATTTTTAAGAAATGGCTTTTGTAACATATTTTCAATTGGTATCAGAGCTTGGTAAACGTCTTTTAAAGAGATCCTGTGTTTCTGAAATTGTTTTCTGAAAATCAAATATGGACGAGAAAAATGAAAGATTTGATAACTTGACCAGACCTACTATCTTTGATGGAACCAATTTTGCTTACTGGAAAGTAAGAATGATTGCTTTCATTCAAGGAACTCTGGGAGATGATGTCTGGGACATTGTTGAAAATGGTTACACTTTTCCTACAAAACCATCCACTGAAGGAAGTAATGAGAGGGTTAAGAAAGTATTAAGCGAGTTCACTCAAGAAGAGAAACAAGTTTCTCGAAATAATAACAAAGGAAAGAATGCCATATTTATGTCTATAAATGAACATGAGTTCAAAAGAATCTCATCCTGTACCACTTCTAAGGAAGCTTGGGACACTTTAGTTACTGCTCATGAAGGTGACACTAGAGTTAAGGCTGCTAAAACTCAAATGCTCATTCAACAGTATAATTCCCTAATTATGTTTGAGACTGAGTCATTTGATGACTTCTATATGAACCTAACTGATATTGTTACCAAACTGCATGCTAATGGGATAACTTATGATAGACAAGAAATTGTATCTAAAATTCTGAGATCATTACCACAGAAATTTGATAACAAAAGATATGCTGTTGAGGAACTGTGTGATATTGATCTCACTCCTGAACTACTCAGTAGTAAATTAAGAACTGTGGAAATGGAACTGGAATTTAAGAAACAACGGACCCAGTTCCATACAAAACAGAATAGTTCCAATCTAAGCTTCTCTTCTAAATTGATTAAGCTTGAGTTTAATACTTCCAATGATGACTCTGATGAGGAATACGATATAGAGAGTTTGGACAATCAGATTGCCTTAATGTCAAAACAGTTTAAGAAAATCATTAAGTTTAGAAACAAAATGGCAAATAAATAAGGCAAGTCAAATTATCCAACTCCCTCTAATCACAGACCTCATGAGAAAAGTGATGCTCCTTTTATTTTTTCTTGCTATGGACTCGAATACCATCTTATTCTTCTTTGGAAATGTCTGCCTCTGATAGAGGAGGCCGGCAAGAGAGGCCAGCCCCTCCAATGGAGCTCATGATGAGAGTGTTTAAGAGTCTTGAGAGAAAAAGTGATGGATCTTCGCAGTCTCTCTACTATGTCTGAGAGTACCCCAATCTTTGATAAAACCATCAACAGTCGAATGAGACATCCCACCACTTGTCACCATCTGATCAAACCAAAACCACGTGTGTTCCACCGAAATTAAACCCCTTCGAACAAACCCTTTAACTATTATCAGTCAGACACATAAAATAAGCCAGACTCAAACCCTTGTTCGTCTTCAACCTCTGCCAAACAACCTAGACCCCATGGAAATCAACCCCACTCAAGAATCACGCGGCTAGCTTAGGTGGGCATGCCCTGGACGGTTGTGGAGAAGACATATCCACCACCGACCCCAACTCGCTAAATTGCGTTGCGTGCGGATGCACCGCAACTTCCACCGTCGTGTGTTACTGCCACCACCATCGTGTGCCACGGCTGATCAGTAGAGGGAGAGGGGGTGGTGTGTTGGGGTTTCAATTAGATATTTTAGGGTTTAAATAAAGATATACTGGCGATTCAAATCTTAGAAAAGAAATGTCCGCGGGCATATACGAAACAGAGCGAGATTATATTGGGCTAATGAGATGATTTTTTTTTCTAACTAACTAGTTGGATGGGCTTTACATATCCTCCATTTTCAAAGAACAGTTGTTGCCACGTGGAGTGGCTTAGCGATTAAATAGATTAAATTCTTGTTCCCCGTTTTAGAGTATTTATATAGATTATTTATACTAGCAACTCCATGATCTAAGTTCGGTTACTTTACCATATCATCCATAATTATAAGGGAATCGTTAATATATATTAACAATCTAATAATTAAAATATGAATAGTAAAGACATAAATAAGGAAATCAAGACAAATAAGGATTCTCAGTTATTATGATCAAGATGCAACTTTATTGTAGATCGAAGTCCTCAATAGTCTTACTTAAACCCAAACACTTCATGTTGTCACTACGCTAGGACACCACGAGGTTCCACTTATCCAGTCAGCTGGTACAGTCGATAAAGGCCTCCCTTACGGGGGTCCAGAGGGTAGCTCCCCCGAAACCATCCACTGTTTTACATGGCCAAAACTAATTTCAGTGCCAAAAATAGCTTCTAATCACCGACCAAGTTTCGCAATTCTCCATTGAAAATTAGGATCAAAACAGTAACAGTTTACACATGTCCTATGAATCTTTGAAGGAGTTGACATTCTACATCAATATTACATTCATCCATATAAATAAAAATATTAACCATGAATAAACCATCGTGGGATCCAATCACAGAAAACATAAAATTAAATACGTGAAGATTATAATGGAATATTATCGCTTGAAAATAAGAGTTAGCACAAATATATATTTTACCTAACATCCATGCACATATACGATTGTTTTAATTGGACAACATGGTTGAGTTCAACTGATACGCGGTATCAACAAGGCTCTGATACCAATTATTATAGCAACAGCCCCAGGGTCTGTTGATTACGTGTATAAATTGAACTGCAAAAACAATTACACATACGTGAAACCTTACAAGGAGAAATTATGTGATGATGATTGATATAGAATGCAGGCTCGATGCACCTCACTATGTTTTATCGTATTCCTCATATAAACAGTCACGAGAAGAGTGTGCTCTTCCTTCATAACTACCTTCCCTTCTCTCCTTTTCTCTTTGTTGCCTTTTTTTATCACAAATTTGAATTATGGTTTTTGAGTCTCAAGAGTGAAGACTTGATTGCTTGAAGCAAAATGAGCCTTAGGTGCATATATGTAGATTACGATAATGAACCTAAATAGAGATTAGGATGTGGCTCATAATGAGCCTCTGAAATCCTAATCCAACCCGAATTCTAATCCTAGTCCATTACTTATAATGAATACCATTTACATAAATATAATTTTAACTCCACTCCTTAACACAAAATTACATTTCGAGCTCCTTATTATTAATTATTTAATTCTCCCCACATTAAGGTTACAAATGACCGTTAATAAAATAAATTACTGATAATTTATTTGATTAAAGAGGGTTTGTACAAAACTTATAACCATCTCAAGTAGGTATCACCGGTCTCTATACCGTGATGTATATTCCATCCATAAAATTCTTTTACAATACAGTAATCACCATTACCTAATCTATCAAGAATATTGATCCAATAGTGAATCTCACCCGATAGGTCAAAGCATTGAATAACTAATCCATGTGTCCATCAATCATATTTAGTTTAAGATCCTTAAGAAACCTAATTATCATAAGGTGTACATTGTCTTATAAAATTTGTATAAAGACAATGACCTCAAAGTGGTTCCGTTAAATACACACAAAATGTACTAGCACAATAAGTTAAAACTATACTTATAACCTTACTGATGGTGTGTCCAGTTCCATCTAAGACTGTGAACTGGTGATCTAATCCTCTATGTGTAAGTCGTACTCTACACACCAGAACATCTACTAATAGAATAAAAGACACCAGCAATATATAAAATAATGCAAATTTTAAGTCCACACATGATTCTCATTAAAACATGAAAAAATGATTTTATTTTAATAATAAATCCATTATTAAAACTATTACATAAATCATGGTTTTGGTCTATTTCTCTAACATGACCAAGGATCAAGGTTAACCGTGCCCATTTTTTTTAGTTCACGAGGTATCGGAGGACATTACACCACTTGCAATTCAGGCTGGATCAATTCTTCTAGAGCCTAAGCGCGATTAGTTGGGTTCGTGCGATATGTTATTTTATCTACCATTATTATTAGTTTATATGATTATATTACTTGATATTTTTGTATGTGTGCATAGTTTAATTGGTTGTATGTGCACCCCAAATGTGGCATACTATTATAAGCATATGTGTGCAATACTATAGTTCCGTGATGATATATAGGTGTGTGTTGGGTCGGGTTTTGATTTTTTTTTAATGGGCACGTATGAGCCTTTGGTAATGGTACAATTAATGCTATTGTGTTATGCTTTAGCAAATTCCGAGGACAAAATACCTATTGTAGGGGGAAAAGTTTAAGACACCATAATTTTAATTGTATAATAAATTTGATTAAATAATTATTTGTATTACAAGTGAATATCTAAATCGAGATGATTTCTAATAATAAATATTTAACTAATTATGAAGAATTAAACTTATAAGAATTTTTGGTGAACTCTTAATGCCAAAATATATTTAACTAACCCACATATTTTTCCATTGATATTGATCAACTCTTAATGCCAAAATATATTGGTTATTAAAATTAAAATAACATTCTTAGCATGTGATAGAAATACAAGATGATTTAAGACTCTTCTAATAATATGAGATGTGAGAGATATCAATATAAACAATCATAAAAAATATAGTCAACCTACAACATCCTCCAATATAATCCAACGCTGACAAAAATTATAAATAACAAGTTGTAAACCCGCGCGATGCGCGAGCTAGGTTATCTTAATATTAATTTCTCACTAATTCCTACAACACAAATAGGAAAACGTAGTCCATTCTTATGCATTAATCGGCCATACCCAAGCGCTATTATGACAAATGTCTTATAATTATCGGTGCGAGTGACACCGGGTTCACCATATATATTCTAACTTAAATATATATGTTAGTGGAAGATATTTGTTGTGATTTTGATTATAAAGGTTTATACAAACCATACAATGATTCATTTTTCAATGGTGCTCAATCAATTTTATTTTGAAAAATTTACAATTAGGTCCACTTGTTATGCCATTAATGTGGACTTGTACAAGAAGAGAATTAGTGGACCTAAGTGTTTAAAATTTGTTAGTGAGGGACTTAAGAGTAGTTTCCCCTTTTTTTTTTATATCAAAGTAAAGACTCTATAACAGGTTGAGTGCCCTATACCCCATCTTTAAAACTGAAATTATATAGAATGATAGAGAACTCATCAAATTTATTAGAAAGTAATGTGATTGGTAAGTGTCAAACGAATTCTACACATATCGAAATACAAAATCTCTGTTAGAACATCCCTAATCTTTCAAAAGTTAAAAACTTAATAACATCATCTAAAGCCCCATGAAAGAAATGCATAAAATCATCTAAAGAAAACTAATTTTCAATGCAGTGCAATCCATTATTGTATTACTTCCTTGTATAACCAAAAAATGCTTACTGTGGTGACAATAAATCTCAACACAAAATAATAAGCAAATGCGATCACCAGAATAAATAAAGAACATAAAATAACTGCAATCACACACAACACAAGATATACGTGGTTCGGCAGAATGGCCTACGTCTACGGTGGTGCTCTTTTTGTATTATATTTCTCTTTACTCCAGGAGAGTGACAAATGCGTGCCGTTTTCCCCGGGCTGAGGGTTTGATATATACATGCCATTTTTTAGGGAGTGGGGGTGTTGGGCTCCTCGACGTTAACCCATAATCCCTAGAATATCTCTTAAGAGATTTTAGGGGTTGAATGGGTCATAACTGAATGAGTTATGCATGTGGCCTCTAGACTTTGGGCTAGACTTAATCGGGCTACTCATCTGGGCCGAAATAATTAATCGAGGTACCTATAATTTCCCCTAAAAATTTTGTGTCACAATTTGGGCTCAATAATTTTAAATAATAGCCTTAGTGTCATTTTTGTGAATCGCGTATCACCTTGGGATTGAAACGTCTTTCTCGTGTAGATTTAGGCGGTAGATTTGCTTCGTTTCCTGTGCATCATGATTGAGAGGTTTTAAATCGGTTTGGAGAGTCAATTCCCCGACGTCGCTTCAAACTTCTTTGCATTCTTTAGATTTCTCCAACTTCTTACTGTGATTTCTCACTTCCAGGTCCCGTCTTTCATCTTCAATCTTCTTCCTTGTATTCCCATCTTCTTTGCATGTGGCCTTGCATCGTCTCAAGATGATTCTTACTTCGTAAGTTCTTCATACTCCCTCTCTTTTCTTTTTCTTTTGGAATTTCTTCATTATCACTATTAGGGCTTCTCTTGTCTGATGGTGAAAATAGGCAATAGGTCAATAGCTGACTTTAGGAAGTTCTACAATATTCTGAACTGGGTAGATATTTAATGTGCCATTGTACCTCGTAATGTTAGAGATATTAAGGATGGTCATTGGATACATGTTCTTCTGTTGTCTCAGGGTGGTCTTTCTTCCCCCCCCCCCCCCCCCCAAATCGCTTTTTTTTACATTTCTTTAGTTATTTTTACATAGTTCCTGCACAGTGTTCACCAAATGTTTGGAAAATTGTCAATGGTGTTCATAGAATCAATCAGCTCTATGGCACCAATCTAGGTCTAACTGAAATTTATTACTGCTACTCTTTCTCTCAAATAAGCTCTGGTCTCCTTTATCTGAAGGCTAGGAGTCCTGATAGGGTATTGGTAGTCAATCTACCTGATCCCCACAAGGACTATTGGCAAGAGGGATTTATTGCCAGGAACTAGCAGTACCCTCCCCATACTGAAGGGGCAAGGTTCGGGAGACATGTGATTCCCTTTTATGGGGAGGAATATATAGGTAGGCATAACTTTTGTTCTGTTTATTGATTCTCTGCTAATGTACTGTCTTTCTTATATTTTCCTCTTTTCTTTCTTCAGCGAAGACAAAGAATTCAGAACCTGCTCTTCGCGAGATTCGAGCTGCTGAGTTGGTCAAGGCTTGGAAGATCAGGGACTATTTAGCTGACAGTGAGCATCCGCGATCTGTAAAATTCCTTTTCGAGTACAAGAACATCGAGTCTAATTTTATTGTATGACCTGTGGATAGTATTCCTCAGCTAGATATCACAAAAAAGGTTGTTGCTGACCCCATTCAATTGGACGAGGAGGAAAGCAGTTATGGTTAAGAGAGTGAGGGAGGTGACAGGGGCCGAGATGAAGGTGATTATAGTGAGGAGAGCTCAAGCGACAAAGAGTCTTCCAGTTCGAATAAAGGTTAAGAGGTTTCGAGGGACTCAGAAGACTCTTCGGATAGCTCCAGTGAGGAAGTTATGGCTCCCCCTAGGAAAAATCTAATCTAGGATGATGATAAAGATAATCTGTTGCTCGCTCGCAGGTTGAAGAAGCAGAATTCTGGGAGTGGGGATGTTGCCACTGGCTCCCAGACTGCTGCTCATGAGCAATAGAGGAAGAAGAAAGAGGAGTCATTGGTAAAAAGAGGGAGAAAAAGAAAGAAAAAGAGAGGAAGAAGAAGGAGAGAGAGGAAGAGAGATGGATAGAAGAAGTGCGGACCAAGATAGGGCAGTCTTTGGTGCCTGTGTCTACCCTAGCTGAGGGGGCTTACGTTTCCCTTTCCCCTTAGTTAGCTCTGGCGGTGCTCGAGAGAGTAGTTTTACCCGCTGATCTCCAGAGGTCGTCTAGCATAGGGACCGACCAGTTAGCCCTGAAGGCAAGTCAAGGGCTAGCCTTGGTGAGTTTTCTCTAACTCTTCTATGTTCATAGATCTCCTTTTACTGTCCTTTTTACTAATATTCTTTCTCTTTTTGTAGTTTGTTTTCGACTTTACCGTCTTCTATCGTAGTCGCGATGAGTTGGCGAGGAAGAATGCTGAGTTAGAGGCGACTCTGAAGGCTGCCACTGCTGCTCAGAAGTCTTTCGACCTCGTCTTGGCCAAGGCTAACAAGGCAAAGGAGGCAATGACTAAGGAGCTCGAGGAGCTGAGGCAGTCTTATGACATGGTCTACATGAGCAAGCTGACGATGATCGAGGATAATAAGGTGCTTGCTGTGAAGGTGAAGAAGGTGGAGTCTGAGGCTGCTGCTCTCAAGGAGAGTTTGTACAATGCTGGATGGGCTGCAGTGTACAAGGAAGATGAGGGACAAATTGGATATATTAGCCGTCTTAACATCAAAAAGGGTTGGGATAAGTCCTTGTTGACTGCCGAGGTGGACGTTGATTTCCCCCTCTTTAATGAGAACAACCCTGGCCCAAAGCCTGTTATGGAAGAGATGCCCCCTCCTGCTGCTAATGAAGGTGCTCCAGCTAATGCTCCCCTTGATCAGGGGACGGTGACTGCTCCGCCTGAGGGGGCGCACCTGGGACTGCCATAGATATGGGGAAGCAACCAGCGTCCTCAGAGCAGATCGAGGTGGCCAGCTAGTATTCCCTAGGGAGATTTTTGTATTTTTTCTTTGTTCTTTCTTTTCGCTGATGTACTTGAACTTTGTTTAAATGAAATGAAATTTTGCTCCCTTCCACGTACTGCTTTTTTTGCTCTTTACTACTTATATGGTTTGTATCTCATTGATGTTGAGGAATATATTCCTTCTTCCTCTAAGCGAGGATTAGGGTTGTAAATGGATATTCGAAAATTCGCATCCGTCCGATATTCGAATCCGAATTTGCGAATATTTAGTCAAAAATATGGAAACAGATACGAATATGGATACTCTTTAAAAATATCCGAGAAAACGGATACGGATACGGATAGTAATAGTATCCGACATGGATAATCCGTATCCGATGCGGAGTATCCATTTTATCGGATATTCGTTTTACCGGATATTCGTATCCGTCAAACATATGTTTAAAATGTTACTAATAATATTAGTATTAGTATTACTAATACTAATAAAATAATATTAAAACAAATCTTAATCGTTTATCTCCAAAACAAAATAAACACATACTCCAGTCAAAACAAAAACACTATAAAGTTATTATTTTATTGGGTATATTATAAAATGTCATGTATTATTATTTAATTGGGTATATTATCATGGAGTTACACTAAAGTTACAATACACCTTATCACACAAAACATACACCGACTAAAGAACATATACTCCACTAAAAAAAACTAACTTCGTTTCATTTCTCCTTCGTACAAAATAAGAGAAAAGAAACTCTCATGTGGTTGTTCGTTAGTTTCCTTAATTATAAATAAATGTAAGAGAGAAACATAAAAGTAAAGAGATGGTTTTGATTGTAATGAGAACTGAAGTTAACAACATGTATATTATATACAAAATAAAAATATATACTTATTAAAATAAAAATTATAGTATGTTTTGAAGACAAAAGGTCCATGAAGTTATAATTCTCAATAAATTTGATTAATCTAAAAGGTGCATATTTATTTCTACTCTCATGGAATGCGACTGCTATTTTTTTTGGAGGGCTTTAAGCTTATATGGTTGTAAAGTATGGATGACTTTAAGCCATATTATCATTATGGAATGATACTATTATTATGGAATCCATAATTGTTGATGTTAGGAGGCAGTAATTTTGTTACATATTTATTTGGATTGGATATTTTAATTGTTATTTTTTGCGATGGCTAAATAATGTAAACGGATACAGATACTATCCAAATCCGAGGCATCCGAGCAGATACGGATATGGATAGTTGTTTTAACTATCCGTGCGGATACGGATACGGATAGTACATGCAGATAGCGGTACGGATATGAAAAATATGGTATTCGATCCGTATCCGTCCGTTTACCACCCCTAGCGAGGATAAATTCTTGGTCCTGATGCGAGTAATCGAGTTCGCCGTGCTTTTATAAGAATTTTCAAATCTCTTAGGTCGAGGAACCAAGAGTACAAGGATCAGTCGGGGTTCATAGCCAAGCTAAAGTATAGGCTCCAAGAGATGGAGGAGGTCGACGCTTCTGTTCAAGAAGAAGTGGATGCTCTGAAGGCCAAGCTTTTGGATGCCTCCAAAATTAATCAAGTTGGAGAGGTACTCCAATAAGAGAATGATGCTTTATGGAGAGAAGTCTCGCGACTTAGGGAGAATGCGTCGAGCATTGCCCCTCTAGTTCTGCATGGTTCCTCTTCATCGGCCGATCCACGAACTGGTACTAATGATAGTGGCTCAACTAGGGAGATTACCGAGCTTCGAGGTGATGTTCGTAGGGCGTACGTGATAGCTTCCGGTCTTCAAAGATATATTACCTCGTTGAGGCACCTGTTCAAGAAAGGTTCTCGGAAGGTGTGGGCTGATGGTTACGACCAGGGCTAGACCGATGCTTCGACGAAGTTGAGGGATATCGAGGAGCTATCTTGCATTAGAGGATGGTTGAGTGATCTTAGGGAGCTGTAGGTCACTAGGAACTTTTTCCTCTGGTATCGTCATGAGATCTCCCCCTCAACTTTGATGCCGAACCCATTCAGGAGGAATGATCGATGGGTTACTATAGACGCCATCCCAAGGCAACTCGTGGAACGAGATTCAGATGAAGTCGAGGAGGAATTAGCTCCTCACCCAGATGATTGTCGAAGAGCGCAAGCGGCTGACTTTCTTGCTCAGCGACCTAATCCTCATTAGGATTTACTTTACTCATCATATGTAACTCTTTGTATATATAACGATGCAATAAAATAGTTATATTTTGGGCAATTTTCTGACTTAACATGTGTTGTGTATTTTTTACGTCATTGATTCCTTGTTCAACTATCTTGGGCTTTTTTAGCCGACTAGACTTGACGTAGGTAGAGTTTGTTGAGTGAGTATCCCCCCAGTCTATTATGCTTTCATTATACTATTCTGCCTTACTTTACCTTTTAGGTTGTGTCATCACAGTACCTTAGGCCTAAGTGTGGTAATGGCTAGGATACACCTGGCGTTGGATGTTCCATTCGAGCAGGATTTTTTAGCCAAACAATGTTGGCAACCAACATGGGTTGGTCATATTGCCTAAAGGTCCCCTGTAGGGCTTCATATATTTCCAGGGGCAATGCTAGGAGACCATTTGTGTTTGATGACGAAGGCCTGAGGAGGGTTATTACATATTGACCCTACTTTAATACTCATCTCATAATCTTAGTTTTGTGCATTAAGGGGGGAGCTTGTAACTTGGAAAAGGTGCATGAATCATAATGCATTTCAACACTTTATATAATGCCACTACCAAAGACTTTTTTATTAATCAGAAATGAATTGAAAATTTCAACATTGAAGTAAAAAATTAATGGAGAAAAACTAGAAGTAGAATTTCTTCAAGTTGGTTGCATTCCAAGCTCGAGGTATCTCCCTGACCTCCATCATTTCTAAGTGGTAGGATCCTTGTAGGTCATCTCTTATCACCTTGAATGGTCCCTCCCAGTTTGGTCCTAGCTTGCCATCCGATGGTTTTACAGCGCTACCGAGAACTTTCCTTAGGACGTAGTTCCCAACATAGAATGCTCTTGGATTGACCTTCTTGTTATAGTGCCTTTCTAGCTGTTGTTGATAACATGTTAGTTTCACCAGAGCTAGCTCTCTTCGTTCTTCAGCTAGGTCAAGTTCAGCGAGAAATGCTGCATCGTTCCAGCCTTGGTCGACTAGGGTGGACCTCATGGTAGGGAGGCCAGCTTCCAAGGGGATAATTGCCTCCATACCATATGTTAGTGCAAATGGGGTTTCCCCAGTTGCTCGTCATGGGGTAGTGCGGTAAGACCATAGGATGCGGGGTAGTTCGTTTACCCATGCCCCTTTGGCTCGCTCTAAGCACCTTTTCAATCCACCAATCACTATTTTATTGGAAGCTTCGGCTTGCCCATTCCTCCAAGGGTATGCTACATGACTGTAGTAGTGCCTGATCCTGTGGTTGCTACAGAAACCCTAAAAGAGGCTGCTTTCGAACTGGGCTCCGTTGTCAGTGATGATGGTCTTAGGGATCCCAAAACGAGTGAAAATATTCCTCTATATAAACCTTATCATGTCCGTGTCTCGAATGTTTGCTAGCGGACCTACCTCTATCCATTTGGTAAAGTAGTCTGTTGCGACTAACAAATACTTGTGATTGCCGACTGCAGTAGGAAGAGGGCCTACGATGTCCATTCCCCATTGGGCGAAAGGTCATGGGCTGGTAAGTGACTTCAAGTCGCTGGCTGGCTGGTGAACCATAAGAGTGTGAAGTTGACATTTTTTGCATTTACGAGCATAAAATCCAGCATCTTTCTGCATGTATGGGCACCAGTAGCCTTATTTCATTGCTCAAAAAGCTAGTGACCTGCCCCCAATGTGACTCTAGTAGATTCCCTTATGGAGTTCGTGAAGAACTTGATCGACATCCTTTGGGTGAACGCATTGGAGGTAAGGATGAGTGAAAGATCTCTTGTATAGTTTGCCCTCAAGAGATAAGTGAAAGCGAGCAGCTTTGACTCTTATCTGATGAACGGTCTTTCTATCGTTTGGTAGTGCACCGTCCTTCAAATAATACCTTAAGGGGTCAATCCAAATAGGGGCTGTCTTAATCTGGAGAACATATCCCATGTTTGGCAGTTCGTTGATCTGGTTGATGCTTGGTTGGGCGAGGAAGTCAATCGAAATTATTCTCTTCAAGTTAGAATTGATCGTTGAGCTTAAGGTTGCTAGGGCGTCAACATGGCTATTCTGTCCTCTGGGAAACTGTTGGACGGTGACTTGTTCGAAGTTGGTCGTTATTTTTTTGGCTGTAGCGAGGTAGGGTGTCATCCTTTCATCCTTGGCATTGAAATCACCACTTATTTGGTTTGAGACCAACTATGAGTCGTCGAACACTTGGAGCTACTTTTCTCCCAGTGCGTGTGCCTTCTGTAGGTCTGTTATGAGTGCTTCATATTTTTCTTCGTTATTGGAGGCTTAAAATCCAAGCCTGCTCCCTTGCTCGAGGATTACATCTTTAAGGGTAATCAGCACGATGCCTACTCCTGCCCCCTTGGAATTGGAAGCACCGTCAACGAACAGTCTCCAGATGCCTCATGCCGAGGGAACTTCTTGCTTATGAATAGTTTGATGTTGATCGCAAGGGTGTTCTCCTATAAATTTTGCGATGAATTCGACGAGGACATGTCCTTTGATAGCATTCCTTGGCTAGAGCTGAATGTCTAATCGCCCGAGCTCGACTGACCATTTTAATAATCTGCCTGACAGGTCTGCCTTTTCTTAGTACTGCTCTGAGAGGGTGGGACGTAAGTACAACGATGGAGTGGGCTTCAAAATAATGTTTTAATTTTCTTGAGGCTACCACTAGCGCAAAGGCGATCTTTTCCAATGGTAGGTATCGTTGTTCGGCATCTAAGAGAGTCTTTCTCGCGTAATATGTTGGGTACTAGATCCCCGTTCTTTCATATATCAATGCAGAACTGACAGCATGGTTGGAAATTGCGAGGTATAGGTACATAGAATCATTCTCTTGAGGTATTACGAGCAAGAGTGGTGTGCTGAGGTAAGCTTGGAGCTCCTCTAATGCCTTCGAGCAATCCTCGTTCCACTCCACATTTTTGCTTTTCTTCAACAACTGGAAGAATGGCTGGCACCTTTTGGATGACTTCGAGATGAACCAATTTAGGGCGACGAGAATCCCCCTAGCTTCTGCACGTTTCTTATCGTACGGGGGGATTGCACCCTATTGATGACGTCAATCTAGTCCGGGTTGGATTCAATGCCTCTCTTGCTAACCAAGTACTCAAAAAAATTTGCTGACTGGACACCGAAGGAACGTTTACTTGCGCTAAGCTTCATTCGGTATTTACTGAGGATTTTGAAGGTCCTTGATAGGTCAGAGAGGTGGTCTTCTTTAAGCTTGCTCTTGACGAGCATATCATCAATATAGACCTCCATGGTACTCCCCATTTGGTCTTTGAACATTTTGGTGACCAACCACTCGTAATTTGCTCCTGTATTTTTTTAGCTCAAAGGGCATGACCTTGTAGCAATACAACCCAACTGTGGTGATGAATGTTGTCTTGTCTCGATCTGGCTCGTGTAGAGGGATTTGGTGATACCTAGAGTATGTGTCTAGGAAACTCATTCTTTCATGAGCTGCAGTAGCGTCCAACAACTGGTCAATCTTTAGGAGAGGAAAACTGTCTTTAGGGAAAGCTTTGTTAAGGTCCGTGAAGTCAATGCAGACTCTCTATTTTCTATTACTTTTCAGGACCACTACTGTGTTGGATATCCACTTAGGTAATTGAACTTCCCGTATGGATACTGCATCCAACAGTTTTTCCACTTCCTTCTCCATAGCCTTGACCTTCTCGAGTGCAGTTCGTCGTGCCTTTTGTGCGGTCAGCTTGAAAGCTGGGTCAACGTGTAGCCGATGATAAACCATGTTGGGATCAATCTCAGGAAGCTCGTAGGGTTCCCATGCAAAAATGTCCAAGTTATTTCATGCAAAAATGTCCAAGTTATTTCATAAAAGTACTATCAATTACTTCTTTTCTTGATCTATGAGAGAGGTTTCGATCAAGAACGTCCTATCTTTCTTATCGCCGTTGGCTGTGACTTCCTCCAGGTTCTCAACGACCCATTCAGAGGGGAGGAGCCTGGCCTCCTCTACTCCAGGTCTTCTATATTTTAGCTGCTATTTTGAAGGCAGCAAACCTTCATGTTCTTCAACCTTCTTCTTGGCTTTCTCGACCTTCTTCTCTGGTTTGGGGAGGATAGCTGCTGTAAAGCACTTTCTCGCCATTTCCTGGTCTCCATAGATCTCCATCACTCCTCGCTCAGTCACGTATTTGAGTTTCTGAAAGTAGGTAGAGGGGACGACCTTCATCGTATGTAGCCACCCTCTGCCAAGGATTGCCTGGTAGGGTGAGTCAATGTCGACCACCAAAAATTTGACCATCTTGGAGATACTTCCTACCCTCAGTGGCAGTACAATCTTTCCCAAAGGGATGGTTACTTTACCAGCAAATCCAACTAGAGGAACGATGGCTTCTTTAAGTCGGCGATGCTTAACTTCAACTTTCTGAATAGGTCGAGATACATTACTTTGGATGAGCTACCCTGATCGACGAGCAACTTATCGACGTCATAGTTAGCTATCCCAAGTGTAATGATCAAGGAATCATGATGTGGGGTCCTTACTCCCACCAGGTCTTCATCCGTGAACACAATATACTTGCTGTAATTGACATCCTCTGCTCGCTGATGCTTCTCTTCTTGCGTTTTGGCTGGATCGATTTGAAAAGCTTGCATTACTGCCGTAATCTTTTTGACTTCCATCCGATATGAGTTTCCTTTAATCCGCTTTAGATCGTATTCCCCATGAATCATTACGAACTCATGGCCGACTTCCTCCTCGAGCATGTTGTCAGGCCTTTGATCTCCATTGGCAGCGACCTTCTTTGCCTTCCTTTCCATAAATTCGTTCAAGTGTCCCGTTTGAGCTAATTCTTGAAGGTGAGGCTTGAGGACCTTGCAGTGCTCAGTTTTGTGCCCACCCTCTTTGTGGAAAGCATATCTTAGGGCGTTCTTCCTTTTTATGGGGTCTTCTCCCATCTTCTTGGGCCACTTAAGTAATGGCTCATCCTTGATCTTTGCTAGAATCTTGTAGATTGGTTCTTTAGAAACTGTGTTCACTGCCTGAAATGCTTTTGAGGCATTATTTTTGTTCCCATTCTTGCCCCCATTTTTACTTTCTTTATTTTGGTTCTCATCTTTATCGCCGCCCTTGCCAGCGAACTTAGCATGACTATTCTCCCATGCACTGAGTCGGGTCACATCTTCAACTTTGGCGTATTTTTCAATACGATCCATTAGGTTGTCAAAGGTTGTGGCCTCCTTCTTAGTGAGGCACTGGTGCAAGAGGCAGGACTGGGTAGGCCAATCTTAAAGGACGCCACGATGACCTGCTCTGAGCAGTCCTCGACCTCGTTGAATAACTCCTAATATCTCTTCGCACAGTCTCTGAGGCTCTCCTGGGGCATTTTCTTCATTGTCAATAAAACATCGATCCTCTTTGGATGGGAGTTGCTGGTAATGAAGCGAGATGTGAAAAGTTCTGCCAGGGACTCTAAACTTGTGATGGATCTGTGAGGGAGTTTTTCGAACCACTTCTGACCTACGTCATGCAAGATCAACGGAAAGATCTGGCATATCAACGCATCCTTATGGTTTTAGAGGGTTATGCCCTGCCTGTACTGCCTAACAGGGTCAATATGATCAGTCTTATCATCATAGATCTTGAATCGGGGCATCGCGAATTTCTTGGGGGCTTCTTCTTCTTCTATCTCCCTTGTGAAAGGGGTTTTCATGTGGGTCCTGAGAGCTCGCCTGGCTAACTCTCTGGTCGACCTGGCATCCCTATGCGCGGGGTGTTGGTCCATTTCCCTCTGAACCAGATTTTGTATGTCATCATTCCCTCGGCCTGGGCTCTTATAATGGCAAGCTGAGTTTTGTTGCTCGGGCAAGTCGTCATCTGACCTGTGTCCCTCAAATATTTGATATCCACATCTAGGTCTCCTTCCTCGGCTACGAGACCTGCTCGCCCGAGGGCTAGGAGTGCGATAGTGACGTTGCCTCGTGCTGCGATGGAGTTCTCTCTTCATCTTCTCCAATATTCTCTTAAGGCGAGCATTCTCGGCCTCTTACTTGCGAGTGGATTCCTCTTGCTCTTGGAGCCTGGCCTCATAGGCGTCGATCAGCCTAGAGACTTGAATGGACCCTACTGGTCCCTGACTTTTTTCCGAAGCTTGCCGTTCTAGGCGAGGCCTGGGATTTTAGCATCCAACTTTAGATCTAACCCTTCGAGGGTCTAGTTGCTCTTGAATATACCCTACTTGAGGGGCATTGCTGCTGTGACCAAACATTCTAGGTTCTTGTTGGTGAAGGCTTTCTTAGAGGAAAACAATCGTTTCCCATATATGGCGCCAATTGTGGTGACAATAAATCTCAGCACAAAATAATAAGCAAATGCGATCACCAGAATAAATAAAGAACATAAAACAACTGCAATCACGCACAGCACAAGATATACGTGGTTCGGCAGAATGACCTACGTCCACGGTGTTGCTCTTTTTGCATTATATTTCTCTTTACTCCAGGGGAGTGTTACAAATGCGTGTCGTTTGCCCCGAGCTGAGGGTTTGATATATACATGCCATTTTTCGGGGAGTGGGGGTGTTAGAATCCTCCACATTAACCCATAATCCCTAGAATATCTCATGAGAGATTTTAGGGGTTGAATAGGTCATAACTGAATTAGATATGCACGAGGCTTGTAAACTTTGGGCTGGACTTAATCGGGCTACTCATCTGGGCCGGAATAATTAATCGAGGTACCCGCACTTACCACTTTCTTATCATCAACATTAAAGAGATCAAAGTTCTCACAAAATGTGAAAACAAAACATTGAACAAGTAAAAAAAATTGACTAACTCAATTATCTCGCAAACATAGAATAATCAAATCTACATTCCTTACATTAATAGGATTATTCTTTAAAATTACCATTAAGCTGTGATAATAAACTTTCGATTGCGTTGAATATGATGGAGTTTATCCCGTAAAACAGGTGATACGATTTCGAAAATCCATGGTTTTCCCCCAACTTACTAATTCTATCAACTGAACACCGGGATAATAAAGTGCTAACCCACTTAAAGATGTCAGCTACCAATTACTTATACACAAAACTAAGGTTTGTTTCATTCGTAATGAAATATGCAAAGAACAATATTATATATGAAGAAAATCTTAAGTAACAAAACAAAAGTTCGAGTACCCAAAGAATAAAAAAATATGACATAATAGTTCATGAATAACTCATATACACATAAGCATCGATAAAATGGAATTCTGTAATTTTACAACTAAACAGAATTGATGAATTATTAAATGAATGTTAGAAATATTTTGTGGAGAGATAATATAAATATAAATTAATAAAGAGAGGGAGGGGGGGGGGGGGGGGAGAGCACTATAGTATGGAGAAATCTTTGGGGGGGTGGGGAATATCTGGACATTTAGAATGAGAATCATCTGAATATAGTAGAGAAAACTGAAATACAATAAAAGCCCTTAGCTCATCCTAAAACCTGCAAAAAAAAATTTAAAAAAGGGACAAAGAGGAGACCTAATCCATATTAAGAGATGAAACTGAAAAGTAATATCAATCTAATTTAGATAAAAGTATACATCATTCATACCATAAGAGAGGATAAAACATTTCCTCTTCATGGATTTAATATCAATCTAGTTTGAATGTTTTGCTCGTATCGCACCCCCATGAATGATGTACCCCTTTTATCATTTACTCGATGAGTTTAGCATTGTCAAATCTATGTATATGCAGTATTACTTCATAGGCTCCTCATTCCTTATTTTACCAAGCTTCCACTGCCAAACTGGAAAGATGGACAACGTATTTCACAAAATAAACCGAGCCTCTAATATCCATTTGGTCTTAAATTTCTAACCCATACCCCCCATTTTCCAAAAAAAAAAACAATCGAGCATATATATAGATGTAGAGATATCTAGAAATTAAAAACTATTAATTTTTCTACCCTTAATCTAAATTACACTAAAATAATTGAGACCCAAATGTGTAGAGAGAAGGAAGAGAAAGTTGCCATGGTAAGCTTGAGATATTGCTAGAGAGAGGAGCTTTATGTAAGTTAAAAAGATGTCAGATGAAAAGACAAAAAAAAAAACAATGGACATGGAGTTAAAAGTGATGCGTCAATCCAAATGTTATCTCATATGTAATGAACGGCCAAAAGGAAACTACAACACACATGATATAAACCTCCAAAATTCCTGACCCATACTCCAAGATCCAACAGCTCTTAAAAGCGTAATTCTGACCTGAGATGTTAATCAATAATAATGAGTCTCGGCCCACTACAATACGTCTCCCAAGTAGGTTAACATAGCCCAACAAGAAGTATTAAATGAAATAAATTCCACAATGGAGTCTTTTAACTTAGAAACTTTATTAATAATTTTCGGATAACATAACATAATCAACTGTATATAACAATAACATTTGAACTAAGAATCTTTAATTTTTGGATTCAAACTAGAGATAGGATGATCCACTACTTAGAGTATATTATATTTTAATCCTTTCTCCAGGATGGTTTACCGTCTCTCGATGCATAAACACATGTAGGAATGACAAATGATTAACTAAATGAATCAAAGTAAACAAGAATAATTAATTCATTTAATTGAATTCATGGGGTTTCATTTCACTCCTTGAATGGAGTGATTAGCCAAGCATGATCATCATTCAATTAATAACAAGATAATGAAAATTAAAAATATGAGAATGAAAAATGAGAGAAAGGAAAATCAAACCAAATTTGAGGAGAATGGTAATTGATCTTCAATTTAATTCAACAATTCATCTCAATTGAACTCTAAAAAAAACTAAAATGGATTCCTAAAATTGAAATTCTACTCTCTACAAATTTTTGTCTGTAAAAGATCTGTAGAATTCTCTTCTTCTAGCCTAGATTTCACTCAAATGACCTTGAGGTCTTCTTTTATATGCACATGGAGCTAAGAGGTTAAATTGAAAAATATACTTGGGTGTGCATGTGGGAGAGGTATGTCATGGATTGTGTGAGGTAATGAGAGTGAGGGGGAATAAAAAACAGATTTGCAATTGAGGGTATTTGGGGCATTGGGGTAGAAGTGGTAGTTGGGGTAATAAGGGAATTGGGGTTAAATGGGTTTAAAACATGTGAGTTTAATTTATTTGCCTTTGGTTTTGTAACAGGTACAAATCATGGCTATGTTGGTTTTGAAGAAGTGGAAATGGATTTGGGTCAGATGGTTTCTGGTTTGAAAGGGGGACGAGATCGGGTTCGGGTACATGAAAATCAGAGGCTGGGGTCCCGAGTTGAATATGATCGCGGGTAGGTGCCGGCTGGGTTCCGGGTTGAGTTCGACTGGGGGTTTTGCCGGAGAGGGAGGTCAGCGTTGGGCTTCGGGTATATGGGAGGAGTTGAGGTCGGCGGGCCACAGCTGGGTTGCTGCCCGAGATGGGTTCCGGGTTTAGCAGGTGGTTTGAAGGCTTGAGGTGGCAGTTATGGTTGTCTCGGGTTAAGGGGGTTGAAATCGGGTGCAGACGGATCCAGGTTTTGTTGTTGGTGTAGGGGGATTGGATGGTTCGGGTTAAAGGTGAAAATGGGTTTGGGTCAGCAAGTGGGTAAATGGTTGTTGTTGGTGCTTTGAAATTAAGGGGTATTTGGAAGTGTTGTTAATGGGGGATTGAGGAGAGAGAGAGAGAGTGGGGGAAGATGATGATGAATAGTGGTGGGGGTGTTGATTTGGTGTGGTGAGTGTAGGGAGTAAAGTATGGGTGAGTTTATGTGTGTGTTTAATTTGGACCCTAATAAAATAAAACTAACTAATAAAAATAAAACTACTAAAACTAAAAATCTAAAAATTAAATTCCTACTCTAAAAATAAAATAAAGGCTCAATTAAAAATGAAACTAAAAAGAAATAAAAATCTATTAAACTAAAAACTAAAATCCTAAAAAAAAGTAAAATCTAATAAAACTAAAAAATAAATGAAATCCTAAAAAAATCTAATCCTAAAAAAAACTAAAAACTAATCAAAATAAAATAAAATAAAATTATACTAATAAAAATAAAATAGAAAAATAGAAAATAAAACCTAGAAATTCTAAATAAATCTAAAATCAATACTAAAAATAAAACGAATCAAACTAAAAGTCTAAGAAAAATAAAAGGCACAAACTAATCAAACACGGGCTTCGAGGAAGGTTTAGGGACAGGTTTAGGCTCGGTTGAGTTTACGGGGCAAGGTAATTAGCTCAGTTTGATGCGCATTTGCCTTAAATTAAGCTTTTGAACTCTGCAAAGGCAATCAAGCCTATAAATTAAACATTTAAGCGTATAAGATCCCAATTGCCGAGAATTAGCAACTAAAATACGTCTATTCGGGGTATAAAATGTACACTTTTGGGTGATTATAACATCACCCCCAAACAAAACATTGCTAGTCCTTGAGAAAAAAGATAGAGAGAAAGAGAAAGATAAGAAACCAAAAGTGTACCACTTTCGCGAGCACTTGCGATTGCACTTAGCATGTGCAATAAGCCTTTAAACCTATAGGTTGCCCTACAGGACGAGTTGTGCCTCGTGAGGGTTTCCAAGGAATATACCCACAAAATTCTTATTTGCAAATGGCAGTCTATCTCTTATTAGACGTAGAATAATCGCACAATCCATCATACGAGAAATATTTTGAGAAATACAAGCTAGAATGCATAAAAAAATTTAGCTAAGTAAATACTCAAGGCACATCCTTCCTAGAACTCAACGTGTGTGGTGTGAATCAGTCAAAACGGGTCGGGTATCAAAAGAGTAATTCCTAGATTGCCTTTTCGAAATCAACGCTTCAACTTCAAATCTCACTAGATATAGCTCTCTCACACTACACCAAATCCTGCGAATGGTCACGTCCAGTGGGTCACGTCCCAAGTCCGCGATCAGCTGGTCGCGGACTTGGGCCGTGACCCACTCAATATTTGGCGTGACCATATTTATTACGACACTAAATAATTGATGATCAGGAAGTGGTCACGGCCCAAGTCCGTGACCACAGTGCTCGCGAACTTGGGCCGTGACTGTAACACCCCGCCCTCCCGGGGAGAACGAACGGAGCACTACTACGATAAAACTAAACTAAATTCACAATATAACAAGGTATAGAGCATCTAAAAATCCCACAATACAATAATAAGAATCCACTAATCTCAAATCTCTTCAAATTCAATACAACCAATAATCTCTCGAAATAATACAACTATCTATCTCGAAATAAAATGCTCTATACAACAAAAATGTATACAATTTTCTCTCTCGAATTATTCTTCCTAATTATAATCCACGCTACAATCACAATCTCCAATTCAAATCCAAAGATGCTCACTAAAAAAAGATTGGGGAAATACATAATACGACATGAAAGATGATCAACAGATATAAGCGGTGAATAAAGCGTAACAATACGAGTATGAATATTCAAATCAAATGCGAATCTCATAAGCATTTTTATCAATATAATTTCTCAACAACACATTAATCGGGTCACCAAGCCTCACCACTATACCGCGCCTATGCATTCTTAAGTATATCCCGAAAAAAGAATATTGCTGGGTGCCCAACCTCCGTGCAATATTAAAATCTCATGACAACATGCCCAACACAAATAATAATACTACATGAATCAAAATCAGATTCCAACAATAATTTTTTGGATTCCAATTGAATTTAGCAATTCAAATATGAGTTCAATAATCAAAGAAAACAAAGGGAATAACACTAGCGAGATTAATGAGGATATTGTGTAAAACCCCATACCACATAATCATGACATGAATCATCACATAATTTTAGCCTCAAAATCTAAACACACCATCACGTTCCTCTCGCAAAAATAATCAAATCTCGTTCTAGCCCAAATTCGAGAAAACACCAAATAAGCCTTCTAATCTAAGGTTGAAATCTTGAATAAGTTTGGGGGTTTGGTTTGTAGATGAAAGTGAGTAATTTTGGAGAGGTCTTCAGGTTGAAAAGTTTGAGAGAAAGTGATTTGGAAAGTCCATCCACGAATTTATTGATATATAAAGGATTAAGAGTTTGATGAAGAAAAGAGTTCTAATCAGATACAAACACTAAGAAATTTATTCCGGACGATCGGACCGTTGGAATTGGATGAAATTTTATCGAGAATTAGCTGAAAAGGAGAGGAAGTTATCCAAACAATTTCAGCTCGATCGGACCATTCAATATTTTTTAATATTTTTTTTTGCTATAGAGTTTTATGTTTTGAGGACTCTAAGAGATTTTTATATTTCGAGGACTCTTCTATATAATAAAAATTCAATTAAAACTCCATTTTCATTCCGATTCCAATTCCGCTTGAAAATTTATTTTTCAACTATAAAAACCAATATTTTAAATTATAAAATGCAAAATTTCATTTTTCTCCGATTTCCAAAATTAATTTAAAAATTCTCTTTTAAAAAAATCGGGTTGTTACATACTTCCCCACTAATAAGGAATTTCGCCCTCGAAATTCAACGAAGCCTAACATTAAAAAATCATGCCACACCAACAATCTCTAAAAATAAATCTCGTCTCGAAAAATAAATTTTAAATACCTCACATCTAACCGCGATGCCTAACACGACTTATCACCACAAATTTGTATCTCCAAAGAAAACATGACTAACCCGCATGCTAGACCCAATATCCAAGACCCGAGGGTTATCATATACCTAAGCTCTAATACCATTTTGTAACTCCCCGCCCGCCCGTGGAGAGCGAACGGAGTGCTACTATCGATAAAACTAATCAAATCCACAAATAACAAGGTATGGAGCATCTAAAAATCCCACAACAATAAAAGAGAACTACAAATCTCAAATCTCTTCAAATAAATACCAAGTCTCTCGGATTACATACAACTAACTCGAAAATAAAATACAAATCTCCAATGCTCTATACATCAAAATAATACTATCTTCTCTCTAGTATTAAAGTTCTTCCCAAAATAATCCAAGCTAAAATCCATCTCCAATAAATCCAAAGCACCCAAAATCCCAGCTAACCTGGCACTAAAAGAAAATATGGAAAAGTACACAATACGACAGGAAGATGCTCAACAAATATTAGCGGTGAATAAAACGTCACAATACGAATACGAATATTCAAATTAAATGCAAATTTCAGAAGCAATTATATCAATATAATTTCTCAACAACACATTAACCGGGTCACCAGGCCTCACCACCGTACCGCACCAATGCATTTTTAAGCATATCCGGAAAAATGAATATTGGCGGGTGCCCAACCTCAGTGCCATATTAAAATCTCACGACAACATGCTCAACACCAAATATAATACCACATGAATCGAAATTAGATTCCAACAAATATTTCCAGATTTCCAAATGAATTTATCAATTCAAATATGAGTCAATACTCACAAGAAAACGACGAGAATAATACTCGCGAGATTAATGAGCATATTGTGTAAAACCCCATACCTTAAACTACCAAAAATAACCAACATGAATCATCACATAAATTAGCCTCAAAATCTAATCACACCATCACGTTCCTCTCGCGAAAATAATCAAATCTCGTTTAGCCCAAACTCGAGAAAACACCAAATAAGCCTTCTAATCTAAGGTTGAAATCTTCAATAAGTTTGGGGCTATGGTTTGTATATGAAAGGGAGTAATTTTGGAGAGGTCTTCTGGTTGAAAAGTTTGAGAAAAAGTGATTTGAAAAGTCCATCCATGAATTTGTTGATATATAAAGGATTAAGAGTTTGATTAAGCAAAGAGTTCTAATCAGATACAAACACTAAAATTTTTTATTTCGGACGATCGGACCATTGGAATTAGATGAAATTGTACAAAGAATTAGCTAAAGACGAGAGGAAGCTGTCAAAAAAATTTCATCTCGATCGGATCGTTCAATATTTTTAAATATTTTTTTTGCTATAGATTTTTATGTTTGAGGGACTCTAAGAGAGTTTTATATTTTGAGGACTCTTCTATATAATAAAAATTCAATTAAAACTCCATTTTAATTCCGATTTTGAAACCGTTTACAATTCTCGCCTTTAAAAATAATAACCAACATATTTGAACAATAAAAATAATTTTATCTCAAAATTTATTTTTCCTCTTAATTTCGAAAATACCATAAATATTACGCGGGTTGTTTGACTTCCCCACTAACAATGGAATTTCGCCCTCGAAATTAGTCGAATGACTAACTCTAAAAAATCAGGCCAACAATCTCTAAAAATAAACTCGTCACCAAAAATAAATTCCACACATCTAATCTAGATGTCTAACACGAAACGATCATCTAAACATTCTATCTTCAGATATGCACTACAAAAACGCAACAGATCCAACCCGAGGGTGGTCGTATACCTAAGCTCTGATACCATTATGTAATACCCCGCCCACCCGGGGAGAACGAACGGAGCACTACTACGATAAAACTAAACTAAATCCACAATATAACAAGGTATAGAGCATATAAAAATCCCACAATACAATAATAAGAATCCACTAATCTCAAATCTCTTCAAATTAAATACAACCAATAATCTCTCGAAATAATACAACTATCTATCTCGAAATAAAATGCTCTATACAAAAAAAATGTATACAATTTTCTCTCTCGAATAATTCTTCCCAATTATAATCCACGCTAAAATCACAATCTCCAATTCAAATCCAAAGCACCCAAAATCCGCGCTAACCTGCCACTAAAAAAAGATTGGGGAAGTACACAATATGATAGGAAAGATGCTCAACAGATATAATCGGTGAATGAAGCGTAACAATATGAGTACGAATATTCAAATCAAATGCGAATCTCATAAGCATTTTTATCAATATAATTTCTCAACAACACATTAACCAGGTCACCAAGCCTCACCACCATGCCGCGCCTATGAATTCTTAAGCATATCCCGAAAAAGAAATATTGACGGGTGCCCAACCTCCGTGCCATATTAAAATCTCATGACAATATGCCCAACACAAATAATAATACCACATGAATCAAAATCAGATTCCAATAATAATTTTTCACATTCCAATTGAATTTAGCAATTCAAATATGAGTTCAATAATAAAAGAAAACAAAGGGAATAACACTCGCGAGATTAATGAGCATATTGCATAAAACCTCATACCTCAAAATCATGACATGAATCATCATATAATTTTAGCCTCAAAATCTAAACACACCATCACGTTCCTCTCACAAAAATAATCAAATCTCGTTCTAGCCCAAACTCGAGAAAGCAGCAAATAAGCCTTCTAATCTAAGGTTGAAATCTTGAATAAGTTTGGGGCTTTGGTTTGTAGATGAAAGTGAGTAATTTTGGAGAGGTCTTCAGGTTGAAAAGTTTGAGAAAAAGTGATTTGAAAAGTCCATCCACGAATTTATTGATATATAAAGGATTAAGAGTTTGATGAAGAAAAGAATTCTAATTAGACACAAACACTAAGAAATTTATTTCGGACGATCGGACCGTTGGAATTGGATGAAATATTACAGAGAATTTTCTGAAAACGAGAGGAAGCTGTCCAAACAATTTCAGCTCGATCGGACCATTCAATATTTCTAAATATTTTTTTTTGCTATAGAGTTTAATGTTTTGAGGACTCCAAGAGAGTTTTATATTTCGATGACTCTTCTATATAGTAAAAATTCAATTAAAACTCCATTTTCATTTTGATTCCAATTCCGCTTGAAAATTTATTTTTCAACTATAAAAACCAATGTTTTAAATTATAAAATTTATAAAATGCAAAATTTCATTTTTCTCCAATTTCCAAAATTAATTTTAAAATTCCCATTTAAAAAAATCTGGTTTGTTACAGTGACCAGGTCGTGACCATCTTGGAGTCAAACTCGCGTCAAATTCTCTCCAAGCTTGGTCGCGGGTGGGTCACAGTCCAAGTTCCTGATCCATGGCATGACGAAGAAGAGAGTACACACATTGAGGGTCACGGCTTAGGGCCGTGACCATTTCTGGGTGTGGGTCACGGCTATGGACCGTGACCATACCTCATTCAAGCACTAGGGTGGATGAAAAAGGGTCGTGCACCACAGATTAAGGGTCACGGCTTGGGGCCATAACCATTTATTGGTATGGGTTACGGCTATGGGCCGTGACCATACCCAAATTGGTGGGTTGACTAATTTCATTAAATTGTTTCACTCGTGGGTCACGGCTCTGGCCGTGACCATATTAAATCTGAAAAACATAACTCCCGCTATACCCTTCATTTCATTCAATTCCTTCCCCTCCCTCTCTTTCATTCAATCGACCTATTTCGTGAATACGTTTGAGACAACATGACAAAGTGTTGTTCAGCCGGACCAAGTGTTGTTCAATCGACCTACTTCGTGGCACCGGTGATTTCGTTTAGGGTTTCATCCGGACCAAGTGTTGTTCGGGTTATTATGATGGTTGGGGCCGGAGGCTTCAATGACGGAGACAACAAGAAGCTTTGAGACATATCCATGATGGAGACAACAAGAAGGTCTGACATAAATGGTGTTTTTGCAGGTCTTTAGTATATCAGTTCCTCAAATGGTGTTTCCTTCCTTCTATAGATTTTCTCTCCTCAACTCTCCAATATTTTCCTATCAGTATGATTTAGGTGATGGGCCAGTTGTGGTTTGGTCTTTGTGAGAGTGGATTTCTAGGTTAACGTTTTCATTACATTTCCTTAATGTTATCTCACTTGCTACTTTTTTATATTTAATGGTGATGGGCCAGTGGGCTAAATGTTTATGTTTAATGGACATTGTAGCAATTCTTACCGAGTCTCTGTATTGTGGGATTTTGACAACGGATGTTAAGATAGGATTTTGGGGTTATTACTTATTTGATCTATGCCCTGTTATATTGAATATGTTTTTCACTGTTTTCACTTTCGAATTTCCAGTTATCTTGAATATGTTGTTCATTGAGTTTAGGAAGAAGATGAAGTTAAAGGATATTAGCAAATATCGCAGGATTTGGTGTAGTGAAAAGCGTGTATCTACAAGGTTCTTCAGGTAATTGTATTAGACAACTTATATGAGAATGTGCTTAATGGTGAATTTAACTTTCTTTTCGCTTCTATTATGAGTTCAGATAGATCAGTTCCAACAATTTTTTCTCTTTTGGTTTCCGTTAATTGAGGGAAACTATGAAAAACATTTGAATCTAGTATGATTTATTCAACTTATATGTATGTGTGTTTCAATAACATTTTCAGTTTTCACCATACCTACCCTTGTGAAATTTTTTTCAATCTAGTATGCTTTATTCCAACATTTTCAGTTTTCAATTTGTATGTATTTGTGTAAATCTAAGACATATTATAAGCAACTAATAATTCTTCAGGGGTTTTGTGAGTTACTTTCTTTAATTTTACATACCAGTTCTTCATTACACATTGTTTACATATTGTAGATCTAAGAATTGCATACCAGTTCTTCATTACATACCAGGTACTCTTTACTTTAACTAAATTAGTTATATAATTGATATGCATTATCTATTAAATCTTTTAGATGATAGAAGGAGTACGGGATAAATATTGGTTTTGTTTGGTTTGGCTGTTGGATAATTATTAGTTGTTGGATAGTATTTTAGAAGGAGTATGGGATAATTAGAAGGAGTACGGGATAATTATGGATTTGAGTGGTGGATAATATGTTGAAAATATTTTAGACTCCCGGTTTGAGAATACGACGATAATTTGAAAATGTCTAGACTTAGATTTAAAAACGTGACATTAAAGGGCGAAACCCTGAAACAGCCCCCGAATGGTCCCATGAGAGGAACCAACACCTCGCACAGGACCAATGTAACTCGTAGGAATTGATCACACGATCATAGGACTCCCGGTGAGAGAATACGACGATAATTTGTAAATATGAGGAATTAGGCTTAGAAAATGCCATTAGAGGGCGAAACCCCGAAACAACCCCCGAACGATCCCGTGAGAGGCACCCACACCTCACACGGGACCAATGTAACTCGTAGGGACTGATCGTGTAATCATGGGACTCCCGATTTCAGAATATGATGATAATTTGAAAATATCATAACTTAATCTTAAAAATGGCATTAGAGGGTGAAACCCTGAAACAACCCCCCGAACCGCCCCGTGGGAGGCACCAACACCTCGTACAAGACCATTGTAACTCGTAGGATTGACCACGCAATCACGGGACTCCCGGTTTGAGAATATGATGATAATTTGAAAATATCGTAACTTAAGCTTAAAAATTGCATTAGAGGGAGAAACCTCGAAATAACCTCCTAAACGGTCCCGTGAGATGCACCAACACCTCGCATGGGACCAATGTAACTCGTAGTAACTGGCCGCGCGGTCACGGGACTCCCGATTTGAGAATACGTCGATAATTTGAAAATATATAGACGTAGGCTTAAAAATGGCAATAGATGGGCATAACCCTGAAACAACCCCTGAACGGTCCTGTGAGAGGCACCAACACCTCCCACAGGACTAATGTAACTCATAAGAACTGACCGCGCAGCCACGGGACTCCCGGTTTGAGAATACGATGGTAATTTGCATATTTCTAGATTTAGGGTTTAAAACATGGCGTTAGACGGTGAAAATCCAAAACCGCCCCCGAATGGCCCCGTGGGAGGCACCAAAACCTCCCACGGGACCAATATAACTCGTAAGAATTGACCGTGCAGCCACGAGACTCTCGGTTTGAGAATACGATGATAATTTTCATATTTCTAGACTTGGGCTTAAAAACATGGCAGTAGAGGGTGAAAACCCAAAACAGCCCCGAACGGCCCTGTGGGAGGCACCAACACCTCCCACGGGACCAATATAACTCGTAGAAACTAATTACGCAGCCACGGGATTCTCGGTTTGAAAATACGATGATAATTTGCATATTTTTACACATAGGTAAAACATGGCGTTAGTGGGGGAAATTACGAAACAGCCCCCGAACGGCCCCGTGGGAGGCACCAACACTTCCCATGGGACCAATGTAACTTGTTGGAACTGACCATGCAGCCGTGGGTCTCCTGGTTTGAGAATACGAAGATAATTTATAAATTTCTAGACTTAGGCTTAAAAATATGACGTTAGAGGGTGAAAACCCAAAACAGTCCCCGAACGGCACCGCGGGTGGCACCAACACCTCCCACGGGACCAATGTAAATCGTAGGAATCGACCACGCAGCCGCGCGACTCCCGGTTTGAGGATACGATGATAATTTTTCATATTTCCATACTTATGCTTAAAAACATGGCGTTAGAGGGTGAAACCCCAAAACAGCCCCCGAATGGCCCCGTAAGAGGCACCAACACCTTCCACGGGACCAATGTAACTCGCAGGAACAGATCGCGCTACCACGGGACTCTCAGTTCGACAATATGACGGTAATTGTCATAATTCTAGACTTAAGCTTAAAAAATAGCGATAGAGGGTGAAAACCCAAAACAGCTCCCGAACGGCGCTGTGGGAGGCACCAATACCTCCCACGGGACCAATGTAACTCATAGGAATTGACCGTGCAGCCACGGGACTCCCGGTTTGAGAATACGATGATAATTTATATATTTCTAGACTTAGGCAAAACATGGCGTTAGTGGGAGAAAATTCGAAACAACCCCCTAACGACCCCATGGGAGGCACCAACACCTCCCTCGGGACCAATGTAACTCGTAGGAACTGACTGCACAGCCGCGGGACTCCCAGTTTGATAATACGATGATAATTTGCATATTTCTAGACTTTGGCTTAAAAACATGGTGTTAGAGGGTGAAAACCCAAAACAACCCCTGAACGGCCCGGTGGGTGGCACCAACACCTCCCACGGGACCAATGTAACTCGTAGCAACTGACCACGTAACCGCGGGACTCCCTGTTTGAGAATACGATGATAATTTGTATATTTATAGACTTTGGGTTAAAAACATGGGGTTAAAGGGTAGAAACTCAAAACAGTCCCTAAAACGGCCCCGTGGGAGGCACCAACACCTCCCATGGGACCAATGTAACTCGTAGGAACTGACCGCACAGCCACGGGACTCTCAGTTTGAGAATACGACGATAATTTGCATATTTCTAGAGTAGGCAAAACATGGCGTTAGTGGAGGAAAATTCAAAACAGCCCCCGAACGGCCCCGTAGGAAGCACCAACACCTCCCACGGGTCCAATGTAACTCGTACGAACTGACCCCGCTGTCGCGGGTCTCCCGATTTGACATACGATGATAATTTGTATATTTCTAGATTTAGGCTTAAAAACATGGCGTTAGAGGGCGAAAATCGAAAATAGTCCCTGAACGGCCCCGTGGGAGGAATGGACGCCTCCCACGGGACCAATGTAACTCGTAGGAACTCACCGCGTAGCCACGAAACTCCCGGCTTGAGAATATGATGATAATTTGCATATTTGTAGACTTAGGCTTAAAAATATGACTTTAGAGGGTGAAAACCCAAAATAGCTCCCAAACGGCCCCGTGAGAGGCACCAACACCTCCCACGGGACCAATGTAACTCGTAAGAACTGACCACGAAGCCGTGGTCTCCCAGTTTGAGAATACGATGATAATTTGCATATTTCAAGACTTAGGCTTAAAAACATGACGTGAGAGGGTGAAACACCAAAACAGCCCCCGGCCGGCCCCGTGGGTGGCACGAAAACCTCCAATGGGACCAATGTAACTCGTTGGAATTGACCACGTAGCCGAGGGACTCCTAGTTTGAGAATACGATGATCATTTGCATATTTCTAAACTTATGCTTACAAACATGACGTTTGAGGGCGAAAACCCAAAACAGCCCCGAAACGGCCCCGTGGAAGGCACCAACACCTTCCACGGGACCAATGTAACTCGTAGGAACTGACCGCGCAGCTAGGGGACTCTCGATTTGAGACTATGATGGTAATTTGTATATTTCTAGACTTAAGCTTAAAAACATGGCGTTAGCGGGTGAAAACCCAAAACAGCCCCCGAACGGCCCCGTGCAAGGAACCAACACCTCCCACGGGACCAATATAACTCGTAGGAACTGACCGCATAGCCACATGACTCCCGGTTTGAGAATACGACGATAATTTGCATATTTCTAGAGCTAGGCAAAATATGACGTTAGTGGGGGAAAATTCGAAATAGCCCCCGAACGGCCCCGTGAGAGGCACAAACATGTCCCACGGGACCAATGTAACTCGTATGAATTGAACCCAAAGCCGCGAGTCTCCCGGTTTGAGAATACGATGATAATTTGCATATTTCTAGACTTAGGCAAAACATGACATTAGTAGGGAAAAATCCAAAACAACCCTCGAACGCCCCCGTGGGAGGCACCAACACCTCCTACGGGACCAATGTCACTCGTAGGAACTGACCGTACAGCTGCGGGACACCCGGTTTGAGAATACGACGATAATTTGCATACTTCTAGACTTGGGCTAAAAAATATGGTGTTAGAAGGTGAAAGCCCAAAACAGCCCCCGTAAGGCCCTGTGGGTGGCACCAACACCACGACGGGACCAACGTAACTCGTGGGAACTGACCACCCAGTCGTGGGACTCTCGATTTGAGAATAGGACGATAATTTGCATATTTCTAGACTTAAGCTTAAAAACATGGCGTTAGAGGGTGAAAACCCAAAACAGTTCCCAAACGGCCTCGGGGGAGGCACCAACACATCCCAAGGGACCAATGTAATTCGTACGAACTGATCTCGCTGTCGCGGGTCTCCCGATTTGCGAATACGACGTCAATTTGCATATTTTTAGACTTAGGCTAAAAAACACGGCGTTAGAGGGTGAAAACCCAAAACAACCCCTGAATGATCCCGTGGGAGGCACCAACACCTCCCACGGGACCAATGTAACTCGTAGGAACTGACCGCGTAGCCACGGGACTCCCGGTTTGAGAATACGACGATAATTTGCATAATTTTAGACTTAGGCAAAACATGGCGTTAGTGGGAGAAAATTCGAAACAACCCCCGAACGACCCCATGGGAGGCACCAACACCTCCCTCGGGACCAATGTAACTCGTAGGAACTGACCGCGCAGCCACGGGACTCCCAGTTTGAGAATACGATGATAATTTGCATATTTCTAGACTTAGGCTTAAAAACATGGCGTTAGAGGGTGAAAGCCCAAAACCGCCTCTGAACGGCCCGGTGGGTGGCACCAACACCTCCCACGGGACCAATGTAACTCGTAGCAACTGACTACGCAACCGCGGGACTCCCGGTTTGAGAATACGATGATAATTTGCATATTTATAGCTTTGGGTTAAAAACATGCCGTTAGAGGGGGGAAACTCAAAACAGTCCCCGAACGGCCCCGTGGGAGGCACCAACACCTCCCATGGGATCAATGTAACTCGTAGGAACTGACCGCACAGCCACGGGACTCTCGGTTTGAGAATACGACGATAATTTGCATATTTATAAAGTGGGCAAAACATGGCATTAGTGGAGGAAAATCCGAAACAGCCCCCGAACGGCCCGGTGGGAGGCACCAACACTTTCCACGGGACCAATGTAACTCGTACGAACTGACCCCGCTGCCGCGGGTCTCCCGATTTGACAATACGATGATAATTTGCATATTTCTAGATTTAGGCTTAAAAACATTGCGTTAGAGGGTGAAAACCGAAAATAGATCCTGAACGGCCCCGTGGGAGGAATGGACGCCTCCCATGGGACTAATGTAACTCGTAGGAACTCACCGCGTAGCCACGAGACTCTCGGCTTGAGAATATGACAATAATTTGCATATTTCAAGACTTAGGCTTAAAAACATAGCGTTAGAGGGTGAAAACCCAAAACAGCTCCCAAACGGCCCCGTGAGTGGCACCAACACCTCCCATGGGACCAATGTAACTCGTAAGAACTGACCATGAAGCCGTGGTCTCCCAGTTTGAGAATACGATGATAATTTCCATATTTCGAGAGATAGGCTTAAAAACATGACGTGAGAGGGTGAAACACCAAAAAAGCCCCCGGACGTCCCCGTGGGTGGCACGAAAACCTCTAACGGGACCAATGTAACTCGTTGGAACTGACCACGCTGCCGAGGGACTCCTGGTTTGAGAATACGATGATCATTTGCATATTTCTAGACTTATGCTTACAAACATGACGTTAGAGGGTGAAAACCCAAAACAGCCCCGAAACGGCCCCGTGGGAGGCACCAACACCTCCCACGGGACCAATGTAACTCGTAGGAACTGACCGCGCAGCCAGGGGACTCTCGATTTGAGAATACAACGGTAATTTGTATATTTCTAGACTTAAGCTTAAAAAGATGGCGTTAGCGGGTGAAAACCCAAAACAGCCCCCGAACGGCCCCGTGGGAGGAACCAACACCTCCCACGGGACCAATATAACTCGTAGGAACTGACCGCATAGCCACAGGACTCCCGGTTTGAGAATACGACGATAATTTGTATATTTCTAGAGCTAGGAAAAACATGACGTTAGTGGGGGAAAATTCGAAACAGCCCCCGAACGGCCCCGTGGGAGGCACAAACATCTCCCACGGGACCAATGTAACTCGTACAAACTGAACCCACAGCCGCGAGTCTCCCGGTTTGAGAATATGATGATAATTTGCATATTTCTAGACTTTGGCTTAAAAACATGGCGTTAGAGGGTGGAAACCCAAAAAAGTCCTCGTACGGCCCTGTGGGAGGAACTAACACCTCCCACGGGACCAATGTAACTCGTAGGAACTGACCGCGCAACCATGAGACTCCCGACTTGAGAATATGCCGATAATTTGTATATTTCTAGACTTATGCTTACAAACATGACGTTAGAGGGTGAAAACCCAAAAGAGCCCCCGAACGACCCCGTGGGTGGCACCAACACCTCCAACGGGACTAATGTCAGTCGTAGGAACTGACCACGCAGCCGCGAGACTCCCGGATTGAGAATACGATGATAATTTGTATATTTCTAGACTTATGCTTAAAAACATGGCTTTAGTGGATGAAAATCCAAAACAGCCTCCAAACGGGCCCGTGGGAGGCACCAACACCTCCCACGGGACCATTGTAACTCATAGGAACTGACTGCGCAGCCACGGGACTCCCGGTTTGAGAATAGGATGATAATTTGAATATTTATACACTGAGGTAAAACATGGCGTTAGTGGGGGAAATTATGAAATAGCCCCCGAACGTCCCTGCGGGTGGCACCAACACCTCTCACGGGACCAATGCAACTCGTAGGAACCGACCACGCATCTGCAGGACTCCCGGTTTGAGAATACGATGATAATTTTCATATTTCCATACTTATGCTTAAAAACATGGCGTTAGAGTGTGAAAACCCAAAACAGCTCATGAACGGCCATGTGCGAAGCATCAACACCTCCCACGGGATCAATGTAACTCGCTGGAACTGACCGCATAGTCGCAGGACTCCCGGTTTGAGAATACGACGATAGTTTGCATATTTCCATACTTATGCTTAAAAACATGGCGTTAGAGGGTGAAAACACAAAACAGCCTCCGAACGGCCCCGTGCGAGGCAGCAACACCTCCCACATGACTAATGTAACTCGTACGAACTGATCGCGTAGCCACGGGACTCCCGATTTGAGAATACGACGTTAATTTGCATAGTTCTAGACTTAGGCAAAACATGACATTAGTAGGGAAAAATACAAAATAACCCTCGAACGCCCCCGTGGGAGGCACCAACACCTCCTACGGGACCAATGTCACTCGTAGGAACTGACCGTGCGGCTGCGGGACACCCGGTTTGAGAATACGACGATAATTTGCATATTTCTAGACTTAGGCTAAAAAACATGGCGTTAGAGGGTGAAAACCTAAAACAGCCCCCGTAAGGCCCTATGGGTGGCACCACCACCACGACGGGACCAATGTAACTCGTGGAAACTGACCACGCAGTCGTGCGACTCTCGGTTTGAGAATAGGACGATAATTTTCATATTTCTAGACTTAGGCTTAAAAACATGGCGTTAGAGGGTGAAAACCCAAAACAGTTCCCGAACGGCCCCATGGGAGGCACAAACACATCACAAGGGACCAATGTAACTCGTACGAACTGACCTCGTTGCCGCGGGTCTCCCGATTTGTGAATACGATGGTAATTGACATATTTCTACACTTAGGCTAAAAAACATGACGTTAGAGGGTGAAAAGCCAAAACAGCCCCTGAACGATCCCGTGGGAGGCACCAACACCTCCCACGGGACCAATGTAACTCGTAGGAACTGACCGCGTAGCCACGGGACTCCCGATTTGAGAATACGATGATAATTTGCATATTTCTAGACTTAGGCAAAAACATGGCATTAGTGGTAGAAAATTCGAAACAACCCCCGAACGGCCCCATGGGAGGCACCAACACCTCCCTCGGGAGCAATGTAGCTCGCAGAAACTGACCGCGCACCCACGGGACTCCCGGTTTGAGAATACGATGATAATTTGCATATTTCTAGACTTAGGCTTAAAAATATGGCGTTAGAGGGTGAAAACCCAAAACAGCCCCTGAACGGCCCGGTGGGTGGCACCAACACCTCCCACGAGACCAATGTAACTCATAGCAACTGACCACGCAACCGCGGGACTCCCGGTTTGAGAATATAATGATAATATGCATATTTCTAGACTTTGGGTTAAAAACATGGCGTTAGAGGGTGGAAACTCAAAACAGTCCCCGAACGGCCCCGTGGGAGGCACCAACACCTCCCATGGGACCAATGTAACTCGTAGGAACTGACCCCGCAGTCACGGGACTCTCGGTTTGAGAATACAATGATAATTTGCATATTTCTAGGCTTAAGCTTAAAAATATCGCGTTAGAGGGTGAAAACCCAAAACAACCCCCGAATGGCTCCGTGGGAGGAACAAACACATCCCACGGGACCATAGTAACTCGTAGGAACTGACCGTGCAGCTACGGGACTCCCGGTTTGAGAATACGACGATATATTGCATATTTCTAGAGTTAGGCAAAACATGACGTTAGTGGGGGAAAATTCGAAACAACCCCCGAACGGCCCCGTGGGAGCCACCAACACCTTCCACAGGACCAATGTAACTCGTACGAACTGACCCCACAGTCATGGGTCTCCTGGTTTGAGAATACGATGATAATTTGCATATTTCTAGACTTAAGTTTAAAAACATGGCGTTAGAGGGTGAAAACCCAAAATAGTCCTCGTACGACCCCGTGGGAGGCACTAACACCTCCCACAGGACCAATGTAACTCTTAGGAACTGATTGCGCAACCACGAGACTCCCGGCTTGAGAATATGTCGATAATTTGCATATTTCTAGGCTTAGGCTTAAAAACATGACGTTAGAGGGTGAAAATCCAAAACAACCCCCGAACGACCCCGTTGGTGGCACCAACACCTCCAACGGGACCAATGTAACTCGTAGGAACTGACAACACACTCAAGGGACTTTCGGATTGAGAATACGATGATAATTTGCATATTTCTAGACTTATGCTTAAAAACATGGCGTTAGAGGATGAAAATCAAAAACAGCCCCCGAATGGCCCCGTGGGAGGCACCATCACCTCCCACATGACTAATGTAACTCGTAGGAACTGAATGCGCAGCGACGGGACTCCCAGTTTGAGAATACGACAACAATTTGCATATTTCTACACATAGGGAAAACACGGCGTTAGTGGGGGAAATTATGAAACAGCCCCCGAACGTCCTCGCGGGACGCACTAACACCTCCCACGTCACCAATGTAACTCGTAGGTACTGACCACGCAGTCGCGGGTCTCCCGGTTTAAGAATACGATGGTAATTTTCATATTTCTAGACTTACGCTTAAAAACATGATGTTAGAGGACGAAAATCAAAAACAGCCCCCGAACGGCCCCGTGTGAGGCACCAACACCTCCCACGGGACCACTATAACTCGTAGGAACAGACTACGCAGCGACGGGACTCCTGGTTTGAGAATACGATGATAATTTGCATACTTCTACACTGAGGTAAAACATGGCGTTAGTGGGGGAAATTATGAAACAGCCCCCGAACGTCCCCGTGGGAGGCACCAACACCTCTAACGGGACCAATGTAACTCGTAGGAACTGACCACGCAGCCGCGGGTCCCCCAATTTGAGAATACGATGATAATTTTAATATTTCTTGACTTAGGCTTAAAAACATTACATTAGAGGGTGAAAACCCAAAACAGTCCCCGAACGGCCCCGCCAGTGGCACCAACACCTCCCACGGGACCAATGTCACTCGTAGGAACCGACCATACATCCGCGGGACTCCCGATTTGAGAATACGATGATAAATTGCATATTTCCATACTTATGCTTAAAAGCATGGAGTTAGAGTGTGAAAACCCAAAACAGCCCACGAACGGCCATGTGCGAGGCACCAACACCTCCAACGGGATCAATGTAACTCGCAGGAACTGACAGCGCAGTCGCGGGACTCCCGGTTTGAGAATACGACGATAATTTGAATATTTCTAAACATATGCTTAAAAATATGGCGTTAGAGGGTGAAAACCCAAAACAGCTCCCGAACGGCCCCGTGCGAGGCATTAACACCTCCCACGTGACCAATGTAACTCGTAGGAACTGACCGCGCAGCCACGAAACTCCTGGTTTGAGAATACGATGATAATTTCCATATTTCTAGACTTAGGCAAAACATGGCATTAGTAGAGAAAAATCCGAAACAACCCTCGAACGGCCCCGTGGGAGTCACCAACACCTCCCCCGGGACCAATGTAACTCGTAGGAACTGACCGCGCAACTGCGGGACTCCCGGTTTGCGAATACGATGATAATTTGCATATTTTTAAACTTAGGCTGAAAAACATGGCGTTAGAGGTTGAAAACCCAAAATAGCCCCCGAACGGCCCCATGGGTGGCACCAACACCACGACGGGACCAATGTAACTCGTAGGAACTGACCACGTAGCTGCGGGACTCCCGATTTGAGAGTAGGATGATAACTTGCATATTTCTAGACTTAGGCTTAAAAACATGGCGTTAGAGGGTGAAAACACAAAACAGTTCCCGAACGATCCCGTGGGAGGCACCAACACATCCCAAAAGACCAATGTAACTCGTAGGAACTCACCGCGCAGCCACGAGACTCCCGGCTTGAGAATATGATGATAATTTGCATATTTCTAGACTTAGGCTTAAAAATATGGCGTTAGAGGGTGAAAATCCAAAACAGCCCCCAAACGGCCCCGCGGGTGGCACCAACACGTCCCACGGGACCAATGTAACTCGTAAGAACTTACCATGCAGCTGTGGGTCTCCTGGTTTGAAAATACAATGATAATTTTCATATTTCCAGACTTAGGCTTAAAAATATGGCATTAGAGGGTGAAAACCCAAAATAACTCCCGAACGGCCCCGTGGGTGGCACCAACACCTCCAGCGGTACCAATGTAACTCGTAGGAACTGACCTCGTAGCCGCGGGACTCACGGTTTGAGAATACGATGATAGTTTGCATATTTCTAGACGTATGCTTAAAAATATGGCGTTAGAAGTTGAAAACTCGTAACAGCCCCGAAACGGCCCCGTGGGAGGAACAAACACCTCCCACGGGACCAATATAACTTCTAGGAATTGATCGCGTAGCCACGGGACTCCCGGTTATAGAATACGATGATAATTTGCATATTTCTAGAGTTAGGCAAAATATGATGTTAGCGGGGGAAAATCCAAAACAACCCCCAAACGGCCCCGTGGGAGGCACCGACACCTCCCACTGGACCAATGTAACTCGTACGAACTGACCCCACAGCCGCGGGTCTCCCGATTTGAGAATACGATGATAATTTGCATATTTCTAGACTTAGGCTTAAAACATGGAGTTAGAGGGTAAAAACCCAAAATAGTCCTCGTACGGCCCCGTGGGAGGCACCAACACCTCCCACGGGACCAATTTAAGTCGTAGGAACTGAACGCGCAGCCACGAGACTCCCGGCTTGAGAAAATGTTGATAATTTTCATATTTCTAAGCTTAGGCTTAAAAACATGATGTTAGAGGGTGAAAACCCAAAACAGCCCCCGAACGGCCCCGTGGGTGGCACCAATACCTCCAACGGGACCAATGTAACTCGTAGGAACTGAACACACAGTCGCGGGACTCCCGGATTGAGAATACGATGATAATTTGCATATTTCTAGACTTATGCATAAAACATGGATTTAGAGGATGAAAATCAAAAACATCCCCCGAACGGCCCCGTGGGAGGCACCATCACCTCCCACGGGACCAATGTAACTCGTAGGAACTGACTCCGCAGCGACGGGACTCCCGGTTAGAGAATACGATGATAATTTGGATATTTCTACACATAGGTAAAACATGGCATTAGTGGAGGAAATTATGAAACATCCCCCGAACGTCCCGGTGGGACGCACCAACACCTCCCACGTGACCAATGTAACTCATAGGAACCGACCACACCGTTGCGGGACTCCCGATTTGAGAATATGACAACAATTTGCATATTTCCATACTTATGCTTAAAAACATGGCGTTAGAGGGTGAAAACCCAAAACAGCCAACGAACGTCCCCGTGCGTGGCACCAACACCTCCCACGGGACCAATGTAACTCGTAGGAACTGACCGCGCACCCGTGGGACTCCCGGTTTGTGAATACGATGATAATTTGCATATTTCCATACTTATGCTTAAAAACAAGGCGTTACAGGGTGAAAACCCAAAACAGCCCCCGAACGGCCCTGTGCGAGGCAACAACACCTCCCACGGGACCAATGTAACTTGTAGGTACTGATCGCGCAACCGTCAGACTCCCAGTTTCAGAGTACGACGATAATTTGCATATTTCTAGACTTAGGCAAAACATGGCGTTAGTGGGGGAAAATCCGAAACAACCCCCGAACGGCCTTGTGGGAGGCACCAACACCTCCCACGGGACCAATGTAACTCGTAGGAATTGATCACGTAGCCGCGGGACTCCCGGTTTGAGAATACAACCATAATTTGCATATTTCTAGACTTAAGCTTAAAAATATTAGCGTTAGAGGGTGAAAACCCAAAACAATCCCCGAACGGCCTCGTGGGAGGCACCAACACCTCCCACGGGACCAATGTAACTCGTAGGAACTAACCGCGCAGCCACAGGACACTAGGTTTGAGAAAACGACCATAATTTGGATATTTATAGAGTTAGGCAAAACATGACGTTAGTGGGGGAAAATCTGAAACAACCCCCGAACGGCCCTGTGGGAGGCACCAACACCACCCAAGGGACCAATGTAACTCGTACGTACTGACCCCACTACCGCGGGTCTCCCGGTTTGACAATACGACAATAATTTGTATATTTCTAGACTTAGGCTTAAGAAACATGGCGTTCGAGGGTGAAAAACCAAAACAGTCACCGAACGGCCCCCCGTGGGACGCACCAACACCTCCCACGGGACCAATGTAACTCGTAGGAACTGATCGCGCAGCCACGAGACTCCCGGCTTGACAATACGATGATAATTTGCATATTTCTAGACTTATGCTTAAAAACATGGCGTTAAAGGATGAAAATTAAAAACAACCCCCGAACGGCCCCGTGGGAGGCACCATCACCTCCCATGGGACCAATATAACTCGTAGGAACTGACTGCGCCGCGATGGGACTCCCGGTTTGAGAATATGACGATAATTTGCATATTTCTACACATAGGTAAAACATGGAATTAGTGGGAGAAATTATGAAACAGCCCCCGAACGTCCCCGTGGGATGTACCAACACCTCCCACGTGACCGATGTAACTCGTAGGAACTGATCAGCAGTCGCGGGTCTCTCGGTTTGAGAATACGATGATAATTTGCATATTTCTAGACTTAGGCTTAAAAACATGACGTTAGATGGTGAAAACACAAAACAGTCCCCGAACTGCCCCGCGGGTGGCACAAACACCTCCAACGGGACCAATGTAACTCATAGGAACCAACCCCGTCGTCGCGGTAATCCAGGTTTGAGAATACGATGATAATTAGCTTATTTCTATACTTATGCTTAAAAATATGGCATTAGATGGTGAAAACCCAAAACAGCCCCGAAACGGCCCCGTGGGATCACCAACACCTCCCACGGGACCAATGTAACTCGTAGGAATTGACCTCTCAGCCACGGGACTCTTGGTTTGAGAATACGACGGTAATTTGCATATTTCTAGACTTAAGCTTAAAAAATGGCGTTAGAGGGTGAAAACCCAAAACATCCCCCGAACGGTCCCGTGGGAGGCACCAACACCTCCCACGGGACCAATATAACTCGTAGGAACTGCCCGCGTAGCCACGGGACTCCCGGTTTGAGAATACGACGATAATTTGCATATTTCTAAATTTAGGCAAAACATGACGTTAGTGGGGGAAAATTCGAAACAGTCCCTGAATGGCCCCGTGGGAGGCACAAACATCTCCCACGGGACCAATGTAACTCGTACGAACTGACCCCACTACCGCGGGTCTCCCGGTTTGACAATATGATGATAATTTGCATATTTCTAGACTTAGGCGTAAAAATATGGCGTTAGAGGGTGAAAATCCGAAACAACCCCCGATCGGCCCCCTGGGAGGCACCAACACCTCCCACGGGACCAATGTAACTCTTATGAACTAACCCCGCTGCCGCGGGTCTCCTGGTTTGACAATATGACGATAATTTACATATTTCTTGACTTAGGCTTAAAAACATAGCGTTAGAGGGTGCAAACCAAAAACAGTCCCGGAAAGACCTCGTGGGAGGCACCAACACCTCCCGCGGGACCAATGTAACTCGTAGGAACTGACCGCGCCGCCACGAGACTCTCGGCTTGAGAATATGACAATAATTTGCATATTTCTTGACTTAGGCTTAAAAACATGGCGTTAGAGGGTGAAAACTCAGAATAGCTCCGGAACGGCCTCGTGGGTGGCACCAACACCTCTCACGGAACCAATGTAACTCGTAGGAACTTACCACACAACCGCGGGTCTCCTGGTTTGAAAATACGACAATAATTTGCATATTTTTAGACTTAGGCAAAACATGGCGTTAGTGAGGGAAAATCCGAAATAACCCCCAAACGGCCCCATGGGAGGCACCAACACCTCCCACGGGACCAATGTAACTCGTAGGAACTGACCGCGCAGTCGTGGGACTCTCGGCTTGAGAATACGACGATAATTTGTATATTTCTAGACTTAGGCTTAAAAACATGGCGTTAGAGGGTGAAAACCCAAAATAGCCCTCGAACGGTCCCGTGGATGGTACCAACACCATCCACTGGACAAATGTAACTCGTAGGAACAGACCACACAGCCGCGGGACTCCTAGTTTGATAATATGACGATAATTTGTTAGGAAAAACATGGCGTTAGTGGGGAAAAATCCGAAACAGCCCCCGAACGGCCCCGTGGGAGGCACCAACACCTCCCACGGGACCAATGTAATTCGGTCGAACTGACCCTGCTGTCGTGGGTCTACCAATTTGTCAGTACGACGATAATTTGTATATTTCTAGACTTAGGCTAAAAAACATGGCATTAGAGGGTGAAAACCCAAAAAAGTCCCCGAACGTCCCCGTGGGAGGAACTAACACCTCACGGGACCAATGTAACTCGTAGAAACTCACCGCGCAGCCACGAGACTCCCAGCTTGAGAATATGACGATAATTTGCATATTTCTAGACTTAGGCTTAAAAACACGGCGTTGGAAGGTGAAAATCCAAAACAGCCCCCGAACGGCCCCGTGGGTGGCACCAACACCTCCCAAGGGAGCAATATAATTCGTAGGAACTGACCACGAATCCACGGGTCTTCCGGTATGAGAATACGATGATAATTTGCATATTTCTAGACTTAGGCTTAAAAGCATGACGTGAGAGGATGAAAATAAAAAACAGCGCCCGAACGGCCCCGTGGGTGACACCAGCACCTTCAACGGGACCAATGTAACTCGTAGGAACTGACCACGCAGCCGCGAGACTCCCGGTTTGAGAATACGATGATCATTTGCATATTTCTAGACTTATGCTGAAAAACATGGCCTTAGAGGGTGAAAACCCAAAACAGTCCCAAAACGGCCTCGTGGGAGGCACCAACACCTCCCACGAACCAATGTAACTCGTAGGAACTGACCACGCAGCCAGGGGACTCTCGGTTTGAGAATACGATAATAATTTGCATATTTCTAGAGTTAGGCAAAACATGACGTTAGTGGGGGAAAATCCGAAACAACCCCCGAACGGCCCCGTGGGAGGCACCAACACCTCCCACGGGACCAATGTAACTCCTATGCACTGACCCCACAGCTGCGGGTCTCCCGGTTTGAGAATACGACGATAATGTGCATATTTCTAGACTTAGGCTTAAAAACATGGCGTTCGAGGGTGAAAACCCAAAACAGTCCTCGTACGGCCCCGTGGGAGGCACCAACACCTCCCACGGGACCAATGTAACTCGTAGGAACTAATCGCGCAGCCACGAGACTTCGGGCTTGAGAATATGTTGATAATTTACATATTTCTAGGCTTAGGCTTAAAAACATGATGTTAGAGGGTGAAAACCCAAAAGAGCCCCCGAATGACCCCGTGGGTGGCACCAATACCTCCAATGGGGCCAATGTAACTCGTAGGAACTGACCACGCAGTCGTAGGACTCCCGGTTTGATAATACGATGATAATTTGCATATTTATAGACTTATGCTTAAAAACGTGGCGTTAGAGGAGGAAAATCAAAAACAGCCCCCGAACGGCCCCGTGGGAGGCACCATCACCTCCCATGGAACCAATGTAACTCGTAGGAACTGACTTCGCAACCACGGGACTCCCGATTTGAGAATACGACGATAATTTGCATATTTCTACACATAGGTTAAACATGGCGTTAGTGGGGGAAATTATGAAACAACCCCCGAACGTCCCCGTGGGACACACCAACACCTCCTAGGCGACCAATGTAACTCGTAGGAACTGACCACGCAGCCCGGGGTCACCTGGTTTGAGAATACGATGATAATTTGTATATTTCTAGACTTAGGCTAAAAAACATGACGTTAGAGGGTGAAAACTCAAAACAGTCACCGAACGGCCCCGCGGGTGGCACCAACACCTCCCACGGGACCAATGTAAGTCATAGGAACTGACCCCGTCGTCGCGGGACTCCCGGTTTGAGAATACGACAATAATTTACATATTTCTAGACTTATGCTTAAAAATATGGCGTTAGATGGTGAAAACCCAAAATAGCCCCCAAACGGCCCCATGGGATCACCAACACCTCCCACGGGACCAATGTAACTCGTAGGAATTGACCTACGAGCCATGGCAGTCTCGGTATGAGAATACGAAGATAATTTGTATATTTCTAAACTTAAGCTTAAAAAATGGCGTTAGAGGGTGAAAACCCAAAACAACCCCCAAACGGTCCCGTGGGAGGCACCAACACCTCCCACGGGACCAATTTAACTCGTAGGAACTGACCGCGCAGCCACGGGACTCCCAGTTTGAGAATATGACGATAATTTTCATATTTCTAGAGTTAGGCAAAATATGACGTTAGTGGGGGAAAATCCGAAACAGCCCCCGAACTTTCCTGTGGGAGGCACATACACCTCGCACGAGACCAATGTAATTCGTACGAACTGACCCCGCAGTCGCGGGAATCCCCGTTTGACAATACGACGATAATTTGCTTATTTCTAGACTTAGGCGTAAAAACAAGTCGTTAGAGGGTGAAAATCTGAAACTGCCCCCGAACGGCCCCGTGGGAGGCACCAACACCTCCCATGGGACCAATGTAACTCGTACGAACTGACCCCGTTGTCGCGGGTCTTCCGATTTGACAATACGACAATAATTTAAATATTTTTAGACTTAGGTTTAAAAACATAGCGTTAGAGGGTGCAAACCAAAAACAATCCCCGAACGGCCCCGTAGGAGGCACCAACACCTCCCACGGGACCAATGTAACTTGTAGGAACTGATCGCGCAGCCACGAGACTCCCGGCTTGAGAATATGACAATAATTTGCATATTTCTTGACTTAGGCCTAAAAACATGGCATTAGAGGGTGAAAACCCAAAACAGCTATCGAACGGCCCCGTGGGTGCACCAAAACCTCCCAAGGGACCAATCTAACTCGTAGGAACTTACCACGCAGTCGCAGGTCTCCCGGTTTGAGAATACGACGATAATTTGCATATATCTAGACTTAGGCAAAACATGGCGTTAGTGGGGGGAAATCCGAAACAACCCCTGAACGTCCCCGTGGGATGAGCCAACACCTCCCACGGGACCAATGTAACTCGTAGGAACTCACCGCGGAGCCACGAGACTCCCGGCTTGAGAATATGACGATAATTTGCATTTTTTTTACTTAGGTTCAAAAACATGGCGTTAGAGGGTGAAAACCCAAAACAACACTCGAACGGTCCCGTGGATAGCACCAACACCACGCACGGGACAAATGTAACTCGTAGGAACAGACCACACAGCCGCGAGACTCCCAGTTTGAGAATACGACGATAATTTGTTAGGCAAAACATGGCGTTAGTGGGGAAAAATCCGAAACAACCCCCGAATGGCTCTGTAGGAGGCACCAACATCTCCCACGGGACCAATGTAATTCGTTCGAACTGAACCTGCTGTCGTGGGTCTCCCGATTTGTCAATACGTCGATAATTTGTATATTTCTAGACTTAGGCTAAAAAACATGGCATTAGAGGGTGAAAGCCCAAAAAAGTCTTCGAACTTCCCCGTGGGAGGAACCAACACCTCCCACGGGACCAATGTAACTCGTAGGAACTCACCACGCAGCCACGAGAGTCCCGGCTTGAGAATATGATGATAATTTGCATATTTCTAGACTTAGGCTTAAAAACACGGCGTTGGAGGGTGAAAACCCAGAACAGCTCCCGAACGGCCCCGTGGGTGGCACCAACACCTCCCAAGGAACCAATGTAACTCGTAGGAACTGACCACGAAGCCGCGGGTCTCCCGATTTGAGAATAGGATGATAATATGCATATTTCTAGACTTAGGCTTAAAAACATGACGTGAGAGGCGAAAACCAAAAATAGCCCCTGAACGGCCCCGTGGGTGACACCAACACCTCCAGCGGGACCAATGTAACTCGTAGGAACTGACCACGCCGCCGCGGGACTCCCGTTTTGAGAATACGATGATCAATTGTATATTTCTAGACTTATGCTTAAAAACATGGCGTTAGAGAGTGAAAACCCAAAACAGCCCCCGAACGGCCCGTGGGAGGAACTAACACCTCCCACGGGACCAATATAACTCGTAGGAACTGACCGCACAGCCACGGGACTCCCGGTTTTTGAATACGACGATAATTTACATATTTCTAGAGTTTAGCAAAACAAGACATTAGTGGGGGAAAATCCAAAGCAGCCCCCGAACGGCCCCGTGGGAGGCACCAACACCTCCCACGGGACCAATGTAACTCCTACGAACTGACCCCACAGCCGCGGGTCTCCCGGTTTGAGAATACGACAATAATTTGCATATTTCTAGACTTAGGCTTAAAAACATGGCGTTAGAGGGTGAAAACCCAAAACTGTCCTCGCACGGCCTCGTGGGAGGCACTAATACCTCCCACGGGACCAATATAACTCGTAGGAACTGATCGCGCAGCCGTGGTCTCCCAGTTTGAGAATACGATGATAATTTGCATATTTCGAGACTTAGGCTTAAAAACATGACGTGAGAGGGTGAAACACCAAAAAAGCCCCTAAACGACCCCGTGGGAGGCACCAATACCTCCAACAGGACCAATGTAACTCGTAGGAACTGACCAAGCAGTCGCAGTACTCCCGATTTGATAATACGATGATAATTTACGTATTTCTAGACTTAGGCTTAAAAAAATGGCGTTAGAGGGTGAAAACTCAAAACTGTCCCCAAACGGCCCCATGGGAGGTTCCAACACTTCCCACGGGACCAATGAAACTCATAGGAACTGACCGTGCATCCACGAGACTCCCGATTTGAGAGTACGATGATAATTTTAATATTTCTAGACTTAGGCTTAAAAACATGGCGTTAGAGGGTGAAAACCCAAAACCGTTCCCGAACGGCCCCGTGGGAGGCACCAACACCTCCCACGGGACCAATGTAACTCGTACCAACTGAGCCCGCTGCCGCGGGATTCCCGATTTTAGAATACGATGGTAATTTGCATATTTCTACACTTGGGCTTAAAAACATGGCGTTAGAGGGTGAAAACTCAAAATAGCCCCTGAACGGTGTGTGGGAGGCACCAACACCTCCCACGGGATCAATGTAACTCGTAGGAACTGATCGCGCAACCACGGGACTCCCGGTTTGAGAATACGACGATAATTTGCATATTTATAGATTTAGGCAAAACATGGCGTTATTGGGGAAAATCCGAAATAGCCCCCGAACGGCCCCGTGGGAGGCAGTAACACCTCCCACGGGACCAATGTAACTCGTACGAACTGACCCCACTACCGCGGGTCTCCCTGTTTGAGAATACGACGATAATTTAAAAATATATAGATGTAGGCTTAAAAAATGGCATTAGATGGGCGTAACCCGAAAATAACCCACGAACGGTCCCGGGAGAGGCACCAACACCTCCCACGGGACCAACCTGGTTTGATAATATGATGGTAATTTGCATATTTCTAGATTTAGGCTTAAAAACATGGCGTTAAAGGGTGAAAACCCAAAACCGGCCCCCGAATGGCCCCGTGGGAGGCACCAACACCTCCCACCGGACCAATATAACTCGTAGGACTTGATCGCGCAGCCACGTGACTCTCGGTTTGAGAATACGATGATAATTTACATATTTCTTGACTTAGGCTTTAAAACAAAGCGTTAGAGGATGGAAACCAAAAATAGTCCCTGAACGGCCCCATGGGAGGCACCAACACCTCCCACGGGATAAATGTAACACGCAGGAACTGACTACGCCGCCACGAGACTCCCGGCTTGAGAATATGATGATAATTTGCATATTTCTTGACTTAGGCTTAAAAACATGGCGTTAGAGGGTGAAAACCCAAAACAGCTCCCGAACGGCCCCATGTGTGGCCCCAACACCTCCCACGGAACCAATGTAACTCGTAGGAACTTACCACGCAGCCGCGGGTCTCCTGGTTTAAAAATACGACGATAATTTGCATATTTCTAGACCTAGACAAAACATGGCGTTAGTGGGGGAAATCCGAAACAACCCCCGAACGGCCCCGTGGGAGGCACCAACACCTCCCACGGTACTAATGTAACTCGTAGGAACTGATCGCACAGCCGCGGGACTCGCGGTTTGAGAATACAATGATAATTTGCATATTTCTAGACGTAGGCTTAAAAACATGGCGTTAGAGGGTGAAAACCCAAAACAGCCCTCGAACGGCCCCGTGGATGGCACCCACACCACCCACGGGACAAATATAACTCGTAGGAACAGACCACGCAGCCGCGGGAATCCCAGTTTGAGAATACGACGATAATTTGTTTGGCAAAACATGGCGTTAGTGGGGAAAAATCCGAAACAGCCCCCGAACGGCCCGGTAGGACGCATCAACACCTCCCACGGGACCAACGTAATTCGTTTGAACTGACCCTGCTGTCGTGGGTCTCCCGATTTGTCAATACGATGATAATTTGTATCTTTCTAGACTTAGGCTAAAAAACATGGCATTAGAGGGTGAAAGCCCAAAAAAGTCCCCGAACGTCCCCGTGGGATGAACCAACACCTCCCACGGGACCAATGTAACTCGTAGGAACTCACCGTGGAGCCACGAGACTCCCGGCTTGAGAATATGACGATAATTTGCATATTTCTAGACTTACGCTCAAAAACATAGCGTTAGAGGGTGAAAACCCAAAACAGCACTCGAACGTCCCCGTGGATAGCACCAACACAACCCACGGGACAAATGTAACTCGTAGGAACAGACCACACAGCCGCGAGACTCCCAGTTTGAGAATACGACGATAATTTGTTAGGAAAAACATGGCGTTAGTGGGGAAAAATCCGAAACAACCCCCGAATGGCTCCGTAGGAGGCACCAACACCTCCCACGGGACCAATGTAATTCGTTCGAACTGACCCTGCTGTCGTGGGTCTCCCGATTTGTCAATACGTCGATAATTTGTATATTTCTAGACTTAGGCTAAAAAACATGGCATTAGAGGGTGAAAGCCCAAAAAAGTCTCCGAACTTTCCCGTGGGAGGAACCAACACCTCCCACGGGACCAATGTAACTCGTAGGAACTCACCGCGCAGCCACGAGAGTCCCGGCTTGAGAATATGATGATAATATGCATATTTCTAGATTTAGGCTTAAAAACACGGCGTTGGAGGGTGAAAACCCATAACAGCTCCCGAACGGCCCCATTAGTGGCACCAACACCTCCCAAGGGACCAATGTAACTCGTAGGAACTGTCCACGAGGCCGCGGGTCTTCTAGTTTGAGAATACGATGATAATTTGCATATTTCTAGACTTAGGCTTAAAAACATGACGTGAGAGGGTGAAAACCAAAAACAGCCCCCGAACGGCCCCGTGGGTGATACCAGCACCTCCAACGGGACCAATGTAACTCGTAGGAACTGACCACGCAGCCGCGGGACTCCCGGTTTGAGAATATGACGATCATTTGCATATTTCTAGAGTTATGCTTAAAAATATGGCCTTAGAGGGTGAAAACCCAAAACAGCCCCCGAACGGCCCCTTGGTAGGAACCAACACCTCCCACGGGACCAATGTTACTCGTAGTAACGGACCGCACAACCACGTGACTCTCGGTTTGTGAATACGACAATAATTTGCATATTTCTAGAGTTAGGCAAAACATGACGTTAGTGGGGGGAAATTCGAAACAGCCCCCGAACGACCCCGTGGGAGGCACCAACACCTCCCACGGGACCAATGTAACTCCTACGAACTGACCCCACAGACGCGGGTCTCCCGATTTGAGAATACGACGATAATTTGCATATTTCTAAACTTAGGCTTAAAAACATGGCGTTAGAGGGTGAAAACCCAAAACAGTCCTCGTACGGCCCCGTGGGAGGCACCAACACCTCCCACGGGACCAATGTAACTCGTAGGAACTGATCGCGCAGCCACGAGACTCCGGGCTTGAGAATATGTCGATAATTTGCATATTTCTAGGCTTAGGCTTAAAAACATGACGTTAGAGGGTAAAAACCCAAAACAGCCCCCGAACGACCCCGTGGGTGGTACCAATACCTCCAACGGGGCCAATATAACTCGTAGGAACTGACCAGGCAGTCGCAGGACTCCCAGTTTGACAATACGATGATTATTTGCATATTTCTAGACTTATGCTTAAAAACGTGGCGTTAGAGGATGAAAATCAAAAACAGCACCCGAACGGCCTCGTGGGAGGCACCATCACCTCCCACGGGAACAATGTAACTCGTAGGAACTGACTGCGCAGTGACGGGAATCCCGGTTTGAGAATACGACGATAATTTGCATATTTCTACACATAGGTAAAACATGGCGTTAGTGGGGGAAATTATGAAACAGCCCCCGAACGTCCCCGTAGGACACACCAACACCTCCCAGGTGACCAATGTAACCCGTAAGAACTGACCACGCAGCCGTGGGTCACCCGGTTTTAGAATACGACGATAATTTGCATATTTCTAGACTTTGGCTTAAAAACATGACGTTAGAGGGTGAAAACACAAAATAGTCCCCGAATGCCCCCGTGGGTGGCACCAACACCTCGCACGGGATAAATGTAACTCATAGGAACCGATCCCATCACCGCGGGACTCCCGATTTGAGAATACGACAATAATTTGTATATTTCTAGACTTATGCTTAAAAATATGGCGTTAGACGGTGAAAACCCAAAACAGCCCCGAAACGGCCCCATGGGGTCACCAACACCTCCCACGGGACCAATGTAACTCGTAGGAATTGGCATCCCAGCCACGGGACTCTCGGTATGAGAATAAGACGATAATTTGTATATTTCTAGACATAAGCTTAAAAAATGGCGTTAGAGGGTGAAAACCAAAAACAGCCCCCGAGCGGCCCCGTGGGTGATACCAGCACCTCCAACGGGACCAATGTAACTCGTAGGAACTGACCACGCAGCCGCGGGACTCCCGGTTTGAGAATATGACGATCATTTGCATATTTCTAGAGTTATGCTTAAAAATATGGCCTTAGAGGGTGAAAACCCAAAACAGCCCCCGAACGGCCCCTTGGTAGGAACCAACACCTCCCACGGGACCAATGTTACTCGTAGTAACGGACCGCACAACCACGTGACTCTCGGTTTGTGAATACGACAATAATTTGCATATTTCTAGAGTTAGGCAAAACATGACGTTAGTGGGGGAAAATTCGAAACAGCCCCCGAACGGCCCCGTGGGAGGCACCAACACCTCCCACGGGACCAATGTAACTCCTACGAACTGACCCCACAGACGCGGGTCTCCCGATTTGAGAATACGACGATAATTTGCATATTTCTAAACTTAGGCTTAAAAACATGGCGTTAGAGGGTGAAAACCCAAAACAGTCCTCGTACGGCCCCGTGGGAGGCACCAACACCTCCCACGGGACCAATGTAACTCGTAGGAACTGATCGCGCAGCCACGAGACTCCGGGCTTGAGAATATGTCGATAATTTGCATATTTCTAGGCTTAGGCTTAAAAACATGACGTTAGAGGGTAAAAACCCAAAACAGCCCCCGAACGACCCCGTGGGTGGTACCAATACCTCCAACGGGGCCAATATAACTCGTAGGAACTGACCAGGCAGTCGCAGGACTCCCAGTTTGACAATACGATGATTATTTGCATATTTCTAGACTTATGCTTAAAAACGTGGCGTTAGAGGATGAAAATCAAAAACAGCCCCCGAACGGCCTCGTGGGAGGCACCATCACCTCCCACGGGACCAATGTAACTCGTAGGAACTGACTGCGCAGTGACGGGAATCCCGGTTTGAGAATACGACGATAATTTGCATATTTCTACACATAGGTAAAACATGGCGTTAGTGGGGGAAATTATGAAACAGCCCCCGAACGTCCCCGTGGGACGTACCAACACCTCCCAGGTGACCAATGTAACCCGTAAGAACTGACCACGCAGCCGCGGGTCACCCGGTTTTAGAATACGATGATAATTTGCATATTTCTAGACTTTGGCTTAAAAACATGACGTTAGAGGGTGAAAACACAAAATAGTCCCCGAACGCCCCCGTGGGTGGCACCAACACCTCGCACGGGACAAATGTAACTCATAGGAACCGACCCCGTCGTCGCGGGACTCCCGGTTTGAGAATACGACAATAATTTGTATATTTCTAGACTTATGCTTAAAAATATGGCGTTAGACGGTGAAAACCCAAAACAGCCCCGAAACGGCCCCATGGGGTCACCAACACCTCCCACGGGACCAATGTAACTCGTAGGAATTGGCATCCCAGCCACGGGACTCTCGGTATGAGAATACGAGGATAATTTGCATATTTCTAGACATAAGCTTAAAAAATGGCGTTAGAGGGTGAAAACCAAAAACAGCCCCCGAACGGCCCCGTGGGTGATACCAGCACCTCCAACGGGACCAATGTAACTCGTAGGAACTGACCACGCAGCCGCGGGACTCCCGATTTGAGAATATGACGATCATTTGCATATTTCTAGAGTTATGCTTAAAAATATGGCCTTAGAGGGTGAAAACCCAAAACAGCCCCCGAACGGCCCCTTGGTAGGAACCAACACCTCCCACGGGACCAATGTTACTCGTAGTAACGGACCGCACAACCACGTGACTCTCGGTTTGTGAATACGACAATAATTTGCATATTTCTAGAGTTAGGCAAAACATGACGTTAGTGGGGGGAAATTCGAAACAGCCCCCGAACGGCCCCGTGGGAGGCACCAACACCTCCCACGGGACCAATGTAACTCCTACGAACTGACCCCACAGACGCGGGTCTCCCGATTTGAGAATACGACGATAATTTGCATATTTCTAAACTTAGGCTTAAAAACATGGCGTTAGAGGGTGAAAACCCAAAACAGTCCTCGTACGGCCCCGTGGGAGGCACCAACACCTCCCACGGGACCAATGTAACTCGTAGGAACTGATCGCGCAGCCACGAGACTCCGGGCTTGAGAATATGTCGATAATTTGCATATTTCTAGGCTTAGGCTTAAAAACATGACGTTAGAGGGTAAAAACCCAAAACAGCCCCCGAACGACCCCGTGGGTGGTACCAATACCTCCAACGGGGCCAATATAACTCGTAGGAACTGACCAGGCAGTCGCAGGACTCCCAGTTTGACAATACGATGATTATTTGCATATTTCTAGACTTATGCTTAAAAACGTGGCGTTAGAGGATGAATATCAAAAACAGCCCCCGAACGGCCTCGTGGGAGGCACCATCACCTCCCACGGGACCAATGTAACTCGTAGGAACTGACTGCGCAGTGACGGGAATCCCGGTTTGAGAATACGACGATAATTTTCATATTTCTACACATAGGTAAAACATGGCGTTAGTGGGGGAAATTATGAAACAGCCCCCGAACGTCCCCGTGGGACGCACCAACACCTCCCAGGTGACCAATGTAACCCGTAAGAACTGACCACGCAGCCGCGGGTCACCCGGTTTTAGAATACGACGATAATTTGCATATTTCTAGACTTTGGCTTAAAAACATGACGTTAGAGGGTGAAAACACAAAATAGTCCCCGAACGCCCCCGTGGGTGGCACCAACACCTCGCACGGGACAAATGTAACTCATAGGAACCGACCCCGTCGTCGCGGGACTCCCGGTTTGAGAATACGACAATAATTTGTATATTTCTAGACTTATGCTTAAAAATATGGCGTTAGACGGTGAAAACCCAAAACAGCCCCGAAACGGCCCCATGGGGTCACCAACACCTCCCACGGGACCAATGTAACTCGTAGGAATTGGCATCCCAGCCACGGGACTCTCGGTATGAGAATACGACGATAATTTGCATATTTCTAGACATAAGCTTAAAAAATGGCGTTAGAGGGTGAAAACCAAAAACAGCCCCCGAACTGCCCCGTGGGTGATACCAGCACCTCCAACGGGACCAATGTAACTCGTAGGAACTGACCACGCAGCCGCGGGACTCCCGATTTGAGAATATGACGATCATTTGCATATTTCTAGAGTTATGCTTAAAAATATGGCCTTAGAGGGTGAAAACCCAAAACAGCCCCCGAACGGCCCCTTGGTAGGAACCAACACCTCTCACGGGACCAATGTTACTCGTAGTAACGGACCGCACAACCACGTGACTCTCGGTTTGTGAATACGACAATAATTTGCATATTTCTAGAGTTAGGCAAAACATGACGTTAGTGGGGGGAAATTCGAAACAGCCCCCGAACGGCCCCGTGGGAGGCACCAACACCTCCCACGGGACCAATGTAACTCCTACGAACTGACCCCACAGACGCGGGTCTCCCGATTTGAGAATACGACGATAATTTGCATATTTCTAAACTTAGGCTTAAAAACATGGCGTTAGAGGGTGAAAACCCAAAACAGTCCTCGTACGGCCCCGTGGGAGGCACCAACACCTCCCACGGGACCAATGTAACTCGTAGGAACTGATCGCGCAGCCACGAGACTCCGGGCTTGAGAATATGTCGATAATTTGCATATTTCTAGGCTTAGGCTTAAAAACATGACGTTAGAGGGTAAAAACCCAAAACAGCCCCCGAACGACCCCGTGGGTGGTACCAATACCTCCAACGAGGCCAATATAACTCGTAGGAACTGACCAGGCAGTCGCAGGACTCCCAGTTTGACAATACGATGATTATTTGCATATTTCTAGACTTATGCTTAAAAACGTGGCGTTAGAGGATGAATATCAAAAACAGCCCCCGAACGGCCTCGTGGGAGGCACCATCACCTCCCACGGGACCAATGTAACTCGTAGGAACTGACTGCGCAGTGACGGGAATCCCGGTTTGAGAATACGACGATAATTTGCATATTTCTACACATAGGTAAAACATGGCGTTAGTGGGGGAAATTATGAAACAGCCCCCGAACGTCCCCGTGGGACGCACCAACACCTCCCAGGTGACCAATGTAACCCGTAAGAACTGACCACGCAGCCGCGGGTCACCCGGTTTTAGAATACGACGATAATTTGCATATTTCTAGACTTTGGCTTAAAAACATGACGTTAGAGGGTGAAAACACAAAATAGTCCCCGAACGCCCCCGTGGGTGGCACCAACACCTCGCACGGGACAAATGTAACTCATAGGAACCGACCCCGTCGTCGCGGGACTCCCGGTTTGAGAATACGACAATAATTTGTATATTTCTAGACTTATGCTTAAAAATATGGCGTTAGACGGTGAAAACCCAAAACAGCCCCAAAACGGCCCCATGGGGTCACCAACACCTCCCACGGGACCAATGTAACTCGTAGGAATTGGCATCCCAGCCACGGGACTCTCGGTATGAGAATACGATGATAATTTGCATATTTCTAGACATAAGCTTAAAAAATGGCGTTAGAGGGTGAAAACCAAAAACAGCCCCCGAACGGCCCCGTGGGTGATACCAGCACCTCCAACGGGACCAATGTAACTCGTAGGAACTGACCACGCAGCCGCGGGACTCCCGGTTTGAGAACATGACGATCATTTGCATATTTCTAGAGTTATGCTTAAAAATATGGCCTTAGAGGGTGAAAACCCAAAACAGCCCCCGAACGGCCCCTTGGTAGGAACCAACACCTCCCACGGGACCAATGTTACTCGTAGTAACGGACCGCACAACCACGTGACTCTCGGTTTGTGAATACGACAATAATTTGCATATTTCTAGAGTTAGGCAAAACATGACGTTAGTGGGGGGAAATTCGAAACAGCCCCCGAACGGCCCCGTGGGAGGCACCAACACCTCCCACGGGACCAATGTAACTCCTACGAACTGACCCCACAGATGCGGGTCTCCCGATTTGAGAATACGACGATAATTTGCATATTTCTAAACTTAGGCTTAAAAACATGGCGTTAGAGGGTGAAAACCCAAAACAGTCCTCGTACGGCCCCGTGGGAGGCACCAACACCTCCCACGGGACCAATGTAACTCGTAGGAACTGATCGCGCAGCCACGACACTCCGGGTTTGAGAATATGTCGATAATTTGCATATTTCTAGGCTTAGGCTTAAAAACATGACGTTAGAGGGTAAAAACCCAAAACAGCCCCCGAACGACCCCGTGGGTGGTACCAATACCTCCAACGGGGCCAATATAACTCGTAGGAACTGACCAGGCAGTCGGAGGACTCCCAGTTTGACAATACGATGATTATTTGCATATTTCTAGACTTATGCTTAAAAACGTGGCGTTAGAGGATGAAAATCAAAAACAGCCCCCGAACGGCCTCGTGGGAGGCACCATCACCTCCCACGGGACCAATGTAACTCGTAGGAACTGACTGCGCAGTGACGGGAATCCCGGTTTGAGAATACGACCATAATTTTCATATTTCTACACATAGGTAAAACATGGCGTTAGTGGGGGAAATTATGAAACAGCCCCCGAAACGTCCCCGTGGGACGCACCAACACCTCCCAGGTGACCAATGTAACCCGTAAGAACTGACCACGCAGCCGCGGGTCACCCGGTTTTAGAATACGACGATAATTTGCATATTTCTAGACTTTGGCTTAAAAACATGACGTTAGAGGGTGAAAACACAAAACAGTCCCCGAACGCCCCCGTGGGTGGCACCAACATCTCGCACGGGACAAATGTAACTCATAGGAACCGACCCCGTCGTCGCGGGACTCCCGGTTTGAGAATACGACAATAATTTGTATATTTCTAGACTTATGCTTAAAAATATGGCGTTATATGGTGAAAACCCAAAACAGCCCCGAAACGGCCCCATGGGGTCACCAACACCTCCCACGAGACCAATGTAACTCGTAGGAATTGGCATCCCAGCCACGGGACTCTCGGTATGAGAATACAACGATAATTTGCATATTACTAGACATAAGCTTAAAAAATGGGGTTAGAGGGTGAAAACCCAAAACAACCCCAAAACGGTCCCGAGGAGGCACCAACACCTCCCACGGGACCAATGTAACTCGTAGGAACTGACTGCGCAGTCACGGGACTCCCGATTTGAGAATACGATGATAATTTGCATATTTCTAGAGTTAGTCAAAATATGACGTTAGTGGGGGGAAAATCCGAAACAACCCCCGAATGCCCCGTGGGAGGCACATACACCTCGCACGGGACCAATGTAACTCGTACGACCTGACCCCGCAGTTGCGGGAATACCGATTTGACAATACGACGATAATTTGCATATTTCTAGACTTAGGCGTAAAAACATGTCGTTAGAGGGTGAAAATCAGAAACAGCCCCCGAACGGCCCCGTGGGAGGCACCAACACCTCCCACAGGACCAATGTAACTCGTACGAACTGACCGCGGGTCTCCCGATTTGACAATACGATAATAATTTACATATTTCTAGACTTAGGCTTAAAAACATAGCATTAGAGGGTGCAAACCAAAAACCGTCCGCGAACGGCCCCGTGGGAGGCACCAACACCTCCCACGGGACCAATGTAACTCGTAGGAACTTACCACGCAACCGCGGGTCTCCCGATTTGAGAATACGACAATAATTTGCATATTTCTAGACTTAGGCAAAACATGGCGTTAGTGGGGGAGAATCCTAAACAACCCCCGAACGGCCCTGTGGGAGGCACCAACACCTCCCACGGGACCAATGAACTCGTAGGAACTGATCGTGCAGCCGCGGGACTCCTGGTTTGAGAATACGACGATAATTTTCATATTTCAGGATTTAGACTTAAAAACATGGCGTTAGAGGGTGAAAACCCAAAACAGCCCCCTAGCGGGCCCGTGGGTGGCACCAACACCACCCACGGGACCAATGTAACTCGTAGGAACAGACCACGTAGCTGCGGGACTATCGGTTTGAGAATACGACAATAATTTGTTAGGCCAAACATGGCGTTAGTGGGGGAAAATCCGAAACAGCCCCCGAACGGCCCCGTGGGAGGAACCAACACCTCCCACGGGACCAATGTAATGCGTACAAACAGACCCTACTGCCCTGGGTCTCCCAGTTTGTCAATACGACGATAATTTGCATATTTCTATACTTAGGATAAAAAACATGGCATTAGAGGGTGAAAGCTCAAAAAAGTCCCCGAACATCCCCGTGGGAGGAACCAACACCTCCCACGGGACCAATGTAAGTCGTAGGAACTCGCCGCGCAGCCATGAGACTCCTGGCTTGAGAATATGATGAAAATTTGCATATTTTTAGACTTAGGCTTAAAAACACGGCGTTGGTGAGTGAAAACCCAGAACAGCTCCCGAACGGCCCCGTGGGTGGCACATACACCTCCCAAGGAACCCATGTAACTCGTAGGAACTGACCACGAAGCCACGGGTCTCCCGATTTGAGAATATGATGATAATATGCATATTTCTAGACTTAGGCTTAAAAACATGACGTGAGATGGTGAAAACCAAAAACAGCCCCCGAACGGCCCCGTGGGTGACACCAATACCTCCAACGGGACCAATGTAACTCGTAGGAACTGACCACGCCCCTACGGGACTCCCGGTTTGAGAATACGACGATCATTTGCATATTTCTTGACTTATGCTTAAAAACAGGGCGTTAGAAGGTGAAAACACAAAATAGCCCCCGAACGGCCCCGTGGGAGGAACCAACACCTCCCACGGGACCAATGTAACTCGTAGGAACTGATCGCACAGTCACGGGTCTCAAAGTTTGTGAATACGACGGTAATTTCATATTTCTAGAGTTAGGCAAAACATGATGTTAGTGGGGGAAAATCCAAAATAGCCCCCGAACGCCCCCGTGGGAGACCCCAACACCTCCCACGGGACCAATGTAACTCCTACGAACTGACCCCACAGCCGGGGGTCTCCCGGTTTGAGAATACGACGATAATTTGCATATTTCTAGACTTAGGCTTAAAAACATGGCGTTAGAAGGTGAAAACACAAAACAGTCCTCGTACGGCTCCGTGGAAGGCACCAACACCTCCCACGGGACCAATTTAACTCGTAGGAGCTGATCGCGCAGCCACGAGACTCCCGGCTTGAGAATATGTCGATAATTTGCATATTTCTAGGCTTAGGCTTAAAAATATGACGTTAGAGGGTGAAAACCCAAAATAGCCCCCGAACGACCCCGTGGGTGGCACCAATACCTCCAACGGGACCAATGTAACTCGTAGGAACTGACCACGCAGTCGCAGGACTCCCGGTTTGATAATACATTGATAATTTACGTATTTCTAGACTTAGACTTAAAAAAATGGCGTTAGAGGATGAAAACCCAAAACTGTCCCCAAACGGCCCCGTGGGAGGCACCAACACTTCCCATGGGACCAATGTAACTCGTAGGAACTGACCGCGTAGCCACGAGACTTCCGGTTTGAGAGTACGACGATAATTTGCATATTTCTAGACTTAGGCTTAAAAACATGGCGTTATAGGGTGAAAACCCAAAACCGTTCCCGAACACCTCCCACGGGACCCAAAACCCAAAACATGCCGTGGGAGGCACCAACACCTCCCACGGAACCAATGTAACTCGTACCAATTGGACCGCTGTCGCGGGTCTCCCGATTTGAGAATACGATGGTAATTTGCATATTTCTACACTTAGGCTTAAAAACAAGGCGTTAGAGGTTGAAAACTCAAAACAGTCCCCGAATGGTGTGTGGGAGGCACCAACATTTTCCACGGGACCAATGTAACTCGTAGGAACTGATCGCGCAGCCACGGGACTCCCGGTTTGAGAATACGACGATAATTTGCATATTTATAGATTTAGGCAAAACATGGCGTTATTGGGGAAAATCCGAAACAACCCCCGAATGATCCCGTGGGAGGCACCAACACCTCCCACGGGACCAATGTAACTCGTACGAACTGACCCCGCTACCACGGGTCTCCCGGTTTGAGAATACGATCATAATTTGAAAATACATAGACGTAGGCTTAAAAATGGCATTAGATGGGCATCACCCTGAAACAACCCCCGAACGGTCCCGGGAGAGGCACCAACACCTCCCACGGGACCAATGTAACTCGAAGGGACTAATCGCGCAGCCTCGGGACTCCCGGTTTGAGAATACGATGATAATTTGCATATTTCTAGATTTAGGCTTAAAAACATGGTGTTAAAGGGTGAAAACCCAAAACCGCCCCCGAATGGCCCCGTGGGAGGCACCAACATCTCCCACGGGACCAATATAACTCCTAGGAACTGTTCGCGCATCCACGGGACTCTCGGTTTGAGAATACGACGATAATTTACATATTTCTACATAGAGGTAAAACATGGCGTTAGTGGGGGAAATTACAAAATAGCCCCCGAACGGCCACGTGGGAGGCACCAACACCTCCCACGGGAGCAATGTAACCCGTAGAAACTCACCACGCAGCCGCGGGTCTCCGGATTTGAGAATACGGCGATAATTTGCATAATTCTAGACTTAGGCATAATAACATGACGTTAGAGGGTGAAAACCCAAAACAGTCCCCGAACGGTCCCGTGGGTGGCACCAACACCTCCCACGAGACCAATGTAACTCGTAGGAACCGACCAAGAAGCCGCGGGACTCTCGATTTGAAAATACGATGATAATTTGCATATTTCCATACTTATGCTTAAAAACATGGCGTTAGAGGGCGAAACCCAAAACAGTCCCCGAACGGCCCCGTGCGAGGCACCAACACCTCCCACGGGACCAATGTAACTCGTAGGAACTGACCGCGCAGCCACGAGACTCTCGATTTGAGGATACGACTGTAATTTGCATATTTCTAAACTTAAGCTCAAAAAATGGCATTAGAGGGTGAAAATCCAAAATAGCCCCCAAACAGGACCAATGTAACTCGTAGGAACTGACCGCGCAGTCACGAGACTCCCTGTATGAGAATACGACGATAATTTGCATATTTCTAGACCTAGGCTTAAAAACATAGCGTTAGAGGGTGAAAACCCAAAACAGTCCCCGAACGGCCCCGTGGGAGGCACCAACATCTCCCACGGGACCCATGTAACTCGTACGAACTGACCCCGCTGCCGCGGGTGTCCCAATTTGAGAATACGATGGTAATTTACATATTTCTAGACTTAGGCTTAAAAACATGGCGTTAGAGGGTGAAACTCAAAAGAACCTCCGAACGGTCCAGTGGGAGGCACCAAAACCTCCCACGGGACACTTGTAACTCGTAGGAACTGATGCGCAGCCACGGGACTCCCGATTTGAGAATACGACGATAATTTGCATGTTTATAGAGTTAGGCAAAACATGGCGTTAGTGGGGAAAATCCGAAACAGCCCCCGAACAGCCCCGTGGGAGGCACCAACACCTCCCACGGGACCAATGTAACTCATACGAACTGACCCCGCTACCACGGGTCTCCCGGTTTGGCAATACGACGATAATTTACATATTTCAAGACTTAGGCTTAAAAATGTTGCGTTAGAGGGTGAAAACCCAAAACAGTCCCCGAACGGCCCCGTGGGAGGCACCAACACCTCCCACTGGACCAATGTAACTCGTAGGAACTGATCGCGTAGCCACGAGACTCCCGTCTTGATAATATGAGAATAATTTGCATATTTATAGACTTAGGCTTAAAAACATGGCGTTGGAGGGTGAAAACCCAGAACAGATCCCGAACGGCCCCGTTGGTGGTACCAACACCTCCCACGGGACCAATGTAACTCGAAGGAACTGACCACGCAGCCGCGGGTCTCCCGATTTGAGAATACGACGATAATTTGCATATTTCTAGACTTAGGCTTAAAAACATGACGTGGGAAGGTAAAAACCCAAAACAGCCCCCGAACGGCCCCGTAGGTGGCACCAACACCTCCAACGGGACCAGTGTAACTCATAGGAACTGACCATGTAAACGTGAGAATTACGTGTGATAATTGATTAACTTCGCAAATTTCTAATTTGACACACTTATTTAATTTCATCCCCTAATCATGCATCTAAGGTGCGTGTGTCCACCCATAAAGCACGTGACACAAAAATATGCCGAGACACAGATTTCAGGAAAAAAAACCTTTCGGGTAAAACCTTTATTTCACTATGAATATACAAGTCGCAACTTACAATTACGTAGAGAAATCTTCAATGGATCAACGCGCAGCTAACCCACAAAGACACGCAGTCTTGAACTCAGCAAGAGAATACACGCAGCACCTTCCAAGGACTCGCATCCCAAACAACGAAGGAAGAACCGCAGCTCTCCTCAATGACACGTAGCCATAAAACTTTGCAGAGACTCCCTCAGCAATGACACGTAGCCCTCGATTGCAAAGATCTCTCCACAAAGGTGAACAACAACAAAGTTTGTGTTCTAGGGTTCCAAAAGATTCACAAAAGTAATTAGGATTTTTGTGTGTGAATCAAAAAGATGTTTGGCAGATCAAAAAATGAAGTCTTGTTGTGTTTTAAACCTTAAAAACGTTTTCTCAAAGACTTAAAAAAATACACCACCGAAATAGGTATATATATAGGAAAAATAAGTTGGTGATAAAACCAGTTACGGAACTTCTCGAGTTTATCCCAGGCGGACCGATCCGGGTCTGAGGCGGATCGGTCCGACCTCGGATCAGTTCTTTTAAAATTTGGCTTCTTCGGTTCGCAATCGGTCCGTGGTCTACTGGACAAAGCAAGGCGGATCGGTCCGGGTAGAGGGCGAACCGGTCTGGAGGCAGATCGGTCCGGTATAGAGGCGGACCGGTCCGGCTTCCCAGAAAAATAAAAAAAACTTTTTAAAAGCCTCATTTTGCTTGAAAAAACTTACTTCTTATTTTTATAAAAAAACATTTTATAAAAATTTCCCAATACTAAATATGAACTTTAAGGGACTTAAAAACAAAACTTTACCAAGTTCATTCTCGCAGAGGCTATGATGTTGAAGACACTTTGATATTCAGATCCGTTGATGTAGATGTTATCTTGAGTTTCTTCAACGGTGTAACGGCGTACGACATACAAATTGATAATGGACAAAAATGTCCTTACAGACCACACAATCGCGGGACTCCCGGTTTGATAATATGACGATAATTTACATATTTCTAGACTTATGCTTAAAAACATGGCATTAAAGGGTGAAAATCCAAAACAACCCCGAAACGGCTCCATGGGAGGCACCAACAACTCCCACGGTGCCAATGTAACTCGTAGGAACTGACCGCGCAACCACGGGGACTCATGATTTGAGAATACGATGGTAATTTGCATATTTCTAGAATTAGGCTTAAAAACATGGCATTAGAGGGTGAAACCCCAAAACAGCCCCGAACGGTCCCATGGGAGGCACCAACACCCCCCACGGGACCAATGTAACTCGTAGGAACTAACCGCGCAGCCACGGGACTTCCGGTTTGAGAATATGATGATAGTTTGCATATTTATAGAGTTAGTCAAAACATGGTGTTAGTGGGGGAAAATCCGAAATAGCCCCTGGACGGCCCCGTGGGAGGCACCAACACCTCCCACGGGACCAATGTAACTCGTACGTAATACGAGAAATTTCAAGAGTTGAAACTCTTCACCTTCGAGAATTAATTTTAACTTTGTCTTTTTGTCTCTAACTTCAAATGGGCATAACTTCTTCACTATAGCTCGGATTGGGGTGCCGTTTTTTCCAATGTTCTTGTAATTTAGATCTCTTAAACTTTCTAGTCTTCCCCACCTCCGTAATATGGCTATAAAATTACGAATATTCACTTTGACTTGTCTTCCTTTGTTCTCTTCCTTTCTTTCGGTTTCTTTCTTTCTTTTCTTGCACTAAATACATGTAAAATCAATAAGAAATACATGAAACTCAAGGTACTTGTTAGAAGAAGTCATTAGAAATGATATGGGATAAAAGAAAATTAATTACGTTGTTCGAGATATTAAAATTGCTAAATTAAGGGGCTAAATTCAAAAGAATTTATGCTTAGTCAAGTAGCCCAAATGGAAGTGTCCAACATTGGTATAGAATCTAACAAGGCATTTACCTCGAAGATAGAGGAATCAATATCAAAGTCGGACCCAAAGTGAGCCAAACATTAGTTGATAGGATCTTCTAGGTGGGTTTGATCCAACATCTCATGGACTAAGGAGTCAATCATGCATACCTCATCAATAGAATCAGCATCGGCCTTTTGTTGCAGTAGGTGGAAAATATTGATTTCGGCGATCATGTTGCCAAAAGAAAGATTCATGGACCCATCTCGATAATTGATGATGGCATTGGCAGTTGCCAAAAAGGGGCGACCCAAAATGATAGGAATATTGGTGGGGTCGGGAGCAGGAGTGTCTAAGATGATGAAATCCAAAAGGTAGTAAAAGTCAGACACTTTAACCAAAACATCTTCAACTATTCCTTTAGGCACTTTCACAAAACGGTCTGCAAGTTGAAGAGTAACTTGTGTAGGTTTCATGTTTTGTAAAATTAACTCAAGGTAGAGAGAGTAAGGTAGCAAATTAACACTAGCTCCAAGATCAAGCAAAGCCCGAGTAGTGAACTTATCTCCTAACATGCAAAAGACAATAGGATGACCAGGGTCTTTATACTTCACAATACTATTCTCATGGATGAGGGACGTGGCTTGCTCAGTGACAAAGGCATCACGAGGAACATTCGTCCGTCGCTTGACAATGTACAAGTCCTTCAAGAATTTTGCATAGGAGGGAACTTGTTGAATCGCAGTGAGGAATGGAATGTTTATGTGAACATTCTGAAAAACTTGCTTGATTTCATCAAATTGTTGGGCTTTCTTTGTTGGGGCCAACCTATGAGGGAATGGTGGTTTAGGGACAAAGGCAGTGGTGGCCTTAGTAGGTTTAGAGGGATTCTTGTCGGTGGATTTATGGGATGGTGGGACCTTAGGGAGTGGTTCTAATGGGAAATTCTGGGTGGGTGGGATTGGAACATCACGGGGTGAAATAACACCATTGTCAACCTGTTTTTCGGATCGTAGAGTACTCATTGCTTTCATGTCCGCTAGGTATGTGGATGGAGTGGAAGCAGATCCAACCTCATAAGCCGACTCCTTTTCATTCCCTTTAGGGTTAGGAATGGGTTGACTACTTTCTCTCGCTCAGACTCAAACTGGTTAATACGTTGCTCAAACCTTTGGATGGCTTGAGTCTGTGCTTGCATGGTTTGTTATTTAGTCGTGATAAATTGAGTGAGAAGATTCTCGATATAGGAAGTGCATGATTGGAGTGGAGGGGCATAAGGTGGTTAGATAGGAGGGCGATGTTGCCTTTGTGGGTTTTGATGAAACCCTGGTGGACCACAAACATGTTGTTGTGGGTGTGATGGAGTAAGGTGATTGTCGTACTTATAAGAAAAATAGGGATGGTTCCTATTATTGGGATTGTAAGTAAACTATGGTGGTACGGGTTTCCTAGTGGTATCAAAGGCACATGCTTGGGCTAGAGTGGGCTCGGGATCATCTTGAATAAGGGGGCACAAATGAGATAAATGATATTGACTTAAATAGGCATGACAAGAAGGACTAGACTCGTTGACATTCATCACTGGTTTAGAAAGAGAAACATTTTGTTTCATAAAACAACTGAGAGCATCAACTATCTTAGTCAAAGTGTTTAAGCCATGAAGCAAGGTTTTAAAATCGGGATCATTTTTTGCCTCATAAGTGCTTCCTGCTCGTGGTGGCTCGGATGTTGAAAATTCATTTGTGCCCTCCCAATCTTGGGAGTCATCGCCTAATTCAAGGAGAAAGTTGTAGGCGAAAGTGGGAGTTAAGTGCATGAATTTGCCTTTGTGCATGGACTCAATCATGGTGTGAGAGGAAGGAATGAGACCATTGTAAAAACTATGGACAAAGCGACTCGAGACCGTGATGTGAGAAACTATTAATATAGTCTTGAAAACGGCCCAATGCTTCACAAAATTGCTCGGATAGCTTTTGGTGAAAATCCTGAATGGCTTGGCGCATCTCATTGGTTTTACTTATGGGATAAAACTTTTACATGAACTTCTTCACAAGTTGTTCCCATGTATGGATAGAATCTGGTGATAAGGAATGGAGCCATATGGATGCTTTATCATGGAGAGAGAACGAAAACAAGCGAAGACGAACATTTTCTTCATCTAAGTTTTGATTTTTGAAAGTAGCGCAAACTGTGAGAAATTTCCGCAAGTGAGTGTAGGGAGACTCACGTTCAAGGCCATGGAAATTCGGCAACATGGAAATGGTCGCCGGGCAAATTTCGAATTGAACTGCCGTGGTGGGTGGAAGAACTATGCAAGATGGTGGGGTAGCCATTATCGGGGTAAAATAGTCCCTTAAGGCACGCTCTTCATCCATGGTGGGTGGATGAATGATTGGAGTAGAGATGTCAACTCAGGGACAACTCAAAATGATAGGTGGAATGGAAGAAGCAAGGGGAACATTAGGTTCTCCTAATGTGGAAGAGACGGGAGAAAGACTACGGGAACGAATTAATCGATGATTAACTCGTTGCCATGTGGGCATGCAAAGAGGGAATTTTTTGTTTTTTTTTTTATTTTTGGAAAAAATTATTTTTGGAGTTTTGCTTAAAAAAGGAGAAGAAAACATTTTCTTGGAAAAATAAAGTAAAATATTTTTTTTGGTTTTTGGAAGAAAATATTTTTGGATTTTTGCTTTTGTTTTGAAAAAAATGGGAAAAAGAAAAATGTTTTTGGATTGTAGTAAAAAATAAATAAAGAAAATAATTTGGAATTTTTTATAAAAATAATTGAAGAAAATATTTTTTGATTTTTTTTTTTGGAAGAAAAGAGTGGGGGGGGGGGGGGGGGTGGACTGTAAGAATTTGGACGAATTCACTAAAACGGACTACCAAAAAAGGAATATGATACACACAAGTGAAGAAAAAATCCTTACTAGCACATAACCAATTTTTATCTTGAAAATTAATGAAAGGGTAGTCAAATTTTAATGAAATCCGCGGGCGATAAAAATCACGGAATTTATATGAGTGATCGCCTTTTGCAAAATGTGTGTTCCTACTTTAATCACAAGATGACATAGGAGCACACAAGGTATTAACTCGCTAACAGGAGGGCGCGAGGGTTTAATAGATGTACCTCCCATGGTTTTTACGCCATGGGGTGCTGAAATTGTATTTTGTTATGCTCATACATTAATTTTTGGGATTTAAAGTTAATTATATCAATTTGCTCTAGCGAGTGATTTATACAATTTCTCTAAATCATTTCTTACTTGAGTACTAGCAATGGAAAATGAATTAACTAAATCTGTGTTAGTTTATTTTGTCAAATGATGAGAATCAATTGATGAAAGAAATTAATATTTGGGAACTTAGTAAACTTGAATAATCTAATACATTTAATTCATGAATTGGAGGTGAATTTTCATTCCTTGAATTTTTCTCACTCAAACTTATCTCAAATTAGTTATATCTCATTTTAATTACTTAGTCTTGTTTTAGCACACTCTTTTTAGTATTGTTTTATATCTGTCACTTAGTATAGCTACTGAATTCTCTCCATCATAAATATTGTTTTAATAATTGAAAAGCATAAAAAAATAGAAAAAACAAAAAGTCTAAAAAGAAAATAATCAAGTGAATTATATTCATTATCTTCTCATTTGAGCATGTTCACACCTTAGATTAGGATTGACATCCTTACTTACCTCTATTCTAGTTTGTTATATTTTTGTGTAGGTGATAAAGGAATTGATTGAAGAGCTTTCACAACAACGACCGCACAAAAAGCTTTTCATCAAATTCATGGAGATTTTGAAAAAGGAGTCGCTTATTTTTTAAGAGTCTACGAGTTTGCTTAAGTCTAAGATTTTGGAGTTTTTTCTTGAGTCTAGGATTTTGGAGTTAGAGGAGAGTTTGACAGACTCAAGTCACGTCAAGTTTGATTTGAAATCTAGGTCAGACAAGTTAGATAAGATTTTAGGCCACGTCCAAATCAAACATGATAATTTTGGAATTAGCTTCGATGATCCTAATGTTTTCGCTGCTAAAGCCAAGACCAATATTTTGATAGGATCAACCACTACAAAGGACATTAGAAAAGGTTAATCCAAGGTTGACATTCCTCGTGTCTACACGTGCACACACTACGATAGGGAGGGTTACCTTAGGAAGTTTTTTTTTAATCTTTAAAAAGGTCCCAGGACATCTAAGTCTAGTGTCGCCAAATTCCCCAAACCCAGGATCATTATGTTTTAACTGTTTGGGTTGGGAAATCAAATTTTAAGGCACTCAATGTTAGGCTTGTTGATTATCACATGCTTGGACATGATTCCATACATGTTATATCTCATGGGTGATTGTGTTTGTATGTTTTAATATACTAGCTTTTTTACTTCATGTTATATCTTAATGTTAGTTTTATGATGTTCGAGTCTTTTGTATTTTGATTTTGTTATTTTTGGGTCTTAGTCAGAAAAATACAAAAAAAATTATTTGTCTTTTAAGTTATTCTTGAAATTGGTATCGTTTTGAAAAATGTTTAAAAACTTAAAAATATATTTTTTCGTGTGTAGTTTTGTTTTACACTTTTTTCCTGTGGCATGCTTGTGTGTTTGAATCTTATTCTCTCCTTATTTTCATTTGGATAGAACATTTTATTATGATTTTTAATGCTCGAATTTTTCTTAATCACGCTTTCATGGTGTTGTTCGACTTTGATTTGCTTAATGGATTCACTTTTGCATATTCCTCAACACACATTTTTCACATGCTCTTTTGGATTTTAACTTGTAATGCCCCATACTTTTATGATTATTTAATTTTTGTGTGCTTATAATTATTAATTTAATTAGGGAAAATTAAATTGAGTTTCGATAAATATTAATTAGCAAGATAAAGGATTAATATTTATTCTTACTATTATTTACTTGCGTGTGATAAGTAAATAGATATGTGATTAAATATATGTCGCTATTGAGAGAAAGCAACTGTTTATTATTATATGTCGATAGGGTGTTACATCCAAGGGCGGATCCAGGGGTGGGCCCACCAGGGCTGTAGCCCACCCCTCCCAAATTGGAAAAAGTTCTATATACACAAATTATCTCAACTCATGGGAAGTTAATTCATACTTTAAGTTAAAATATTATTAAAAAATAATCCCAAATTTTATAAATGTTAAAAATTGCTAAAAAATAAAAATAATATATATAAATAGATACAAAAACTTAAGAAATTTCTCCTCTTGGGAACTCGCCCCAAACCCTCGACATTAATCGGGACTTTTTCCCAATTGAAAAAAAAATTCGGATCCATTATTAATTTTAGCCCACCCCTTCGACGAATCCTAGCTCCGCCCTTGATTACATCGACGAATTGGTTTATTTTGTGGGCGACGCGTACGGTACAAATTTTTCGGGCCCGGTTAATGTGATGTTAACATATTTGTATTTGAGTGATAAGTACACCGGTGATCCGAAAAGGGTCAAAATAGAGCAGAATACGTACCCAAGTGTTATGTTTGGGTTCTCGAGGCTTTTTAGACATAGAAAGACCTGTATAACGGTAGGGGGTCAATTTACACCTATGGTTTAATAGAAAAATGAGATAAAAATGTATTTTGGAGGTATTTAAAGGTAGGGAATGTGGATGGTAGCCCATCTTTGACATTAATTAAGATTGAGAGAGAGTTTAAGAACAGAGAAAAATATGTAAAAAATGAGAGAAATGCTTTGAAAAGAGAAAAGAGGGAACCATCTCCAGATTTAACCCATCAAAACGTAGAGACTTCGGATCTAGATCCATAGAGGCAAGTAGTCACTTGATTTAAATTACTTGATTATGTAGTTAATCACTTCACATTTAATGGTATTTAAAGGTTTAAAAATTAGAACCTTGATTATTTAATTAAAAGATGTACACGATAAATAATCTATTATTTGAATTGATAATTAGTTGATGATGATCATGTAGAAAATTCAAAATTGAATCTGGTTTTATAATGTTCAACATGTGGAACATTGATAGGAATGTTGAATCAATGAAAATATAATTTGGATTAATTATGAGTTTGATAAAATTAATGTTTGATTTAGAATCCTTAGGTTTTGACTAGGGGTTCGGGGTTAATTCTATGTTATAATACTTCTGGGATAATAGTACAATGACATATGAGGTTGATTTTATGTTTGGGGTGGTTTGGGACCTCCATTGGAGGGTTGGGAGGATAAAAACACGAGGAAGAAGATGACAGACAACGTAATAAACTGGACATGTTATCTCTCTCAACTGAACCGGTTCGATCTTCCAGCAAACCAGTTCAATTTTCTGGTTTGTCCAGTTTTTGTTCGTATGTTGTTTTGACCCATTAAAGCTCGGGGGATGATTGTAGGGGATTCCGGGGTATTATGGGATTACTGAGAATGTTTTTCGAGGTTTGGTATGGGTGATAGGCTAATGAACATATGGGTTCGGGTGAGGAGAAACGAGAATCCAAGTGAGTGAACATTTAAATATTTAATCGAGAAATTGGTTCGAACTTCGGGATTGGGAGACTAGTACGCTGTGGGATATGCATACGAGCCTGGTGCTTTATATATATACATATTAGAGTGACATGTATATGTATATATGTGTGTATGCTATTTGTTTACTTTAAGCATACATACTCGGTAGTGCTATCATAGGTGGTTGTACGTAGTGGACAGTCCACCCTAGTGTCGACTAGCAGGTGTCGGATTGATTCCCCTGGTCATAATACTCTTGCATAACCACTATCCATATGAGAATGCATATGATTACGGTTCAAGTGCAAACCGATCGCTCAAGTAATAATCCGATAAATCGACTGCCAAACTTAGGGAATAGGATGAAGGACGTAACAACGAATAGGAAGAACAATTAACCCTACGATTGACTCAGAGAAAGAAGAAAAAGATAATGATTTGTGACTTTCCTATTAACTAATGCGACTTAATTAAATTAGTAAATAAACTATGTATACAAGAATAACTAAACGAGATTTAAATTAATATGGGAAGATGGAGTTAGGGTACACTCCCCTAAACCATCGGTGATTACGTAGAACATAAAAACTTCAAAAAGCTAATTTTTAATTCAAATAAACGTCAAATACTTTTTAACCATTCGATATTTACGAATTTTACTCCTCACAATATCAAATAAAAAATTGTATTCGAGGAGGATGATAATTTAGCAAAACTCCAGTTACACCCTTAAACATTCTGATAACCTAGGGAAAACAGAATTAAGAGACCTACAACCTTTATTTTGATAAAGTTCAAACCTTTGAATTGTTAATTATAGTTTATTCTCTTTTAAATCCATTTGCAACATCTAGGTTGGGTTCATGTACCCCAACCCGCTAAAAATATAGTCGAACATAGCTATGTGGGAAATAACCAAAATTCTAGCGTTGCATGCATTGGAAATCATGATAAAGCTATTACTAAACATACATGGAAGTCTTAGAATCCTAGAAAATTAAATAAAAACATGCAAAGAAGGAGAATATGCAAGAATAAGATAGAGACAAACTTGATATTAAAATCTTAAAAATTGATCCACGATAATGCATGTTGAGTGCATAAATGAAAACTCGTGTTCTTGACTACTCTTCTCTCTAATTCCAAGGTAAAAACTAGTTTCTAGAATACTAAATGAATAATAACACCACATTTTCCTAAGATTTTTAATATTGTACAACTCTATTTTTCTAAGTTGGAGAAAAATTATTTCGCTCGGATGTCGGCGAACCGGTTCGGTATGGCCATTATAAATGGGCAAACCGTTCGAAATTCCAGTATGGAGGCCAAATTTGCAATAAAAAACAATCCGATTCGCTTAAGATCCAAACCGGTTCGAACCTTAAAATATCTATCTTTTCTTCCTTGAATTCTTCTAATTTTCATATCATCATATCTTGTCAATCGGAGCTTGAATTTGGATGTCGTTTCTTCCTATATGCTCGTGAGATTGAGGTCTTCGACTTTTCTTAGGTTTCGCATCCGAATACCCATTGTATAATTACATTACTATCCTTGACTTTCCTTATTTTCCTTTCAATCTTTATTTATGTTTCTCTCTTGTCTTCACGTGTATGAAATACCTGTAAAATATAAGAGAAATACACGAAAGTCGATGTAGTTATTCAAAGATGTCAGTAGAAATAATATGAGATAAATTCACTTTAATTGCACCGCACGAGGTGATAAAAGCCTTTAAATTAAATAGAATAAATACAAAGAATTTATGCCTAATCAAACCCCCCTAACTTAGAACTTTGATCGTCCCGAGCAATGTACAAGAATCAAAGCAAGATCAAAACACTTGAAAAACATTTTATTGGCATAAAATGTCTCTTTCGCAGAGAAGCGATTGTATTTAACGTATGCAACAAGCATTTAAACTCCTAGGTTACCTTAGTAGGACGGGTGGTGTCTCGTGAGGGTTAACAGTTAATATACCCACAAAATTCATTTTTTTCGGCTCAAAGAAAAATCAAAATACTTAAAATTGTACAAATTAAATTCCTCAAAAATAGTCACCGTAAATTTATATTCAATAGTCCAAATTCGTAGTATGTGTGTGTGTGTGTACGAAGTCGAGAATTAAATCGTTAATTTCAACTGATTGATCATTACATTACTTTTTGAAAAAAAATTTGATTCAATTTCTCACGGATGCTCTCATAAACGAATCACTCGGAATGTGGCTAGTTCTCTCGATGTTCGTTATTCATAAGAGTAAATATAATGAACACAAGTTCACGCACTTAAATTTGAAAGAAGGAATTTTTATGGTGAAAAAATGTCATCATCAAAATGCAGTTATTGGAAAATGGGAAACATCATCTTTTAGTCCGCACCAATTAATCTCTCTTATTATCTCTTCGTATCTTAGGCTCTCCACACGATAATTAATTTTGTTATTCGGACTCAGTTAGGACTTTTTCGGGTTATAAGGTGTATTGGGTATTATAGTAATGGTTAAGAAATTCGGAGTTGAAATTTTTTGCTTGTGATGTCCCTTGGCGCTTTTTCGGGTATTTGCTCATTTTCTTTCCTTTTATTTTCTACGTTTTGTTTTCTTTTTTTCTCATTATTTTTGTTGAGCACTTTTCTTTTATTTTTCTCTTGCCACTTTTTATTCCACTGTTTGGACTTGATTGATGAATTTTTATTTTCACAACTCTGGACTAAATGAGTTTTTCGAGTTATCAAATGAAATTGAAAAATTTTATTCAACTCAGAATGGCTAGCAAAAGGATAATTTTTCATTACTTTTTATGGATAATATTTTTGGGTAACAAATGATGGCCTAACTTCATTTATTCAAATTACGAATTATGTTGTCATATGCGTCTCGAGATTATATTTAATTTAGAGATATTTTTAGTGCGCTTTTTAAGACAACATCTCACATGTTTTTCGTAACCGATCAAACCAAAGGAATTTTGATCCTCAACGACTTATTAAAACACTGAAACAAACTTTGAGTTAACACTAACTCGGATTGATTTAATTACTCACAAAAATGAAAGGCTCGAAATCTCACCGAGTTGATTAATCTCCACACTTATTCGTAAAGTCCTCAATTTTCATCTCTGGTCAATTCTGGCTTTGTGCATTTAATTTTGACAATTTGAGACTTTAAACAAAATTTCAATGACGTTTTTAAAAAAATTAAATTCTAATTTTTGTTTATTTTGAAGAAAAATATTTTTGATTTTTTTGAAATTTTTTGAACTTTTTTTATTTTTTGGGCCCATTTTGAATTTTGTGAAGTTTTAAAAACGCACATGTACCCATAAATATTCCGATTATCGTGGGCAAATGGAATTAAAAGACCTACAACCTTTATTTTGATAAGTTAAAACTTTTGAATTGTTAATTATATTTTATTCGCTTTTAAATCCATTCGTAACACCTAGGTTGGGTTCATGTACCCCAACCCGCTAAAAACTTAGCCGGATATAGCTATATATAGGAAATAACCAAAATTCTAGCGTTGCATACATTGGAAATCATAATAAAACTATTACTAAACATGCATGGAAGTCTTAGAATCCCATAAAATTAAACAAAAACATGCAAAGAAGGAGAATATGCAAGAAGAAGATGGAGAGAACAAACTTGATATTAAAATCCTGAAAATTAATCCACAATAATGTATCTTGAGTGCATGAATGAAAACTAGGGTTCTTGCCTTCTCTTCTCTCTAATTCTAAGGTAAAAACTAGCTATAAGACATCTAGAATACTAAATGAATAATGACACCACGTTTTCCTAAGAGTTTTAATCTTGTACGACTGGTTCATTATGACCTTTATAAAAGGGGGAATCGATTAGAAATTTCAGTATGGAGGCCAAATTTTCAATCAACGGCAAACCGGTTCGGTTAAGATTCAAACCGATTTAAACGATAAAATTTTATCTTTTCTTCCTTAAAATTATTCTCATTTTCATATCTTCTCAACCGGGGCTCGAATTTGGATGTCGTTTCTTCCTGTGTGCTCGTGAGATCGAGGTCTTTAACTTCTCTTTAGGTTCTGTATCTTAATTATAGTTGTACAATTACATTAATAGCCTTGACTTTCCTTCTTTTCCTTTCGATCTTTATTTCGGTTTCTCTCGTCCTCGCGTTTATGAAATACCTGTAAAATATAAGAGAAATACACGAAACTCGGTATACTTGTTACAAGATGTCAGTAGTAATAATATGAGATAAATTCACTTTAATTGCATTGCACGAGGTGATAAAAGTCTCTAAATTACGGGGAATAAATACGAAGAAATTATGCCTAATTAGCGATGTGGCATGGTCGTGATCCCTGGACGTATGTTTAATAACCACCTCTGTTGTATGAGTTTACGTGGGGTTTAGTGGTGAGATTTTGAACCAGTGGCTCAGTATGATGCATGGCGCCTGGAGCCCGATGGCACAATAGGGATGTATCTACAAGGTCCATGCTCTGGGGATACGATTATACATATACACCGAGTGATATATGTGTGTGTATGTGTGTGTGTGTGTGTGTGTGTGTGAGAGAGAGAGAGAGAGTATATGTCTATTTATAGCTCGAGTGCGACTATGTTATAATTATTATGTGAATAATTATCTATAACAAGTGTGTCGCTACAGTATTGTTTATGAATATATACCAAGTGAAGGTAGTTATATGTAGCTAATAGTGAGTATTAGCAAGATTGGACTTGGATAGTGGTTATTAGGGCTGTAAACGGATATTCGAAAATCCGCATCCGTCCGATATCCGAATCCGAATTTGTGGATATTTATTCGAAAATATGGAAACGGATACGAATATGGATACTCTATAAAAATATCCGAGAAAACGGATACGGATAGTACTAGTATCCGACACGGATAATCCGTATCCGATGCGGAGTATCGATTTTATCGGATATCCATTTTACCGGATATCCGTATCCGTCAAACATATGTTTAAAATATTACTAATAATATTAGTATTAGTATTACTAATAAAATAATATTAAAAAAAACTTAATCGTTTATTACCTAAAACAAAATAAACATATACTCCGCTCAAAACAAAAAAGCCCTAAAGTTATTATTTTATTGGGTAGGTTATAAAATGTCATGTATTATTATTTTATTGGGTATATTATCATGGAGTTATACTAAAGTTACAATACACCCTATCACACATAGCATACACACACTTAAGAACATATACTCCACTCAAAACAAAAAAAATACTAACTTCATTTCATTTCTCTTTTGTACAAAACAAGAGAAAAGAAACCCTCATGTGGTTGTTCATTAGTTTCCTTAATTATAAATAATTGTAAGAGAGAAACAGAAAAGAATATAAGAGAGAAACATAATAGAATGTAAAAGAGAAATAGAAAAGTAAAGAGATGGTTTTGATTGTGATGAGAACTGAAGTTAACAACAGGTATATTATATACAAAATAAAAATATATACTTATTAAAATAAAAATATCAGTATGTTTTGAAAACAAAAGGTCCATGAGGTTATCATTCTCAATAAATTTGATTTAATCTAAAAGGTGCATATTTATTTCTACTGTCATGGAATGCAAATGTTATCTTTCTTTGAATTGCTTTAAGCTTATATGGATGGCTTTAACCATATTATCATTATGGATTGATACTATTATTATGGAATCCATAATTGTTAATGTTTGGAGGCAGTAATTTTGTTATATATTTATTTGGATTGGATTGGATTGGATATTTTAATAGTTATTTTTTGCGATGGCTAAATAGTGTAAACGGATACGGATATTATCCGAATCCGAGGTATCCGAGCGGATACAAATATGGATAGTTGTTTTAACTATCCGGGCGGATACGGATACGGTTATGGATAGTGCATTCAGATAGAGGATACAGATATGGAAAACATGGTATCCGATCCGTATCCGTCCGTTTACCACCCCTAGTGGTTATATGTCCTAGTGAGACTGTGTAGTTTGATGAGGATAATAAATTGAATGCGTTAGGTGCACACTGTAGACGAGAGGTGAGGTTTTATCTCATGTGAGTGCGACTAGTTAATTAACTATGAAAGTAATACACTACAAGTTTTATCGATTTAAAAAATTTAATTACTTGCGAAATAGTTTCAAACTTTTTGGGCTTTGACCCAGGGACAAATTTGTTTTCTTATTATCTTTTTAAAATCCTAGATGTGCAGCAGCAGTAGTCGGGACTGCAGGGATAGATTTTTCTTGCCGATGCAGTAATTGTGGACGGTATATGATTTGATGTAGCCTCCTCAGTTTATTATATATAGATGGGGTCCTTTTATTCCAGTATCTCATTTTGGGCATGTTGCCTGTAGTTTGGTTAGGAGCTTACTTTATGTCAGGATATTATTTAAGTGTTATGTTTTTATTAATTTAACTGAGTTGGGTTATTACTATTTGGTGACCAATGGTTTATTCGATTCCCATTTTTTATTTATTTATGCATGATGATTTATCGGGTCATTTTAGTGTATGGTTTTCTTCGTATTATTTTATATTACTTGTTGCGGTAGTGATGCTGAGAATGAGGACACGATGGGATTCCTGTTTTATTTTAACAGAGGATTTGCCACCCAGTATTAGAATAGGCGGGTTGTCACATAAATTCATATATTACGTGTGCTATGTGAGGTTTTCTCCTATCAATCTTGTCATATTCATATCTTTTGACTATGGGAGAGTTTTGCATGTAAGAATCGCTGCCCGTGATTTCATTGCTTTATAAAAGATATGAGTGCACACAGGAAAGGACTAAGAAATGAGTAATTATCCTTTACGTAAAAGGCCACCGTTGGCAAGAGGTTAAAGAAAATAAAGTCATAAGAAAAGAAAATTTTGCCAAGGTCAATTGTTTTTGCATTGATTCTTCAAAATTGGTATCTTCGAAACGAGAGAGAGAAAAATTGAATATCTAAATTTTGAGGGTGTTATAAGTTGAAGATCAATGAGTTTGCACAATGAGTTCTAGTTATGATTAATTATTTGATGCTATTAATACAAGAATCGTTGTGATATTCTAAGCTAGTGTGCATCGCTCTTGTTTGTCCATTTATGAGTTCACTTTATCTTTCATTATGAGGCTTAATCTTTGTTTGATAAATTTAGCGTAGTCAAATAGAACCACCTGAACTTTCTTTGAGTGACTGGGTCATGTTTATTTTGTTTCTAGTTTACGCCCTTCCACTCCATTACCACATTTTGTTTAGACATATTTATGTCGTATAAGTGTGGAAAGCTTATTGTATTTTGTTTCAAATTGTATTTTCTTTTCTTGATCTATGAGAGAGGTTTCGATCAAGAACGTCCTATCTTTCTTATCGTCGTCGACTGTGACTTCCTCCAGGTTCTCAACAACCCATTCAGAGGGGAGGAGCCTGGTCTACTCTACTCCAGGTCTTCTATATTTTAGCTGCTATTTGGAAGGTATCAAACCTTCCTGTTCTTCAACCTTCTTCTTGGCTTTCTCGACCTTTTTCTCTAGTTTGGGGCGAATAGCTGCTATAAATCACTTTCTCGCCATTGCCTGGTCTCCATGGATCTCCATCACTCCTCGCTCAGTCACGTATTTGAGTTTCTGATGGTAGGTAGAGGGGACGACCTTCATCGCATGTAGCCACCCTCTACCAAGGATCGCCTGGTAGGGTGCGTCAATGTCGACCACCAGAAATTTGACCATCTTGGAGATACTTCCTACCCTCACTGGCAGTACAATCTTTCCCAAAGGGATGGTTACTTTACCAGCGAAGCCAACAAGAGGAACGATGGCTTCTTTAAGTCGACGATGCTTAACTTAAACTTTCTGAATAGGTCGAGATACATTACTTCGGATGAGCTACCCTGGTCGACGAGCAACTTGTCGACATCATAGTTAGTTATCCTGAGTGTAATGATCAAGGAATCATGATGTGGGGTCCTTACTCACACCAAGTCTTCATCCGTGAACACAATATGCTTGCTGTAATTGACGTCCTCTACTCGCTGATGCTTCTCTTCTTGCGTTTTGGCTGGATCGATTTGAAAAGATTGCATTACTGTCGTAAGCTTTTTGACTTCCATCCGATATGAGTTTCCATGAATCTGCTTTAGATCGAATTCCCCATGAATCATTACGAACTCATGGCCGACGTCCTCCTCGAGCATGTTGTCAGGCCTTTGATCTCCATTGGCAGCGACCTTCTCTGCCTTCCTTTCCACAAATTCGTTCAAGGGTTCCGTTTGAGCTAATTCTTTAAGGTGAGACTTGAGGGCCTTGCAGTGCTCAGTTTTGTGCCCACCCTCTTTATGGAAGGCACATCTTAGTGTGCTCTTCCTTTTTGAGGGGTCTCCTACCATCTTCCTGGGCCACTTAAGGAACGGCTCATCCTTGATCTTTGCAAGAATATTATAGATTGGTTCTTTAAAAACTGTGTTCACTGCCTGAAATGCTTTTGAGGCATCATTTTTATTCCCATTCTTGGGGCCGCCCTTTCCCCCATTTTTGTTTTCTTTATTTTAGTTCTCAGCTTTGTCGCCGCCCTTGCCGGCGAACTTAGCATGACTATTCTCCCCTGCACTGAGTCGGGTCACATCTTCAACTTTGGCGTATTTTTTAATACGATCCATTAGGTTGTCAAAGGTTGTGGCCTCCTTCTTAGTGAGGCACTGGTGCAAGAGGCAGGACTGGGTAGGCCAATCTTAAAGGACGCCACGGCGACCTGCTCTGAGCAGTCCTCGACCTCGCTGAATAACTCCTAATATCTATTCGCACAGTCTCTGATGCTCTTCTGGGGCATTTTCTTTATTGTCAATAAAGCATCCATCCTCTTTGGATGGGAGTTGCTGGTAATAAAGCGAGATGTGAAGAGTTCTGCCAAGGACTCGAAACTTGTGATGGATTTGTGAGGGAGTTTTTTGAACCACTTTTGACCTACGTCATGCAAGATCAACAGAAATATTTGGCATATCAACGCGTCCTTATGGTTCTAGAGGGTCATGGCCTACCTGTACTGCCTAACATGGTCAATATGATCAGTCTTACCATCATAGATCTTGAATCGGGGAATCGCGAATTTCTTGGAGGCTTCTTCTTCTTCTATCTCCCTTGTGAAAGGGATTTTCATGTGGGTCCTGAGAGCTCACCTGGATAACTCTCTGGTCAATCTGGCATTCGTATGCATGGGGTTTTGGTCCATTTCCCTCCGAACCAGATTTTGTATGCCGTCGTTCCCTCGGCCTGGGCTCTTATAATGGCAAGTTGAGTTTTGTTGCTCGAGAAAGTCGTCATCTGACTTGTGTCCCTCAAATATTTGATATCCACATCTAGGTCTCCTTCCTCGGCTACGAGACCTGCTCACCCGAGGGCTAGGAGTGCGATAGTGACGTTGCCTCGTGCTGCGATGGAGTTCTCTCTTCATCTTCTCCAATATTCTTTTAAGGCGAGCATTCTCGGCCTCCTGCTTGCGAGTGGCTTCCTCCTGCTCTTGGAGCCTGGCCTCATAGGCGTCGATCAGCCTAGAGACTTGCATGGACCCTACTGGTCCCTGACTTTTTTCTGAAGCTTATCGTTCTGGGCGAGGCCTGGGATTTTAGCATCCAACTTTAGATCTAACCCTTCTAGGGTCTAGTTGCTCTTGAATATCCCCTACTTGAGGGGCATTGCTGCTGTGACCAAACATTCTAGGTTCTTGTTGGTGAAGGCTTTTTTAGAGGAAAATAATCGTTTCCCATAGATTGCGCCAATTGTGGTGACTATAAATCTCAGCACAAAATAATAAGCAAATGTGATCACCAGAATAAATAAAGAACATAAAACAACTGCAATCACGCACAACACAAGATATACGTGGTTCGGCAGAATGGCCTACGTCCACGGTGGTGCTCTTTTTGCATTATATTTCTCTTTACTCCAGGGGAGTGTTACAAATGCGTGTCGTTTGCCCCGGGCTGAGGGTTTGATATATACATTCCATTTTTCGGGGAGTGGGGGTGTTAGAATCCTCCACATTAACCCATAATCCCTAGAATATCTCTTGCGAGATTTTTGGGGTTAAATGGTTCATAACTGAATTAGTTATGCACGAGGCCTGTAAACTTTGGGTCGGACTTAATCGGGCTACTCATCTGGGCCGGAATAATTAATCGAGGTACCCGCACTTACCACTTTCTTATCATCAACATTAAAAATTTCAAAGTTCTCACAAAAAATGAAAACAAAACATTGAACAAGTAAAAAAAATTGACTAACTCAATTATCTCGCAAACATAGAATAATCAAATCTACATTCCTTACATCCATAGGATTTGGGTCAGATGGTTTCTGGTTTGAAAGGGGGACGAGATCGGGTTTGGGTACATGAAAATCGGAGGCTGGGGTCCCGAGTTGAAGATGATCGCGGGTAGGTGTCGGCTGGGTTCCGGGTTGAGTTCGACTGGGGGTTTTGCCGGTGAGGGAGGTCAGCGTTGGGCTTCGGGTAGAGGGGAGGAGTTGAGGTCGGTGGGTCACAGTTGGGTTACTGCCCGAGATGGGTTCCGAGTTTAGCAGGTGGTTTGAAGGTTTGAGGTGGCAGTTATGGTTGTCTCGGGTTAAGGGGGTTGAAATCGGGTGCAGACGGATCCGAGTTTTCTTGTTGGTGTAGGGGGATTGGATGGTTCGGGTTAAAGGTGAAAATGGGTTTGGGTCACCAAGTGGGTAAATGGTTATTGGTGGTGCTTTGTAATTAAGGGGTATTTGAAAGTGTTGTTAATGGGGGATTGAGGAGAGAGAGAGTGGGGGAAGACGATGATGAATAGTGGTGGGGGTGTTGATTTGGTATGGTGAGTGTAGGGAAGTAAAGTATGGGTGAGTTTATGTGTGTGTTTAATTTGGACCCTAATAAAATAAAACTAACTAATAAAAATAAAACTACTAAAACTAAAAATCTAAAAATTAAATTCCTACTCTAAAAATAAAATAAAGGCTCAATTAAAAATGAAACTAAAAAGAAATAAAAATCTATTAAACTAAAAACTAAAATCCTAAAAAAAAGTAAAATCTAATAAAACTAAAAATAAATGAAATCATAAAAAAAATTAATCCTAAAAACAAACTAAAAACTAATCAAAATAAAAATAAAATAAAATTATACTAATAAAAATAAAATAGAAAATAAAACCTAGAAATTCTAAATAAATCTAAAATAAATACTAAAAATAAAAGGACTCAAACTAAAAATCTAAGAAAAATAAAAGGCACAAACTAAACAAGCACGGGCTTCGGGGAAGGTTTAGGGACATGTTTAGGCTCGGGTGAGTTTAGGGGGGCAAGGTAATTAGCTCAATTTGATGCGCATTTGCCTTAAATTAAGCTTTTAAACTCTGCAAAGGCAATCAAGCCTATAAATTAAATATTTACGCGCATAAGATCCCAATTGCCGAGAATTAGAAACTAAAATACGTCTATTCGGGGTAGAAAATGTACACTTTTGGGTGATTATAACATCACCCCCAAACAAAACATTGTTAGTCCTTGAGAAAAAAGATAGAGAGAAAGAGAAAGATAAGAAACCAAAAGTGTACCACTTTCGCGGGCACTTGCGATTGCACTTAGCATGTGAAACAAGCCTTTAAACCTATAGGTTGCCCTACAGGAAGAGTTGTGTCTCGTGAGGGTTTGCAGGGAATATACCCAAAAAATTCTTATTTCCAAACGGCAGTCTATCTCTTATTAGACGTAGAATAATCTCACAATCCATCATACGAGAAATATTTTGAGAAATACTAGCTAGCATGCATAAAAATATTAGCAAAGTAAATACTCAAGGCACATCCTTCCTAGAACTCAACGTGTGTGGTGTGAATCAGTCAAAACAGGTCGGGTATCACAAGAGTAATTCCTAGATTGCCTTTTCGGAATCAACGCTTCAACTTCAAATCTCACTGGATATAGCTCTATCACACTACACCAAATCCTGCGAATGGTCACGCCCAGTGGGTCACGGCCCAAGTCCGCGACCAGCTGGTCGCGGACTTGGGCCGTGACCCACTCAATATTTGGCGTGACCATAATTATTACCACACTAAATAATTGATGCTCAGGGAGTGGTCAGGGCCCAAGTCCGGGACCACAGTGGTCGCGAACTTGGGTTGTGACTGTAACACCTCGCCCGCCCGGGGAGAACGAACGGAGCACTACTACGATAAATCTAAACTAAATCCATAATATAACAAGGTATAGAGAATCTAAAAATCCCACAATACAATAATAAGAATCCACTAATCTCAAATCTCTTCAAATTAAATACAACCAATAATCTCTCAAAATAATACAACTATCTATCTCAAAATAAAATGCTCTAAACAACAAAAATGTATACAATTTTCACTCTCGAATAATTCTTCCCAATTATAATCCACGCTAAAATCAAATCTCTAATTCAAATCCAAAGTGCCCAAAATCCGTGTTAACCTTCCACTAAAAAAAGATTGGGGAAGTACATAATACGACAGGAAAGATGCTCAACAGATATAAGCGGTGAATAAAGCGTAACAATACGAGTACGTATATTCAAATCAAATGTGAATCTCTTAAGCATTTTTATCAATATAATTTCTCAACAACACATTAACCAGGTCACCATGCCTCACCACCATACCGCGCCTATGCATTCTTAAGCATATCCCGAAAAAGGAATATTGGTGGGTGCCCAACCTCCGTGCCATATTAAAATCTCATGACAACATGCCCAACACAAATAATAATACCACATGAATCAAAATCAGATTCCAACAATAATTTTTCAGATTCCAATTAAATTTAGCAATTCAAATATGAGTTCAGTAATCAAAGAAAACAAAGGGAATAACATTCGTGAGATTAATAAGCATATTATGTAAAACCCCATACCTCAAAATCATGACATGAATCATCACATAATTTTAGCCTCAAAATCTAAACACACCATCACGTTCCTCTCGCAAAAATAATCAAATCTCGTTCTAGCCCAAATTCGAGAAAACATCAAATAAGCCTTATAATCTAAGGTTGAAATCTTGAATAAGTTTGGGGATTTGGTTTGTATATGAAAGTGAGTAATTTTGGAGAGGTCTTCAGGTTGAAAAGTTTGAGAAAAAGTGATTTGAAAAGTCCATCCACGAATTTATTGATATATAAAGGATTAAGAGTTTGATGAAGAAAAGAGTTCTAATCAGATACAAACACTAAGAAATTTATTTCGGACGATCAGACCGTTGGAATTGGATGAAATTTTATCGAGAATTAGCTGAAAACGAGATGAAGCTGTAAATAATTTCAGCTCGATCGGACCATTCAATATTTTTAAATATTTTTTTTTGCTATAGAGTTTTATGTTTTGAGGACTCCAAGAGAGTTTTATAATTCGAGGACTCTTCTATATAATAAAAATTCAATTAAAACTGCATTTTCATTCCGATTCCAATTCCACTTGAAAATTTATTTTTCAACTATAAAACCAATATTTTAAATTATAAAATTTATAAAATGCAAAATTTCATTTTTCTCCGATTTCCAAAATTAATTTAAAAATTCTCATTTAAAAAAATCCGGGTTATTACATACTTCCCCACTAATAAGGAATTTCGCCCTCGAAATTCAATGAAGCCTAACATTAAAAAATCAGGCCACACCAAAAATCTCTAAAAATAAATCTCGTCTCAAAAAATCAATTTTAAATACCTCACATCTAACCTCGATGCCTAACACGACTTATCACCACAAATTTCTATCCCCAAAGAAAACATGACTAACCCGCATGCTAGACCCAATATCCAATACCCGAGGGTTGTCGTATACCTAAGCTCTAATACCATTTTGTAACACCCCGCCCGCCCGGGGAGAGCGAACGGAGTGCTACTATCGATAAAACTAATCAAATCCACAAATAACAAGGTATAGAGCATCTAAAAATCCCACAACAATAAAAGAGAACTACAAATCTCAAATCTCTTCAAATAAATACCAAGTCTCTCTAGAATTCTCTTCTTCTAACCTAGATTTCACTCAAATGGCCTTGAGGTTTTCTTTTATATGCACATTGAGCTAAGGGTTTAAATTGAAATATATACTTGGGTGTGCATGTGGGAGAGGTATGTCATGGATTGTGTGAGGTAATGAGAGTGAGGGTGAATAAAAAACAGATTTGCAATTGAGGGTATTTGGGGCATTGGGGTAGAAGTGGTAGTTGGGGTAATAAGGGAATTGGGGTTAAATGGGTTTAAAACATGTGAGTTTAATTTATTTGGCTTTGGTTTTGTAACAGGTACAAATTATGGCTATGTTGGTTTTGAAGAAGTGGAAATGGATTTGGGTCAGGCGGTTTCTGGTTTGAAAGGGGGACGAGATCGGGTTTGGGTACATGGAAATCGAAGGCTGGGGTCCTGAGTTGAAGATGATCGCGGGTTGGTGTTGGCTGGGTTCCGGGTTGAGTTCGACTGGGGGGGTTGTCGGAGAGGGAGGTCGGCGTTGGGCTTCGAGTAGAGGGGAGGATTTTAGGTTGGCGGGTCACAGCTGGGTTGCTTCCCGAGATGGGTTCCGGGTTTTGCAGGTGGTTTGAAGGTTTGAGGTGGCAGTTATGGTTATCTCGGGTTAAGGGGGTTGAAATCGGGTGCAGATGGATTCGGGTTTTGTTGTTGGTGTAGGGGGATTGGATGGTTCGGGTTAAAGGTGAAAATGGGTTTGGGTCAGCAAGTGGGTAAATGGTTGTTGGTGGTGCTTTGTATATAAGGGGTATTTGGAAGTGTTGTTAATGGGGGATTGAGGAGAGAGAGAGAGAGGAAGATGATGATGAATAGTGGTGGGGGTGTTGATTTGGTGTGGTGAGTGTAGGGAGGTAAAGTATGGGTGAGTTTATGTGTATGTTTAATTTGGACCCTAATAAAATAAAAATAACTAATAAAAATAAAACTACTAAAAATAAAAATCTAAAAATTAAATTACTACGCTAAAAATAAAATAAAGGCTCAATTAAAAATGAAACTAAAAAGAAATTAAAATCTATTAAACTAAAAACTAAAATCCTAAAAAAAAGGGAAATCTAATAAAAACTAATAAATAAATGAAATCCTAAAATAATCTAATCCTAAAAAAACAAAACACTAATCAAAATCAAAATAAAATAAAATTATACTAATAAAAATAAAATAGTAAAATAAAAAATAAAACCTAGAAATTCTAAATAAATCTAAAATAAATACTAAAAATAAAAGGACTCAAACTAAAAATCTAAGAAAAATAAAAGGCACAAACTAAAGAAATACGGGCTTCGAGGACGGTTTAAGGACAGGTTTAGGCTCGGGTGAGTTTACGGGGCAAGGTAATTAGCTCAGTTTGATTCGCATTTTCATTAAACTAAGCTTTTGAACTCTGCAAAGGCAATCAAGCCTATAAATTAAATATTTATGCGCATAAGATCCCAATTGCCGAGAATTAGCAACTAAAATACATCTATTCGGGGTATAAAATGTACACTTTTGAGTGATTATAACATCACCCCCAAACAAAACATTGCTTGAGCAAAAAGATAGAGAGAAAGAGAAAGATAAGAAACCAGCAGTGTACTACTTTTGCGGGCACTTGCGATTGCACTTAGCATGTGCAACAAGCCTTTAAACATATAGGTTGCCCTAGAGGACGAGATGTGTCTCGTGAGGGTTTGCAGGGAATATACCCACAAAATTCTTATTTGCAAACGGCAGTCTATCTCTTATTAGATGTAGAATAATCGCACAATCCATCATACGAGAAATATTTTGACAAATACAAGCTCGAATGCATAAAAAAATTTAGCTAAGTAAATACTCAAGGCATATCCTTCCTAGAACTCAACGTGTGTGGTGTGAATTAGTCAAAATGGGTCGGGTATCACAAGATTAATTCCTAGATTGCCTTTTCGGAATCAACGCTTCAACTTCAAATCTCACTGGATATAGCTCTCTCACACTACACCAAATCCTGCGAATGGTCACTCCCGGTGGGTCAAGGCCCAAGTCCGCGACCAGCTGGTCGCGGACTTGGACCGTGACCCACTCAAAATTTGGCGTGACCATATTTATTACCACACTAAATAATTGATGCTCAAGAAGTGGTCACGACCCAAGTCCGGGACCACAGTGGTCGCGAACTTGGGTCGTGACTGTAACACCCCGCCCGCTCGGGGAGAACGAACGGAGCACTACTACGATCAAAATAAACTAAATCCACTATATAACAAGGTATAGAGCATCTAAAAATCCCACATTACAATAATAAGAATCCACTAATCTCAAATATCTTCAAATTAAATACAACCAATAATCTCTCGAAATAATACAACTATCTATCTCGAAATAAAATGCTCAATACAACAAAAATGTATACAATTTTCTCTATCGAATAATTCTTCCCAATTATAATCCACGCTAAAATCACAATCTCCAATTCAAATCCAAAGCGCCCAAAATCCGCGTTAACCTGCCACTAAAAAAAGATTGGGGAAGTACATAATACGACAGGAAAGATGCTCAACAGATATAAGCGGTGAATAAAGCGTAACAATACGAGTACGAATATTCAAATCAAATGCGAATCTCATAAGCATTTTTATCAATATAATTTCTCAACAACACATTAACCGGGTCACCAAGCCTCACCACCATACCACGCCTATGCATTCTTAAGCATATCCAGAAAAAGGAATATCGGTGGGTACCCAACCTCCGTGCCATATTAAAATCTCATGATAATATGCCCAACACAAATAATAATACCACATGAATCAAAATCAAATTCCAACAATAATTTTTCTGATTCCAATTGAATTTAGCAATTCAAATATGAGTTCAATAATCAAAGAAAACAAAGGGAATAACACTCGCGAGATTAATGAGCATATTGTGTAAAACCCCATACCTCAAAATCCTGACATGAATCATCACATAATTTTAGCCTCAAAATCTAAACACACCATCACGTTCCTCTCGCAAAAATAATCAAATCTCGTCCTAGCCCAAATTCGAAAAAAAACCAAATAAGCCTTTTAATCTAAGGTTGAAATCTTGAATAAGTTTGGGGCTTTGGTTTGTAGATGAAAGTGAGTAATTTTGGAGAGGCCTTCAGGTTGAAAAGTTTGAGAAAAAGTGATTTGAAAAGTCCATCCATGAATTTATTGATATATAAAGGATTAAGAGTTTGATGAAGAAAAGAGTTCTAATCAGATACAAACACTAAGAAATTTATTTCGGACGATCGGACCGTTGGAATTGGAAGAAATTTTATCGAGAATTAGCTGAAAACGAGATCACGCTGTAAACAATTTCAGCTCGATTGGACCATTCAATATTTTTAAATATTTTTTTTTGCTATAGAGTTTTATGTTTTGAGGACTCCAAGAGAGTTTTATATTTCGAGGACTCTTTTATATAATAAAAATTCAATTAAAACTCCATTTTCATTCCGATTATGATTCCGCTTGAAAATTTATTTTTCAACTATAAAAAGCAATATTTTAAATTCTAAAATTTATAAAAATGCAAATTTTCATTTTTCTTTGTTTTCCAAAATTAATTTAAAAATTCCCATTTAAAAAAATATGGGTTGTTACAGTGACCAGGTCGTGACCATCTTGGCGTCAAACTCACGCCAAAATTCCCTCTAAGCTTGGCCGCGGGTGGGTCACGGACCCAAGTCCCTGATCCATGGCATGAAGAAGAAGAGAGTACACACATTAAGGGTCACGGCTTAGGGTCGTGACCATTTCTGGGTGTGGGTCACGGCTATGGACCGTGACCATACCTCATTCAAGCACTAGGGTGGATGAAAAAGGGTCGCGCACCACAGAATAAGGGTCACGGCTGGGGACGTGACCATTTATTGGTATGGGTTACGGCTATGGGCCGTGACCATACCCAAATTGGTGGGCTGGCTAATTTCATTAAATTGTTTCACTCGTGGGCACGGCTCTGGCCGTGACCATGTTAACTTTGAAAAACATAACTCCCGCTATACCCTTCATTTCATTCAATTCCTTCCCCTCCCTCTCTTTCATTCAATCGACCTACTTCGTGAATACGTTTGAGACAACATGACAAAGTGTTGTTCAGCCGGACCAAGTGTTGTTCAATCGACCTACTTCATGGAACCAGTGATTTCGATTAGGGTTTCATCCAAACCAAGTGTTATTGTGATGGTTGTGGCTGGAGGCTTCAATGACGGAGACAACAGGAAGGTTTGAGACATATCCATGATGGAGACAACAGGAAGGTCTGATAGAAATGGTGTTTTTGCAGGTCTTTAGTTTATCAGTTCCTCAAATGGTGTTTCCTTCCTTCTATAGATTTTCTCTCCTCAACTCTTCAATATTTTCCTATCAGTTTGATTTAGGTGATGGGCCAGCTGTGGTTTGGTCGTTGTGAGAGTGGATTTCTAGGTTAACGTTTTCATTACATTTGCTTAATGTTATCTCACTTGCTACTTTTTTATATTTAATGGTGATGGGAAAGTGGGCTAAATGTTTATTTTTAATGGACATTGTAGTAATTCTTACCGAGTCTCTGGATTGTGGGATTTTGACAACGGATGTTGAGACAGGATTTTTGGGTTATTACTTATTTGATCTATGCACTGTTATATTGAATATGTTTTTCATTGTTTTCACTTTTGAATTTGTTGTTATCTTGAATATGTTGTTCATTGAGTTTAGGAAGAAGATTAAGTTAAAGGGTATTAGCAAATATCGCAGGATTGGGTGTAGTGAAAAGCGTGTATGTACAAGGTTCTTCAGGTAATTGTATTAGACAACTTGTATGAGAATGTGCTTAATGGTGAATTTAACTTTCTTTTCGCTTCTATTATGAGTTCAGATAGATCAGTTCTAAAATTTTCTCTCTTTTGGTTGTCGATAATTGAGGGAAACTATGAAAAACATTTTAATCTAGTATGCTTTATTCAACTTATATGTATGTGTGTTTCAATAACATTTTCAGTTTTTACCATACCTACCCTTGTGAAAAACTTTTCAATCTAGTATGCTTTATTCCAACATTTTTAGTTTTCAATTTGTATGTATTTGTGTAAATCTAAGACATATTATAAGCAACTAATAATTCTTCAGGGGTTTTGTGAGGTACTTTATTTAATTTTACATACTAGTTCTTCATTACACATTGTTTACATATTGCAGATCTAAGAATTGCATACCAGTTCTTCATTACATACCAGGTACTCTTTAACTAAATTAGTTATATAATTGATATGCATTATCTATTAAATCTTTTAGATGATAGAAGGAGTACGGGATAAATATTGGTTTTGTTTGGTTTGGCTGTTGGATAATTATTAGTTGTTGGATAGTATGTTATAAGGAGTACGGGATAATTAGAAGGAGTACGGGATAATTATGGGTTTGATTATTGGATAATATATTGAAAATATATTAGACTCCCGATTTGAGAATACGATGATAATTTGAAAATGTCTAGACTTAGATTTAAAAACATGGCATTAGAGGGCGAAACCCTGAAACAGCCCCCGAACGGTCCCGTGAGAGGTACCAACACCTCGCACAGGACCAATGTAACTCCTAGGAATTGATCACACGATCATAGGACTCCCGGTGCGAGAATACGACGACAATTTGAAAATATGAGGACTTAGGCTTTAAAAATGCCATTAGAGGGCGAAACCCTGAAACAACCCCCGAACAGTCCCGTGAGAGGCACCCACACCTCGTACGGGATCAATGTAACTCGTAGGGACTGATCGCGCAATCACAGGACTCCCAGTTTGAGAATATGATGATAATTTGAAAATATCATAACTTAAGCTTTAAAATGGCATTAGAGGGCGAAACCCCGAAACAACTCCTCGAACTGCCCCGTGGGAGGCACCAACACCTCGCACAGGACCAATGTAACTCGTAGGATTGACCGTGCAATCACGGGACTCCCAGTTTGAGAATATGACGATAATTTGAAAATATCGTAACTTAAGCTTAAAAAATTGCATTTGAGGGAGAAACCCCGAAACAACCTCCTAAATGGTCCCGTGAGATGCACCAACACCTCCCATGGGACCAATGTAACTCGTAGTAACTGACCGCGCGGTCACGGGACTCCCGTTTTGAGAATACGTAGATAATTTGAAAATATATATACGTAGGCTAAAAAATGGCAATAGATGGGCGTAACCCTAAAACAACCTCCGAACGGTCCCGTGATAGGCACCAACACCTCCCACGGGACTAATGTAACTCGTAGGGACTGACCGCGCAGCCACGGGACTCTCGGTTTGAGAATACGATGGTAATTTGCAAATTTCTAGATTTAGGTTTAAAAACATGGCGTTAGAGGGTGAAAACCCAAAATCGCTCCTGAATGGCACTGTGGGAGGCACCAACACCTCCCACGAGACCAATATAACTCGTAGGAACTGACCGCGCAGTCACGGGACTCTCGGTTTGAGAATACGATGATAATTTTCATATTTCAAGAATTTAGCTTAAAAACATGGCAGTAGAGGGTGAAAACTCAAAACAGCCCCGAACGTCCCCGTTGGAGGCACCAAAACCTCCCACGGGACCAATATAACTCGTAGGAACTGATTGCGCAGCCACGGGACTCTCGGTTTGAAAATACGATGATAATTTGCATATTTTTACACATAGTTAAAACATGGCGTTAGTGGGAGAAATTACGAAACAGCCCCCGAACGGCCCCGTGGGAGGCATCAACACCTCCCATGGGACCAATGTAACTCGTTGGAACTGACTACGCAGCCGCGGGTCTCTCGGTTTGAGAATACGAAGATAATTTCTATATTTCTAGACTAAGGCTTAAAAACATGACGTTAGAGGGTGAAAACCCAAAACAATCCCCGAACGGCCCCACGGGTGGCACCAACACCTCCCACGGGACCAATGTAACTCGTAGGAACCGACCACGTAGCCGCGCGACTCCTGATTTGAGAATACGGTGATAATTTGCATATTTCCATACTTATGCTTAAAAACATGGCGTTAGAGGTTGAAAATCCAAAACAGCCCCCGAATGACCCCGTGCGAGGAATGAACACCTTCCACGGGACCAATGTAACTCGTAGGAACTGACTGCACTGCCACGGGACTCTTGGTTTGAGAATATGTGGGTAATTTGCATATTTCTAGAATTAAGCTTAAAAAATGGCGATAGAGGGTGAAAACCCAAAACAGCCCCCGAACGGCGTCGTGGGAGGCACCAACATCTCCCACGGGACCAACGTAACTCGTAGGAACTGACGGCGCAGCCACGGGAATCTTGGTTTGAGAATACGACGATAATTTGCATATTTATAGACTTAGGCAAAACATGGCGTTAGTGGGTGAAAATTTGAAACAACCCCCGAACGGCCCCGTGGGAGGCACCAACACCTCCCACGGGACCAATGTAACTCATAGGATCTGATCGCGCAACTGAGGGACTCCCCGTTTGAGAATACGACGATAATTTTCATATTTCTAGACTTAGGTTTAAAAACATGGCGTTAGAGGGTGAAAATCGAAAACAGCGCCTGAACGGCCCCGTGGGTGGCACCAACACCTCCCACGGGACCAATGTAACTCGTAGGAACTGACCACGCAACCGTGGAACTCCAGGTTTGAGAATACGATGATAATTTTCATATTTCTAGACGTAGGGTTAAAAACATGGTGTTAGAGGGTGGAAACTCAAAACAGTCCCCGAACTGCCCCGTGGGAGGTACCAACACCTCCCACGGGATCATTGTAACTCGTAGAAAGTGACCGCGCAGCCATGGGACTCCTGATTTGATAATACGATGGTAATTTGCAAATTTCAAGACTTAGGCTAAAAAATATGGCGTTAGAGGGTGAAAACCCAAAACAGCCCCCGAACGGTCCCGTGGGAGGCACCAACACCTCCCACGGGACCAATGTAACTCCTAGGAACTGACCGCACAGCCACGGGACTCCCGGTTTGAGAATACGATGATAATTTGCATATTTATAGAGTAGACAAAACATCGCGTTAGTGGAGGAAAATCCGAAACAGCCCCCGAACGGCCCCGTGGGAGGCACCAACAGCTCCCACGGGACCAATGTAACTCGTAGGAACTGATCGCGTATCCGCGGGACGCCCGGTTTGAGAATACGATGATAATTTTCATATTTCTAGACTTAGGCTTAAAAACATGACGTTAGAGGGTGAAACCCCAAAACAGTCCCCGAACGGCCCCGTGGGAGGCACCAACACCTCCCACGAGACCAATGTAACTCGTAGGAACTGACCGCGCAGCCACGGGACTCCCAGTTTGAGAATATGATGATAATTTGCATATTTCTAGACTTAGGCTTAAAAACATGGCGTTAGAGGGTGAAAACCCAAAACAGCTCCGGAACGGCCCCGTTAGTGGCACCAACACCTGCCATGGGACCAATGTAACTCGTAGGAACTGACCACGAAGCCGCGGGTCTCCTGATTTGATAATATGATGATAATTTGCATATTTCGAGACTTAGGCTTAAAAACATGACGTGAGAGGATGAAACACCAAAACCGCCCCCGAACGGCCCCGTGGGTGGCACCAAAACCTCCAACGGGACCAATGTAACTCGTTGAAATTGACCACGCAGCCGAGGGCTCCTGGTTTGAGAATACGACGATCATTTGCATATTTCTAGACTTATGATTACAAACATGACGTTAGAGGGTGAAAACCCAAAACAGCCCCGAAATGGCCCCTTGGGAGGCACCAACACCTCCCACTGGACCAATGTAACTCGTAGGAACTGACCACGCAACCAGGGGACTCTCGGTTTGAGAATACAATGGTAATTTGTATGTTTCTTGACTTAAGCTTAAAAACATGGCATTAGAGGGTGAAAACCCAAAACAGCCCCCGAACAGCCCCGTGGGAGGAACCAATATCTCCCATGGGACCAATGTAACTCGTAGGAACTGACCGCGTAGCCACGGGACTCCCTGTTTGAGAATACAACGATAATTTGCATATTTCTAGAGTTAGGCAAAACATGACGTTATTGGGGGAAAATTCGAAACAACCCCCGAACGGCCCCGTGCGAGGCGCAAGCATCTCCCACGGGACCAATGTAACTCATACGAACTGACCCCACAGCCGCGAGTCTCCCGGTTTGAGAATACGATGATAATTTGTATATCTATATACTTAGGCTTAAAAACATGGCATTAGAGGGTGAAAACCCAAAACAGTCCTCGTACGGCGACGTAGGAGGCACCAACACCTCCCACGGGACCAATGTAACTCGTAGGAACTGACCGTGCAGCCACGAGACTCCCGGCTTGAGAATATGTCGATAATTTGAATATTTCTAGGCTTAGACTTAAAAACATGACGTTAGAGGGTGAAAACTCAAAAGAGCCCCCGAACGACCCCGTGGGTGGCACCAACACCTCCAACGGGACTAATGTCACTCGTAGGAACTAACCACACAGTCCCGGGAATCCCTGATTGAGAATACGACGATAATTTGCATATTTCAATACTTATGCTTAAAAACATGACGTTAGAGGATGAAAATCCTAAACAGCCCCCGAACGACCCCTTTGGGAGGCACCAACACCTTCCACGGGACCATTGTAACTTGTAGGAACTGATTGCGCAGCCACGGGACTCCCGGTTTGAGAATACAATGATAATTTGCATATTTCTACACTGAGGTCAAACATAGCGTTAGTGGGAAAATTTACGAAACAGCTCCCGAACGTCCCCGTGGGAGGCACCAACACCTCTCACGGGACCAATGTAACTCGTAGGAACTGACCACGCAGCCGCACGTCTCCCGGTTTGAGAATACGATGATAATTTACATATTTCTATACTTAGGCTTAAAATCATGACATTAGAGGGTGAAAACCCAAAACAGTCCCCGAACGGCCCCGTGAGTGGCACCAACACCTCCCACGGGACAAATGTAACTCGTAGGAATCGACCACTCAGCCACGGGACTCCCGGTTTGAGAATACAGCGATAATTTGCATATTTCCATACTTATGCTTAAAAACATGGCGTTAGAGTGTGAAAACCCAAAATAGCCCCCGAACGGCCCCGTGCGAGGCAGCAACACCTCTCATGTGACTAATGTAACTCGTAGGAACTGACCGCGCAGCCACGGGACTCCCTGTGTGAGAATACGACGATAATTTGCATATTTCTAGACTTAGGCAAAACATGGCATTAGTAGGGAAAAATCTGAAACAACCCTCGAACTGCCCCGTGGGACGCACCCACACCTTCCACGGGACCAATGTCACTCGTAGGAACTGACCGCACAGCTGCGGGACTCCCGGTTTGAGAATACGATGATAATTTGCATATTTTTAGACTTAGGCTGAAACATATGGCGTTAGGGGGTGATAACCCAAAATAGCCCCCGAAAGGCCCTGTGGGTGGCACCAACACCACGACGGGACCAATGTAACTCGTAGGAACTGACCACACAGCCGTGGAACTCTCGGTTTGAGAATAGGATGATAATTTGCATATTTCTAGACTTAGGCATAAAAACAAGGCGTTAGAGGGTGAAAACCCAAAACAATTCCCGAACGGCCCCGTGGGAGGTACTAACACATCCCATGGGACCAATGTAACTCGTACGAACTGGCCACGAAGCCGCGGGTCTCTCGATTTGATAATACGATGATAATTTGCATATTTTGAGACTTAGGCTTAAAAACATGACGTGAGAGGGTGAAACACAAAAACAGCCCCCGAACGGCCCCGTGGGTGGCACCAAAACCTCCCACGGGACCAATGTAACTCGTTGAAACTGACCATGCGGCCGAGCGACTCCTGGTTTGAGAATACAACAATCATTTGCATATTTCTAGACTTATGCTTACAAACATCACGTTAGAAGGTGAAAACCCAAAACAGCCCCGAAATGGCCCCGTGGGAGGCACCAACACCTCCCACGGGACCAAAGTAACTCGTAGGAATTGACCACGTAGCCAGGGGACTCTCGATTTGAGAATATGACGGTAATTTGTATGTTTCTAGACTTAAGCTTAAAAACATGGCGTTAGAGGGTGAAAACCCAAAACAGCCCCTGAACGGCCCCGTGGGAGGAACCAATACCTCCCACGGGACCAATGTAACTCGTAGGAACTGACCGCGTAGCAACGGGACTCCCTGTTTGAAAATACGATGATAATTTACATATTTCTAGAGTTAGGCAAACCATGACGTTAGTGGGGGGAAATTCGAAACAGCCCCCGAACGGCCCCGTGGGAGGCACAAGCATCTCCCACGGGACCAACGTAACTCGTACGAACTGACCCCACAGTCGCGAGTCTCTCGGTTTGAGAATATGACGATAGTTTGCATATTTATAGAGTAGGCAAAACATCGTGTTAGTGGAGGAAAATCCGAAACAGCCCCCGAACGGCCCCGTGGGAGGCACCAAACCTCCCACGGGACCAATGTAACTCGTACGAACTGACCCCGCTGCCACGCGTCTCCCGATTTGACAATACGATGATAATTTACCTATTTCTAGACTTAGGCTTAAAAACATGGCGTTAGAGGGTGAAAACCCAAAACAATCCCCGAACGGCCCCATGGGTGGCATCAACACCTCCCACGGGACCAATGTAACTCGAAGGAACTCACCGCGCAGCCACGAGACTCCCGGCTTGAGAATATGACGATAATTTGCATTTTTCTAGACTTAGGCTTAAAAACATGGCGTTAGAGGGTGAAAACCCAAAACAGCTCCGGAACGGCCCCATGAGTGGCACCAACACCTCCCATGGGACCAATGTAACTCGTAGGAACAAACCGCGAAGCCGCGGGTCTCCCGATTTGATAATAGGATGATAATTTGCATATTTCGAGACTTAGGCTTAAAAACATGACGTGAGAGGGTGAAACACCAAAACCGCCCCCGAACGGCCCCGTGGGTGGCACCAAAACCTCCAACGGGACCAATGTAACTCGTTGAAACTGACCACGCAGCAGAGGGCTCCTGGTTTGAGAATACGACGATCATTTGCATATTTCTAGACTTATGATTACAAACATGACGTTAGAGGGTGAAAACCCAAAACATCCCCGAAATGGCCCCGTGGGAGGCACCAACACCTCCCACGGGACCAATGTAACTCGTAGGAACTGACCACGCAACCAGGGGAGTCTCGGTTTGAGAATACGACGGTAATTCGTATGTTTCTAAACTTAAGATTAAAAACATGGCGTTAGAGGGTGAGAACCCAAAACAGCCCCCGAACAACCCCGTGGGAGGAACCAATACCTCCCATGGGACCAATGTAACTCGTAGGAACTGATTGCGTAGCCACGGGACTCCCTGTTTGTGATTACGATGATAATTTGCATTTTTCTAGAGTTAGGAAAAACATGACGTTATTGGGGGAAAATTCGAAACAGCCTCCGAACGGCCCCGTGGGAGGCACAAGCATCTCCCACGGGACCAATGTAACTCATATGAACTGACCCCACAGCCGCGAGTCTCCCGCTTTGAAAATACGATTATAATCTGCAAATTTCTAGACTTAGGCTTAAAAACATGGCATTAGAGGGTGAAAATCCAAAACAGTCCTCGTACGGTGACGTAAGAGGCACCAACACCTCCCACGGGACCAATGTAACTCGTAGGAACTGACCGCACAGCCATGAGACTCCCGGATTGAGAATATGTCGATATTTTGTATATTTCTAGGCTTAGACTAAAAAACATGACGTTAGAGGGTGAAAAATCAAAATAGTCCCCGAACGACCCCGTGGGTGGACCAACACCTCCAACGGGACTAATGTCACTCGTAGGAACTAACCACCCAGTCCCGGGACTCCCTGATTAAGAATACGACGATAATTTGCATATTTCAAGACTTATGCTTAAAAACATGGCGTTAGAGGATGAAAATACTAAACAGCCCCCGAACGGCCCCTTTGGGAGGCACCAACACCTCCCACGGGACCACTGTAACTCGTAGGAACTGACTGCGCAGCCACAGGACTCCTGGTTTGAGAATACAATGATAATTTGCATGTTTTTATACTGAGGTAAAACATGGCGTTAGTGGGGAAAATTACGAAATAGCCCCTGAACGTCCCCGTGGGAGGCACCAACACCTCTCACGGGACCAATGTAACTCGTAGGAACTCACCACGCAGTTGCAGGTCTCTCGATTTGAGAATACGATGATAATTTACATATTTCTATACTTAGGCTTAAAAACATGACATTAGAGGGTGAAAACCCAAAACAGTCCCCGAACGGCCCCGTGAGTGGCACCAACACCTCCCACGGGACAAATGTAACTCGTAGGAATCGACCACGCAGCCACGGGACTCCCGGTTTGAGAATACAGCGATAATTTGCATATTTCCATACTTATGCTTAAAAACATGGCGTTAGAGTGTGAAAACCCAAAATAGCCCCCTCACGGCCCCGTGCGAGGCAGCAAAACCTCTCATGTGACTAATGTAACTCGTAGGAACTGACCGCGCAGCCACGGGACTCCCTGTGTGAGAATACCACGATAATTTGCATATTTCTAGACTTAGGCAAAATATGGCATTAGTAGGGAAAAATCTGAAACAACCCTCGAACTGCCCCGTGGGACGCACCAACACCTTCCACGGGACCAATGTCACTCGTAGGAACTGACCGCACAGCTGCGGGACTCCCGATTTGAGAATACGATGATAATTTGCATATTTTTAGACTTAGGCTGAAAAATATGGCGTTAGAGGGTGATAACCCAAAATAGCCCCCGAAAGGCCCTGTGGGTGGCACCAACACCACGACGGGACCAATGTAACTCGTAGGAACTGACCACACAGCCGTGGAACTCTCGGTTTGATAATAGGATGATAATTTGCATATTTCTAGACTTAGGCTTAAAAACAAGGCGTTAGAGGGTGAAAACCCAAAACAATTCCCGAACGGCCCCGTGGGAGGTACCAACACATCCCATGGGACCAATGTAACTCGTACGAACTGGCCACGAAGCCGCGGGTCTCTCGATTTGATAATACGATGATAATTTGCATATTTTGAGACTTAGGCTTAAAAACATGACGTGAGAGGGTGAAACACAAAAACAGCCCCCGAACGGCCCCGTGGGTGGCACCAAAACCTCCCACGGGACCAATGTAACTCGTTGAAACTGACCATGCGGCCGAGCGACTCCTGGTTTGAGAATACAACAATCATTTGCATATTTCTAGACTTTTGCTTACAAACATCACGTTAGAAGGTGAAAACCCAAAACAGCCCCGAAATGGCCCCGTGGGAGGCACCAACACCTCCCACGGGACCAATGTAACTCGTAGGAACTGACCACGTAGCCAGGGGACTCTCGGTTTGAGAATATGACGGTAATTTGTATGTTTCTAGACTTAAGCTTAAAAACATGGCGTTAGAGGGTGAAAACCCAAAACAGCCCCTGAACGGCCCCGTGGGAGGAACCAATACCTCCCACGGGACCAATGTAACTCGTAGGAACTGACCGCGTAGCAACGGGACTCCCTGTTTGAAAATACGATGATAATTTACATATTTCTAGAGTTAGGCAAGCCATGACGTTAGTGGGGGGAAATTCGAAACAGCCCCCGAACGGCCCCGTGGGAGGCACAAGCATCTCCCACGGGACCAACGTAACTCGTACGAACTGACCCCACAGTCGCGAGTCTCTCGGTTTGAGAATACGACGATAGTTTGCATATTTATAGAGTAAGCAAAACATCGTGTTAGTGGAGGAAAATCCGAAACAGCCCCCGAACGGCCCCGTGGGAGGCACCAAACCTCCCACGGGACCAATGTAACTCGTACGAACTGACCCCGCTGCCACGCGTCTCCCGATTTGACAATACGACGATAATTTACCTATTTCTAGACTTAGGCTTAAAAACATGGCGTTAGAGGATGAAAACCCAAAACAATCCCCGAACGGCCCCATGGGTGGCATCAACACCTCCCACGGGACCAATGTAACTCGAAGGAACTCACCGCGCATCCACGAGACTCCCGGCTTGAGAATATGATGATAATTTGCATTTTTCTAGACTTAGGCTTAAAAACATGGCGTTAGAGGGTGAAAACCCAAAACAGCTCCGGAACGGCCCCATGAGTGGCACCAACACCTCCCAAGGGACCAATGTAACTCGTAGGAACAGACCGCGAAGCCGCGGGTCTCCCGATTTGATAATAGGATGATAATTTGCATATTTCGAGACTTAGGCTTAAAAACATGACGTGAGAGGGTGAAACACCAAAACCGCCCCCGAACGGCCCCGTGGGTGGCACCAAAACCTCCAACGGGGCCAATGTAACTCGTTGAAACTGAGCACGCAGCAGAGGGCTCCTGGTTTGAGAATACGACGATCATTTGCATATTTCTAGACTTATGATTACAAACATGACGTTAGAGGGTGAAAACCCAAAACAGCCCCGAAATGGCCCCGTGGGAGGCACCAACACCTCCCACGGGACCAATGTAACTCGTAGGAACTGACCACGCAACCAGGGGACTCTCGGTTTGAGAATACGACGGTAATTCATATGTTTCTAAACTTAAGATTAAAAACATGGCGTTAGAGGGTGAGAACCCAAAACAGCCCCCGAACAACCCCGTGGGAGGAACCAATACCTCCCATGGGACCAATGTAACTCGTAGGAACTGACTGCGTAGCCACGGGACTCCCTGTTTGTGATTACGACGATAATTTTCATTTTTCTAGAGTTAGGAAAAACATGACGTTATTGGGGGAAAATTCGAAACAGCCTCCGAACGGCCCCGTGGGAGGCACAAGCATCTCCCACGGGACCAATGTAACTCATATGAACTGACCCCACAGCCGCGAGTCTCCCGCTTTGAAAATACGATTATAATTTGCAAATTTCTAGACTTAGGCTTAAAAACATGGCATTAGAGGGTGAAAATCCAAAACAGTCCTCGTACGGTGACGTAAGAGGCACCAACACCTCCCACGGGACCAATGTAACTCGTAGGAACTGACCGCGCAGCCACGAGACTCCCGGATTGAGAATATGTCGATAATTTGTATATTTCTAGGCTTAGACTAAAAAACATGACGTTAGAGGGTGAAAAATCAAAATAGTCCCCGAACGACCCCGTGGGTGGACCAACACCTCCAACGGGACTAATGTCACTCGTAGGAACTAACCACCCAGTCCCGGGACTCCCTGATTGAGAATACGACGATAATTTGCATATTTCAAGACTTATGCTTAAAAACATGGCGTTAGAGGATGAAAATCCTAAACAGCCCCCGAACGGCCCCTTTGGGATGCACCAACACCTCCCACGGGACCACTGTAACTCGTAGGAACTGACTGCGCAGCCACAGGACTCCTGGTTTGAGAATACAATGATAATTTGCATGTTTTTATACTGAGGTAAAACATGGCGTTAGTGGGGAAAATTACGAAATAGCCCCTGAACGTCCCCGTGGGAGGCACCAACACCTCTCACGGGACCAATGTAACTCGTAGGAACTCACCACGCAGTTGCAGGTCTCTCGATTTGAGAATACGATGATAATTTACATATTTCTATACTTAGGCTTAAAAACATGACATTAGAGGGTGAAAATCCAAAACAGTCCCCGAACGGCCCCGTGAGTGGCACCAACACCTCCCACGGGACAAATGTAACTCGTAGGAATCGACCACGCAGCCACGGGACTCCCGGTTTGAGAATACAGCGATAATTTGCATATTTCCATACTTATGCTTAAAAACATGGCGTTAGAGTGTGAAAACCCAAAATAGCCCCCGAACGGCCCCGTGCGAGGCAGCAACACCTTCCACGTGACTAATATAACTCGTAGAAACTGACCGCGCAGCCACGGAACTCCCGGTGTGATAATACGACGATAATTTGCATATTTCTAGACTTAGGCAAAACATGGCATTAGTAGGGAAAAATCTGAAACAACCCTTGAACGGCCCCGTGGGAGGCACCAACACCTTCCACGGGACCAATGTCACTCGTAGGAACTGACCGCACAGCTGCGGGACTCCCGGTTTGAGAATACGATGATAATTTTCATATTTTTAGACTTAGGCTGAAAAATATGGCGTTAGAGGGTGATAACCCAAAATAGCCCCCGAAAGACCCCGTGGGTGGCACCAACACCACGACGGGACCAATGTAACTCGTAGGAACTGACCACACAGCCGTGGAACTCTCGGTTTGAGAATAGGATGATAATTTGCATATTTCTAGACTTAGGCTTAAAATCAAGGCATTAGAGGGTGAAAACCCAAAACAATTCCCGAACGGCCCCGTGGGAGGTACCAACACATCCCAATGGACCAATGTAACTCGTACGAACTGGCCACGAAGCCGCGGGTCTCTCGGTTTGATAATACGATGATAATTTGCATATTTCGAGACTTAGGCATAAAAACATGACGTGAGAGGGTGAAACACAAAAATAGCCCCGAACGGCCCCATGGGTGGCACCAAAACCTCCAATGGGACCAATGTAACTCGTTGAAACTGACCACGCGGCCGAGGGACTTCTGGTTTGAGAATACGACGATCATTTGCATATTTCTAGACTTATGCTTACAAACATGACGTTAGAAGGCGAAAACCCAAAACAGCCCCGAAATGGCCCCGTGGGAGGCACCAACACCTCCTACGGGACCAATGTAACTCGTAGGAACTGACCATGAAGCCAGGGGACTCTCGATTTGAGAATACGATGGTAATTTGTATGTTTCTAGACTTAAGCTTAAAAACATGGCGTTAGAGGGTGAAAACCCAAAACAGCCCCCGAACGGCCCCATGGGAGGAACCAATACCTCCCATGGGACCAATGTAACTCGTAGGAACTGACCGCGTAGCAACGGGATTCCCTGTTTGAAAATACGATGATAATTTTCATATTTCAAGAGTTAGGCAAACCATGAAGTTAGTGTGGGAAAATTCGAAACATCCCCCGAACGGCCCCGTGGGAGGCACAAGCATCTCCCACGGCACCAATGTAACTCGTACGAACTGACCCCACTGCCGCGAGTCTCTCGGCTTGAGAATACGATGATAATTTTCATATTTCTAGACTTAGGCTTAAAAACATGGCTTAGAGGGTGAAAACCCAAAACAGTCCTCATACGGCCACGTGGGAGGCTCCAACACCTCCCACGGGACCAATGTAACTCGTAGGAACTGACCGCACAACCACGAGACTCCCAGCTTGAGAATATGATGATAATTTGTATATTTTTAGGCTTAGACTTAAAAACATGACGTTAGAGGGTGAAAACCCAAAAGAGATCCCAAACAACCCCGTGGGTGGCACCAACACCTCCAACTGGACTAATGTCACTCGTAGGAACTGACCACGCAGCCCCGGGACTCCCGGATTGAGAATACAATGACAATTTGCATATTTCAAGACTTATGCCTAAAAACATGGCGTTAAAGGATGAAAATCCCAAACATCCCCCGAACGGCCCCGTGGGAGGCACCAATACCTCCCACGGGACCACAGTAACTAGTAGAAACTGACTGCGCAGCCATGGGACTCCCGGTTTCAGAATACGACAATAATTTGCATATTAATACACTGAGGTAAAACATGGTGTTAGTGGGGGAAATTATGAAACAGCCCCCGAACGTCCCCGTGGGAGGCATCAACACTTCTCACCGGACCAATGTTACTCGTAGAAACTGACCATGCAGCAGCGGGTCTCCCGGTTTGAGAATATGATGATAATTTACATATTTATAGAGTAGGCAAAAAATGGCATTAGTGGAGGAAAATCCGAAACAGCCCCTGATTGGCCCTGTGGGAGGCACCAACACCTCCCACGGGATCAATGTAACTCATAGGAACTGACCACGTAGCCAGGGGACTCTCGGTTTGAGAATATGACGGTAATTTGTATGTTTCTAGACTTAAGCTTAAAAACATGGCGTTAGAGGGTGAAAACCCAAAACAGCCCCTGAACGGCCCCGTGGGAGGAACCAATACCTCCCACGGGACCAATGTAACTCGTAGGAACTGACCGCGTAGCAACGGGACTCCCTGTTTGAAAATACGATGATAATTTACATATTTCTAGAGTTAGGCAAGCCATGACGTTAGTGGGGGGAAATTCGAAACAGCCCCCGAACGGCCCCGTGGGAGGCACAAGCATCTCCCACGGGACCAACGTAACTCGTACGAACTGACCCCACAGTCGCGAGTCTCTCGGTTTGAGAATACGACGATAGTTTGCATATTTATAGAGTAAGCAAAACATCGTGTTAGTGGAGGAAAATCCGAAACAGCCCCCGAACGGCCCCGTGGGAGGCACCAAACCTCCCACGGGACCAATGTAACTCGTACGAACTGACCCCGCTGCCACGCGTCTCCCGATTTGACAATACGACGATAATTTACCTATTTCTAGACTTAGGCTTAAAAACATGGCGTTAGAGGATGAAAACCCAAAACAATCCCCGAACGGCCCCATGGGTGGCATCAACACCTCCCACGGGACCAATGTAACTCGAAGGAACTCACCGCGCATCCACGAGACTCCCGGCTTGAGAATATGATGATAATTTGCATTTTTCTAGACTTAGGCTTAAAAACATGGCGTTAGAGGGTGAAAACCCAAAACAGCTCCGGAACGGCCCCATGAGTGGCACCAACACCTCCCATGGGACCAATGTAACTCGTAGGAACAGACCGCGAAGCCGCGGGTCTCCCGATTTGATAATAGGATGATAATTTGCATATTTCGAGACTTAGGCTTAAAAACATGACGTGAGAGGGTGAAACACCAAAACCGCCCCCGAACGGCCCCGTGGGTGGCACCAAAACCTCCAACGGGGCCAATGTAACTCGTTGAAACTGAGCACGCAGCAGAGGGCTCCTGGTTTGAGAATACGACGATCATTTGCATATTTCTAGACTTATGATTACAAACATGACGTTAGAGGGTGAAAACCCAAAACAGCCCCGAAATGGCCCCGTGGGAGGCACCAACACCTCCCACGGGACCAATGTAACTCGTAGGAACTGACCACGCAACCAGGGGACTCTCGGTTTGAGAATACGACGGTAATTCATATGTTTCTAAACTTAAGATTAAAAACATGGCGTTAGAGGGTGAGAACCCAAAACAGCCCCCGAACAACCCCGTGGGAGGAACCAATACCTCCCATGGGACCAATGTAACTCGTAGGAACTGACTGCGTAGCCACGGGACTCCCTGTTTGTGATTACGACGATAATTTTCATTTTTCTAGAGTTAGGAAAAACATGACGTTATTGGGGGAAAATTCGAAACAGCCTCCGAACGGCCCCGTGGGAGGCACAAGCATCTCCCACGGGACCAATGTAACTCATATGAACTGACCCCACAGCCGCGAGTCTCCCGCTTTGAAAATACGATTATAATTTGCAAATTTCTAGACTTAGGCTTAAAAACATGGCATTAGAGGGTGAAAATCCAAAACAGTCCTCGTACGGTGACGTAAGAGGCACCAACACCTCCCACGGGACCAATGTAACTCGTAGGAACTGACCGCGCAGCCACGAGACTCCCGGATTGAGAATATGTCGATAATTTGTATATTTCTAGGCTTAGACTAAAAAACATGACGTTAGAGGGTGAAAAATCAAAATAGTCCCCGAACGACCCCGTGGGTGGACCAACACCTCCAACGGGACTAATGTCACTCGTAGGAACTAACCACCCAGTCCCGGGACTCCCTGATTGAGAATACGACGATAATTTGCATATTTCAAGACTTATGCTTAAAAACATGGCGTTAGAGGATGAAAATCCTAAACAGCCCCCGAACGGCCCCTTTGGGATGCACCAACACCTCCCACGGGACCACTGTAACTCGTAGGAACTGACTGCGCAGCCACAGGACTCCTGGTTTGAGAATACAATGATAATTTGCATGTTTTTATACTGAGGTAAAACATGGCGTTAGTGGGGAAAATTACGAAATAGCCCCTGAACGTCCCCGTGGGAGGCACCAACACCTCTCACGGGACCAATGTAACTCGTAGGAACTCACCACGCAGTTGCAGGTCTCTCGATTTGAGAATACGATGATAATTTACATATTTCTATACTTAGGCTTAAAAACATGACATTAGAGGGTGAAAATCCAAAACAGTCCCCGAACGGCCCCGTGAGTGGCACCAACACCTCCCACGGGACAAATGTAACTCGTAGGAATCGACCACGCAGCCACGGGACTCCCGGTTTGAGAATACAGCGATAATTTGCATATTTCCATACTTATGCTTAAAAACATGGCGTTAGAGTGTGAAAACCCAAAATAGCCCCCGAACGGCCCCGTGCGAGGCAGCAACACCTTCCACGTGACTAATATAACTCGTAGAAACTGACCGCGCAGCCACGGAACTCCCGGTGTGATAATACGACGATAATTTGCATATTTCTAGACTTAGGCAAAACATGGCATTAGTAGGGAAAAATCTGAAACAACCCTTGAACGGCCCCGTGGGAGGCACCAACACCTTCCACGGGACCAATGTCACTCGTAGGAACTGACCGCACAGCTGCGGGACTCCCGGTTTGAGAATACGATGATAATTTTCATATTTTTAGACTTAGGCTGAAAAATATGGCGTTAGAGGGTGATAACCCAAAATAGCCCCCGAAAGACCCCGTGGGTGGCACCAACACCACGACGGGACCAATGTAACTCGTAGGAACTGACCACACAGCCGTGGAACTCTCGGTTTGAGAATAGGATGATAATTTGCATATTTCTAGACTTAGGCTTAAAATCAAGGCATTAGAGGGTGAAAACCCAAAACAATTCCCGAACGGCCCCGTGGGAGGTACCAACACATCCCAATGGACCAATGTAACTCGTACGAACTGGCCACGAAGCCGCGGGTCTCTCGGTTTGATAATACGATGATAATTTGCATATTTCGAGACTTAGGCATAAAAACATGACGTGAGAGGGTGAAACACAAAAATAGCCCCGAACGGCCCCATGGGTGGCACCAAAACCTCCAATGGGACCAATGTAACTCGTTGAAACTGACCACGCGGCCGAGGGACTTCTGGTTTGAGAATACGACGATCATTTGCATATTTCTAGACTTATGCTTACAAACATGACGTTAGAAGGCGAAAACCCAAAACAGCCCCGAAATGGCCCCGTGGGAGGCACCAACACCTCCCACGGGACCAATGTAACTCGTAGGAACTGACCATGAAGCCAGGGGACTCTCGATTTGAGAATACGATGGTAATTTGTATGTTTCTAGACTTAAGCTTAAAAACATGGCGTTAGAGGGTGAAAACCCAAAACAGCCCCCGAACGGCCCCATGGGAGGAACCAATACCTCCCATGGGACCAATGTAACTCGTAGGAACTGACCGCGTAGCAACGGGATTCCCTGTTTGAAAATACGATGATAATTTTCATATTTCAAGAGTTAGGCAAACCATGAAGTTAGTGTGGGAAAATTCGAAACATCCCCCGAACGGCCCCGTGGGAGGCACAAGCATCTCCCACGGCACCAATGTAACTCGTACGAACTGACCCCACTGCCGCGAGTCTCTCGGCTTGAGAATACGATGATAATTTTCATATTTCTAGACTTAGGCTTAAAAACATGGCTTAGAGGGTGAAAACCCAAAACAGTCCTCATACGGCCACGTGGGAGGCTCCAACACCTCCCACGGGACCAATGTAACTCGTAGGAACTGACCGCACAACCACGAGACTCCCAGCTTGAGAATATGATGATAATTTGTATATTTTTAGGCTTAGACTTAAAAACATGACGTTAGAGGGTGAAAACCCAAAAGAGATCCCAAACAACCCCGTGGGTGGCACCAACACCTCCAACTGGACTAATGTCACTCGTAGGAACTGACCACGCAGCCCCGGGACTCCCGGATTGAGAATACAATGACAATTTGCATATTTCAAGACTTATGCCTAAAAACATGGCGTTAAAGGATGAAAATCCCAAACATCCCCCGAACGGCCCCGTGGGAGGCACCAATACCTCCCACGGGACCACAGTAACTAGTAGAAACTGACTGCGCAGCCATGGGACTCCCGGTTTCAGAATACGACAATAATTTGCATATTAATACACTGAGGTAAAACATGGTGTTAGTGGGGGAAATTATGAAACAGCCCCCGAACGTCCCCGTGGGAGGCATCAACACTTCTCACCGGACCAATGTTACTCGTAGAAACTGACCATGCAGCAGCGGGTCTCCCGGTTTGAGAATATGATGATAATTTACATATTTATAGAGTAGGCAAAAAATGGCATTAGTGGAGGAAAATCCGAAACAGCCCCTGATTGGCCCTGTGGGAGGCACCAACACCTCCCACGGGATCAATGTAACTCATACGAACTGACCCCGCTGCCGCAGGTCTCCCGATTTGACAATATGACGATAATTTATTATATTTCTAGACTTAGGCTTAAAAACATGGCGTTAGAGGGTGAAAACCCAAAACAGTCCCCGAACGTCCCCGTGGGAGGCACCAACACCTCCCACGGGACCACTGTAAGTCGTAGGAACTGACTGCACAGCCACGGGACTCCCGGTTTGAGAATACGATGATAATTTGCATATTTCTACTCTGAGGTAAAACATGGCGTTAGTGGGGGAAATTACGAAACATCCCCCGAACGTCCCCGTGGGAGGCACCAACACCTCTCACGGGACCAATATAACTCGTAGGAACTGACCACGTAGCCGCGGGTCTCCCGATTTGAGAATACGACGATAATTTGTATATTTCTAGACTTAGCCTTAAAAACATGACATTAGAGAGTGAAAACCCAAAACGGTCCCCGAACGGCCCCGCGGGTGGCACCAACACCTCCCACGGGATAATTGTAACTCGTAGGAACCGACCACGCACCCGCGGGACTCCCGGTTTGAGGATACGACGATAATTTGCATATTTCCATACTTATGCTTAAAAACATGGAGTTAGAATGTGAAAACCCAAAACAGTTCACGAACGGCCATGTGCGAGGCACCAACACCTTCCATGGAATCAGTGTAACTCGCAGGAACTGACCACGCAGTCGCAGGACTCCCGGTTTGAGAATACGACGATAATTTCTATATTTCCATACTTATGCTTAAAAACATGGCGTTAGAGGGTGAAAACCCAAAACAGCCCCCGAACGTCCCCGTCCGAGGCAGCAACACCTCCCACGTGACTAATGTAACTCGTAGGAACTGACCGCACAGCCACGGGACTCCCGGTGTGAGAATACGATGATAATTTTCATATTTTCTAGACTTAGGCAAAACATGGCATTAGTAGGGAAAAATATGAAACAACCCTTGAACGGCCCCATGGGAAGCACCAACACCTCCCACGGGACCAATGTTACTCGTAGGAACTGACCGCGTAGCTGCGGGACTCCCAGTTTGAGAATACGACGATAATTTGCAGATTTTTAGACTTAGGCTGAAAAACATGTCGTTAGATAATGAAAACCTAGAACAGCCCACGCACGGCCCCGCGGGTGGCACCAACACCACGACGGGACCAATGTAACTCGTAGGAACTGACCACACAACCGCGGGACTCTCGGTTTGAGAATAGGATGATAATTTGCATATTTCAAGACTTAGGCTTAAAAACATGACTTTAGAGGGTGAAAGCCCAAAACAGTTCCCGAACGGCCCCGTGGGAGGTACCAACACATTCCAAGGGACCAATGTAACTCGTACGAACTGGCCCCACTGCCGCGGGTCTCCCGATTTGAGAATACGACGGTAATTTTCATATTTCTAGACTTAGGCTAAAAAATATGGCATTAGAGAGTGAAAACCCAAAATAGCCCTCGAACGGTCCCGTGGGAGGAACCAACACCTCCCACGGGATCAATGTAACCCGTAGGAACTGATCGCGCAGCCACAGGACTCCCGGTTTGAGAATACGATGATAATTTGTGTATTTATAGAGTTAGGTAAAACATGGCGTTAGTGGAGGAAAATCCGAATCAGCCCCCGAACGGCCTCGTGGGAGGCACCAACACCTCCCACGGGACCAATGTAACTCGTAGGAACTGACCCCGTAGCCGCGGGTCTCCCGGTTTGACAATACGACGATAATTTTCATATTTCTAGACTTAGGCTTAAAAACATGGCGTTAGAGGGTGAAAACCCAAAACAGCCCCCGAACGGCCCCGTGGGTGGCACCAACATCTCTAGCGGGACCAATGTAATTCGTAGGAACTGATCGTGCAGCCACGAGACTCGCGGATTGAGAATATGTCGATAATTTGTATATATCTAGGCTTAGGCTTAAAAACATGATGTTAGAGGGTAAAAACCCAAAACAGCACCCGAACGACCCCGTGGGTGGCACCAACACGTCCAACGGGACCAATGTAACTCGTAGGAGCTGACTGTGCAGTCACGGGACTCTCGGTTTGAGAATACGATGACAATTTGATTATTTCTAGACTTAAGCTATAAAATATCGCGTTAGTGGGTGAAAACCCAAAACAACCCCCGAATGGCCCCGTGGGAGGAACAAACACCTCCCACGGGATCAATGTACTCGTAGGAACTAACCGCGCAGCCACGGGACTCCCGATTTTAAGAATACGACGATATATTGCATATTTCTAGAGTTAGGCAAAACATGACGTTAGTGGGGGAAAATCCGAAACAGCCCCCGAACGGCCTCGTGGGAGGCACCAACACCTCCCACGGGACCAATGTAACTCGTAGGAACTGATCCCGTAGCCGCGGGTCTCCCGGTTTGACAATATGACGATAATTTTCATATTTCTAGACTTAGGCTTAAAAACATGGCGTTAGAGGGTGAAAACCCAAAACAGCCCACAAACGGCCCCGTGGGTGGCACCAACATCTCTAGCGGGACCAATGTAACTCGTAGGAACTGATCGCGCATCCACGAGACTCGCGGATTGAGAATATGTCGATAATTTGCATATTTCTAGGCTTAGGCTTAAAAACATGATGTTAGAGGGTAAAAACCCAAAATAGCCCCCGAATGACCCCGTGGGTGGTACCAACACGTCCAACGGGACCAATGTAACTCGTAGGAACTGACCACGCAGTCGCAGGACTCCCGGATTGAGAATATGATGATAATTTGCATATTTCTAGACTTATGCTTAAAAACATGGCGTTAGAGGATGATAATCAAAAACAGCCCCCGAACGGCCCCGTGGGAGACACTATCACCTCCCACGGGACCAATGTAACTTGTAGGAACTGACTGCGCAGCGACGGGACTCCCAGTTTGAGAATACGAAGATAATTTGCATATTTCTACACATAGGTAAAACATGGCGTTAGTGTGGGAAATTATGAAACAGCCCCCGAACGTCCCCGTGGGACGCACCAACACCTCCCAGGTGACCAATGTAACCCGTAAGAACTGACCACGCAGCCGCGGGTCACCCGGTTTTAGAATACGACGATAATTTGCATATTTCTAGACTTTGGCTTAAAAACAACACGTTAGAGGGTGAAAACACAAAATAGTCCCCGAACGGCCCCGCGGGTGGCACCAACACCTCCCACGGGGCCAATGTAACTCATACGCACTGACCCCCCCGTCGCGGGACTCCCGATTTGAGAATACGATGATAATTTGCATATTTCCATACTTATGCTTAAAAACATGGCGTTAGAGGGTGAAAACCAAAACAACCAACGAACGTCCCCGTGCGAGGCACCAACACCTCCCACGGGACCAATGTAACTCGTAGGAACTGACCGCGCAGCTGCAGGACTCCCGATTTGAGAATATGATGAGAATTTGCATATTTCCATACTTCTGTTGAAAAACAAGGCGTTAGAGGGTGAAAACCCAAAACAGCCCCCGAACGGCCCCGTGCGAGGCACCAACACCTCCCTCGGGACCAATATAACTCGTAGGAATTGATCGCACAGTCGCGGGACTCTCGTTTTGAGAATAAGACTATAAGTTGCATATTTCAAAACTTAGGCAAAACATGGCGTTTGTGGGAGAAAATCCGAAACAACCACCGAACGGCCCCGTGGGAGGCACCAACACCTCCCACGGGACCAATGTAACTCGTAGGAACTGATCGCGTAGCCGCGAGACTCCCCGTTTGAGAATGAGACGATAATTTGCATATTTCTAGACTTAGGCTTAAAAACAGGACGTTAGAGGGTGAAAACCCAAAACAGTCCCCGAACAGCCCCTTGGGAGGCACCAAAACCTCCCACGGGACCAATGTAACTCGTAGGAACTGATCGCGTAGCCACGGGACTTCCGATTTGAGAATACGATGATAATTTGCATATTTATATAGTTAGGTAAAACATGGCGTTAGTGGGGAAAAATCTGAAACAGCCCTCGAACGGCCCCGTGGGAGGCACCAACACCTCAAAGGACCAATGTAACTCGTACGAACTAACCCCACAGCTGCGGGTCTCCCGGTTTGACTATACGATGATAATTTGCATATTTCTAGAATTAGGCTTAAAAACATGGCATTAGAGGGTGAAATCCCAAAACAGTCCCCGAACTCCGCCTGGGAGGCACCAACACCTCCCACGGGACCAATGTAACTCGTACGAACTGACCGCGCAGCCAGGGGACTCTCGGTTTGAAAATATGATGGTAATTTGTATATTTCTAGACTTAAGCTTAAAAACATGGCGTTAGAGGGTGAAAACCCAAAAAAGCCCCCCGAACGTCCCCGTGGGAGGAACCAACACCTCCCACGGGGCCAATGTTACTCATAGAAACTAACCGCGTAGCCACGGGTCTCCCGGTTTAGAATACGACGATAATTTGCATATTTCTTGAGTTAGGGAAAACATGACGTTAGCGGGGGAAAATTCGAAACAGTCCCCGAATGGCCCCGTGGGAGGCACAAACATCTCCCACGGGACCAATGTAACTCGTACGAACTGACCCCACAGCCGCGAGTCTCCCGTTTTGAGAATACGATGATAATTTTATATTTCTGGACTTAGGCTTAAAAACATGGCGTTAGAGGGTGAAAATCCAAAATAGTCCTCCTACGACCACGTGGGAGGCACCAACACCTCCCACGGGACCAATGTAACTCGTAGGTACTGTCCGCGTAGCCACGAGACTCCCGGCTTGAGAATATGTCAATAATTTGTATATTTCTAGTCTTAGACTTAAAAACATGACGTTAAAGGAGGAAAACCCAAAAGAGCCCAAAGAGCCCCCGAACGACCCCGTGGGTGGCACCAACACCTCCAACAGGACTAATGTCACTCGTAGGAACTGACCACGTAGCCGTGGGACACTCGGATTGAGAATACGACGATAATTTGTATATTTCTAGACTTATGCTTAAAAATATGGCGTTAGAGGATGAAAATCCAAAACAGCCCCCGAACGGCCCCGTGGGAGGCACCAACACCTCCCACGGGACCACTGTAACTCGTAAGAACTAACTGTGTAGCCACGGGACTCCCGGTTTGAGAATATGATCATAATTTGAATATTTCTACACTGAGGTAAAACATGGCGTTAGTGGGGGAAATTATGAAACAACCCCCAAACGTCCCCGTGGGAGGCACCAATACCTCTCACGGGACTAATGTAACTCGTAGGAACTGACCATGCAGTCGCGGGTCTCTCGGCTTGAGAATACGACCATTATTTGCATACTTGTAGACTTAGGCTTAAAAACATGACATTAGAGGGTGAAAACCCAAAACAGTCCCCGAACTGCCCCGCGGGTGGCACCAACACCTCCCACGGGACCAATGTAACTCGTAGGAATCGACCACGCAGCCGCGGGACTCCCGGTTTGAGAATATGACAATAATTTGCATATCTCCATACTTATCCTTAAAAATATGGCGTTAGAGTGTGAAAACCCAAAACAGCCCACGAACGGCCATGTGCGAGGCACCAACACCTCCCACGGGATCAATGTAACTCGCGGGAACTGACCGCCCAGTCGCGGGGCTCTCGGTTTGAGAATACGATGATAATTTGTATATTTCCATACTTATGCTTACAAACATGGCATTAGAGGCTGAAAACCCAAAACATCCCCCGAACGGCCCCGTAAGAGGCAGCAACACCTCCCACGTAACTAAAGTAACTCGTAGGAACTGACAGCGCAGCCATAGGACTCCCGGTTTGAGAATACGATGATAATTTACATATTTCTAGACTTAGGTAAAACATGGCATTAGTAGGGAAAAATACGAAACAACCCTCGAACGGCCCCGTGGGAGGTACCAACACCTCCCACGGGACCAATGTAACTCGTAGGAACTGACCGCGCAGCTATGGGACTCCCCGTTTGAGAATACGATGATAATTTGCATATTTTTAGACTTCGGCAAAAAACATAGCGTTATAGGGTGAAAACCCTAAACAGCCCTCGAACGGCCCCGTGGGTGGCACCAACACCACGACGGGACGAATGTAACTCGTAGGAACTGACCACGCAACCACGGGACTCCCGGTTTGAGAATAGGACGATAATTTGCATATTTATATAGTTAGGTAAAACATGGCGTTAGTGGGGAAAAATCTGAAACAGCCCTCGAACGGCCCCGTGGGAGGCACCAACACCTCAAAGGACCAATGTAACTCGTACGAACTAACCCCACAGCTGCGGGTCTCCCGGTTTGACTATACGATGATAATTTGCATATTTCTAGAATTAGGCTTAAAAACATGGCATTAGAGGGTGAAATCCCAAAACAGTCCCCGAACTCCGCCTGGGAGGCACCAACACCTCCCACGGGACCAATGTAACTCGTACGAACTGACCGCGCAGCCAGGGGACTCTCGGTTTGAAAATATGATGGTAATTTGTATATTTCTAGACTTAAGCTTAAAAACATGGCGTTAGAGGGTGAAAACCCAAAAAAGCCCCCCGAACGTCCCCGTGGGAGGAACCAACACCTCCCACGGGGCCAATGTTACTCATAGAAACTAACCGCGTAGCCACGGGTCTCCCGGTTTAGAATACGACGATAATTTGCATATTTCTTGAGTTAGGGAAAACATGACGTTAGCGGGGGAAAATTCGAAACAGTCCCCGAATGGCCCCGTGGGAGGCACAAACATCTCCCACGGGACCAATGTAACTCGTACGAACTGACCCCACAGCCGCGAGTCTCCCGTTTTGAGAATACGATGATAATTTTATATTTCTGGACTTAGGCTTAAAAACATGGCGTTAGAGGGTGAAAATCCAAAATAGTCCTCCTACGACCACGTGGGAGGCACCAACACCTCCCACGGGACCAATGTAACTCGTAGGTACTGTCCGCGTAGCCACGAGACTCCCGGCTTGAGAATATGTCAATAATTTGTATATTTCTAGTCTTAGACTTAAAAACATGACGTTAAAGGAGGAAAACCCAAAAGAGCCCAAAGAGCCCCCGAACGACCCCGTGGGTGGCACCAACACCTCCAACAGGACTAATGTCACTCGTAGGAACTGACCACGTAGCCGTGGGACACTCGGATTGAGAATACGACGATAATTTGTATATTTCTAGACTTATGCTTAAAAATATGGCGTTAGAGGATGAAAATCCAAAACAGCCCCCGAACGGCCCCGTGGGAGGCACCAACACCTCCCACGGGACCACTGTAACTCGTAAGAACTGACTGTGTAGCCACGGGACTCCCGATTTGAGAATATGATCATAATTTGAATATTTCTACACTGAGGTAAAACATGGCGTTAGTGGGGGAAATTATGAAACAACCCCCAAACGACCCCGTGGGAGGCACCAACACCTCTCACGGGACTAATGTAACTCGTAGGAACTGACCATGCAGTCGCGGGTCTCTCGGCTTGAGAATACGATGACAATTTGCATATTTCTAGACTTAAGCTCTAAAATATCGCGTTAGTGGGTGAAAACCCAAAACAACCCCCGAATGGCCCCGTGGGAGGAACAAACACCTCCCACGGGATCAATGTACTTGTAGGAACTAACCGCGCAGCCACGGGACTCCCGATTTTAAGAATACGATGATATATTGCATATTTCTAGAGTTAGGCAAAACATGACGTTAGTGGGGGAAAATCCGAAACAACCCCCGAACGGCCTCGTGGGAGGCACCAACACCTCCCACGGGACCAATGTAACTCGTAGGAACTGATCCCGTAGCCGCGGGTCTCCCGGTTTGACAATATGACGATAATTTTCATATTTCTAGACTTAGGCTTAAAAACATGGCGTTAGAGGGTGAAAACCCAAAACAGCCCCCGAACGGCCCCGTGGGTGGCACCAACATCTCTAGCGGGACCAATGTAACTCGTAGGAACTGATCGCGCATCCACGAGACTCGCGGATTGAGAATATGTCGATAATTTGCATATTTCTAGGCTTAGGCTTAAAAATATGATGTTAGAGGGTAAAAACCCAAAATAACCCCCGAATGACCCCGTGGGTGCTACCAACACGTCCAACGGGACCAATGTAACTCGTAGGAACTGACCACGATGTCGCAGGACTCCCGGATTGAGAATACGATGATAATTTGCATATTTCTAGACTTATGCTTAAAAACATGACGTTAGAGGATGATAATCAAAAACAGCCCCCGAACGGCCCCGTGGGAGACACTATCACCTCCCACGGGACCAATGTAACTTGTAGGAACTGACTGCGCAGCGACGGGACTCCCAGTTTGAGAATACGAAGATAATTTGCATATTTCTACACATAGGTAAAACATGGCGTTAGTGTGGGAAATTATGAAACAGCCCCCGAACGTCCCCGTGGGACGCACCAACACCTCCCAGGTGACCAATGTAACCCGTAAGAACTGACCACGCAGCCGCGGGTCACCCGGTTTTAGAATACGACGATAATTTGCATATTTCTAGACTTTGGCTTAAAAACAAGACGTTAGAGGGTGAAAACACAAAATAGTCCCCGAACGGCCCCGCGGGTGGCACCAACACCTCCCACGGGGCCAATGTAACTCATACGCACTGACCCCCCCGTCGCGGGACTCCCGATTTGAGAATACGATGATAATTTGCATATTTCCATACTTATGCTTAAAAACATGGCGTTAGAGGGTGAAAACCAAAACAACCAACGAACGTCCCCGTGCGAGGCACCAACACCTCCCACGGGACCAATGTAACTCGTAGGAACTGACCGCGCAGCTGCAGGACTCCCGATTTGAGAATACGATGAGAATTTGCATATTTCCATACTTCTGCTGAAAAACAAGGCGTTAGAGGGTGAAAACCCAAAACAGCCCCCGAACGGCCCCGTGCGAGGCACCAACACCTCCCTCGGGACCAATATAACTCGTAGAAATTGATCGCACAGTCGCGGGACTCTCGTTTTGAGAATAAGACTATAAGTTGCATATTTCAAGACTTAGGCAAAACATGGCGTTAGTGGGGGAAAATCCGAAACAACCACCGAACGGCCCCGTGGGAGGCACCAACACCTCCCACGGGACCAATGTAACTCGTAGGAACTGATCGCGTAGCCGCGAGACTCCCCGTTTGAGAATGAGACGATAATTTGCATATTTCTAGACTTAGGCTTAAAAACAGGACGTTAGAGGGTGAAAACCCAAAACAGTCCCCGAACAGCCCCTTGGGAGGCACCAAAACCTCCCACGGGACCAATGTAACTCGTAGGAACTGATCGCGTAGCCACGGGACTCCCGATTTGAGAATACGATGATAATTTGCATATTTATAGAGTTAGGTAAAACATGGCGTTAGTGGGGAAAAATCTGAAACAGCCCTCGAACGGCCCCGTGGGAGGCACCAACACCTCAAAGGACCAATGTAACTCATACGAACTAACCCCACTGCTGCGGGTCTCCCGGTTTGACTATACGATGATAATTTGCATATTTCTAGAATTAGGCTTAAAAACATGGCATTAGAGGGTGAAATCCCAAAACAGTCCCCGAACTCCTCCTGGGAGGCACCAACACCTCCCACGGGACCAATGTAACTCGTACGAACTGACCGCGCAGCCAGGGGACTCTCGGTTTGAAAATATGATGGTAATTTGTATATTTCTAGACTTAAGCTTAAAAACATGGCGTTAGAGGGTGAAAACCCAAAAAAGCCCCCGAACGTCCCCGTGGGAGGAACCAACACCTCCCACGGGGAAAATGTTACTCATAGAAACTAACCGCGTAGCCACGGGTCTCCCGGTTTAGAATACGACGATAATTTGCATATTTCTAGAGTTAGGGAAAACATGACGTTAGCGGGGGAAAATTCGAAACAGTCCCCGAATGGCCCCGTGGGAGGCACAAACATCTCCCACGGGACCAATGTAACTCGTACGAACTGACCCCACAGCCGCGAGTCTCCCGTTTTGAGAATACGATGATAATTTTATATTTCTGGACTTAGGCTTAAAAACATGGCGTTAGAGGGTGAAAATCCAAAATAGTCCTCCTACGACCACGTGGGAGGCACCAACACCTCCCACGGGACCAATGTAACTCGTAGGTACTGTCCGCGTAGCCACGAGACTCCCGGCTTGAGAATATGTCAATAATTTGTATATTTCTAGTCTTAGACTTAAAAACATGACGTTAAAGGAGGAAAACCCAAAAGAGCCCAAAGAGCCCCCGAACGACCCCGTGGGTGGCACCAACACCTCCAACAGGACTAATGTCACTCGTAGGAACTGACCACGTAGCCGTGGGACACTCGGATTGAGAATACGACGATAATTTGTATATTTCTAGACTTATGCTTAAAAATATGGCGTTAGAGGATGAAAATCCAAAACAGCCCCCGAACGGCCCCGTGGGAGGCACCAACACCTCCCACGGGACCACTGTAACTCGTAAGAACTAACTGTGTAGCCACGGGACTCCCGGTTTGAGAATATGATCATAATTTGAATATTTCTACACTGAGGTAAAACATGGCGTTAGTGGGGGAAATTATGAAACAACCCCCAAACGTCCCCGTGGGAGGCACCAATACCTCTCACGGGACTAATGTAACTCGTAGGAACTGACCATGCAGTCGCGGGTCTCTCGGCTTGAGAATACGACCATTATTTGCATACTTGTAGACTTAGGCTTAAAAACATGACATTAGAGGGTGAAAACCCAAAACAGTCCCCGAACTGCCCCGCGGGTGGCACCAACACCTCCCACGGGACCAATGTAACTCGTAGGAATCGACCACGCAGCCGCGGGACTCCCGGTTTGAGAATATGACAATAATTTGCATATCTCCATACTTATCCTTAAAAATATGGCGTTAGAGTGTGAAAACCCAAAACAGCCCACGAACGGCCATGTGCGAGGCACCAACACCTCCCACGGGATCAATGTAACTCGCGGGAACTGACCGCCCAGTCGCGGGGCTCTCGGTTTGAGAATACGATGATAATTTGTATATTTCCATACTTATGCTTACAAACATGGCATTAGAGGCTGAAAACCCAAAACATCCCCCGAACGGCCCCGTAAGAGGCAGCAACACCTCCCACGTAACTAAAGTAACTCGTAGGAACTGACAGCGCAGCCATAGGACTCCCGGTTTGAGAATACGATGATAATTTACATATTTCTAGACTTAGGTAAAACATGGCATTAGTAGGGAAAAATACGAAACAACCCTCGAACGGCCCCGTGGGAGGTACCAACACCTCCCACGGGACCAATGTAACTCGTAGGAACTGACCGCGCAGCTATGGGACTCCCCGTTTGAGAATACGATGATAATTTGCATATTTTTAGACTTCGGCAAAAAACATAGCGTTATAGGGTGAAAACCCTAAACAGCCCTCGAACGGCCCCGTGGGTGGCACCAACACCACGACGGGACGAATGTAACTCGTAGGAACTGACCACGCAACCACGGGACTCCCGGTTTGAGAATAGGACGATAATTTGCATATTTCTAGACTTGGGCTTAAAAACATGGCGTTAGAGGGTGAAAACCCAAAATAGTTCCCGAACGGCCCCGTGGGAGGCACCAACACATCCCAAGGGACCAATGTAAATCGTACGAACTGACCCCGCTGCCGCGGGTCTCCCGATTTGAGAATACGATGGTAATTTGCATATTTTTAGACTTAGGCTAAAAAACATGGCGTTAGAGGGTGAAAACCCAAAACAGCCCCCGAACGGTCTCGTGGGAGGCACCGACACCTCCCACGGGACCAATGTTACTCGTAGAAACTGATCGTGCAGCCACGGGACTCCCGGTTTGAGAATTCAATGATAATTTGCATATTTATTGAGTTAGGCAAAACATGGCGTTAGTGGGGGGAAATCCGAAACAGCCCCCGAACGGTCTCGTGGGAGGCACCAACACCTCCCACGGGACCAATGTAACTCGTATGAACTGACCTCGCTGCTGCGGGTCTCCCAGTTTGACAATACGATGATAATTTGCATATTTCTAGACTTAGGCTTAAAAACATGGCGTTAGAGGGTGAAAACCCAAAACAGTCCTCGTACGGCCCCGTGGGAGGCACTAACACCTCCCATGGGACCAATGTAACTCGTAGGAACTGACCGCGCCGCCACGAGACTCCCGGATTGAGAATACGACGATAATTTGCATATTTTTAGGCTTAGGCTTAAAAACATGGCGTTAGAGAATGAAAACTCAAAACAGCCACCGAACGACCCCGTGGGTGGCACCAACACCTCCAACGGGACCGATGTAACTCGTAGCAACTGACCACGCAGCCGCGGGACTCCCCCATTGAGAATATGATGATAATTTGCATATTTCTAGACTTATGATTAAAAATATGGCTTTAGAGGATGAAAGCCCAAAACAGTTCCCGAACGGCCCCGTGGGAGGTACCAACACATCCCAAGGGACCAATGTAACTCGTACGAACTGGCCCCGCTGCCGCGGGTCTCCCGATTTGAGAATACGACGGTAATTTTCATATTTCTTGACTTAGGCTAAAAAACATGGCATTAGAGAGTGAAAACCCAAAACAGCCCCCGAACGGTCCCGTGGGAGGCACCAACACCTCCCACGGGACCAATGTAACTCGTAGTAACTGACCGCGCAGCCACGGGACTCCCGGTTTGAGAATACGATGATAATTTGCATATTTATAGAGTTAGGCAAAACATGGCGTTAGTGGGGGAAAATCCGAAATAGCCCCCGAACGGCCTCGTGGGAGGCACCAACACCTCCCACTGGACCAATGTAACTCGTACGAATTGACTCCGCAGCCGCGGGTCTCCCGATTTTACAATACGATGATAATTTACATATTTCTAGACTTAATCTTATAAACATGGCGTTAGAGGGTGAAAACCCAAAACAGCCCCCAAACGGCCCCGTGGGTGGCACCAACACCTCTAGCGGGACCAATGTAACTCGTAGGAACTAATCGCGTAGCCACGAGACTCGCGGATTGAGAATATGTCGATAATTTGTATATTTCTAGGCTTAGGCTTATAAACATGATGTTAGAGGGTAAAAACCCAAAACAGCCCCCGAACGATGCCGTGGGTGGCACCAACACGTCCAACGGGACCAATGTAACTCGTAGGAGCTGACTGCGCAGCTACGGGACTCTCGGTTTGAGAATACGATGAAAATTTGCATATTTCTAGACTTAAGCTTTAAAATATCGCGTTAGTGGGTGAAAACCCAAAACAACCCCCGAATGGCCCTGTGGGAGGAACAAACACCTCCCACGGGACCAATGTAACTCGTAGGAACTAACCGCGCAGCCATGGGACTCCCGGTTTGAGAACACGACGATATATTGCATATTTCTAGAGTAAGGTAAAACATGACGTTAGTGAGGGAAAATCCGAAACAACCCCCGAACGGCCCCGTGGGAGGCACCAACACCTTCCACAGGACCAATGTAACTCGTACGAACTAAACCCACAGCCGCGGGTCTCCCGGATTGAGAATACGATGATAATTTGTATATTTCTGGACTTAGGCTTAAAAACATGGCGTTAGAGGGTGAAAACCCAAAACAGTCCTCGTACGGCCCCGTGGGAGGCACTAAGACCTCCCACGGGACCAATGTAACTCGTAGGAACTGATCGCACTGCCACGAGTCTCCCGGATTGAGAATATGTCGATAATTTGCATATTTCTAAGCTTAAGCTTAAAAATATGATGTTAAAGGGTAAAAACCCATAACAGCCCCCGAACGACTTCGTGGGTGGTACCAACACGTCCAACGGGACCAATATAACTCATAGGAACTGACCACGCAGTCGCGCGACTCCCGGATTGAGAATAAGATGATAATTTGCATATTTCTAGACTTATGCTTAAAAACATGGCGTTAGAGGATGAAAATCAAAAACAGCCCCCGAACGGCCCCGTGGGAGGCTCCATCACCTCCCACGGGACCAATGTAACTTGTAGGAACTGACTGCGCAGCGACGAGACTCCTAATTTGACAATACGATGATAATTTGCATATTTCTACACATAGGAAAAACATGGCGTTAGTGGGGGAAATTATGAAACAGCCTGCGAACGTCCCCGTGGGACGTACCAACACCTCCCACGTGACCAATGTAAATCGTAGGAACTGACCACGCAGCCGCGAGTCTCCCGGTTTGAGAATACGATGATAATTTGCATATTTTTAGACTTAGGCTTAAAAACATGACGTTAGAGGGTGAAAACGCAAAATAGTCCCCGAACGGCCCTGCGGGTGGCACCAACACCTCCCACGGGACCAATGTAACTCAAAGGAACCGACCCCGCCGTCGCGGGACTCCCGATTTGAGAATATGATGACAATTTGTATATTTCCATACTTATGCTTAAAAACATTGCATTAGAGGGTGAAAACCAAAACAACCAACGAACGTCCCCGTGCGAGGCACCAACACCTCCCACGGGACCAATGTAACTCGTAGGAACTGATCGCGCAGCCGCAGGACTCCCGATTTGAGAATACGATGATAATTTACATATTTCCATACTTATGCTTAAAAACATGGCGTTAGAGGGTGAAAACCCGAAACAGCCCCTGAACGGCCCCATGCGAGGTACAAACACCTCCCACGAGACCAATGTAACTCGTCGAAACTGATCGCACAGTCGCGGGACTCTCGGTTTGAGAATACGACTATAACTTGCATATTTCTAGACTTAGGCAAAACATGGCGTTAGTGGGGGGAAATTCGAAACAACCCCCGAACGGCCCCGTGGGAGGCACCAACACCTCCCACGGGACCAATGTAACTCGTAGGAACTGATCGCGTATCCGCGGGACTCCCGGTTTGAGAATACGACGATAATTTGCATATTTCTGGACTTAGGCTTAAAAACATGACGTTAGAGGGTGAAACCCCAAAACAGTCCCTGAACGGCCACGTGGGAGGCACCAACACCTCCCACGGGACCAATGTAACTCGTAGGAACTGAACGCGCAGCCACGAGACTCCCGTCTTGAGAATATGTCAATAATTTTTATATTTCTAGGCTTAGACTTAAAAACATGACGTTAGAGGAGGAAAACCCAAAAGAGCCCAAAGAGCCCCCGAACGACCCCGTGGGTGGCACCAACACCTCCAACGGGACTAATGTCACTCATAGGAACTGACCACGCAGCCGTGGGACTCCCGGATTAAGAATACGACGATAATTTGCATATATCTAGACTTAAGCTTAAAAATATGGCGTTAGAGGATGAAAATCCAAAACAGCCCCCGAAAGGCCCCGTGGGAAGCACCAATACCTCCCACGGGACCACTGTAACTCGTAAGAACTGACTGTGCAGCCACGGGACTCCCGGTTTAAGAATACGACGATAATTTGCATATTTCTACACTGAGGTAAAACATGGCGTCAGTGGGGGAAATTACGAAATAACCCCCGAACGTCCCCGTGGGAGGCACCAACACCTCTCACGGGACCAATGTTACTCGTAGGAACTGACCATGCAGCCGCGGGTCTCTCGGTTTGAGAATGCGATGAAAATTTGCATACTTGTAGACTTGGGCTTAAAAACATGACATTAGAGGGTGAAAACCCAAAACAGTCCCCGAACGGCCCCGCGGGTGGCACCAACACCTCCCACGGAACCAATGTAACTCGTAGGAACCGACCACGCAGACGCGGGACTCCCGGTTCGAGAATACAACGATAATTTTCATATTTCCATACTAATCCTTAAAAATATGGCATTAGAGTGTGAAAACCCAAAACAGCCCACGAACGGCCATGTGTGAGGCACCAACACCTCCCACGGGATCAATGTACCTCGCAGGAACTGACGGCGCAGTCGCGGGACTCTGGTTTTAAAATACGACGATAATTTGCATATTTCCATACTTATGCTTAAAAATATGGCATTAGAGGCTGAAAACCCAAAAAAGCCACCGAACGGCCCCGTGCGAGGCAGCAACACCTCCCACGTGACTAAAGTAACTCGAAGGAACTGACGGCGCAGCCATGGGACTCCCGGTTTGAGAATACGATGATAATTTGCATATTTCTAGACTTAGGTAAAACATGGCATTAGTAGGGAAAAATACGAAACAACCCTGGAACGACCCCGTGGGAGGCACCAACACCTCCCACGGGACCAATGTAACTCGTAGGAACTGACCGCGCCGCGGTGGGACTCACGGTTTGAGAATACGATGAAAATATGCATATTTTTAGACTTAGGCAAAAAAACATGGTGTTAGAGGGTGAAAACCCTAAATATCCCCCGAACGTCCCCGTGGGTGTCACCAACACCACGACGGGACGAATGTAACTCGTAGGAACAGACCACGCAGCTGCGGGACTCCCGATTTGAGAATAGGACGATAATTTGCATATTTCTAGACTTTGGCGTAAAAATATGGCGTCAGAGGGTGAAAACCCAAAACAGTTCCCGAACGGCCCCGTGGGAGGCACCAACACATCCCAAGGGACCAATGTAAATCATACGAACTGACCCCGTTGCCGCGGGTCTCCCGATTTGAGAATAAGACGATAATTTGCATATTTTTAGACTTAGGCTAAAAAAAATGGCGTTAGAGGGTGAAAACCCAAAACAGCCCCCGAACGGTCCCGTGGGAGGCACCAACACCTCCCACGGGACCAATGTTACTTGTAGGAAATGACCGCGCAGCCACGGGACTCCCGGTTTGAGAATACAATGATAATTTTCATATTTATAGACTTAGGCAAAACATGGCGTTAGTGGGGGAAAATCCGAAACAACCCCCGAACGGTCTCGTGGGAGGCACCAACACCTCCTACGGGACCAATGTAACTCGTACAAACTGACCCCGCTGCCACGGGTCTGCCGGTTTGACAATACGATGATAATTTGCATATTTCTAGACTTACTCTTAAAAACATGGCGTTAGAGGGTGAAAACCCAAAACAGTCCTCGTACGGCCCCGTGGGAGGCACTCACACCTCCCACGTGACCAATGTAACTCGTAGGAACTGACCACGCAGTCGTGAGTCTCCCGGTTTGAGAATACGACGATAATTTGCATATTTTTAGACTTAGGCTTAAAAACATGACGTTAGAGAGTGAAAACGCAAAACAGTCCCCAAACGGCCTCGCGGGTGGCACCAACACCTCCCACAGGACCAATGTAACTTATAGGAACTGACCCCGCCGTCGCGGGACTCCCTATTTGAGATTACGATGATAATTTGCATATGTCTATACTTATGCTTAAAAATATGGCATTAGAGGGCGAAAACTAAAACAACCAACGAACGAACCCGTGCGAGGCACCAACACCTCCCACGGGACCAATGTAACTCGTAGGAACTGACCGCGCTGCCGCGGGACTCCCGATTTGAGAATACGATGATAATTTGCATATTTCCATACTTATGCTTAAAAACATGGCGTTAGAGGGTGAAAAATCAAAGTAGCCCCCGAACGGCACCGGGCGAGGCACCAACACCTCCCACGGGACTAATGTAACTCGTAGGAACTGACCGCGCAACCACGGGGACTCCCGATTTGAGAATACGACGGTAATTTGCATATTTCTAGAATTAGGCTTAAAAACATGGTGTTAGAGGGTGAAAACCCAAAACAGCCCCCGAACGGTCCCGTGGGAGGCACCAACACCTCCCACGCGTAGGAACTGACCGCGCTGCCGCGGGACTCCCGATTTGAGAATACGATGATAATTTGCATATTTCCATACTTATGCTTAATAACATGGCGTTAGAGGGTGAAAACTCAAAGTAGCCCCCGAACGGCCCCGTGCGAGGCACCAACACCTCCCACGGGACCAATGTAACTCGTAGGAATGATCGCACAGTTGCGGGACTCTCGGTTTGAGAATACGATTATAATTTTCATATTTCTATACTTAGACAAAACATGGCGTTAGTGGGGGAAAATCCGAAACAACCACCGAACGGCCCCGTGGGAGGCACAAACACCTCCCACGGGACCAATGTAACTCGTAGGAACTGATCGCGTAGCCGCGGGACTCCCGGTTTGAGAATACGACGATAATTTGCATATTTCTAGACTTAGGCTTAAAAACATGACGTTAGAGGGTGAAACCCCAAAACAGACCCCGAACGACCCCGTGGGAGGCACCAACACCTCCCACGGGACTAATGTAACTCGTAGGAACTGACCACGCAGCCACGGGACTCCCGGTTTGAGAATACGATGATAATTTGCATATTTATAGAGTTACGTAAAACATGGCGTAAGTGGGGGGAAATCCGAACTAGCCCTCAAACGGCCCGGTGGGAGGAACCAACACCTCCCAAAGGACCAATGTAACTCGTACGAACTGACCCCACTGCCGTGGGTCTCCCGGTTTGACAATACGATGATAATTTGCATATTTCTAGAATTAGGCTTAAAAACATGGCATTTGAGGGTGAAAACCCAAAACAGACCCCGAACACCCCCTGGGAGGCACCAACACCTCTCACGGGACCAATGTAACTCGTAGGAACTGACAACGCAGCCAGGGGACTCTCGGTTTGAGAATATGACGGTAATTTGTATATTTCTAGACTTAATTAGAATACGACGATAATTTGAATATTTCTAGAGTTAGGAAAAACATTACGTTAGCGGAGGAAAATTTGAAACAGTCCCCGAATGGCCCCGTGGGAGGCAAAAACATCTCCCACGGGACCAATGTAACTCGTATGAACTGACCCCACAGCTGCGAGTCTTCCAGTTTGAGAATACGATGATAATTTTATATTTCTTGACTTAGGCTTAAAAACATGGCGTTAGAGGGTGAAAACCCCAAACAGTCCTCGTACGGCCACGTGGGAGGCACCAACACCTCCCACGGGACCAATGTAACTCGTAGGAACTGACCGCGCAGCCACGAGACTCCCGGCTTGAGAATATGTCAATAATTTTTATATTTCTAGGCTTAGACTTAAAAACATGACGTTAGAGGAGGAAAACCCAAAAGAGCCCAAAGAGCCCCCGCACGACCCCGTGGGTGGCACCAACACCTCCAACGGGACTAATGTCACTCGTAGGAACTGACCACGTAGCCGTGGGACTCCCGGATTGAGAATACGACGATAATTTGCATATTTCTAGACTTATGCTTAAAAATATGGCGTTAGAGGATGAAAATCCAAAACAACCTCCGAACGGCCCCGTGGGAAGCACCAACACCTCCCACGGGACCACTGTAACTCGTAAAAACTGACTGCACAACCACAGGACTCCCAGTTTGAGAATATGACGATAATTTGCATATTTTGACACTGAGGTAAAACGTGGCGTTAGTGGGGGAAATTACGAAACTACCCCCGAACGTCCCCGTGGGAGGCACCAACACCTCTCACGGGACCAATGTTACTCGTAGGAACTGACCATACAGCCGCGAGTCTCTCAGTTTGAGAATACGAGGATAATTTGCATACTAGCAGACTTAGGCTTAAAAACTTGACATTAGAGGGTGAAAACCCAAAACAGTCCCCGAACGGCCCCGCGGGTGGCACCAACACCTCCCACGGGACCAATGTAACTCGTAGGAATCGACCACGCAGCCGCGGGACTCCCGGTTTGAGAATATGACAATAATTTGCATATCTCCATACTTATCCTTAAAAATATGGCGTTAGAGTGTGAAAACCCAAAACAGCCCACGAACGGCCATGTGCGAGGCACCAACACCTCCCACGGGATCAATGTAACTCGCAGTAACTGACCGCGCAGTCGCGGGACTCTCAATTTGAAAATACGACGATAATTTACATATTTCCATACTTATTCTTAAAAACATAGCATTAGAGGCTGAAAACTCAAAACAGCCCCCGAACGGCCCCGTGCGAGGCAGTAACACCTCCCACGTGACTAAAGTAACTCGTAGGAACTGACGGCGCAGCCACGGGACTCCCGGTTTGAGAATACAATGATAATTTGCATATTTCTAGACTTAGGTAAAACATGGCATTAGTAGGGAAAAATACAAAACAACCCTCGAACGGCCCCGTGGAAGGCACCAACACCTCCCACGGGACCAATGTAACTGGTAGGAACTGACCGCGCAGATGTGGGACTCCCGGATTCAGAATACGATGATAATTTGCATATTTTTAGACTTAGGCAAAAAAACATGGCGTTAGAGGGTGAAAACCCTAAACAGCCCCGTGGGTGGCACCAACACCACGACGGGATGAATGAAACCCGTAGGAACTGACCACACAGCCGCGAGACTCCCGGTTTGAGAATAGGACGATAATTTGCATATTTCTATACTTGGGATTAAAAACATGGCGTTAGAGGGTGAAAACCCAAAATAGTTCCCGAACGGCCCCGTGGGAGGCACCAACACATCCCAAGGGACCAATGTAAATCGTACGAACTGACCCCGCTGCCGCGGGTCTCCCGATTTGAGAATACGACGGTAATTTGCATATTTTTAGACTTAGGCTAAAAAACATGGCGTTAGAGGGTTAAAATCCAAAACAGCCCCCGAACGATCCTGTGGGAGGCACCAACACCTCCCACGGGACCAATGTTACTCGTAGGAACTGATCGCGCAACCACGGGACTCCCGATTTGAGAATACAATGATAATTTGTGTATTTATAGAGTTATTCAAAACATGGCGTTAGTGGAGGGAAAATCCGAAACAGCCCCCGAACGGTCTCGTGGGAGGCTCCAACACCTCCCACGGGACCAATGTAACTCGTACGAACTGACCCCGCTGCCGCGGGTCTCCCGGTTTGAAAATACGATGATAATTTATATATTTCTAGACTTAGTCTTAAAAACATGGCGTTAGAGGGTGAAAACCCAAAACAGTCCTCGTACGGCCCCGTGGGAGGCACTAACACCTCCCACGGGACCAATGTAACTCGTAGGAACTGATCGCGCAGCCACGAGACTCTCGGATTGAGAATACGATGATAATTTGCATATTTTTAGGCTTAGGCTGAAAAATATGGCGTTAGAGAATGAATACTCAAAACTGCCACCGAACGATCCCGTCGGTGGCACCAACACCTCCAACGGGACCAATGTAACTCGTAGGAACTGACCACGCAGTCGCGGGACTCCCGCATTGAGAATATGATGATAATTTGCATATACCTAGACTTATGCTTAAAAACATGGCTTTAGAGGGTGAAAGCCCAAAATAGTTACAGAACGGCCCTGTGGGAGGTACCAACATATCCCAAGGGACCAATGTAACTCGTACGATCTGGCCCCGCTTCCGCGGGTCTCCCGATTTGAGAATACGATGGTAATTTTCATATTTCTTGACTTAGGCTAAAAAACATGGCATTAGAGAGTGAAAACCCAAAACATCCCCCGAGCGGTCCCGTGGGAAGCACCAACACCTCCCACGGGACTAATGTAACTCGTAGGAACTGACCGCGCAGCCACGGGACTCCCGGTTTGAGAATACGATGATAATATGCATATTTCTAGACTTAGGCTTAAAAACATGGCGTTAGAGGATGAAAACCCAAAACAGACCCTGAACGGCTCCGTGGGTGGCACCAACACCTCCAGTGGGACCAATGTAAATCGTAGGAACTGATCGCGTAGCCACGAGACTCGCGGATTGAGAATATGTTGATAATTTACATATTTCTAGGCTTAGGTTGAAAAACATGGCATTAGAGAATGAAAACTCAAAACTGCCACCGAACGACCCCGTGGGTGGCACCAACACCTCCAACGGGACCAATGTAACTCGTAGGAACTGACCACACAGTCGCGGGACTCCCGCATTGAGAATATGATGATAATTTGAATATTTATAGACTTATGCTTAAAAATATGGCTTTAGAGGGTGAAAGCCCAAAACAGTTCCCAAACGGCCACGTGGGAGGTACCAACACATCCCAAGGGACCAATGTAACTCGTACGAACTGGCCCCGCTGTCGCGGGTCTCCCGATTTGAAAATACGATGGTAATTTTCATATTTCTTGACTTAGGCTAAAAAATATGGCATTAGAGAGTGAAAAACCAAAACAGCCCCCGAACGGTCCCGTAGGAGGCACCAACACCTCCCACGGGACCAATGTAACTCGTAGTAACTGACCGCGCAGCCACGGGACTCCCGTCTTGAGAATACGATGATAATTTGCATATTTTATAGAGATAGGCAAAACATGGCATTAGTGGGGGAAAATCCGAAACAACCCCCGAATGGCCTCGTGGGAGGCACCAACACCTCCCACGGGACCAATGTAACTCATACGAACTGACCCCGCAGCCGCGGATCTCCCGATTTGACAATATGATGATAATTATCATATTTCTAGACTTAGGCTTAAAAATATGGCGTTAGAGGGTGAAAACCCAAAGCAACCCCCGAAATGCCCCGTGGGTGGCACCAACACTTCCAGCGGGACCAATGTAACTAGTAGGAACTGATCGCGCAGCCACGAGACTCGCGGATTGAGAATATGTCGATAATTTACATATTTCTAGGATTAGGCTTAAAAACATGATGTTAGAGGGTAAAAAACAAAAACAACCCCCGAACGACCCCGTGGGTGGCACCAACACGTCCAACGGGACCAATGTAACTCGTAGGAGCTGACTGCGCAGCCACGGGACTCTCGGTTTGAGAATACGATGAAAATTTACATATATCTATACTTAAGCTTTAAAATATCGCGTTAGTGGGTGAAAATCCAAAACAACCCCCGAATGGCCCCGTGGGAGGAACAAACACCTCCCACGGGACTAATGTAACTCGTAGGAACTAACCGCGCAGCCACGGGACTCCCGATTTGAGAATACGATGATATATTGCATATTTCTAGAGTTAGGGAAAACATGACGTTAGTGGGGGAAAATCCGAAATAGCCTCCGAACGGCCCCGTGGGAGGCATCAACACCTTCCACAGGTGCCAATGTAACTCGTACGAACTAAACCCATAGCCGCGGGTCTCCTGGTTTGAGAATACGATGATAATTTGCATATTTCTAGACTTAGGCTTAAAAACATGACGTTAGAGGGTGAAAACCCAAAACAGTCCTTGTACGGCCCCGTGGGAGGCACTAACACCTCCCACGGGACCAATGTAACTCGTAGGAACTGATCGCGCAGCCACGAGACTCGAGGATTGAGAATATGTCGATAATTTACATATTTCTAGGCTTAGGCTTAAAAACATGATGTTAGAGGGTAAAAACCCAAAACAGCCCCCAAACGACCCTGTGGGTGGCACCAACACCTCCAACGGGACTAATGTAACTCGTAGGAACTGACCACACAGTCGCGGGACTCCCGGATTTAGAATATGATGACAATTTGCATATTTCTAGACTTATGCTTAAAAACATGGCGTTAGAGGATGAAAATCAAAAACAGTCCCCGAATGGCCCCGTGGGAGGCACCATCACCTCCCACGGGACCAATGTAACTCGTAGGAACTAACTACGCAGCGACGGGACTCTTGGTTTGAGAATACGATGATAATTTGCATATTTTTACACATAGGTATAACATGGCGTTAGTGGGGGAAATTATTAAACAACCCCCGAATGTCCCTGTGGGACTCACCAACACCTCCCACGTGACCAATGTAACTCGTAGGAACTGACCACGCAGTAGCGGGTCTCCCGATTTGAGAATACGACGATAATTTGCATATTTCTAGACTTAGGCTTTAAAACATGACGTTAGAGGGTGAAAACACAAAACAGTCCTCGAATGACCCCGTGGGTGGCACCAACACCTCCCACGGGACCAATGTAACTCATAGGAACCGACCCCGCCATCGCGGGACCCGATTTGAGAATACGACGATAATTTGCAGATTTCCATACTTATGCTTAAAAACATGGCGTTAGAGGGTGAAAACCCAAAACAACCAACAAATGTCCCCGTGCGAGGCACCAACACCTCCCACGAGACCAATGTAACTCGTAGAAACTGATCGCGCAGCCGCGGGACTCTCGATTTGAGAATACGATGATAATTTTCATATTTCCATACTTATGCTTAAAAACATGGCGTTAGAGGGTGAAAACTCAAAACAGCCCCCGAACGGCCCCGTGTGAGGCACCAACACCTCCCACAGGACCAATATAACTCGTAGGAACTGATCGCGCAACCACGGGACTCCCAGTTTGAGAATACGACGGTAATTTTCATATTTTCAGACTTGGGCAAAACATGGCGTTAGTGGGGGAAAATTCGGAAGAACCCCCGAACGGCCCCGTGGGAGGCACCAACACCTCCCACGGGACAAATGTATTACGTAGGAACTGATCACGTAGCCGCGGGACTCTCGATTTGAGAATACCACGATAATTTGTATATTTCTAGACTTAGGCTTAAAAACATGGCGTTAGAGGGTGAAAACCCAAAACAGTCCCCGAACAGCCCCGTGGGAGGCACCAACAACTCCCACGGGACCAATGTAACTCGTAGAAACTGACCGCGCAGCTAGGGGTCACTCGATTTGAGAATACGACAATAATTTGGATATTTATAGAGTTAGGAAAAACATGGCGTTAGTGGGGTAAAATCTGAAACTACCCCCGAACGTCCCCGTGGGAGGCACCAACACCTCCCAAGGGACCAATGTAACTCGTACGAACTAACCCCACTGCCGCAGGTCTCCCGGTTTGACAATACGATGATAATTTATATATTTCTAGACTTAGGCTTAAAAACATGGCGTTAGAGGGTGAAAACCCAAAACAATCCCCGAACGGCCCCGTGGGAGGCACCAACACCTCCCACGGGACCACTGTAACTCGTAGGAAGTGATCGCGCAGCAACGGGACTCTCGGTATGAGAATACGACGGTAAGTTTCATATTTCTAGACTTCAACTTAAAAAACAGCGTTAGAGGGTGAAAACCCAAAACAGCCCCAAATGGTCCCGTGGGAGGCACCAACATCTCCAACGGGACCAATGTAACTCGTAGGAACTGACCACGCAGTCGCGGGACTCCCGGATTGAGAATACGACGATAATTTTTATATTTCTAGACTTATGCTTAAAAATATGGCATTAGAGGATGAATATCAAAAATAGACCCCGAACGGCCCCGTGGGAGGCACCAGCACCTCCCACGGGACCAATGTAACTCGTAGGAACTGACTGCGCAGCAACGGGACTCCCAGTTTGAGAATAGGACGATAATTTGCATATTTCTACACATAGGTAAAACATGGCGTTAGTGGGGAAAATTATGAAATATCCCCCGAACGTCCCTGTGGGACGTACCAACACCTCCCACGTGACCGGTGTAACTCGTAGGAACTGACCACGCAGTTGTGGGTCTCCTGGTTTGAGAATACGACGATAATTTGCATATTTCTAGACTTAGGCTTAAAAACATGACGTTAGAGGGTGAAAACATAAAACAGTCCCCGAGCGGCCCCGCAGGTGGCACCAACATCTCCCATGGGACCAATGTAACTCGTAGCAACTTACCACGCAGCCGCGGGTCTCCCAGTTTGACAATACGATGATAATTTGCATATTACTAGACTTAGGCAAAACATGGCGTTAGTGGGGGAAAATTCGAAACAACCCCTGAACGGCCCCGTGGGAGGCACCAACACTTCCCACGGGACCAATGAAAATCGTAGGAACTGACCGCGAAGCCGCGGGACTCCCGGTTTGAGAATACGGTGATAATTTGTATATTTCTAGACATTGGCTTAAAAACACGACGTTGGAGGGTGAAAACCCAGAACAGCTCCCGAACGGCCCCGTGGGTGGCACAACACCACTCACGGGATCAATGTAACTCGTAGGAACAGACCACGCAGCCGCGGGACTCCCGGTTTGAGAATACGATGATAATTTGTATATTACTAGACTTAGGCTTAAAAATATGATGTGAGAGGATGAAAACAAAAAACAGCCCCCGAACGGCCCCGTGGGTGATACCAACACCTCCAACGGGACCAATGCAACTCGTAGGAACTGACCACGCAGCCACAGGACTCTCGGTTTGAGAATACGATGATCATTTCCATATTTCTAGAGTTATGCTTAAAAACATGGTCTTAGAGGGTGAAAATCCAAAACAACCCCGAAACGGCCTCGTGGGAGGCACCAACACCTCCCACGGACCAATGTAACTCGTAGGAACTGACCGTGCAGCCAGGGGACTCTCGGTTTGAGAATAGGACGATAATTTTCATATTTTTAGACTTAAGCTTAAAAGCATGGCGTTAGAGGGTGCAAACCCAAAACAGCCCCCGACTGGCCCCGTGGGAGGAACCAACACCTCCCACGGGACCAATGTAACTCGTAGGAACTGACCGAACAGCCACGGGACTCCCGGTTTGTGAATACGATGATAATTTGCATATTTCTAAAGTTAGGCAAAACATGACGTTAGTGGGGGGAAATCGGAAACAGCCCCCGAACGGCCCCGTGGGAGGCACCAACACCTCCAACGGGACCAATGTAACTCGTACGAACTGACCCCACAGCCGTGGGTCTCTTGATTTGAGAATATGACGATAATTTGCAAATTTCTAGACTTAGGCTCAAAAACATGGCGTTAGAGGGTGAAAACCCAAAACAGTCCTCGTACGGCCCCGTGGGAGGCACTAACACCTCCCACGGGACCAATGTAACTCGTACGAGCTGACCCTGTTATCATGGGTCTCCCGATTTGTCAATACGACGATAATTTGTATATTTCTAGACTTAGACTAAAAAAATGGCAGTAGAGGGTGAAAGCCCAAAAAAATCCCCGAACGTCCCCGTGGGAGGAACCAACTCCTCCCACGGGACCAATGTAACTCGTAGGAACTCACCACGTATCCACGAGACTCCCGGCTTGAGAATATGATGATAATTTGCATATTTCTAGACTTAGGCTTAAAAACACGGTGTTGGAGGGTGAAAACCCAGAACAGCTCTCGAACGGCCCCGTGGGTGGCACCAACACCTCCCAAGGGACCAATGTAACTCGTAGGAACTGACCACGAAGCCGCGGGTCTCCCGGTTTGAGAATACGATGATAATTTGTATATTTCTATACTTAGGCTTAAAAGCATGACGTGAGAGGATGAAAATAAAAAACAGCGCCCGAACGGCCCCGTAGGTGACACCAACACCTCCAACGGGACAAATGTAACTCGTAGGACCTGACCACGCAGTCGTGGGACTCCCGATTTGAGAATACGATGATCATTTGCGTATTTCTAGAGTTATGCTTAAAAACATGGCCTTTGAGGGTGAAAACCCAAAACAGCCCCGAAACGGCCTTGTGGGAGGCACCAACACCTCCCACGGACCAAAGTAACTCGTAGGAACTGACCGCGCAGCCAGGGGACTCTCAGTTTGAGAATACGACGGTAATTTGCATATTTCTAGACTTAAGCTTAAAAACATGGCGTTAGAGGGTGAAAACCCAAAACAACCCCCGAACGGCCCTGTAGGAGGAACCAACACCTCCCACGGGACCAATGTAACTCGTAGGAACTGGCCGCACAGCCACGGGACTCCCGGTTTGTGAATGCGACGATAATTTTTATATTTCTAGAGTTAGGAAAAACATGACGTTTATGGGGGAAAATCCGAAACAGGCCCCGAACGGCCCCGTTCGAGGCACTAACACCTCCCACGGGACCAATGTAACTCGTACGAACTGACCCCATAGTCGCAGGTCTCCCGGTTTGAGAATACGATGATAATTTGCATATTTCTAGACTTATGCTTAAAAACATGGCGTTAGAGGATGAAAATCAAAAACAGCCCCTGAACGGCCCAGTGGGAGGCACCATCACCTCCCACGGGACCAATGTAACTCGTAGGAACTGACTGCGCAGCGACGGGACTCCCAGTTTCAGAATACAACGAAAATTTGCAAATTTCTACACATAGGTAAAACATGGCGTTAGTGGGGGAAATTATGAAACAGCTCCCGAACATCCCCGTGGGACGCACCAACACCTCCCACGTGACGAATGTAACTCGTAGGAACTGACCATGCAGCCGCGGGTCTCCCGGTTTGAGAATACGATGATAATTTGCATATTTCTAGACTTAGGCTTAAAAACATGACGTTAGAGGGTGAAAACACAAAACAGTCCCCAAACGGCCCCGCGGGTGGCACCAACACCTCCCACGGGACCAATGTACTCATAGGAACCGACCCCGCCGCCGCGGGACTCCCGGTTTGAGAATACGACGATAATTTGCATATTTCTAGACTTATGCTTAAAAACAATACGTTAGATGGTGAAAACCCAAAACAGCCCCGAAACGGCCCCGTGGGATCACCAACACCTCCCACGGGACCATTATAACTCGTAGGAATTGACCTCCCAGCAACGGGACTCTCGGTATGAGAATACGATGGTAATTTGCATATTTCTAGACTTAAGCTTAAAAAATGCCGTTAGAGGGTGAAAACCCAAAACAGGCCCAAATGGTCTCGTGGGAGGCACCAACACCTCCCACGGGACCAATGTAACTCGTAGGAACTGACCGCGCAACCACGTGCCTCCCGATTTGAGAATACGATGATAATTTCATATTTCTAGAGTTATGCAAAACATGACGTTAGTGGGGGAAATTTTGAAACAGCCCCGAACGTCCCCAGTGGGAGGCACATACACCTCGCACGGGACCAATGTAACTCGTACGAAATGACCCCGCAACCGCGGGTCTCCCAATTTGACAATACGGTGATAATTTGCATATTTTTAAACTTAGGCGTAAAAACATGCCGTTAGACGGTGAAAATCCAAAACATCCTCCGAACGGCCCCGTGGGAGGCACCAACACCTCCCACGGGACCAATGTAACTCGAACGAACTGACCCCGCTGCCGCGGGTCTCCCGATTTGACAATACGACGATAATTTACATATTTCTAGACTTAGGATTAAAAACATAGCGTTAGAGGGATCAAATCAAAAACAGTCCCCGTACGGCCCCGTCTGAGGCACCAACAACTCCCACTGGACCAATGTAACTCGTAAGAACTGACCGCGCAGCCACGAGACTTTCGGCTTGAGAATATGACGATAATTTGCATATTTCTTGACTTGGGCTTAAAAATATGGCGTTCGAGGGTGAAAACCCAAAATAGCTCCCGAACGGCCCCGTGGGTGGCACCAACACTTCTCACGGGACCAATGCAACTCGTAGGAACTTACCACGCATTCACGGGTCTCCCGATTTGAGAATACGACGATAATTTGCATATTTCTAGACTTAGGCAAAACAGGGCGTTAGTGGGGGCAAATCCGAAACAACCCCCGAACAGCCCGTGGAAGGCACCAACACCTCCCACGGGACCAATGTAACTCGTAGGAACTGACCGCGCAGCCGCGGGACTCCCGGTTTGATAATACGACGATAATTTGCATATTTCTAGACTTAGGCTTAAAAACATGGCGCTAGAGGGTGAAAACCCAAAACAGCCCCCGAACGTCCCCGTGGGAGGAACCAACACCTCCCACGGGACCAATGTAACTCATAGGAAATGACCGCGTAGCCACGGGACTCTCGGTTTTAGAATACGACGATAATTTGTTAGGCAAAACATGACGTTAGTGGGGGAAAATTCGAAACATCCTCCGAAAGGCCCCGTGGGAGGCACAAACACCTCCCACGGGACCAATGTAATTCGTACAAACTGATCCTGCTGTCGCGGGTCTCCCAGTTTGTCAATACGACGATAATTTGCATATTTCTAGACTTAGGCTAAAAAACATGGCATTAGAGGGTGAAAGCCCAAAAAAGTCCCCGAATGTCCCCGTGGGAGGAACCAACACCTCTCACGGGACCAATGTAACTCGTAGGAACTCACCGCACAGCCATGAGACTCCCGGCTAGAGAATATGACGATAATTTGCATATTTCCAGACTTAGGCTTAAAAACATGGCGTTGGAGGGTGAAAACCCAGAACATCTCACGAACGGCCCCATGGGTGGCACCAACACCTCCCAATGAACCAATGTAACTCGTAGGAACTGACCACGAAGCCGCGGGTCCCCCGGTTTGAGAATACGATGATAATTTGCATATTTCTAGACTTAGGCTTAAAAACATGACGTGAGAGGGTGAAAACCAAAAACAGCCCCCGAACGGCCCCGTGGGTGACACCAACACCTCCAACGGGACCAGTGTAACTCGTAGGAACTGACCACGCAGCCGCGGGACTCCCGGTTTGAGAATACGACGATTATTTGCATATTTCTAGACTTATGCTTAAAAACATGGCGTTAGAGGGTGAAAACCCAAAACAACCCCGAAACGGCCTCGTGGGAGGCACCAACACCTCCCACAGACCAATGTAACTCGTAGGAACTAACCGCGTAGCCAGGGGACTCTCGGTTTGAGAATACAATGGTAATTTGCATATTTCTAGACTTAAGCTTAAAAATATGGCATTAGAGGGTGAAAACAATCCCCGAACGGCCCCGTGGGAGGAACCAACACCTCCCACGGGACCAATTTAACTCGTAGGAGCTGACCGTACAGCCACGGGACTCCCGATTTGTGAATACGACGATAATTTGCATATTTCTAGAGTTAGGCAAAACATGTCGTTAGTGGGGGAAAATTCGAAACAGCCCCCGAACGGCACCGTGGGAGGCACAAACACCTCCCACGGGACCAATGTAACTCGTACGAACTGACCCCACAGCCGCGGGTCTCCCGGTTTGAGAATACGACGATAATTTGCATATTTCTATAATTAGGCTTAAAAACATGGCGTTAGAGGGTGAAAACCCAAAACAGCCCTCGTACGGTCCCGTGGGAGGCACCAACACCTCCCACGGGACCAATTTAACTAGTAGGAACGGATCGCGCAGCCACGATACTCCCGGCTTGAGAATATGTCGATAATTTGCATATTTCTAGGCTTATGCATAAAAACATGACGTTAGAGGGTGAAAACCCAAAACAGCCCCCGAACGATCCCGTAGGTGGCACCAATACCTCCAACGGGACCAATGTACCTCGTAGGAACTGACCACGCAGCCGCAGGACTCTCGGTTTGATAATACGACAATAATTTACATATTTCAAGACTTAAGCTTAAAAACATGGCGTTAGAGGGTGAAAACCCGAAACTGTCCCCAAACGGCCCCGTGGGAGGCACCAACACTTCCCACGGGACCAATGTAACTCGTAGGAACTGACCACACAGCCATGGGACTCCCGGTTTGTGAATACGACGATAATTTGCATATTTTTTTACTTAGGCTTAAAAACATGGCGTTAGAGAGTGAAAACTAAAAACCGCCCCCGAACGGTCCTGTGGGAGGTACCAACACCTCCCACGGGACCAATGTAACTCATACGAACTGACCCCGCAGCCGCGGGTCTCCCGGTTTGAGAATACGACGATAATTTGCATATTTCTAGACTTAGGCTTAAAAATATGGTGTTAGAGGGTGAAAACCCAAAACAGTCCTCGTACGGCCCCGTGGGAGGCACCAACACCTCCCACGGGACCAATTTAACTCGTAGGAACTGATCGCGCAGCCACGACACTCTCGGTTTGAGAATATGTCGATAATTTGCATATTTCTAGGCTTAAGCATAAAAACATGACGTTAGAGGGTGAAAACCCAAGATAGCCCCCAAACGACCCCGTAGGTGACACCAATACCTCCAATGGGACCAATGTAACTCGTAGGAACTGACCACGCAGCCGCGAGTCTCTCGGTTTGAGAATGCGATGAAAATTTGCATACTTGTAGACTTAGGCTTAAAAACATGACATTAGAGGGTGAAAACCCAAAACAGTCCCCGAACGGCCCCGCGGGTGGCACCAACACCTCCCACGGAACCAATGTAACTCGTAGGAACCGACCACGCAGACGCGGGACTCCCGGTTCGAGAATACGACGATAATTTGCATATTTCCATACTTATCCTTAAAAATATGGCATTAGAGTGTGAAAACCCAAAACAGCCCACGAACGGCCATGTGCGAGGCACCAACACCTCCCACGGGATCAATGTAACTCGCAGGAACTGACCGCGTAGTCGCGGGACTCTGGTTTTAAAATACGACGATAATTTGCATATTTCCATACTTATGCTTAAAAACATGGCATTAGAGGCTGAAAACCCAAAAAAGCCCCCGAACGGCCCCGTGCGAGGCAGCAACACCTCCCACGTGACTAAAGTAACTCGTAGGAACTGACGGCGCAGCCACGGGACTCCCGGTTTGAGAATACGATGATAATTTGCATATTTCTAGACTTAGGCTTAAAAACATGGCGTTAGAGGGTGAAAACTCAACACATCCCCCGAACGGTCCCGTGGGAGGCACCAACACCTCCCATGGGACCAATGTAACTCGTAGGAACTGATCGCGCAGCCACGGGACTCCCGGTTTGAGAATACGATGGTACTTTGCATATTTATAGAGTTAGGCAACATATGGCGTTATTGGGGAAAACCCGAAACAGACCCCGAACGGCCCCGTGGGAGGCACCAACACCTCCCACGGGACCAATGTAACTCGTACCAACTGAGCCCGCTACCGCAGGTCCCCCGATTTGAGAATACGATGGTAATTTGCATATTTTTATACTTAGGCTTAAAAACATGGCGTTAGAGACTGAAAACTCAAAACAGCCCCCGAACGGTCCCGTGGGAGGCACCAACACCTCCTACGGGACCAATGTAACTGTAGGAACTGATCGCGCAGCCACGGGACTCCCGGTTTGAGAATATGATGATAATTTGCATATTTATAGAGTTAGGAAAAACATGGCGTTATTGGGGAAAATCCAAAACAGACCCCGAACGGCCCCGTGGGAGGAACCAACACCTCCACGAGACTAATGTAACTCGTACGAACTGACCCCGCTACCGCGGGTCACCCGATTTGAGAATACGACGATAATTTGAAAATATATAGACGTAGGCTTAAAAAATGGCATTAGATGGGCCTAACCCGGAAACAACCCCCGAACGGTCCCGAAAAAGGCACCAACACCTCCCACAGGGCCAATATAACTCGAAGGGACTGACCGCACAGCCACGGGACTCCCGGTTTGAGAATACGATGGTAATTTGTATATTTCTAGATTTAGGCTTAAAAACATGGCGTTAAAGGGTGAAAACCCAAAACCGCCCCCGAATGGCCCCGTGGGAGGCACCAACACCTCCCACGAAGCCAATATAACTCGTAGGAAGTGACCACGCATCCACAAGACTCTCGGTTTGAGAATACAACGATAATTTACATATTTCTACACCAAGGTAAAACATGGCATTAGTGGAGGAAATTACGAAACAGCCCCTGAACGGCCCCGTGGGAGGCACCAGCACCTTCCACGGGAGCAATGTAACTCGTAGGAACTGACCGCGCATCCACGAGACTCTCGGTTTGAGGATACGACTGTAATTTGCATATCTCTAGACTTAAGCTCAAAAAATGGCGTTAGAGGGTGAAAATCCAAAACAGCCCCCAAACGTCCCCGTGGGAGGCACCAACACCTCCCACGGGACCAATTTAACTCGTAGGAACTGATCGCGCAGCCACGACACTCCCGACTTGAGAATATGTCGATAATTTGCATATTTCTACTCTTAGGCTTAAAAATATGACGTTAGAAGGTGAAAACCCAAAATAGCCCCCCGAACGACCCTGTGGGTGGCACCAATACCTCCAACGGGACTAATGTAACTCATAGGAACTGACCACGTAGTCGCAGGACTCCCGGTTTGATAATACGACGATAATTTACATAGTTCAAGACTTAGTCTTACAAACTTGGCGTTAGAGGGTAAAAACCCAAAACTGTCCCCAAACGGCCCCGTGGGAGGCACCAACACTTCCCACGGGACCAATGTAACTCGTAGGAACTAACTGCGTAGACACGAGACTCCCAATTTGACAATACGACGATAATTTGCATATTTCTAGACTTAGGCTTAAAAACATGGCGTTAGATGGTGAAAACCCAAAACTTTCCCCAAACGGACCTGTGGGAGGCACCAACACCTCCCACGGGACCAATGTAACTCGTAGGAACTGACCGCGCAGTCACGAGACTCTCGGTTTGAGAATACGATGATAATTTGCATTTTTCTAGACTTAGGCTTAAAAACATGGCATTAGAGGGTGAAAACCAAAAGCAGCCCCTGAACGGCCCCATGGGTGACACCAACACCTACAACGGGACCAATGTAACTCGTAGGAACTGACCACGTAGCCGCGGAACTCCCTATTTGAGAATACGACGATCATTTGAATATTTCTAGAGTTATGCTTAAAAACATGGCCTTAGAGGGTGAAAACCCAAAACAGCCACCAAACGGTCCCCTGGGAGGCACCAACACCTCCCACGGGACCAATCTAACTAGTAGGAACTGACTGCGCAACCACGGGACTCCCGGTTTGAGAATACGACAATAATTTGCATATTTCTAGAGGTAGGCAAAACATGACGTTAGTGGGGGAAAATTCGAAACACGCCCCGAACGTCCCCATGGGAGGCACATACACCTCGCAAGGGACCAATGTAACTTGTACGAACTGACCCCGCAGCCGCGGGTCTCCCGATTTGACAATACGACGATAATTTGCATATATCTAGACTTAGGCGTAAAAACATGGCGTTAGAGGGTGAAAATTCGAAACAGCCCCCAAACGGCCCCGTGGGAGTCACCAACACCTCCCACGGGACCAATGTAACTCGTACGAACTGACTCCGCTGCCGCGGGTCTCCCGATTTGAGAATACAATGATAATTTACATATTTCTAGACTTAGACTTAAAAATATAGCGTTAGAGGGTGCAAGCCAAAAAAGGTCCCCGAACGGCCCCGTGGGAGTAGGAACTGACCGCGCAGTCACGGGTCTCCTGGTTTAAGAATACGACGATAATTTGCATATTTCTAGACTTAGGCAAAACATGGCGTTAGTGGGGGAAATCCGACACAACTCCCGAACGGCCCCGTGGGAGGCCCCAACACCTCCCACGGGACCAATGTAACTCGTAGGAACTGATCGCGTAGCCGTGGGACTCCCGGTTTGAGAATGCAATGATAATTTGCATATTTCTAGACTTGGACTTAAAAATATGGCATTAGAGGGTGAAAACCCAAAACAGCCCCCGAACGGACCTGTGGGTGGCACCAACACCACCCACGGACCAATGTAACTCGTAGGAATAGACCACGCAGCCACGGGACTCCCAATTTGAGAATAAGACGATAATTTGTTAGGCAAAACATGGCGTTAGTGGGGGAAAATCCGAAACAGCCCCCGAACGGCCCCGTGGGAGGCACCAACACCTCCCACGGGACCAATGTAATTCATACGAACTGACCCTGCTGTCGTGGGTCTCCCGGTTTGTCAATACGACGATAATTTTCATATTTTTAGACTTAGGCTAAAAAACATGGCATTAGAGGGTGAATGCCCAAAAAAGTCCCCGAACGTCCCCGTGGAAGGAGCCAACACCTCCCACGGGACCAATGTAACTCATAGGAACTCACCGCGCATCCACGAGACACTCGGCTTGAGAATATGACAATAATTTGCATATTTCAAGACTTAGGATTAAAAACACGACGTTGGAGGGTGAAAACCCATGACATCTCTCGAACGGCCCCGAGGGTGGCACCAACACCTCCCAAGGGACCAATGTAACTCGTAGGAACTAACCACGAAGCCACGGGTCTCCTGATTTGAGAATACGATGATAATTTGCATACTTCTAGACTTAGGCTTAAAAGCACGACGTGAGAGGGTAAAAACCAAAAACAGCCCTCGAACGGCCCCATGGGTGACACCAACACCTCCAACGGGACCAATGTAACTCGTATAAACTGACCACGCAGTCGCGGGACTCTCGGTTTGAGAATACGACGATCATTTGCATATTTCTAGACTTATGCTTAAAAACATGGCGTTAGAGGGTGAAAACCCAAAACAGCCTCGAACCGGCCTCGTGGGAGGCACCAACACCTCCCACGGACCAATGTAACTCGTAGGAACTGACCGTGCAGCCAGGGGACTCTCGGTTTGAGAATACAATGGTAATTTGCATATTTCTAGACTTAATCTTTTAAACATGGCGTTAGAGGGTGAAAACCAAAAACAGCCTTCGAACAGCCCCGCGGGAGGAACCAACACCTCTCACGGGACCAATGTAACTCGTAGGAACTGACCGCACAGCCACGGGACTCCCGGTTTGTGAATACGACGATAATTTGCATATTTTTAGAGTTAGGCAAAACATGACGTTAGTGCGGGGAAATTCGAAACAGCCCCCGAACGACCCCGTGGGAGGCACCAACACCTCCCACGGGACCAATGTAACTCGTACGAACTGACCCCACAGCCGCGGGTCTCCCGGTTTGAGAATACAATGATAATTTGCATATTTATAGACTTAGGCTTAAAAACATGGCGTTATAGAGTGAAAACCCAAAATAGTCCTCGTACGTCCCCGTGGGAGGCACCAACGCCTCCCACGGGACCAATTTAACTCGTAGGAAGTGATCGCGCAGCCACGAGACTCCCGGCTTGAGAATATGTCGAGAATTTTCATATTTCTAGGCTTCGGCTTAAAAACATGACTATAGAGGGTGAAAACCCAAAACAGTCCCCGAACGACCCCGTGGGTGGCACCAATACCTCCAACGGGATCAATGTAACTCATATGAACTGACCACGCAGTCGCAGGACTCCCGGTTTGATAATTCGATGAAAATTTACATATTTCTAGACTTAGGCTTAAAAATATGGCGTTAGAGGGGGAAAACCCAAAACTGTCCCGTGGGAGGCACGAACACCTCCCACGGGACCAATGTAACTTGTACGAACTAACCCCACAGCCGCGGGTCTCCCGGTTTGAGAATCCGACGATAATTTGCATATTTCTATACTTAGGCTTAAAAATAGGGCGTTAGAGGGTTAAAACCCAAAACAATCCTCGTACGGCCCCGTGGGAGGCACCAACACCTCCCACGGGACAAATTTAAATCGTAGGAACTGATCGCGCATCCACGAGACTCCAGACTTGATAATATGTCGATAATTTACATATATCTAGGCTTAGGCTTAAAAACATGACGTTAGAGGGTGAAAACCCAAAACAGCCCCCGAACGACCCCGTGGGTGGCACCAATACCTCCAACGGGACCAATGTAACTCGTATGTACTGACCACGTAGTCGCAGGACTCCCGATTTGATAATACGACGATAATTTACATATTTCTAGACTTAAGCTTAAAAACATGGCGTTAGAGGGTGAAAACCCAAAACAGTCCCCGAACGGCCCCGTGGGAGGCACCAACACCTCCCACAGGACCAATCTAACTCGTACCAACTGAGCTCGCTGCCGCGGGTATCCCGATTTGAGAATACGATGGTAAATTACATATTTTTACACTTAGGCTTTAACACATGGCGTTAGAGAGGGAAAACTCAAAACAGCCCCGAACGATCCCGTGGGAGGCACAAACACCTCCCACGGGACCAATGTAATTCGTAGGAACTAACCACGCAGCCGCGGGTCTCCTGGTTTGAGAATACGGCGATAATTTGCATATTTCTAGACTTAGGCTTAAAACCATGACGTTAGAGGGTGAAAACCGAAAACAGTCCCCGAACGGTCCCGTGGGCGGCAGCAACACCTCCCACGGGACCAATGTAACTCGTAGGAACCGACCACGCATCCGCGGGACTTCCGGTTTGAGAATACGATGATAATTTGCATATTTCCATACTTATGCTTAAAAACATGGCGTTAGACGGTGGAAACCCAAAACAGTCCCCGAACGGCCCAGTGCGAGGCACCAACACCTCCCACGGGACCAATGTAACTCGTAGGAATAGACCGCGCAGCCACGAGACTCTCGGTTTGAGGATACGACTGTAATTTACATATTTTTAGACTTCAGCTCGAAAAACGGCGTTAGAGGGTGAAAACCCATAACAGTCCCCAAACGGCCCCGTGGGAGGCACCAACACGTCCCACGGGACTAATGTAACTTGTAGGAACTGATCGCGCAGTCACGGGACTCTCGGTTTGAGAATACGACGATAATTTGCATATTTATAGAGATAGGCAAAACATGGTGTTGGTGGGGGAAAATTCGAAACAACCCCCGAACGGCCCCGTGGGAGGCATCAACACCTCCCACGGGACCAATGTAACTCGTATGAATAGACCCCGTAGCCGCGGCTCTCCCGGTTTGACAATACGATGATAATTTGCATATTTCTAGACATAGGCTTAAAACCATGGCGTAAGATGGTTAAAACCCAAAACTGTCCCCAAACGGACCCGTGGTGCCTCCCACGGGACCAATGTAACTCGTAGGAACTGACCGCGCACTCAAGAGACCCCCGATTTGAGAATACGATGATAATTTGCAAATTTCTAGACTTAGGCTTAAAAACATGGCGTTAGAGGGTGAAAATCCAAAACAGTCCCCGAACGGCCCCGTGGGAGGCACCTTCATCTCCCACGGGATCAATGTAACTCGTACGAACTGACCCCACTGCCGCGGGTGTCCCGATTTGAGAATACGATGGTAATTTGCATATTTCTAGACTTAGGCTTAAAAACATGGCATTAGAGGGTGAAAACTCAAAACAGCACCCGAACGGCCCTGTGGGTGGCATCAACACCACCCACGGGACCAATGTAACTCGTAGGAACTGATCGCGCCGCCACGGGACTCTCGGTTTGAGAATACGACGATCATATGTTATGACAAACATGGCGTTAGTGGGGAAAAATCCGAAACAGCCCCCGAACGGCCCCGTGGGAGGCACCAACACCTCCCACGGGACCAATGTAATTCGTACGAACTGACCCTGTTGCCGTGGGTCTCCCGGTTTGTTAATACGATGATAATTTGCATATTTCTAGACTTAGGCTAAAAAACATGACATTAGAGGGTGAAAGCCCAAAAAAGTCCCCGAACGTCCCCGTGGAAGGAACCAACACCTCCCACGGGACCAATGTAACTCGTAAGAACTCACCACGGGACCAATACGGCGATAATTTGCATGTTTATAGAGTTAGGCAAAACATGGCGTTAGTGGGAAAAATTCGAAACAGCCCCCGAACGGCCCCGTGGGAGGCAGCAACACCTCCCACGGGACCAATGTAACTCATACGAACTGACCCGGCTACCACGGGTCTCCCGGTTTGGCAATACGATGATAATTCATATATTTCTAGACTTAGGCTTAAAAACATTGCGTTAGAGGGTGAAAATCCAAAACAGTCCCCGAACGGCCCCGTGGGAGGCACCAACACCTCCCACTGGACCAATGTAACTCGTAGGAACTGACCGCGTAGCCACGAGACTCCCAGCTTGAGAATATGAGAATAATTTGCATATTTCTAGACTTAGGCTTAAAAACATGGCGTTAGAGGGTGAAAACCCAGAACAGATCCCGAACGGCCCCGTGGGTGGCACCAACACCTCCCACGGGACCAATGTAACTCGAAGGAACTGACCACGCAGCCGCGGGTCTCTCGATTTGAGAATACGATGATAATTTGCATATTTCTAGACTTAGGCTTAAAAACATGACCTGAGAAGGTGAAAACCCAAAACAGCCCCCGAATGACCCCGTAGGTGGCACCAACACCTCCAACGGGACCAATGTAACTCATAGGAACTGACCACACAATCGCGGGACTCCCGGTTTGATAATACGACGATAATTTGTAGATTTCTAGACTTATGCTTAAAAACATGGCGTTAGAGGGTGAAAATCCAAAACAGCCTCGAAACGGCTCCGTGGGAGGCACCAACAACTCCTACGGTGCCAATGTAACTCGTAGGAACTGACCACGCAACCACGGGGACTCCCGATTTGAGAATACGACGGTAATTTGCATATTTCTAGAATTAGGCTTAAAAACATGGTGTTAGAGGGTGAAAACCCAAAACAGCCCCCGAACGGTCCCGTGGGAGGCACCAACACCTCCCACGGGACCAATGTAACTCGTACGAACTGACCCCGTAGCCGTGGATCTCCCGATTTGAAAATACAAATGATAATTTGTATATTTCTAGACTTAGGCTTAAAAACATGGCGTTAGAGGGTGAAAACCCAAAACAGTCCTCGAACGGCCCCGTGGGTGGCACCAACACCTCCAACGGGACCAATGCAACTCGTAAGAACTGACCACGCAGCCACAGGACTCCCGGTTTGAGAATACGATGATCATTTCCATATTTCTAGAGTTATGCTTAAAAACATGGCCTTAGAGGGTGAAAACCCAAAACAGCCCCAAAACGGCCTCGTGGGAGGCACCAACACCTCCCACGGTCCAATGTAACTCGTAGGAACTGACCGTGCAGCCAGGGAACTCTCGGTTTGAGAATAGGACGGTAATTTTCATATTTTTAGACTTATACTTAAAAACATGGCGTTAGAGGGTGAAAAACCAAAAACAGCCCCGAAACGGCCCCGTGGGAGGCACCAACACCTCCCACGGGACCAATGTAACTCGTAGGAACTGACCACGCAACCACAGGACTCGATTTGAGAATACGACGGTAATTTGCTTATTTCTAGACTTAAGCTTAAAAATATGGCGTTAGAGAGTGAAAACCCAAAACAGCCCCCAAACGGTCCCGTGGGAGGCACCAAGACCTCCCACGGGACCAATGTAACTCGTAGGAACTGACCGCGCAGCCACGGGACTCCCGGTTTGAGAATACGACAATAATTTTCATATTTCTAGAGTTAGGCAAAACATGACGTTAGTGGGGGAAAATCCGAAACAGCCCCCGAACGGCCCCGTGGGAGGCACCAACACCTCCCACGGGACCAATGTAACTCGTAAGAACTGACCCCGCGATCGCGGGTCTCCCGGTTTGAGAATACAACGATAATTTGAAAATATATAGACGTGGGCTTAAAAAATGGCATTAGATGGGCGTAACCCTGAAACAACCCCCGAACGGTCCCGTGAGAGGCACCAACACCTCCCACGGGACTAATGTAACTCATAGGGACTGATCGCGCAGCCACGGGACTCCCAGTTTGATAATATGATGGTAATTTGCATATTTCTAGATTTAGGCTTAGAAACATGGCGTTAGAGGGTGAAAATAAAAAACAACACCCGAATGGCCCCGTGGGAGGTACCAACACCTCTCACAGGACCAATATAACTCGTAGGAACTGACTGCGCAGCCACGGGACTCTCGGTTTGAGAATACGACGATAATTTTTGTATTTCTAGACTTAGGCTTAGAAACATGGCATTAGAGGGAGAAAACCCAATACAGCCCCCGAACGGTCCCGTGGGAGGCACCAATACCTCCCACGGGACCAATATAACTCCTAGAAACTGACTGCACAGCCACGGGACTCTCGGTTTGAGAGTACGATGATAATTTGCATATTTCTACGCATAGGTAAAACATGGCGTTAGTGGGGGAAATTATGAAACAGCCCCCTAACGGCCCCGTGGGAGGCACCAACACCTCCCACGGGACCAATGTAACTCGTAGGAACTGACCACGCAGCCGCGGGTCTCCCGGTTTAAGAATACGATAATAATTTGCATATTTCTAGACTTGGGGTTAAAAACATGACGTTAGAGGGTGAAAACCAAAAACAGCTCTCGAACGGCCCCGTGGGTGGCACCAACACCTCCCAAGGGACCAATGTAACTCGTAGAAACTGACCACGAAGCCGCGTGTCTTCCGGTTTGATAATACGACGATAATTTGCATATTTCCATACTTATGCTTAAAAACATGGGGTTAGAGAATGAAAATCGAAAACATCCCCCGGACGGCCCCGTGGGTGGCACCAACGCCTCCCACGAGACTAATGTAACTTGTTGGAACTGACCACGCAGCCACGGGACTTTCGATTTGAGAATACAATGGTAATTTGCATATTTCTAGATTTCGGCATAAAAGTATTGATATGTTGATAATTTTAACTCATATATGCATTTTTTCAACTTGATTAAATTTTTTGAAAACTACTTTGTTACTGATATTTTTTTTTATGTATCCTATCATTTGTAGTATTTTTGCACGCGGAACAAATGAAGGAGGCAACGGTTTACAACATGAAGATTGTTTATATGTTGTGGACATTCAGGATTTTGTTTTTTTATGTGTTACAGCGGTGCGGGCTTTTATTTTTTAGTTTTATGGCCTTGCGGGCTTTTATAATTTGATTGTTGAATTTTGTGGTCGTGCGGGCTTTATAATAAATAGGTTTTACATTTACAGGGTTTGGAATGTCAAGAAAATAGAGGAAATTTCTCCCAATTTTTTTTTTGTCTGTGAATTATTAAGACGTGTAATATTTTTAAGTTTGTATATATATTTGATTATTAACAACGTTCTCGATTCGCAATTTGTGATTTTTTTTATTATTTTGCCAATAATAAATATTTGTAACACCTCGTACGCTTCCAACGTTACACGTAGCAACCGACGGTGCACTCACAGGACCCCCAATTTTAGGATTGGACCAAAAAAATACAATTTTATTTTTTTCATCGCGCATAAAAATGGTCGCGGCCACAGTCCGCGGTCATTTTTTTCCTTTTTTTCGTCACGGTTGTGGGTCACGTAATTGGGCCGCGACCATTTTTTAAATTTTTTTTTCGTCACGGTTGTGGGTCGCTGACTTTGGCCGCGACCAATTTGTCACGGTTGTGGGTCACGGATGATGGCCGCAACTAATTTTTTTTATTTTTTGTCACGGTCGTGGGTCGCAGACTTTGGCCGCGACCAATTTTTCACGGTTATGGGTCACGGATAAGGGCCGCGACCAATGTTTTTAAAAGAAATTTGTCACGGACGTGGGTCGCGAACTTTGGCCGCGACCAATTTGTCATGGTTGTGGGTCACGGATGAGGGCCGTGACCCGTCACGGCATGGGTCACGGCCCAAGTCCGCGACCATCTGTCGTGACCCCTCTCGGCTGTGACCATTTTTTGGTCACGGACTTGGGCCGCGACCCACGAAAATGGTCACGCCCGAAATGGTCACGGCCCAAGTCCGCGACCCATAGGTTTGGTCAGGGATTTTGGCCGTGACCAATCGTCAGTTTTGGTGTAGTGTCAAACGAACTCTCGAGATTAGGATAAGTGTATCGCTCTTGCGTGTGAGGAGGTGAGTAAATGTAAGTAAGTTCAAACGACTCACACACATATAAGAAAGAACGTACATTAAGAAATAAAATGATCTCATGAAATAATGTTAATCACTATAGTGAGAACATCGAGTTATTCACCACGTTAACTTTCATTTGCCCGAACTCCTAGGGTAACATGGATGATAATGGGTGAGGTGGAAATGAAAAGGATGGGGTGAGGTAAGTAAGATAAAATGGTGATGGATTTCCGATGGGTAAAAGATGGATGCGATATAAGAGTGTACATTTTAGGCACAAATGTCTTCATTTCAAAACAAACTACTAATTACACCCTCTCTTTCTTTTCTTTTCTTTTTTTTTTCTTTTTCTTTTTTCTTTCTATTTTTTCTATTCTTTTCTTTTTCTCTTTCTTTTTTTTTTACTTTTTTTTTCTCTACACAGAAGACATTTTACATTTGAAAAACACTATATTTCTCAAAATGATGGATGATATATAGATGGAGTGGGGAATGTATGATGTGGGGAAAATAGAAAAGCATGGGAATGTAATGGGTGAAGTGAATGGTACCATGATATGAAAATGAAAAGTGAATGGATGAAAATCCTAGTGATAGGGACAAATTTCAAGAGACGTGTTTCTTATAACTTGAAACTGATGTCGTTCTCAGTGATCACGCCAAAAATTTAGTGAAGAATAATGAGATCATACAACGATTTAAGTGCGGACCCAAAGAAAGTTGAATCAACTTGTGACTCGGAGATTGCGTAAAACACTCTGAAAGGGTGAAAGCCATGAATCTCACAAGCTAAAGTCTCTACTAGTGATCCTTAAGGTTCTCTTTGGAATTGTAATACTCTTCAACTCTAAATCGTATTGGCGTGATAAGTGCGCAAATTTTGTTGAGTCTAGAAATTCATAGTGCAACATGCCTTGTTACGTATTACATAAGTTATTTAGAAAAACATAAATGATCTAGCTTGATTCATAGACTAAAAGGATGGATGATAGAAAATTCACGCCAATGAATTGAGATGAAAGAAACTATATGAAATTTTAAAAATGAGGTTCAAAAATCAAAAAAATTCAAAAGAGGTACGATTTTGATCAAATTCCCCACCCCCAAACAAAAAGGAACATCGTCCTCGATGTTAAGTAAAATTATTTTTTTTAAATTGAGAGCAGAAGGGAGGAAAGAGATTACCAGAATCAACCGCTAATGAAGGGGACATGTGAAGCTAAGATGAAACCTGAATAAATGAGTGAGATAGCAAAATATGTACAAGTCTATAATCATGATAGAACATTGGGGGGGGGGGGGTGAAACACCACCCCCAAACAGGATAAGACTCATACTCAGAAAAAGCAGGTTGCCTCCCGGTAGCGCTAAGTTTAACATCTTCAGCCAGACCGATCAGAACTTACCCAAAAAAATTTGACAAGCGAGGAGAGAACGGGGTAGCAAAAAAATCGGGGGATGAGAATCACCCCCAAACAAGACTGAACGACCAATCTTAATAAATGGGGTCAACAAGGTCAATCTGTGCTATGTGAGTGGAGCTTAGCTCCAAGAAAGGCTCCAAGCATTGACCATTAACCTGATAGGCTACCATCTTGGGATTTTGCACGGTGATGGCACCATAAGGAGTAACTGACTCAATAATGAAGGGTCCAGACCACCCGATTTTTAATTTCCCGAGAAAGAGATGCAACCGAGCATTATACAACAAAACTTTTTAACCAGGGTGGAATTCTTTGCGCATGATGCTTTGGTCATGGATCCACTTCATCTTGTCCTTATACTTCTTGGACAAATCATAGGCATCATTTTTTATTTCCTCCAATTCACTAAGTTGCAGCTTCCTATGGACACCCGCCTCATCAATATCGAAATTAAGGGCTTTGACGGCCCAATATGCATGCTGTTCAAGCTCAATAGGAAGGTGGCAAGGCTTGTCGAAGACCAAGCGATAAGAAGGCATGCCAGTTGGAGTCTTGTAAGCAGTACGGTATGCCCACAAGGCGTCGTTCAAGCGTAATGACCAATCTTTCCTATTAGGATTGACGGTTTTTTCAAGAATTTTCTTGATCTCGCGGTTGGAGACCTCAACTTGACCACTAGTTTGTGGGTGGTAAGAGAGACCAACCTTGTGGGTAACACCATACTTTTTGACAAGGTGCACAAAGAATCAATTTACAAAAATGTTTACCCCCATCACTAATGATAGCTTTGAGGATTCCAAAATATGTAAAGACATGCTCTTTGAGAAATTGGACCACAACTCGATGGTCATTGGCACGGCAGATAATTGCTTCGATCCATTTGGAAACATAGTCAACAACAAGTAGAATATACTGAAAACCACGAGAGGAGGGAAATGGTCCCATGAAATCGATACCCCAGACATCAAAAATTTCAATAATGAGGATGGGTGTGAGAGGCATCATATGACGACGAGAGAGACGCCCAGAGTGTTGACAATTGGAATAGACCTGGCAATAGTGATGGGCATCGCGGAAAAGGGTAGGCCAATATAAACCACTTTGCAAAATTTTGACGAAAGTTTTCTTTGAGCCAAAGTGGCCTCCACAAGCACTATCGTGGCAAAAGGACAGAATACTGAGTTGTTGACACTCAGGAACACATCTACGAATGACTTGATCAGTGCAATACTTGAAAAGGAATGGGGCATCCCATGAGTAATATTTCACATTCGCTATGAATTTGGATCGATCATATTTCGACCAATGATTGGGAAGTTGATCGGTAATAAGAAAGTTGACAATATCAGCATACCAAGGCGAGGTGGAGATGAAAAAAGTTGTTCATCGAGAAATGACTCAGAAATGGGAACAGGATCACAGTCAGATGTGACAGTAATGCGAGAGAGATGGTCAGCAATAACATTTTCATAACCTTTCTTATCACAAATTTCAAGGTTGAACTCTTAGAGTAAGAGAATCCACCATATCAATCATGGTTTGGAATCCTTCTTATGAAGAAGGTGCTTAAGGGCAGCATGATCAGTATACACGATGATAGGGGAACCTATGAAATATGGGAGAAATTTATCAAGAGCAAATACAACCGCTAATAACTCCTTTTCGGAGGTCGTGTAATGAAGTTGAGCATCATGTAGGATTTTTTTAGCATAATAGAGGACATGTGGGCACTTGTCAACTCGCTAGCCAAGCACGGCACCAAGTGAAAAATTAGAGGCATCACACATGAGCTCAAATGGGAGAGACCAATTGGGAGGTTGCATGATAGGAGTGGAAGTGAGCTCAACTTTTAGGCGCTCAAAGGCGGCAACACATTCTTCATCAAAGACAAAAAGGGACATCTTTGGTTAAAAGGGTTGTTAAAGGTCAAGCGATTTTAGAAAAGTCCTTAATGAAGCGTCGGTAGAAGCCTGAATGTCCTAAGAAGGAACGAATGTCCTTAACAGACTTAGGAATAGGGAGTGGGGAAATCAAGTCGACTTTTGCTTTATCAACCTCAATACTGGAGCTGGAGACAATATAACCTAAAACAATTCCATTTTTTTACCATGAAATGGTATTTTTCCCAATTGAGGACCAACTTCTTTTCTTGACAAAGCTGAAGGACCATAGTGAGGTGAGATAGGCATTGTTCAAAAGATGAACCAAACACAGAAAAATTGTCCATAAAGACTTCAAGAAAACGCTCCACCATGTCACTGAAAATACTAGTCATACACCTTTGAAAAGTCGTCGGTGCATTGCAAAGGCCAAATGGCATACGAAAGTATGCAAATGTGCCAAATGGACAGGTAAAGGTAGTTTTTTCTTGGTCTTCAGAGGCAATGGGTATTTGGTTGTATCCTGAATATCCATCAAGGAAGTAGTAGTAAGTATGGCTTGCCAAGAGTTCAAGCATCTGGTCAATGTATGGGAAAGGGAAGTGGTCTTTGTGAGTGACAGCGTTGAGCTTTCTATAATCAATTCAAACACTCCAGTTGGTTTGTATACGGGTAGGCACAAGCTCATCCTCACTATTTTTTAAAACGGTGACTCCAGAATTTTTAGGCACCACATGAATGGGACTGACCCATTGGCTGTCTGAAATGGGGTATATAATACCAGCATCAAGCAATTTTAAAATTTCAGCTTGAACGACCTCTTTCATTATCGGATTGAGTCGGCATTATGGCTCACGAGAAGTCTTGGCATTCTCCTCTAAATGAATGCGATGGCTACAGACATTGGGGCTGACACCTTGAATATCGAAAATGGTCCACCCTAAAGCAGTGTTATATTGAGTGAGAGTGTGGACCAATCGCTCTTCTTGATTCGGTGTCAAGTCAGAAGAAATAATGACGGGGTGATGTTGGTTTGGGACTAAGAAAGCATATTTCAACTCAGCAGGTAATGGCTTAAGCTCCAAACTAGGTGGCGAGTTGGGAGGAGCATCGGACTCAGACACAGAAACAGAGTTCGAGGAAATATCGGGGCATGGGGTGACTAGGTCATCCATAGAAAGAAGATTATCGACAAGGAGAGGCTCAAATGGAGTAGTGATCGAGTGGAAAAATCGAGCGTCCGTGTAATATGCTAGTCGTTGTTATCGGCTTCCAATCTTAATACAAAAAAACCTAAACTTGTAACTACACTCTTAAGGAGTATAGTGGTGAGTCTGAGTATCGAATCCACATGGAATGTTTGATAGAATTTAATTGATTTATTACTTCTAAACTAAAAGTGAAAAAGATGATGATGGTTGAAAAGGGAAAAAATAAAAAAGTTAACTATGCATGCATGAGCAAACTAATTAAGATGAATGAGAAAGTAGGTTGGAATACAATCCCCTAACCCTAGTAATTTACCGTGTAGAATACTAGAATTGTAAATTATAAATTTGAATGAATCCAGTCTTTATTGATCCTAAGCATTACGTATATGAGGTTCAATCCCGCACCATACGAAATCAAAGGTAAATATAAAGATGTGCTAAATAATTATACGCACATCGTATTCTTAAACATCCCAAGTACCTAGGGCAAGAGAGATTAAAAGATCTACAATGGTTGTAAAATTGTCTCGCACGATTCTTTCAAATTTTTAATTTAAATTCTATTTTCTACATAAGTAATTTACATTGGGATGGGTTCATGCATACCAACCCTTAAAAACTTAGCTAGGCATGATTTTATTAAATGAAAACAAAATTCTAGATGTGCAGGAAGCCATAGGTCTATTATGCATTGAAAAGGAACTTGAATTGAGAAACAAAATTAAACTACAAGAGTAATTTAAACTTACAATATGAAAGAAATTGAAAGTAGAACTTAGCAATACTTGAATGGAAGAATGAGATCTGAACTTGAAACTTGAATCTTGAATAACTCTTGTTCAACTTACAAACTAGCGTTTTTAAATCCTAAGGAAAGAAAAATATGAAATCTATGCCAAAAGGAACTCCCACCTCTTCCTCTCCTTTATTACTCTAGGGATTGGCTTTTTATATACCCAAATATGACTTTTCCCATGCCTCTCCACGTTTTACAACTAATGAAAAGGAATTATACTAGAAATTTCAAGAGTTGAAACTCTTCAGCTTCCAGAATTAATTTCAACTTTGGCTTTCTGTCTCCAACTTCAAATGGGCATAACTTTTTCACTATAGCTCGGATTGGGGTGCCATTTTTTCCAATGTTCTTGTAATTTATATCTCTTCAACTTTTTAGTCTTCCCCACCTCCGGAATATGGCTATAAAATTATGAATATTCCCTTTGACTTGTCTTCCTTTGTTCTCTTCCTTTCTTTCGATTTCTTTCTTTCTTTTCTTGCACTAAATACATGTAAAATCAATAAGAAATACACGAAACTCGGGGTACTTGTTAGAAGAAGTCATTAAAAATGATATGGGATAAAAGAAAATTAATTACGTTGTTCGAGATATTAAAATTGCTAAATTAAGGGGCTAAATTTAAAAGAATTTATGCTTAGTCAAGTAGCCTAAGTGGCAATGTCCAACAGAGGTGTAGAATCTAACAAGGCATTTACCTCGGAGATGGAGGAATCAATATCAAAGTCGAACCCAAAGTGAGCCAAACATTAGTTAATAGGATCTTCTAGGTAGGTTTGATCCAACATCTCATGGACTAAGGAGTCAATCATGTATACCACATCAATAGAATCAGCATCGGCCTTTTGTTGCAGTAAGTGGAAAATATTGACTTCGACGGTCATATTGCCAAAAGAAAGATTCATGGACCCATCTCGACAATTGATGATGGCAATGGCAGTTTCCAAAAAGGGGCGACCCAACATGATAGGAATATTGGTGGGGTCGAGAGCAGGAGTGTCTAAGATGATGAAATCCACAAGGTAGTAAAAGTCAGACACTTTAACCAAAACATCTTCAGCTATTCCTTTAGGCACTTTCACAAAATGGTCTGCAAGTTGAAGAGTAACCTATGTAGGTTTCATGTTTTGTAAACTTAACTCAAGGTAGAGAGAGTAAGGTAGCAAATTAACACTAGCTCCGAGATCAAGCAAAGCCCGAGTAGTGAACTTATCTCCTAACATGCAAAAGACAGTAGGATGACCAGGATCTTTATACTTCATAATACTATTATCATGTATGAGGGACGTGACTTGCTCAGTGACAAAGGCATCACGAGGCACATTCGTCCGTCGCTTGACAATGCACAAGTCCTTCAAGAATTTTGCATAGGAGGGAACTTGTTGAATCGCGCTGAGGAATGGAATGTTTATGTGAACATTCTGAAAAACTTGCTTGATTTCATCAAATTGTTGGGCTTTCTTTGTTGGGGACAACCTATGAGGGAATGGTGGTTTAGGGACAAAGGCAGTGGTGGACTTAGTAGGTTTAGAGGGATTCTTGTCGGTGGATTTATGGGATGGTGGGACCTTAGGGAGTGGTTCTAATGGGAAATTCTGGGTGGGTGGGATTGGAACATCACGGGGAGAAATAACACCATTGTCAACCTGTTTTTCGGATCGTAGAGTACTCACTGCTTTCATGTCCGCTGGGTATGTGGATGGAGTGGAAGCAGATCCAACCTCATATGCCGACTCCTTTTCATTCCCTTTAGGGTTAGGAATGGGTTGACTCGGAAAATGACCTTTCTCTTACTCAGACTCAAACTGGTTAATACGTTGCTCAAGCCTCTGGATGGCTTGTGTCTATGCTTGCATGGTTTGTTGTTGAGTCGTGATAAATTGAGTGAGAAGATTCTCGATAGAGGAAGTGGATGATTGGAGTGGAGGGGCATAAGGTGGTTAGATAAGAGGACGATGTTGCCTTTGTGGGTTTTTATGAAACCTGGGTGGACCACCAACATGTTGTTGTGGGTGTGATGGAGTAAGGTGATTGTCGTACTTATAAGAAAAATAGGGATGGTTCCTATTATTGGGATTGTAAGTAAATGATGGTGGTACAGGTTTCCTAGTGGTATCAAAGGCACATGCTAGGTCTAGAGTGGGCTCAGGATCATCTTGAATAAGTGGGCACAAATGAGATAAATGATATTGACTTAAACAGGCATGACAAGAAGGACTAGACTCGTTGACATTCATCACTGGTTTAGAAAGAGAAACATTTTGTTGCATAGAACAACTAAGAGCATCAATTGTCTTAGTCGAAGTGTTTAAGCCATGAAGCAAGGTTTTAAAATCGGTATCATTTTTTGCCTCATAAGTGCTACCTGCTCGTGGTGGCTCGGATGTTGAAAATTCATTTGTGCCCTCCCAATCTTGGGAGTCATCGCCTAATTCAAGGAGAAAGTTATAGGCGGCAGTGGGAGTTAAGTGCATGAATTTTCCTTTATGCATGGACTCAATCATGGTGCGAGAGGAAGGAATGAGACCATTGTAAAAACTATGGACAAGGCGACTCGAGACCGTGATGTGAGCAACTATTAATATAGTCTTGAAAACGACCCCATGCTTCACAAAATTGCTCGGCTAGCTTTTGGTGAAAATCCTGAATGGCTTGGCGCATCTCATTGGTTTTACTTATGGGATAAAACTTTTACATGAACTTCTTCACAAGTTGTTCCCATGTATGGATAGAATCTGGTGATAAGTAATGGAGCCACATGGATGCTTTATCATGGAGAGAGAACGGAAACAAGCGAAGACGAACATTTTCTTCATCTAAGTTTTGATTTTTGAAAGTAGCGCAAACCGTGAGAAATTTTCGCAAGTGAGTGTAGGGAGACTCACGTTCAAGGCCATGGAAATTCGGCAACATGGAAATGGTCGCCGGGAGAATTTCGAATTGAACCGCCATGGTGGGTGGAAGAACTATGCAAGATGGTGGGGTAGCCGTTATCGGGGTAAAATAGTCCCTTAAGGCACGCTCTTCAGCCATGGTGGGTGGATGAATGATTGGAGTAGAGATGTCAACTCAGGGACAACTCAAAGTGATAGGTGGAATGGAAGAAGCAAGGGGAACACTTGGTTCTCCTAATGTGGAAGAGACGGGAGAAAGACTACGGGAACGAATTAATTGATGATTAACTCGTTTCCACGTGGGCATGCAAAGAGGGAATTTTTTGGTTTTTTTTATTTTTGGAAAAGAAAATATTTTTGAAGTTTTGCTTAAAAAACGAGAAGAAAATATTTTCTTGAAAAAATAAAGTAAAATATTTTTTTTGGTTTTTGGAAGAAAATATTTTTGGATTTTTTATTTTGTTTTGAAAAAAAATGAGAAAAAGAATTTTTTTTTGGATTGTAGTAAAAAATAAATAAAGAAAATAATTTTGAATTTTTTATAAAAATAATTGAAGAAAATATTTTTGATTTTTTTTTTTGGAAGAAAAGAGTGGGGGGGTGGGTTTGGACTCTAAGAATTTGGACGAATTCACTAAAACGGACTACCGAAAAAGGAATAGGATATACACAAGGAAAGGAAAAATCCTTACTAGCACATAACCAATTTTTATCTTGAAAATTAATGAAAGGGTAGTCAAATTTTAATGAAATCCGCGGGCGATAAAAATCACGGAATTTATATGAGTGATCGCCTTTTGCAAAATGTGTGTTCCTACTTTAATCACAAGATGACAAGAGGCTTGCCCCAAAGATTCGCCACAAAGATACTACGACAAACGATCGGCCGGTACAGTGCTGGGGATAGTGCAAACCCGTTTTACTGGGCGACCGCACTTAAAACCCAGTTTTCCTGGACACTTTCGTGTCGCAAAGCGAACCGTTCGAGGGTTTGCCCGATGGAGAGTACTGTACGAGTTATCCTACAAGTCAAAATGATCAAAAAGGGTCATACGAACACCGTATCCTATGGGGCTATCTAGTTGATTGATTTTAAATTAGTGCTGGCAATGGTAGCACATAAAAGGATAAGTGATTGAGTCGGTGAATAAATCACTTCTCGTAAGTGATCGGGCGTAGGTCGTAGTCAATTTAATTCATCATTCCATTCAAAAGTAAATGCAAGAATTAAATCACACAAGATCACATAGGAGCACACAAGGTATTAACTCGCTAACAGGAGGGCGCGAGGGTTTAAAAGATGTACCTCCCATGGTTTTTACGCCATGGGGTGCTTAAATTGTATTTTGTTATGCTCATACATTAATTTTTGGGATTTAAAGTTAATTATATCAATTTGCTCTAGCGAGTGATTTATACAATTTCTCTAAATCATTTCTTACTTGAGTAGTAGGAATGGAAAATGAATTAACTAAATCTGTGTTAGTTTATTTTGTCAAATGATGAGAATCAATTGATGAAAGAAATTAATATTTGGGAACTTAGTAAACTTGAATAATCTAATACACTTAATTCATGAATTGGAGGTGAATTTTCATTCCTTGAATTTTTCTCACTCAAACTTATCTCAAATTAGTTATATCTCATTTTAATTACTTAGTCTTGTTTTAGCACACTCTTTTTAGTATTGTTTTATATCTCTCACTTAGTGTAGCTACTTAATTCTCTCCATCATAAATATTGTTTTAATAATTGAAAAGCATAAAAATATAGAAAAAACAAAAAGTCTAAAAAGAAAATAATCAAGTGAATTATATTCATTATCTTCTCATTTTAGCATGTTCACACCTTAGATTAGGATTGACATCCTTACTAACCTCTATTCTAGTTTGTTATATTTTTGTGTAGGTGATAAAGGAATTGATTGAAGAGCTTTCACAACAACGACAGCACAAAAAGCTTTTCACCAGATTCATGGAGATTTTGAAAAAGGAGTCGCTTATTTTTTAAGAGTCTACGAGTTTTCTTAAGTCTAAGATTTTGGAGTTTTTTCTTGAGTCTAGGATTTTGGAGTTAGAGGAGAGTTTGAGAGACTCAAGTCACGTCAAGTTTGATTTGAAATCTAGGTCAGACAAGTTAGATAAGATTTTAGGCCCCGTCCAAATCAAACATGATAATTTTGGAATTAGCTTCGATGATCCTAATGTTTTCGCTGCTAAATCCAAGAGCAATATTTTGATAGGATCAACCACTGCAAAGGACATTAGAAAAGGTTAATCCAAGGTTGACATTCCTCGTGTCTACACGTGCACACACTACGATAGGGAGGGTTACCTTAGGAAGTTTTATTTTAATCTTTAAAAAGGTCCCAGGACATCTAAGTCTAGTGTCGCCAAATTCCCCAAACCCATGATCATTATTTTATAACTGTTTGGGTTGGGAAATCAAATTTGAAGGCACTTAATGTTAGGCTTGTTGATTATCACATGCTTGGACATGATTCTTCACATGTTATATCTCATGGGTGATTGTGTTTATATGTTTTAATATACTAGCTTTTTTACTTCATGTTATATCTTATTGTTAGTTTTATGATGTTCGAGTCTTTTGTATTTTGATTTTGTTATTTTTGGGTCTTAGTCAGAAAAATACAAAAAAATTATTTGTCTTTTAAGTTATTTTTGAAATTGGTATCATTTTGAAAAATGTTTAAAAACTTAAAAATATATTTTTTCCATGTGTAGTTTTGTTTTACACTTTTTCCTGTGGCATGCTTGTGTGTTTGAATCTTATTCTCTCCTTATTTTCATTTGGATATAACATTTGATTATGATTTTAAATGCTCTAATTGTTCTTAATCACGCTTTCATGGTGTTGTTCGACTTTGATTTGCTTAATGGATTCACTTTTGCATATTCCTCTACACACATTTTTCACATGATCTTTTGGATTTTAACTTGTAATACCCCATACTTTTATGATTATTTAATTTTCGTCTGCTTATAATTATTAATTTAATTAGGGGAAATTAAATTGAGTTTCGATAAATATTAATTAGCGAGATAAAGGATTAATATTTATTCTTACTATTATTTACTTGCGTGTGATAAGTAAATAGATATGTGATTAAATATATGTCGCTATTGAGTGAAAGCAACTGCTTATTATTATATGTCGGTAGGGTGTTACATGGAGGTTTATCACATCACATTTTAAAGAATTAAATATATATGGAGTTCGCGATTTGAGGATTATTTTGTGGAGTATTTTTAGGAGAATTTTCTAGGGGCTTTAAAAGTACTTGGTAGCCCCTTTAAAGCTTACTTTGGAGGTGGGGTTTGCCTTCTGTGTCAATCTTGCTCCAAGTTTTGGACTATTAATAGATTTTGTAATCCTTATTTTTTTTAAATATGAATAATCATGCGAGTCTATATATGGATGTATATATAATTCACACATGCTATTAAGATTATTATTTCATGAGAAAAACATGTATAAGTAGGTGAAATACCTAATATTTAAGGTATAAGAATTTTCAGAATATAAGAAATGGTTTTGTGAAAGAAAGTGTGTTACAAATGTTAGTATTTTAATACATGAGGGTTGTTAAACACTCTTTGCAATTTTTGGGCAAACTACATTGATTAAAGAAGTGTTTTCATGAAAATATTATTGGGATAATTTTAGAGTGAATTACAAGTTTAAAATGGTTAAACTCAAGTATGTCCTCGTGTAACATTTAGTAAATGTTGGGTAAAGATGCTAAGTCTTAAAGGATAAATAACGTATATGGTAATATGTCTGAAGCCATATTAATGGAGATTTTTGTATGAGTTGTCGACGTCAACAAATGGCCTTTTTAATAACATAAATTATTAAATTGTCCCTAAACTCATAGAGATTAGGATTTTATCCCAAATGTACCAGTTTCACATAAAGAGACTCTTAGTTACACATGTTTTATAAAGTAAACACTAGAATTAGTATATGATTCTGAAACTTGAAGGTTAAGATATTTACCATATTTTTGGTAAAGATTATAAAGAGGATTAAATTTAGAAAGTAAGAACTGGACTTTAAGCCTCATGTTAATGAAAGGAATATAATGAATTTTATGGTAAAAATGTGTCCAAAGTGAGTGACAAATGTGATAAAAAAACATGATAAGGTGGAATTTACCTTGGTTTAATTGGCCTTTGGGGTGGGCATAAGCTTCGAAGTGGAAAAAGAACTAAAAGGTGCATTTGCGCGAGCAATAAAAATACCAATTGGGCATAAAGTGTCTTGTTTGGTTTGGTCATTGGTTAGGGATCTTCGTAATTACGACGTAAGATGAGTGTAATATGACGTAAACCGGGTATTTTACTAAAAATAGTTGTTGGGTCGTAAAGAAATGAACTTAAATAAAAGTGAAAGAGTCTTCACAAAGGAGAAATCGGAATAAATCTAAGAAGGGCCTGGAGCTCTGGTGTACGGCTTTAGATTAGACCTAAAACCACTAGACAAGGAAGCAATAATTATGCCATTTACGGAAAACGATGAGCCCACAAACATAAATGGGATACGATCAACTCCAAAATAAATGTTAACTACAAAAAAGGAAATGAATTCGAAAAATTTATGGAAATATGTGAATTTATTAATGAAGTGACTAAAGTTGTATTTTTGGTTTTTAGAAACTTGATTCACAAATCATGGTAAATATATAATAAAGTAAAGTATTGAAGTCTAAACACAAAATGAAATAAATGATCAAGTACCCGAGAATCAAAGGAATAATAAGATGAGATAAACCCATGTTTGACATGAGAATGTGTGAATAACTCGATGTACTCCAAAATGAATTAAAAGGGGATAAATTTTGGACACCTTATGGGTAAACAACTCATTTTTAAACACCGTTTATGCATGTGTCCGCATGTGTGTGAATATTGCTTTAAGTTAATCGCACGAGTTAATGGATCAAATGAAATTTTAGTATAAAATGCCTAATGGAGAAGATAAGGGTCATATGTATTTAACCATGTTTCAAATAATGTTTTAGATATAAAACATGGTTAATGTATATTTCATAGTAATTGCATGTAAATTTATATTTGATAAGATATTGCATTTGTTTCTTTTTGCTATTTGTTTCCATATTGCATTTTATTGGGAACCCCACTGGCATTGACTCACCCCGTTCCCTTTGTTAAGGTATGTTAATCTAAACTTCCTTCTACGAGAGTGTTTCATAGGTAAGTAATTACTTATTCCTATTCTAGTAGCTCTAATTACTTAAACCCTAGGGTGTTGAACAATGGGTTCCATACTTGTCATCACTAATCTCACATGCCTTGAAAATAGAATTGCATGCTCACTTCGTAATTTAAATTAATTAAAATGGACTAGGAAAATTATTTAGGTTGATTCACATCACTTAAAACTTAATGCCACTGGACTGTATCGGGTTGATCCACGAGTAACTCCAAATTACAAGTTTGGGTGTTACAACTTAGTATCAGAGCTTTAGGTTCAAATTACTTTCAAGAGTGACGTGTAATTGTTAGATTGATATTTTCTCATTCTATTGTCAACTTCGGCTTGAGACACGACCTTATAAGGCGAGTGGGAACTCCGATTTTTATATGCATGAGATTGCGATATTGGAGCAAGGATTAAGGCATCATTGCAAGGTTTATTTCGTAACACCAACGAAATAGTTTTTGTCATTGCGGCATCTCCCACGAGTATCCTCGTACAAAAGGACAGGTGATTTTGTAAGTGTTAGCTTAAAAACATGTATCGGTGTTGGTGACAGTTTGGGATTATTTGAAATCGTAAAACATCTCATGGTGATTACTAGTAATAAGTTGGTAAAAAAGGTTGTGACCTTACACATTTGTAATAAAAGTAAGTTCATATAGAAAGTGCAAGTAGTATTGTCCCAACAAGAAGGGATCACAAGGCATTCTAGTAAGGCACCCACTTTTAGAATAACGGGATTGTGAAAGCTAGAGATGGATCAGCCTTAGAAATATCTCATTGTAAATCCTTATTGTGCCAAGATCCCTATGCACATATAACATTGGAATAATACAAGTAAAAGCTACATAGTGGTTGCTTTTACCAATCCAATAGTATCATTGATAAGTACTAGAAAGGAGCATAAGATTGTGATGATGTAGCCTGGAGTCAAAACAAGTGTGGAAAAGCATTCGACAATGAGTGGGATTATGTCTAGGAGTAAGCACAAGGGTAGACGAGTTAGATACAAGTGGTGTCAACATTTATAAATATAGATGTGATTATGATCGTCCTCTTAGGTGAGAACCAATCATTAAAAATATTCTCGGTATTCTTCTTCTTAAATAAAGGCACGTATTTTAAGGTAAGGAATCCTTAAGGTTCAATCAAGTACTAGTTTTATTCATGGAGGCAAGGGCGGATGCAGGGGTGGGCCCACCAGGGCTGTAGCCCACCCCTCCCAAATTGGAAAAAGTTCTAAATACACAAATTATCTCAACTCATGGGAAGTTAATTCATACTTTAAGTTAAAATATTATTAAAAAATAATCCCAAATTTTGTAAATGTTAAAAATTGCTAAAAAATAAAAATAATATATATAAATAGATACAAAAACTTAAGAAATTTCTCCTCTTGGGAACTCGCCCCGAACCCTCGACATTAATCGGGACTTTTGCCCCATTGACAAAAAAATTCGGATCCATTATTAATTTTAGCCCACCCCTTCGATGAATCCTGGCTCCGCCCTTGATTACATAAACGGATTTGTATATTTTATGGGCGACGCGTACGGTATAAATGTGTCGGGCTCGATTAATGTGATGTTAACATATTTGTATTTGAGTGATAAGTACACCAGTGATCCGAAAAGGGTCAAAATAGAGTAGAATACGTACCCAAGTGTTATGTTTGGGTTCTCGAGGCTTTTTAGACATAGAAAGACCTGTATAACGGTAGGGGGTCAATTTACACCTATGGTTTAATAGAAAAATGAGATAAAAATGTATTTTGGAGGTATTTAAAGGTAGAGAATTGGATGGCAGCCCATCTTTGACATTAATTAAGATCGAGAGAGAGTTTAGGAACAGAGAAAAAGATGTAAAAAATGAGAGAAATGCTTTGAAAAGATAAAAGAGGGAACCATCTCCAGATTTAACCCATCAAAACGTAGAGACTTCGGATCTAGATCCATAGAGGCAAGTAGTCACTTGCTTTAAATTACTTGATTATGTAGTTAATCACTTTCACATTTAATGGTATTTAAAGGTTTAAAAATTAGAACCTTGATTATTTAATTAAAAGATGTACACGATAAATAATCTCCTATTTGAATTGATAATTAGTTGATGATGATCATGTAGAAAATTCAAAATTGAATCTGGTTTTATAATGTTCAGCATGTGGAACATTGATAGGAATGTTGAATCAATGAAAATCAAATTTGGATAAATTATGAGTTTGATAAAATTAATGTTTGATTTAGAATCCTTAGGTTTTGACTAGGGGTTCGGGGTTAATTCTATGTTATAATACTTCTGGGATAATAGTACAATGACATATGAGGTTGATTTTATGTTTGGGGTGGTTTGGGACCTCCATTGGAGGGTTGGGAGGATAAAAACACGAGGAAGAAGATGACAAACAACGTAATAAACTAAACATGTTCGCTCTCTCAACTGAACCGGTTCGATCTTCCAGCAAACCAGTTTAATTTTTCGGCTTGTCCAGTTTTTGTAAGTATGTTATTTTGACCCGTTAAAACTCGGGGGATGATTGTAGGGGCTTCCGGGGTATTATGGGATTACTGAGAATGTTTTTCGGGGTTTGGTATGGGTGATAGGCCAATGAACATATGGGTTCGGGTGAGGAGAAACGAGAATTCAAGTGAGTGAACATTTAAATATTTAATCGAGAAATTGGTTCGAACTTCGGGATTGGGAGACTAGTACGCTGTGGGATATGCATACGAGCTCGGTGCTTTATATATATACATATTAGAGTGACATGTATATGTATATATGTGTGTATGCTATTTATTTACTTTAAGCATACATACTCGGTAGTGCTATCATAGGTGGTTGTACGTAGTGGATAGTCCACCCTAGTGTTGACTAGCAGGTGTCGAATTGATTCTCCTGGTCATAATACTCTTGCATAACCACTATCCATATGAGAACGCATGTGATTACGGTTCAAGTGCAAGCCGACCGCTCAAGTAATAATCCGATAAATCGACTGTCAAACTTAGGGAATAGGATGTAGGACGTAACAACGAATAGGAAGAACAATTAACCCTACGATTGACTCAGGGAAAGAAGAAAAAGATAATGATTTGTGACTTTCCTATTAACTAATGCGACTTAATTAAATTAGTAAATAAACTACGTATACAAGAATAACTAAACGAGATTTAAATTAAGATGGGAAGATGGAGTTAGGGTACACTCCCCTAAACCATCGGTGATTACATAGAACATAAAAACTTCAAAAAGATAATTTTTAATTTAAATAAACGTCAAATACTTTTTAACCATTCGATATTTGCGAATTTTACTCCTCACAATATCAAATAAAAAATTGTATTCGAGGAGGATGATAATTTAGCAAAACTCCAGTTACACCCTTAAACATTCTGGTTACCTAGGGCAAACAGAATTAAGAGACCTACAACATTTATTTTGATAAAGTTCAAACCTTTGAATTGTTAATTACAATTTATTCTCTTTTAAATCCATTTGTAACATCTAGGTTGGGTTCATGTACCAGTCGAACATAGCTATGTGGGAAATAACCAGAATTCTAGCGTTGAATGCATTAGAAATCATGATAAAGCTATTACTAAGCATACATGGAAGTCTTAGAACCTCAGAAAATTAAATAAAAACATGCAAAGAAGGAGAATATGCAAGAATAAGATAGAGACAACAAACTTGATATTAAAATCTTAAAAATTGATCCACGATAATGCATGTTGAGTGCATAAATGAAAACTAGTGTTCTTGACTTCTCTTCTCTCTAATTCTAAGGTAAAAACTAGTTTCTAGAATACTAAATGAATAATAACACCACGTTTTCCTAAGATTTTTAATATTGTACAACTCTATTTTTCTAAGTTGGAGAAAAATTATTTCGCTCGGATGTCGGCGAACCGGTTCGGTATGGCCTTTATAAATGGGCAAACCGTTCGAAATTCCAGTATGGAGGCCAAATTTGCAATAAAAAACAATCCGATTCGCTTAAGATCCAAACCGGTTCAGACCTTAAAATATCTATCTTTTCTTCCTTGAATTCTTCTAATTTTCATATCATCATATCTTGTCAATCGGAGCTTGAATTTGGATGTCGTTTCTTCCTATATGCTCGTGAGATTGAGGTCTTCGACTTCTCTTAGGTTTTGCATCTGAATTCCCATTGTATAATTACGTTACTACCCTTGACTTTCCTTATTTTCCTTTCAATCTTTATTTATGTTTCTCTCTTGTCTTCACGTGTATGAAATACCTGTAAAATATAAGAGAATTACACGAAAGTCGGTGTAGTTATTCAAAGATGTCAGTAGAAATAATATGAGATAAATTCACTTTAATTGCACTGCACGAGGTGATAAAAGCCTTTAAATTACACAGAATAAATACAAAGAATTTATGCCTAATCAAACCCCCCTAACTTAGAGCTTTGATCATCCCGAGTAATGTACAAGAATCAAAGCAAGATCAAAACACTTGAAAAACATTTTATTGGCATAAAATGTCTCTTTCGCGGACAAGCGATTGTATTTAATGTATGCAACAAGCATTTAAACTCCTAGGTTACCTAAGTAAGATGGGTGGTGTCTCGTGAGGGTTAACAGTGAATATACCCACAAAATTCATTTTTTCGGCTCAAAGAAAAATCAAAATACTTAAAATTGTACAATTTAAATTCCTCAAAAATAGTGACCGTAAATTTATATTAAATAGTCCAAATTCGTAGTATGTGTGTGTGTGTGTACGAAGTCGAGAATTAAATCGCTAATTTCAACTGATTGATCATTACGTTACTTTTTAAAAATTTGTTTTGATTCAATTTCTCACGGATTCTCTCATAAACGAATCACTCGAAATGTGGCTAGTTCTCTCGATGTTCGTGATTCATAAGAGTAAATATAATGAACACAAGTTCACGCACTTAAATTTGAAAGAAGGAATTTTTATGGTGAAAAAATGTCATCATCAAAATGTGGTTATTAGAAAATGGGAAACATCATCTTTTAGTCCGCACCAATTAATCTCTTTTATTATCTCTTCGTATCTTAGGCTCTCCACGCGATAATTAATTTCGTTATTCGGACTCAGTTAGGGATTTTTCGGGTTATAAGGTGTATTGGGTATTATAGTAATGGTTGGGAAATTCGGAGTTGAAATTTTTTTCTTGTGATATCCCTTGGCGCTTTTTCGGGTATTTGCTCATTTTCTTTCCTTTTATTTTCTACATTTTGTTTTCTTTTTTTCTCATTATTTTTGTTGAGCACTTTTCTTTTATTTTTCTCTTGCCCCTTTTTATTCCACTATTTGGACTTGATTGATGAATTTTTATTTTCACAACTCTGGACTAAATGGGTTTTTCGAGTTATCAAATGAAATTGAAAATTTTATTCATCTCAGAATGGCTAGCAAAAGGATAATTTTTCATTACTTTTTATGGCTAATAATTTTGGGTAACAAACGATGACCTAACTTCATTTATCCGAATTACGAATTATGTTGTCATATGCGTCTCAAGATTATATTTAATTTAGAGATATTTTTAGTGCGCTTTTTAAGACAACATCTCACATGTTTTTCGTAAACGGTCAAAACAAAGGAATTTTGATCCTCAACGACTTATTAAAACACTGAAACAAACTTTGAGTTAACAATAACTCGGATTGATTTAATTACTCACAAAAATGAAAGGCTCGAAATCTCACCGAGTTGATTAATCTCCACACTTATTCGTAAAGTCCTCAATTTTCATTCAATTTTCATCTCTGGTCAATTCTGGCTTTGTGCATTTAATTTTGACAATTTGAGACTTTAAACAAAATTTCAGTGACGTTTTTAAAAAAATTAAATTCTAATTTTTGTTTATTTTGAAGAAAAATATTTTTGATTTTTTTTTAACTTTTTTTTATTTTTGGGGGCCATTTTGAATTTTGTGAAGTTTTAAAAACGCACATGTACCCATAAACATTCCGATTATCATGGGCAAATGGAATTAAAAGACCTACAACCTTTATTTTGATAAGTTAAAACTTTTGAATTTTTAATTATATTTTATTCGCTTTTAAATCCATTCGTAACACCTAGGTTGGGTTCATGTACCCCAACCCGCTAAAAACTTAGCTGGATATAGCTATATGTAGGAAATAACCAAAATTCTAACGTTTCATGCATTGGAAATCATAATAAAACTATTACTAAACATGCATGGAAGTCTTAGAATCCCAGAAAATTAAACAAAAACATGCAAAGAAGGAGAATATGCAAGAACAAGATGGAGAGAACAAACTTGAGATTAAAATCTTGAAAATTAATCCACAATAATGTATCCTGAGTGCATGAATGAAAATAGGGTTCTTGCCTTCTCTTCTCTCTAATTCTAAGTTAAAAACTAGCTATAAGACATCTAGAATACTAAATGAATAATAACACCACGTTTTCCTAAGTGTTTTAATCTTGTACAACCGGTTCAGTATGACCTTTCTAAATGGGAGAATCGGTTAGAAATTTGAGTATGGAGGCCAAATTTTCAATCAACGGAAAATCGGTTCGCTTAAGATTCAAACCGGTTCGAACGGTAAAATTTTATCTTTTCTTCCTTAAAATTCTTCTCATTTTCATATCATCATATCTTCTCAACCGGGGCTCGAATTTGGATGTCGTTTCTTCCTGTGTGCTCATGAGATCGAGGTCTTTAACTTCTCTTTAGGTTCTGTATCTGAATTCTAGTTGTACAATTACATTAATAGCCTTTACTTTCCTTCTTTTCCTTTCGATCTTTATTTTGGTTTCTCTCTTGTCTTCACGTTTATGAAATACCTGTAAAATATAAGAGAAATACACGAAACTCGGTGTACTTGTTACAAGATGCCAGTAGTAATAATATGAGATAAATTCACTTTAATTGCATCGCACGGGGTGATAAAAGTCTCTAAATTACGTGGAATAAATACGAAGAATTTATGCCTAATTAGCGATGTGGCATGGTTGTGATCCTTGGACGTATGTTTAATAACCACCTCTGTTGTATGAGTTTACGTGGGGTTCAGTGGTGAGATTTTGAACCAGTGGCTCAGTATGATGCGTGGCGCCTGGAGCCCGATAGCACACAAGGGATGTATCTACACGGTCCATGCACTGGGGATACGATTATACATATACACCGAGTGATATATGTGTGTGTATGTGTGTGTGTGTGTGTGTGTGGGGAGAGAGAGAGAGAGAGAGAGAGAGAGAGAGAGAGAGAGAGAGTATGTCTATTTATATCTCGAGTGCGACTATGTTATGTGAATAATTATCTATAACAAGTGTGTCGCTACAGTATTGTTTCTGAATATATACCAAGTGAAGGTAGTTATATGTAGCTAATAGTGAGTATTAGCAAGATTAGACTTGGATAGTGGTTATATGTCCTAGTGAGACTGGGTAGTTTGATGAGGATAATAAATTGAATGCGTTAGGTGCACACTGTAGATGAGAGGTGAGGTTTTATCTTATGTGAGTGCAACTAGTTAATTAACTATGAAAGTAATACACTACAAGTTTTATCGATTTAAAACATTTAATTACTTGCAAAATAGTTTCAAACTTTTTGGGCTTTGACCCAGGGAAAAATTTGTTTTCTTATTTTCTTTTTAAAATCCTAGATGTGCAGCAGTAGTAGCCGGGACTGCAGGGATAAATTTTTCTTGCCGATGAAGTAATTATGGACGGTACATGATTTGATGTAGCCTCCTCAGTTTATTATATATAGATGGGATCCTTTTATTCCAGTATCTCATTTTGGCCATGTTGCCTGTAGTTTGGTTAGGAGCTTACTTTATGTCAGGATATTATTTAAGTGTTATGTTTTTATTAATTTAACTGAGTTGGGTTATTACTATTTGGTGACCAATGGTTTATTCGATTCACATTTTTTATTTATTTATGCATGATGATTTATCGGTTCATTTTAGTGTACGATTTTCTTCGTATTATTTTATATTACTTGTTGCGGCAGTGATGCTAAGAATGAGACCATGCTGGGATTCCTATTTTATTTTAATAGAGGATTTGCCACCCAGTATTAGAATAGGCGGGTTGTCACATAACTTCATATATTATGTGTGCTATGTGAGGTTTTCTCCAATCAATCTAGTCATATTCATATCTTTTGACTATGCGAGAGTTTTGCATGTAAGAATCACTGCCCGTGATTTCATTGTTTTATAAAAGATATGAGTGCACACAGGAAAGGACTAAGAAATGAGTAATTATCCTTTATGTAAAAGGCCACCGTTGTCAAGAGGTTAAAGAAAATAAAGTCATAAGAAAAGAAAATTTTGCCAAGGTCAATTGTTTTTGGATTGATTCTTCAAAATTGGTATCTTCAAAACGAGAGAGAGAAAAATTGAATATCTAAATTTTGAGGGTGTTGTAAGTTGAAGATCAATGAGTTTGCACAATGAGTTCTAGTTATGATTAATTATTTAACGCTATTAATACAAGAATCGTTGTGATATTCAAAGCTAGTGTGCATCGCTCTTATTTGTCCATTAATGAGTTCACTTTATCTTTCATTATGAGGCTTAATCTTTTGTTTGATAAATTTAACGTAGTCAAATAGAACCACCTGAACTTTCTTTGAGTGACTGGGTCATGTTTATTTTGTTTCTAGTTTACGCCCTTCCACTCCATTACCACATTTTGTTTAGACATATTTATGTCGTATGAGTGTGGAAAGCTTATTGTATTTTATGTCTTTTGTGGTGTTTATACATATATATATGACTGTGTGTCATTAATATCTTTTCATAAATATATATGGTACGTTTGTTTGTTTCTTAAGAGTCTTTGCGTGTGCATTTATTCCATTTTTTCCAGAGTCTTCATTATTATATTGAATTGGTATCTCTGTTATATGATCATATTGATATTTTTTATTTTTTTGCTTTCATTGGCATTTTATGCTTTATTGTCAATATCAAAATTGGTATCATTTATTCATTGTTTGGATTATATGTACTTGTGTTGTCGAGTTGTATTTATCATTGTATTTTACTTTAAAGCATCACATGATATTACTTGTTTTCCTTTATTCTTGCATGAGTTACATTATGGATGAGAATTGGTATCTATTGTGCACTTTGTTCTTCGTCTATTCCTGAATTAAAAAGGACCTTTTATTGTTAAGTCCTCAGACTAACAATTTTGGACTATAAACCCGGGCCCAAAAATTTTAAACGATTATGTCCACCATATAAATACCCCAAAATCTATAAACAAACACACCTTACAAGCACGAACGATCAAAACCTCAGACTGTCTCTTTTCCAATCAAAACCTAATCGTCGAAGTTATAACAAATGATTCTCATTCTCAATCAGATTATTCCATACAACACTAACAGGTATTGATCCATGCTTATATGTTGTTAGTTTTTCTAGGTTTTCTGTTTTGTAAACCCTAAATCGATGAAGTTTTTTACTCATTTTCACTTGATTTCTCTTCAAATGAAAAACACAGCGTACAAAAATGATTCCATAATGTATTTGACGTAATTTTTTGTGTATTGAATGTAATATTGTGTTCTTAAATTAATAGTATACATTATGTATATGTTGTGTTCTTAGCATTATATTTATGATATCACATGTTTGTCATTGAATTTTGAGTGTGTTGTTGTGTATTTCATGTACCATTTTTGTGTCATTAGGTTTTATATAAATTTTCACCAAATTTATTATGTATTTTTTGTTCTTATATATATATATATATATATATATATATATATATATATATATTTGTAGACATTATGTATAGAGTGATGAAATCACATTATCTTGTTTGTTGTTGATACAAAAAAATACAGTGAATCTAGCTTTTACATTTATTGCCCTCATCTTAATTAAAAAACACATATTTTGCACGTGAGTGCATCTACATGCTCGCTAAATTTAATAGCTCCTATATTATTATGGTTCGCACCAGCGACATTTCTTGAGGAATGTGAATATACACGTGCTCTCTATATTTAATACGTTTTATATTATTGTGGTCCACGTGGGCGACATTTATTGAGGAATGTGAATATATACGTGTCTCTATAATTGATAGCTCCTATATGATTGTGCTCCACACCAATGTTATTTTTTAGGACTATGAATGTATACGTCCTCTCTATATTTTCATAGCTCTTATATTATCATGGTCTGTGCCAATGACATATTTTTAGGACTGTGATTTAATATATATGCACTTTCTATATTTTTATAGATCCTATATTAATTGTGTTCATATTGGATTGAATAAAATCATTTTCAATGTGCGTATACTTTAGTAAACATGCGTGTACTTTACGAAAGAACATTCATAATACATAAAGTATAGGCACATTGAAAATGATTTTGTTCAATCCAGTGTGCATGTACTTTATGTATTTTGTATGTACTTTCACAAAGTACACGCATAGTACATAAAGTACATGCACATTGAAAATATTTAATCTTTTTTTATTTCTTAGTTGTGTTATTTTTACTTTTTGAGGATGGTAAATATATACGTGCTCTCAATATTTTCATAGCTCCTATATTAATCATGGTCCACCCCCAACAACATTTTTTGAGGAATTGGAATATATACATCATCTCCATATGTTCTTAGTTCCTATATTATTGTATGGTGTTTTTCGATTGTCTTATAATTTAGCAATCATACCATCAAGCATGTTTAACTACAAAACTATTGGGTGCACCTTTGAAGATCTTATCCTTTCACATTAACAGTCATTACAACTTATGACGACACAATTTATTTTCTTCTTCGCATCAATGATAAAGGCAAAAAGTTACTTGGCTTTTACTACTACTATGACAATATTAAGTGCACTTTTTGATGTACAAAACCTACAATTAACTAAATTAAAAGCCAATGATTAAGCAAAACGAATTGAGCAGTATTGCTTAAGAGGTTTTGAATGTGCTGACACGTTTATAATGGAGTTATTATATTACTTGTTTTGTGCATATGTTAGGAAGAGTCCTTCGTGATTTATATCTTGTAAAACAATAGGTCTTAGTTTTTATAATGAATTAAACGATAGGGAGTTTGTTTATTGAAATTTTGTACTTGTATTTTGTGGAAATTTGTATGAAGTGTTAATAGAATATTGTATGTACTCGATGAAAATTGCATGTACTTTTGTTAAATATTTCCGTAATCTATAAAAATATACTTGTTCTTCAATACAAAATCCATGTGCTTTATTTTTTTATGTATGTATTTTATTGCAATCTGCTTGTACTTTATGTTTTGAAGCTTGTATTTTCTTGCAACGTGTGTGCACTTTATTATTTAATGCGTGTACTTTATTTCCTTATGCGTGTAATTTAATCTTTATGCGTTTACTTTATATTAATGACATTGAAGATAAGGGCACATAAGGGAAATAAATCCCAACAAGATAGTGCTGATGATACTGTTCCAAAAACAACAACAAAAAGATATAATAAGAAATTAAAGAAATCAGCCAAGGAAATTAAATAATTCGACCAATATAGGTCGAATATCCTGAGCTTTTATTATGATTTGCTTGATATTCACAGCAAAATAAATGATTAGCATATTAAGCTGCTTAAGAAGACGCATTTCTGGTAGTTATTCAATGCCTACTACAATAGTGAAGTAATAGAAGTGGATCATAAAAAGTCTGATAAAAAAATTCTCTCAATTATCATGCTCTACCAAAAGGAGAGAAAGTGTTTTAATATGATTTGCAATGCCTAAATAAGCCCCAACGATATAAGTGAAATATTTGGGACCCCAATGATGGAGGAACAAAAGCTATTATATATGAATAAGAGATTGGATCAATTTGCCGCCAAATATGAATTTCTCAGCCGCTACTTCAAGCCTGATAAAAAGATTAGAAAATTAGATATAACAAACGGATTGAATAAGTCGGTTGAGCTTGATGCCGATGAGGGCATAAATGACTTTGTTAAGCTTGTTTCCCTCCACTTCATAACCATGCTTTTGTTCTCTAATTCCAACTTCATAATAGGAGAATTTTTTACTCTATACATCAACGACATAGATGATATGATTAATTATGACTAGGCTTCTGTTGTCCATGGAATTCTGATCAACTCTCTCGATATATTGACAGAATCTAAGCCCAGCACAACTAGTGGATGCGTTATATCATTATTGGTGAGGAAACACACATATACAATTTCAATGTTAAAGTACACTCATAATACATAAAGTACACCCACATTGGATTGAACAAAATCATTTTCAATGTGCATGTACTTTATGAAAGTATACACATAACACATAAAGTAAACGCACATTGAATTGAACAAAATCATGTTCAATGTGCATGTACTTTATGTATTATGCGTGTACTTCATAAAAGTACATGCATAATACATAAAGTACACGCACTTTGAATTGAACAAAATCATTTTCAATGTGTGTATACTTTATAAAACATGTGTCTACTTTATAAAAGTATTCATAATACATAAAGTACACACACATTGGATCGAACAAAATCATTTTCAGTGTGCGTGTACTTTAAACATGCATGTACTTTGATGTAAAAAATTAGATTATATCTAATTTATTTAATCACAGATAAATAAAATGAGACGAAGAAGTTTTAAAGTGGTTCAGCCTTATAAGAATGGCCTACGTCCACTGTTTCTGTTATTGTTGACTGTTTGGGAATTCTCGATTACAAGTTCAATCAAGAAATTTCGGTCCCCTTACAATGAGGGTAATACAATGTATTTATATCCCTAAGGCTGTAATGTGAAAGGGTAATACATTCAATACTGTACATGTGAAAGGGTAATGTATTAAATGCCCCTTAAGTGTATACATCTGAATGATAAGCATTTAATGAACAGTCAAACTGTTGGTTATCCTGCAATTAATGCTTTGTTCGAGGTGCAGCTCGGACCGCCTAAGTTCCTCGGTACTCAAAAGTTCCTCGGAGAGTTCTTGTAAGTCGAAGCGTCTGAGTTGGTCTGGGAAGCAGAGTTCCTCGTTGCAGTATGGTTCCTCGGAGTCGAGGTGTTGTTCGTAAGTGTTTATTGTTGCCATGTAGATTGTCACATGTCTTCACCCAATTGAGCCATGTTAGCAGACTAAATTTGGTATCAACAGTACACACATAAGATATAAAGTACATGCACATCGAAAATGATTTTATTCAATCCATTGTGTTTGTACTTTATATATTACGCATGTACTTTCATCAAGTACTAACTTTGTTTGCATATTAATTAGTTTAAATTTGTAACTTATAATTTTTATTTCAATTTTCATAGTATTGGGTATGTGAGAAGTTTAATTTTATCAAACCTATTAAAGGGAAGGAGAACAAGGAATTGAGATTTCTTCGGCGGAGCTTGACATCATTAAAGGAATGGATGCTTGATCATAAAAAAACTTTTGTTGCTTTAAAGAAGGACAGTTCAAAGAGAGAGACCTAAAGAAGGGAAAACTGATGACATGCCCAGTTTCTCATTAAACATATCACAAATAAGTCTGGAACCAACTACAACGTCTTCAGCAAAATTCGATTCCGATTATTGGAATCGTCTTTTAAATGACATGGAGAAGTCCTTTTATGTGAAAGCTCATGACATTAAAGCTTCAAATGCTTCAGTCAATTTGGCCCAACAGGTAAGCAAATTGACTAAAGAGAATGCTAAGACTAAATTGAAGTTGGAGGAGAAAGATACCCAACTCAAAGAAAATGATGCAACAAGGTTTCAAGCGGGAGAGAAAATTATGAAGTTGAAGGAGGATAATGCCCAAGAAATTCATTTGAATAATGAGTTGAAAATTCATTTTCAAGAGTTGAAAATAAAGATAATGAATGAATAAAAAAGTTGGAGGAGGATAATGCTCAAAAAATTTATTTGAATAATGAGTTAAAACTTCAAATTCAATAGTCGAAAAAGAATGACAGTGATCGAATAAAAAAGTTGGAGGAAGATAATGCCCAACTCAAAGCAGAAAATGCTGAATTGAAGAATGATCTGAAGCCTGCTAGAGATTCTGAAGAAAACCAGAGGATCTCAGCAATACAACTTCAGCAAAGCAACAATTATTTGTCTGAAGCCAATGAAAGGTTTAGAAAAGAAAAGAAGAAGCTCGTATGACAATCAATAATAAGGTACTTTTATGAATTTTGTAATCATTTGTCCATATTTATTGTAAGTTACACGTATTATCAATAAAGTACACACATTGATTATTTAAGTACATACATAATACTTTACATGTCTTAATCCGTAAACATTCAAACAATCTGCATAGTACAAGAACATCATGCATGTACTTTGTAATGTTATGCATGTACTTTGTATTGTTCGTTAATAATAAACAAAGAATCCCAAAGTACACGCATTAAAAAAAAGTACACGTAAAATGTAAACATATGTTCACGTGTACTTTATAATGTTATGCGTGTACTTCACATTATTTGCCTATAACAAACACATTCTTAAAGTACACGCATAACATTACAAAGTACATGTAAAAGTTAAAAGAATTACACGTGTACTTTACAATGTTATGCATCTACTTTATATTATTTCCAATTAAAAAGAACATAAACTCAAAGTACACCTATAACACTAAAAAGTAAATGTACAAGTGCACGCGTACTTTGTAATATTATGTGTACTTTCCATTATGTCTAAAGAACAAACAAAAAATGCCAAAGTACAGGCATAATATTGTAAAGTAGACTTGAATACTTCACATTTTCTATTGTTCCCATTCCTTACAGTTTTCGACAAAATCGTTCCATGGTAGCAACTTTTAAAAAAGTTACCATCAAGAAACAAAACATCCATATTTTACTGAAATCCATCAATGGATCCTGCAAACATTACAAAAATTCTCTTGAATAATATACTCTCCGATTCCACGTCAAGAATGCAATGCGATCTCAGATTATACTACAAGAGAAGTTTCCTATAATCATTGATTAACATATAGGAAACCTTTTCATCACCATGCAATTTAGCAACAACAATCTCTTTTCCACGCCATGCATGATAATAACTTATATCAAGATCGTAGTTTTTCTTCATATCCCTGACTACATTTATTGGCCTTAGAAATGGTTTATCCCTAAACTTAACAGCAAGCAATGTCGAAACCAACTTGGAGTACATCATTTTTCTTGATGGACTATGATAGACACCCCTACAAGTATACTCATTATTCAAACTTCTTATATAAAAGTAACAATTTATTGCCGATAATGAAGCATGAGCTCGCCACATTCAATTCTTAGTCCTCATTTTAGAGCAATCTGATGTCACCCGAGTTTTATCATTCTTCAAATATATACACTTGAAACCAACCTCAACAGCATACTTTCGTAATTTATCTCAAATCTCAACCACCTCCTTCAAAATACTGCTCTTCATGATTAATATACGTCTTCCAATCGTTGGAGAGATAAACTTTTGATGTACTCGACTCCATACCTCCAATATAAACATCATTTTTAACACCACTACTAATATCAATTGCAGTGGTTGATGATATACAATCTACCCTTTCTCTACGTGTGCCACTGCATTAAACCCTCTCACAACTTTCATAAGTGCGGTCAATCCGTTCACGAATTTTATAAGTGCATTCAACCCATTCGTGAATTATATTAGTGAGCGAAACTAGTGAATCAAAGACATATATCCAAATAAAATTAGCTTTAATAGTCATTTGAAACCACAACATAGAATGAACATCTTTGTCATAAATATGAACCGATTTTCATCTCCAAAGGAGTACTTAAATGAAAAAGATCCAATTTTTAAATCCGTAAACCTGCTACACAACTCGTTGCATATGAAATCTAATGAGCCATATTATCATTGCAAGCCATATTATCTGAATAATAACACCCCACAATCCTAAAACTTTCCATTTTAATCTGCATTAAATGAAAAAATAAAAATACTATTGTTAAAGGTCAAGATTGATTAATGCCACTGACACATACCCACAAACACATGCACAATTATAACATGATAAGTCTATTAATTCATGAAACTAGGTAACAAAGTAAATGAACATTAACATATTGACAAAATACATTTAAAACACAAACAATAGAAAATAAAGTAGTACAATTTCACATGTACTTTATATCTTTATGTGTATACTTTACTGCAATTTTATTGTGAGCTATATACATATTCGTGTACTTTTGTCCAAGGTCAAGATTGGTTAATGCTGCTAGTGCAGACCCACAAATACATGCCCAATTAAAATATGATAAGTCTATTAAGTCATGAAACTAAGTAACAAATTAAATGCACATTAACATATTGCCAAAATACAGTAAAAACACAAACAATAGAGAATAAAGCAGTACAATTTTACGTGTACTTTATGTCTTTATGCGTGTACTTTACTGTAATTTTTTATGAGCTATATATATATATATATATATATGCGCGTACTTTTGTTAAAAGTCAAGATTGGTTAATGCTGTTTGCGCAGATCCATAGACACATGCCCAATTATAACATGGTAAGTCTATTAAGTCATGAAACTAAATAACAAAGTAAATGCACATCAACATATTACCAAAATACATTCAAAACACAAGCAATAGAGAATAAAGTTGTACAATTTCATATGTACTTATATCTTTATACGTGTGCTTTACTGCAATTTTGTTGTGAGCTATATACATATTCGTGTAATTTTGTCCAAGGTCAAGATTGGTAAATGCCGTTTATGCGGACCCATAAATACATGTCCAATTAAAATATAATAATTCTATTAAGTCGTGAAACTAAGTAATAAAGTAAATGCACATTCACATATTGCCAAAATACAGTCTAAACACAAACAATAGAGAATAAAGCAGTACAATTTTATTTATACTTTATATCTTTATGCGTGTACTTTATTGCAATTTTGTTGTGACCTATATACATATATGTGTACTTTTGTTAACGGTCAAGATTGGTCAATGCCGTTGACCCGGACCTACAAACATATGCCCAATTATAACATGATAAGTCTATTAAGTCATGAAACTAAGTAACAAAGCAAATGCACATTAACATATTGTCAAAATACATTTAAAACACAAATAATATAGAAAAAAGGAGTACAATTTCACGTGTACTTTATATCTTTATGCATGTACTTTATTGTAATTTTGGTGTGTGCTATATACATATGCGTATACTTTATGTTTTATGACACAACACTATAACATAAAGTACATGCACAAATGACACACAACCAAAACACATACATACATAACATGTTAAAAAATCAAAAGACAATGTCTTGATTATTTATGTTTAAACATCAAAACACATAATCAAAACATATTCATATAAAATTACAAAACAAATTATCAAAATACACAATCAAATCATTCAGTCAATATTGAAATTATTCCAACACATACATTGAACAATTACAATGATTTCATTAAATCGAAACCAAATACATACAACACATAGTTAAAACATATTCATATAAATTTACAAAACACATTATCAAAATAGACAATTAAATCATTCATTCAATATTGAAGTTATTTTATCACATGCATTACACAGTTACAATGATTTGATTAAATCGAAACCAAATACAGTCAATATTGAAGTTAATGTAGCACATGCATTACACAATTACAATGATTTCATTGAATCAAAACCAAATACATACAACACATAGTCCAAATATATTCATATAAATTTACAAAACACATTATCAAAACAAACAATCCAATCATTTAATATTGAAATTATTCCATCACATACATCACACAATTGCACTGATTTGATTGAATTCAAATCGAATACATACACCTATTGTAATTGATCGACATGCAAAACAAATATTGATAATAAGTATAAACTTACAAATGATAGGTAAATGTAGGTTAAAAAGTAATCAAATCATTTAATATTGAAGTTATTCCATCACATGTATTACACAATTACAATGATTTGATTTAATCGAAATCAAATACATACACCTATTGTAATTGATCGACGTGCAAAACAATTGTTGATAACTAGTATCAACTTACGAATGATCGAATTATGGTATAAGTAAATATAGGTTAAAATTTATGTAATCGAGTCTTCGAAATAATTGATTTCTTTTTTCTTGGAGAGAACGAAAATCGTAGGTTATTGGGGGGAGTTGTCAATCACTGATTAGGTCAGTGATAACAAAATGAATGAAATGACTAAAAAACGTATTTATATGGACCTAATCGTTTAAATTTTTTTTGACTTGGTTAAAACGTCCAAAATGTCTAGTCAAGAAAATAGATTGTAAAAACTTATTTTTTGGATTGTCCCAAATTAAGAGTTCACTTTCCTTTTTTTGCACATAATAAACAAGCTAAATTTTACAAAGATAAACACATGTTCATGTTGATCATTGAATTTATACAAAAATAAATAAAGATTTCCATTTGAGAAGAAAGAGATATAAGACAAAGAGAGAAACTATTGACTATTAATACCAAAAGCGTAAATAAAAATCGATCCCTCCAAACCACTCAACCGTCATGTGAGTGTGACAGTCTCTGATGATGATGATTTACATCATATCGAGATACTCTAATATTGAGATTTTAAAACCTTTTTTTTGGTGGAAAAGAGGGAATTATATTAAGTTAGTAATAATAAAATTCAGGATAGTACAACAAAATAACATAAGATTATCACGCCAAGATAAAAATGACATATTAAAAACTCCATAGAAGGAGAACAGATAAACTTAATTAGAATTGAAATCTTCGATCTGATGATTTTAAAACCAATGCTCTAAAAAACGGGGGGGGGGGGGGGGGGGATCGAGGCATGGAGGCAAGCCTTAAGCCTTATAACCCTAGGCGGGATTAGACGTAAAATGGGGTGAAAAGGCATTTAGGGCTTTTTTTTAACATATTTTAACATTTTAACTATAATAAGGCTATTAAAAATACTAATATGGTACATACCTTAAAATATGTTCAAATATATGCAAACTAAAGTACTATTTTTTTTAAATACTAAGAAAAAAAGAAAAAACGCTCATTTTTTTAGACAAGAGGCAAAAAGAGGTTTGTGATACCATTTGTCTTTTAATTGTTTTGAATGAGACATTAGTCTGATTTAAAAAAAAGTCTTTAAAAGTCGATATCGTTTCACCAAAGCATTTTTATTTTAAAAAAAAGTGCGCCTTTATCCTTTTAGCCAGAATAACGCATAAAAAACTTAAGACGAAACGTTTCGCAAAAGCTTTAAACCTAAGCGATCCTAGACGTGCTTTTTAAAACACCGTTTAAAACTAATCTATATACTACTATAAAATGCTATACAAGGCATTTATATCTCCTTCTCAATTAGACCATCCACGTAGGACTCATTAATTGTCATCCCTCTCCTTATTACTTTTCATTACCGTCACTTTTTCAACCGTCAGTTGACATTCCCCACAATTTTATGTTTTCATCCCTTTTCATATTCAAAAGACGATTCCTCTTCCCGTCCTTTCCTATTTACTTCATTCTATTTCTCAATCCGATTCATCAATTTCACAACCCCAAAGTTGTGGTTCTCCTATCACTAACGAAAAACATAAATCGATCTCACTGTGCCAAAACCTGTGGGATCGAACCCCTCTAAAGTTATGAAGGCTTTACCTTTTATTCATTCTTCATCATCGTCTCTTCCAAAGATAAACCCAGGAAGCCAAACATTCCAAAGTGGGTTTTCTTTGGATGCAATTATTCATTCTTCAAAATCGCATGACCAAAGCTAGAGAATACCATGGATAATTTGGATGCAATTACTGGTGATGTTACTCCTCCTAATTTTGCTCTACTATTTCTATTTCACCTCTACTTCTTCCTTAGACTCCACACCCACGACCTCGCCTTTAATCTCTACCTCACTTCCCACCACCTTGTACCCACCACCGTTGTTACAAGTGGTTCAAATAATTCCAAGGTGTGTAATTCTTTCACGTATCTTCTTTTCTGTTTAACCATACTAATTTTCATTTCTTGGTTTGACCCTCAAAATGAGATTTTGGAACCAAAAACGTTTCAGTATTTTTTTTGCGGCAATTTTTGTTCTACTAACAGTTGAGTTGGGGGGAGGGGGGAAGTGAAATGTTGGGGGGCAAACTCAATTTCAAAGAATTCGTATGGGTCAAGCAATAATTAACCCAAAAAATTAAGAGACACAATAATGTAAAATACTACAATGTGAATTTCTATTAGGCTTGATTTTAAGGGAGGGTTTAAGATAAGGTTCAAAATAATATATAACACGTTGAAGTTGAGAAAATAATACAAATCAACTCCTGGCTATTTTGGGTTTTGCCAGTGATGATTCTTTGTACTTTAGTTTAACTCTAGAATTTTTCATTTGTTGAGTTTTTGGCCTAAAGTGACTTTTTGCTCGGGGTGGTAATTTTGGGAACGAAGCAATAACATGACACAGAACGAAATGTAAGTGATACGAAATTAACTCGGTATTTCGTGTTCAGCGCTAGGTTTTTGGACCCGCCGTCGAATTATGTCGTGTTCGTGTCCAATTTCTGCTATGAAATTGACATGATAAGGACACGATAGTGACACGATTAAGAACACGATATTGATCCTATATAGATCCATTATTGATCCTATTTAGACCCATTATCAATTCACTATTTAGACTCAATTTTTTTTGTATCTCTTCGTGATTTTATATCTATGTTTTTTGTTTATTAGGTGTTTGAAGAAATGTTCAACTGGTTTCTTATTTGTTGTGACAACTACCAACATCCCGATAAAGCAAACCCGAGTAGAAAAAAGAACAGCAGATGCCACACATGTTCCATTCGTAAATTTGCATCTCTATTTTATTTCTTTTTTGTGTTTGTTGTTGGTTTCCTCCTTTTTATCTGAATTGTCGCTAATTATGTTCTGTTGGTTCTCTTTTCAAATAATGAAAAACACAAACACTACTGTATGTATTGGTTTTTGATAAACTACCTTCATATTTCTCAAAATTACAAAAAAATCACACATTTTTATCATTACACATTTTTCATACACTAATGTATAATCGCGCATGGCGCGAATCTCTTAATACTATAAAATGCAAAACAAGGCATTTATTATGCTTTGCAATTAGCCTATCCACGTGGCACATCATTTCACTATAAATCTTCTGAGGATGACACGTGGCATTGACATAAATGCAAATCTATATTACCCAATTTCCTCTTAATTGCTACTTAAGAAACGTTGGAGATTGACAGTTAAAATAGATGTGGGTGTTCAATGTACCACATAAAAAAACGTGGATGTGGGTGTTCAATGTATCGCCCAAAAAAAACGTAATAAATTAAATGTTCAGCCCCAAGTCACTTAAATATTAGTTAGGCTTTTTCTGAATGTTTACATGTCTACGTACTTCAAACCTTGCTCTTCATTGTAGTTTTCTTTTGGGGAATATCAAAGGTAACACAGATTACCAAACAAATACCCAACTCATTCTTTAATTCTGCCATTTCTCTTTCTTCAATAGATCTTTTCTTTTTCTAAATTAAAAATCACAACACCCCACTCTCTCCCCTATAAATTGATGGACGACCATCCTTTTTTACACACTCTCTCTCTTCATTCTACCTATTTCACATCTTTGTTGGCAGTGCCTTATAAACTTGGGAAAAAAATTAAATGGGTTTCTCGTGAGAGAGTCCTTTTATTTTCAATCATAATAAAGCATGATTTTTTTTCTTTCATATATTTCATCAATTCCATGTTTGTTTATAATATGGATATTTATGTTTTTCACAGGAATGGGAGAAAGTGGGTTATAAAGAAAATGGGAGAAAATGGTTTTCACCTGATTTGTTTTCCATGTTTGTTTACACTACGTATCTTTTTGTTAATAACATCCATCTTTTTTGTTTTCACAGGTATGAAAGTCATTTTCTATTTTCACCGGAGAAAATGGTGCTTCTTCTCTCTCTCTCTTGCGAATATCTTCCTATTCTCCTTCCCATTGTTGGGTATGTGAAGAGAAAGCTGTGAAAAGCTTTTGTATAGACTTGGGTGGAGTCTTTATATCTTTTGCAGTGAGTTTGTTGGGTAGCGAGTGAAGAAGCCCATGGCACTTGAGAAAAAAACAGCCAAGCAAGATACAGAACTAAAAAAATTAAGTGGGTATTTTTTTTTTCATTTTACACTGTGTATGATTTTTTTTATTGCTTCAAATGTATTGATTTTTTTTTCTCACTCACCATAATATCTTAACATCCTAATATCATATGTTTAATATAATTTATAATCAATTTATAAATGGTGCTTTGGATTATTTTTCTAATTTCTTTGCTGCTTTTTCACATTATGCACTAAAGTGCTTTCTTAATAATAAAAAAAGAACATGTTGAATCGAGGGTAGTTTAATCTTTTTTTTTTTTCTGTAAGTTAATGTTTTAATCATATTTTTAAAGGTATTGTGTTAGTTGTGGTGGGTCAGTATTTCAAGGGGATCGTTGTCGGGTTTTTAAAATGAGAGAACCTATAAATATAAAATAATCTCGGGGGTTTATTGGTATTTACACTTATTTTTAACAAACATAAAACTATGTTAAATAAATTAAATCCATTAAACCCCAATATGACCAATTATCAAGCCGAATTATTATATTTTGTCGGTCATAAGTGATTTTGTTTGATGGAGTACTTTACCCTCCACTACATGTAAAACAATTTTTATACTTATTATTATTATTTTGGTGCATATTTTTAATAGGCACTCTACTTCAGTAAATGTTATGAACAAATTGGAAACATTTTTCTATTTATTTATGTGCTTTTATATTTAACTCCCCCATTCTCAGTGCTTATTTTCCTTTAATTTAGATTTATTTTTTTAAAATTTGATTAGGGAAATTTCTAATTTAACTTATCGAGTATAAGTTTTAGGATCATTCGATGAAAAGTCCATTAACATTTTTTAAAAACAAACTCACATTGAAACTAAACATGTATGCAAAAATTATTATAATTTAATAGTATGCTATCTTGCCTCAATAATGATGACACTTTTTCAAGAGAATTTTTATTTTTAACTTTGTATACACGTTCCCATAATTCGCGCATCGCACGGGTTTACACCTAGTTTCCAACTAATTATTTTAAAACTTTCGTTGAAAAGAAAAAATATCTTTATTTGAAACATTTAAACGCGTAACGGCAACAATTGAACCGACTCTATAGCGAAATAAAAACACGCACTCGACACGTAGTCCCTGGAGACGTTGAGTTCATATCCCCATAATATAGCCCGTCTCTTTCAGCTCTCTTCAATTCTCATCCCAATTCATATCAAACGCTCCAGTTTTCAAAAAGATTCCCATATTCGATACACGAAGAGACGAAACCCTATGGATCAAAATATTCAAAACCCTAACCAAGCCGATGAAGCTCAAACAAACAAACCACACGTTCAACCTCACTCCAACGATTACGCTCCCTACCCCAAGATCGACCCAAACGACGTCGCTCCTCCTCCGGCTGACAATTGGACTTCCGTTCCCGTCGCCGAGGCAAAACCGTCGCCGGCGACCGAGACTCCGAGAGCTTCAGCTCCTCCGGCGGAACCGATAGCCACCACCATGCCTTCAGAATCCAATCCCTATGTCTCACCTGGCCAGGTCCCCTCTTCTTCCGTCAAGAGTGAGTGTTTCTATTCCAAATTCATATCATTGCTTTGCTTTGCTTTGCTTTTTAGGAAAATATTAATTTTGATCCTTTGTTTGTTTTTTCGATTTAGATACAATGGATTCGGTGAAGGACGTGCTTGGCAAATGGGGAAAGAAGGCGGCTGAGGCTACTAAAAAAGCCGAAGATCTTGCTGGAAACGTCTGGCAACATTGTAAGTGCATCAAATAATATCTTCATTACGGATTCTATTTTTTTAACTGTCTCTAATTTTTACTCACACATAAACACTCATACCATAACTATAACCATTCACACACAATGATAAGCCAAAAAAAACACATTTGGGCATAAGTTCCAAAAAACTTTTATTTCGTTGTGGGCTTTTGCCTTTGGTTAATATATTACATTTTACCCCAAAAAAAATCAAAACTAGTGTAAGTATGCATTTTTGGTCGTTGAAACTTTTGATGATCATCTCACTCATTTTCTGATTGAATTTTTAGTGAAAAAAATTGGAGATAATCTTCTTACTATGGGAATCACATCCAAGAAGTTTCATCAAAAAATTTAATTTTTTTTTTTAAAAAAAGTAGTATGTATGGGAGCATGTATGTAGATAAGAAGTTTTTACAGGAGTATTATTAAAATATATAATATACTAAGATCTATGTGTTATTTTTTGACGTATCCTCTTTCCAATTATAGTGTATTTTGACTTAATCCCCTAGAAGATGAAAAATTAGATCCCTCTAGAATCCCACACTTTTTCGCTAAAAAATACTATAATTTATATTTTGACTTATCACCTTATATTTTTTTTGAACAAAATTGCACCTCTTTCTCACTTCATCTTCTCTCCCAAATCCAACGTCTTTACCTTAATTTTAAAAATCTTAACCATTAAAAAAAACACACACCACTCCTTCAAACTTTCAAATCTTCGATAACCAATTGCCGGGATGTTGATCCAAGATCACACTTGGAGCATGAATCTCGATCTGATCAACATTACAATCCTGTTGGAACAACCAATTTTCGATCTAAATTCTCACTATGTAGTTCCACAATAACAAGAAGATTGGATTTCTTTCCTCTATATCAAGATACCGGTTAGCTCTATCATTTTTGTTTGTCAAATATGGTTACATGCTAATTAGTGACTTCAAATCGATGGGTTGTTCATGAAAGCCCAGCTCGGGTCATTCACCGTTCCGAGCAAGAAGAAGCATCAACTTATGTACTTTGGGTGCTGAGCAGTGTTCTAAAAGGTGCCCCTAGGCGAAGACCGCCTAGGCGCGCTCAATGTTTAAAAAGGCGTTTGAGGCTTACGCCTCGAGGCGAGCAAAAAATGCCTCGAGGCTTGAGCCTCAGGGTTGAATTTGAGGCTTACACCTCGATGCGCCTCACTCCTTTTTGCTGAGGCGCGGAAAAGAAAAAAAAAACCCCTTTTCTTCTTCCTTCACGAAGTCTGTTTTTGTAAAAGTTAAAGTCCTTCATTTTTCTAAAATTGCACTTAACTTAAAAAAATGTTGTATTAATCTACTAACTATTCTTTATTCTTTTTTTGTTATAAATTGCATTTATACTATTCAATATTTAAAAAGGCGAAAGGCGAGGCGTAAGCCTCACTGAAAAGAAAAAAAAAGTGCAAAATAATATTTAAAAAATACTAATAAAACCATAAAAATAAAATAAAAAAGAAATATAAAATAAAACTAAAAAAAAACATCCTTGAGGGTTTTCTCACATAGTTTGACATTTTTTTGTTCCCCCCGAGATAACTTTTTAGAAAAAGAAAATCAATTTTAACATATTGGTTATTTTACAATATGACAATAAATTAATCAATGCAAAATCGTACTGGCAAAATCATTTTTTTAGCTTCATTCTCATATTCGTTATTTTATAATATGACAATAAATTAATCAATGCAACTTAACAAGCAAATTTATTAAAAAAACATTGATTTTCAAGCTAAGATTAAAAAAATAGTAACTTTATTAAAAAAAATAATAAAACATATTAACCTAAGTTTATTAAAAAAAACAGCAACCTTTAAAATATATTAGTATAAGTTAAAAAAAAACATATTAATCTAAGTTGAAAATAAAAAAACAGAAATCTTTTAAAAAAAAAAAGTCATATTGAAGTTAGTTTAGTACATTTATTTCAAACAAACTATGTATTTATAACAAAATATAGTTTCAAACAAATTTATACACTTAATTCAAACAAATTAGTAAAGAAAAACAAAATTAAGTGCAATTTTAAAACTAAACTAAAATAAAAAAAAAATAGAGTTAATAGATTAAAACAGCATTTTTTTTAAGTTAAGTGCAATTTTAGAAAATTGAAGAACTTTAGGGCCCGTTTGGTTCTCTATTCAGAAAACCATTGCTCATAGTTTTATACATGCATGTAATAATAAAGTATACATATAGTATATTGGTATTAAATAATATTATTAATTTATGTACGTATATAGTCTTTTTGTGTATTATTATACATGCAATATCATAATAAATATATATGTGTGTATGTGTGTATACCACCCAATATGGTGATGACACATCACTATGTCTAAAAATTGGGTAAAATAAATTGGCCTCCCTATCATTGCTCATAGTTTTATACATGCATGTAATAATAAAGTATACATATAGTATATTGGTATTAAATAATATTATTAATTTATGTACGTATATAGTCTTTTTGTGTATTATTATACATGCAATATCATAATAAATATATGTGTGTATGTATGTATTTGTGTATGTATATGTATTACATGTATTTATGTATGTATGTATGTATTATATGTATGTATATAATATGTATACACACTAGTTTTTAATTTTTTTGAAAGCTGAATTTAAAAACAAAAACAAGTTTACCAAACCCACACTAATATTTAAAAACATAGAAAACTGGATCTAAAAATTGTATATAAAAATAATTTTTAAATTCAATTTTTTAAATATATAACCAAACTAGCCCGTAATCTCTCTATTTACACACCTATGTCTTAAATTAAATGCAAGGAGTTTAAATGTAATATGTCAAAGTTGAATCAATTATTTTGTTACCTTTCATGGTACTTTCTTTGTTTTAGTTTAGTATTTTAAGTATGTTAGTTCGGGGTATCACTTGAATATTTTTAAAGTACCCTTTTAGTTCTTTTATCTTTTTAGGGTTTTTCGGCGAGCAAAAGTAGGAATATGCTTAATACTCATGTTGTGCCCCATATGACTAGATTGTCTTATTTCGTTTTTGAAATATATTTTGAGTCTTGTCCTTGAGGTCGTTCCGGCAAATCATTGTTCAAATCATTCATCGGTTATCCTCACGACACCGTATCTTTGATATACCACTCATAGGAAAGGTAAAAAGGAACTAGAGATTCTTATGCACTTTTTATCACACAAATTACGTTTTCATAATGGGAAAATAATTATTTTTGTGTGTATGTGGGGTATGTGGCATGTTGAGGTATAATAGATATAATGCAAAAATTCTTTTTGAAAACCTTTTGATGCATTATATATATTAGATAAATTAATAATTAAGTTTTTATCAAATTTTAATTTTGGCTACTTAGCGAAGCTCTAACTAAGGCTACTTCGCTGTAGCGGAAGTCTCTCACTGCCCGCGTTATTCACCAGGAATTTTGTGAGTTTTTCCACGACTTGGCTTCGTCGAAGCAAATTCGCTGCGGCAAAGGAACACAATCTTGCGCCAAAAGCCTTCTTTTGCTAGATTGTGTGCATCTTTTCTAGAAATTCGTGGAAAATCTTTTACCTTTTACACCTTGTCATATCATAGGAAGCTTACACCTTGCCAATTTACCCCCCAAAGCTTCTCTTGTAAGCTTGAGCGTATATTTATGTGGGTTTGACTTCATTTGAAGTTTGTGTAGCGTGATAAGTGTATTTTTACGAATCTTCTTGTGAGGCAAGTATTATACATGCTATAAGCATTCATGCCATAAGAATTATTTTTAAGAGAGAAATTTCACAAAAGATAAAACTTTATTTTGTTAAATCTTGGATTCTTCTAAATTTTAATCTTATTTTTCTTCTCTTTATATTTTTGAGATATTTTAAGTTTCATTACTTATGAAATCTAAAAATAGATTTAAATCTTTTTAAAACGTTGAACAAATCTCTTTATAATATGTTCTCTAGTTATTTTTAGATTTTACTTTTCTCAAAAAATACATTGTTAGATTTATGAGTTAACCAATATTTTAAAAACACTTTCACTTTAGAAGTCTCACACATCCAGAAAGTGGTACTATATTCATTGGACGCTTCTTAACCTTGTTCCAAAAACTTGGGAACTCAATTTTCTTCCACTTTGAAAGGAGGATTGTTGTTCTTGACATTGAATGAGACATTGGTTGCGACTGAAACTGGTGGCGACTGCTCTAGTTGTTGATGCCTTCCCGCGGTGGAAGATACGGTGTGAAAGCGCATTAGGAGGAAATTATGCATTAAGTGTTGTAAGACGTGGTTCCCCTTTTTAAGTCCTGCCATAGTTCATTTGTCGTTTGTCGGCCCAAAGTTTTTTCTAAAGTGCAAGTTTTTTCTCATACGTCTTGGTGTTGTGCTATATTGTTTGCCTTTTCGGGGCACTTAGATTAAATCATTTAATATTGAAGATAAAATTTAGTGGAATCTATTTGGTAAATAATTTGTCATTTAAACCTTAGGTGTTGTTTTATCACCCTTAATAAGGAATTAAAGGAAAACCTTGTCTCTTTCTAGATAAGTGATTTTAGTCGAGTACCTTTCGTCAATCTTGATTTCACACACTCTCAAATAAGGTCTTTGGTCATTCATTGTATCCACATTATATATGTGAGAGAGGATTTGATTTTAATATCTTACTTGCTCTTTTGTGTCATTTGTCGTGTTACGTCAACTCGGTATTAAGAGTCACAAGCTGTAAAGCTCAAATCGTGACAACTTCAATGGCGTGTTGCAGATCAAGCCCTGTTGGACTTGAACGATGCCTCTTTGCTTTGAAGGACACCGTCACCACCTTCATGGCTGAAATGGAGGAGATGATGATATCACGCAAACCACCTCTTGCTAACCGCCACAAACAGCCTCATGCTAACCCCCATCAACTCCTCCATTGCAGTCCCACCACCCAACCACCACCATGAAACCCTAAACCCTCCAATAACCCCTTTGCCAACACCCATAAGAAGCACAAAAAGGTGGTGAAACCATCTCGAGAGCTAGTTCGAGGAGAGAAGAAAAAGGAGAAAATACCAAGCAACCCCAACATCGGTTTAATCCTGGCACCACTCCAAGAGCTCCGAGGGGACGGACCGACGACAACAATGGGGGGCCGGATCTGGGGTTTCAAAGCCCCATATTGGTTTTCGATCCGGAGGTGCCTCATTTTCTGGTTTGTAAGTGGAAGAACGAGAAAGAGCATAGAAAAGGAGAACAAGAATTTTGCTCCACTTCTATGGGTTTTGGTCTGGTGAAGAATTTATGAAAATAGGCCTGTAGAAGTGGATCTAGCGGATCTGCTAACACTGCTGGGCCTAAACCTTTGATCTTCTTCTCTATTATTTAGGTGGTTGTTTGAGATTTTTTGGGCTTGAGTTCCTATTAATATATGGGCCATTTACATGCTGTTTTTGGGGATGAAATTTAAGAAATTTTGTTTTGGCCCCTTTTTTTGGAAATATTTGAATGATAAAATTTTGAATCCTCACAAATTTTGACAAGATTATTTTTGGGACCTATTTTTTTTTTTCTATTATGGAAAATAGTGAAATTTTGTCCACTCGGCTTTAACTTTCAAACCTCGTGGACAAGGTTTTCGTAGCGGGGAAAGTGATGAGAATAGAGGAATACAAGGGTTTAATTGCAATATGTCAAAGTTGTACTATTTTATTTTGTTACCTTTCATTAAATATTCTTAATTTTAGGTTTTGTTGGATGAGGGGTTATATTCTTTCGAATATGCTTAAAGGCCATAGACATTTTAGTGGCATATTTTCAAGCCCATAGTCAGTGGTTCAATTGATTGACCAATCCAGTTTTAAGTCATATTATTATTATAACGGGTCATGTAGTCAAGGGATGGGCCTCTTTTAGCATATGTTTCTTTCCCCAGGTTTTCTCCAGGGTGCAAGCGCACAAGCAAAATCTACTCTTCCCATGGAGCAATTGCACTTTGGGCCTGGCCTGCGTGAGAGAATTGAAGAGTAGAAAATCAGCATATAAGAGGACTTTAGCTAAAAATCAAAGTTTGAATTGAGACATGAAGAAACATGGACAAAGTGGAGTCAAAAGTTCTGCGAATGTAATGTAATGAGAAGTTCACAAACCCATTTCCATTGAGTGTAGTAACGACAACAACATTTAAGTGTATTTTTTTTTGGATTTGTATTTTGTCATCGAGCCTCGGAGTGCCCTCAAAAGAAAAGCCAGAGTATTATCCTTCTCGATGGGGGAGATCATGAGGTTTTGAGCGGCAAAGAAACAAGAGAAGTGCTTATTTCCAAAGTCGGCCCGATGAAGCAACACCACTTTGAGCTCGAGGTCGAGCCTTTTTCCGAAAGGGAAGTAAAGTGACGTGCACGGATTACCCAAGGGCCCCATATACGTCCAAATCCAGAAGCTAAGAGAAAAGAATCTATTTATAATTTTCCTCGTATGACATTTAGTCTGTGATTGAGGTGGTTGCAAGGATTATCTGTATATCGTTATTTATTAGTTGCCTTGTAGCGGTCACATTTTTCTTATCATTAACTATAACTAAGTGACAAGTCTCTTTTAAATCAGTTATTGTCATTAATGCAAATTGTAAGAGAGATTCAATCTAAAGATTGCTTGTTTATATTCCATAGGGTGTATACATCACGTTGAAGTCCTACTTTCATTTCTAGAGTGACTTTAACTGTGACTTGAACCCGAGTACGAACTACCTTTTCCCTTGTCGCATGGTTCCACTCTTTCATATTTTTTCTTGCATGAGTTAAAGAATTGATGTCATGGATTTCAATACGAGTTCGTACCATGTATGTGGGTGGTTTGTCTATAGAATAGGGTATCTAGTACTAAATTTATCATTCATTTTGCTTATTAATGTGAACATTATTATCTTTAGGTTTCCTTTTTGCACTTTTTTTTAGTCACCATGTAATATGTTGTTCATTATGTTCTTTTTCTTATTCCAATTGTTGTGTTCTTAATGCAAATAATTTTCAGTAGGTAGAAGTAACTGACCTTTCCCTTGATTTAGTGAAAACGGGCCCGAGTCTTGCTGATGCTGCTGTTGGAAGAATTGCCCAAGGGACAAAAGTTCTTGTGGAAGGTGGTTACGAGAAAATATTTCAACAAACATTTGAAACTGTTCCTGAGGAGCAACTTTTAAAATCCTTTGCCTGCTATTTATCCACATCTGCGGGTCCTGTCATGGGAATGTTATACTTATCAACTGCAAAACTAGCATTTTCTAGTGACAACCCTCTATCATACAAAGTTGGTGAAGAGACGCAATGGAGCTATTATAAGGTACGCAAGTTTGTACTGGGTTGTTTGCACGTGATTTACATGCAGTTTCTTCCTGCTATTTATTTGAGATTTATTGTCATCATCATCATCATCATCTGAACATGATTGGATCCATAAACCTGTTCAAGAATTTTCTGGAAGAATATGGTGACTGTGTTTTAATATGGTACAACCCTGTCACATGTATTTAATTTGCAGATATAAAATCTATATTGGTAAGGTTATTAGGTATATTTGGAAAGGGTGCCAATCTGCTGGATGGAATAAAGGTTTATAGTTTAATGAACAGCGTGGATTAGAATTCAATGGTGAAATGTAAGTTGATCATCAATGAATGTTACAAAATATATATAAAGAGATTTAGTCATACTTGGTAAAAAAAACCCTGTATTATCTAATTTTGGTGCGAGGGCTCTGGTTTTGTCAAAATTTAGTGAGCCTCTGTGTAAAAATGTCGCCGCGACATAATACATCACTAAGATGCTAGAACACATGGTTCAAAGTCACGGTATTTGATGAGGGTGCCGAAATTTCAATTCGGTCTCGGTATTGTTGGGTGAGGCGCAATGATATTCTATTAAGAGAGGTCAATGATGTGAATTGGATATATACAAAATTATAATTTAATATGCATAGGAGTGTCTAATTGATTCTAGTGACGCGTGTCGCACTAGTCATGATGGGAATACCATGTTATTTTCCCTTTATTTTCCTTTTATTTCTATTTTCTATTCTTTTATTCCTTTTATCATTTTAATTGGTCTCCAAGCATGTTTGGGGACTAATCAGATATTCTTTTGTTAATAGTTGTCCTTTTTGTCTTTTAGGCAATTACTTGATTAGCAAGTAATCCTTCCATATAACTCCTCATTTGAGGCTAGCTTTCATCTTGAATTCTTTGTTTCTTTCTAAAAATGGTTAATAATTTTGTAGTTCACGTCAAATTGGTATCAGAGCGAGGTGTCGTACCCCGATTAGTGTATGGGTGTGTTGATAATCAAATTTGTACACTACTTTTCGATGGCTCTAAAGAAATCCAAATAACAAATGGAAGAGATTCAAGAATTGAAAAGACAAATAGCAAGAATGGAAGAGTTGAACAACTAGAGAATGAAAGAGGTGGTACGAAGACAGCAAGAACAATTTGAGGCCTTCTTGCAACAATTCTTCAAAATTTAAACCCCCACCATGGAAACATCACTGGAATTCGCCCCTCAAAAAAGAGATCATCAGTGAAAATTCAATGCAAGGCAACATACAACCAGTCCTGCTCCAAAATTCTGGCTTCCTAGGGTTTCCGATCAGATTTGAATTACAAAGCCCCCAATCAACCAACGACACCCTAGCCGGAGCCCTTATAGCAACCACCGCCGACCCTTTCGCCCAGAAAAAGGGGCGAGCTGCCTCCCCGGGTGTTTCCGATCAGCCCACCCAGTTGGGGCAGTTTTCGCCATAATTTCCCATATCCCTGCCTCCGGAGTTGAGTCCGGACTCCCTGGATCCAAAATGGAGGTCATTTTGGTCAAAGATCCTACCCAGACATCAAACCATAGGCAAAACGATGGTCCCGATCCTTTTGGACATATTGGACAACCCGGTCCACCAAAAAAACAAAACCTTGTAACAGCCGAAACCTTAGGGATTTTAAGACCGACCTGCTTGAACTATTTAGACCCATTGTCATGTTTGACCTTCTTGGAAATCCCTTTAATCATTACCCAACGGATCCTCCCAATCCCACCGAGCATAACCACCGCTCCATCTTGCCTAGCCATCGCAATATTCCCGATCTCCACCCTTCTCCAAAATCTTAACCCCCTCGCTTAACCTTATGGTCCCGGCGAACATTTTGACATCCTAACCCTCGATCCCTTGACCCATGTCAATAACCCCACCCACCCTCTCCTCCAGCTTCACATCACACCCCCTTCGCATCATGATCTTTCCCAGCTCTACACCGACACTTCTTAACCTCCGACGCGAGGGGGACACACCGCAACGTTTTGGAGTGACTTCCCTCTCTTCCCCCACTTGGTGCACCTTGTTTTGTCATGTGTCCCCATTATCACTGCGGTCTCCCAACACATTTTGTGGTCTAGCATGTTCCGCGCTTGTGCCGGGTGATGTGAGGGGTTTTGTGATGCTCATTCAGTTACATTCTTGGAGTCTTTATGGGGATATATGCATTGATGTTCCTATGTTCGACAAGCAATTTTCCCCCGATGATGTTCCTATGTTCGACAAGCAATTTTTCCCCGATGATTTAATTGATTGGTTGGCTTCTATGGAGACGGTTTTAGATTACAAGCGGGTTCAGGGCCGCTCTTGTGTTCTCCTTACCGCCACCAAATTTCAGGGATTCGCCCGAGTTTGGTGGAATGATCTTTGCTACCGCCGGACAGCTGTAGGACTTCCTCCCTCTAAACCTGGCCCGAGCTAAATGCCGCTCTTCAGGCCTCATTCATGCCACCGACATATGAGCACGGTCTTTTTGCTCGCATCCAGTCCCTCCGGCAGGATACGTCTTCGGTGGTGGAGTATATGGAGCAGTTTTAGCTCTTTTGCACCGCCCTTCCGAGAATGAGGTTCAGCGGATCTTGGAATGAGAGAGGCGTGACCTTTCTGAAGGCGGTAGAGTATGCTATCAAGGTTGAGACTTATTATGCAGCACCACCAGCTCTTTCAGCCCCCCGAGCTTCATCTCCATTGGTTTCTGCTTCCACTCCTCCAGTATCAGCATCAGCATCTTCTACCACTACTCAGGCCACCATTACCTTTGCAGCGCCACATTCGGGTCCTCTTACATTCCGGTGCTACAATTGTGGCAACGTTGGACACCGAGCTTCAATTTGCTCTCTCTCGCTTCGTCGTGCCCTTTTAGCGATGGGTCGTACAGAGTATCTTGAGTTCGTGTGTGAACTCTTTTTGAGGGGGGGAGAGTGATGAAAATCCCATGTTATTTTCCCTTTATTTTCCTTCTATTTCTGTTTTCTATTTATTTTAGCTCTATTATTCCTTTTATCCTTCTAATTGGTCTCCAAGCATGTTTGGGGACTAATTAGGTACTCTTTTGTTAATAGTTACCCGTTTTAGTCTTTTAGGCGATTAGCAAGTAATTCTTAAATACCTATGCACTCCTCATTTGAGGATAGCTTTCATTTTGAATATAAGAAATTCTGTGTTTCTCTCTTTAGAAATTGTTATTTGTTTTGTTTTTAAATTTTACGTCAAGTCAGCTTCAATATATCATAATAATTCAACCATAAGTAAGCAAAACAATGACATAAAACTTCATAAAAAAGTTACATAGAAGCTACCTAGAAAGATAATTTTATCATCATTTCAAACTCTCTATTACAACAAAGTAAAGAGCAAAAGTCATGGCTTTTTTTTGTTGAGTATAAAGTCCCACTTGGAAAAATTAAAGCCCACTATGTAAGATCCTCGAGGGTCCCTCCATCATTGCCAGTGGGTTGTGGGTTGGATGCTCCAATCTTTAATATTTTTTACTAATTTATCTCTAGAATAGGGACCTTAGACTTCACGGCCCTATATAATATTCGTAAAAAATAATTTATCTATTTTGGGGGTGTAATGACAATGTTATTGTACTTGCGTTAGATTGTGTTCTGGAGCTCCACAGCTTTAGCTGTGTATATATATATTTTAATTATATATATATATATATTTTAATTATTTTAATTATATATTTTTACAGCTTTAGCTCCACAGCTTTAGCTTTAGCTGTGTGTATATATATATATATATTTTAATTATTTTGTAATTTATTGGTTCATGGCATGACCGTATTTTGGACAATATGGATTATTTTTATCATTATTTATGTAAAAATTTTCGTCTTAAAATTATATAAATTCAAACTTTATAAGGAATAGTGGTTGGTTGGATAGACATTTTTTTTTCTTGATTGGTAAAGAAGTATATCCCAGATGGGTGAATGGTTAACTAAGTTCTAAATAAATTAACAAAAATGATATTTTTAAAATGCTGAAAAATGAAATATTACCCCAAGGCAAGGTGCAACCTGAGTCTGTTGAGAGTGTTAATTGTGAAGGGCTCACTACTCATTTTTATGGTCATCAACAAGTCTGCTAAGCTTTAGATCAATGACATTTGTGTTATTGTTTCTTCCAATTTATATACAGGTAGTTATCCCACTACATCAGCTGAAAGCAGTTAATCCTTCAATAAGCAAAGTCAACTCAGCTGAGAAATACATACAGGTCATCTCTGTTGACAGTCACGAGTTTTGGTTCATGGGCTTTGTAAACTACGACAGCGCAGTTAAAAGTCTTCAAGGTGCTTTGCAGTCGTCACACCAGTTGTAATATGCATGCTCAGGGCATTATTTCCGCCTTTTCACAAATAGTGGGTCCTATTTACCAACAAAGTGATATGTATATAAGATATTATTTGCAATTTTTTATGATACCTTGGGGGGAAAATATTTGTTGAATGCTGCTCTCTAGTTTGTGGATTTGTTTGGTGTTCTTTGTATCTTTGAAGCTCGGTTGATTGTGAATGTTCTTGTGTTATAGTTCTGTTTGACAGAGGTAGTACTGGTCAGTTAATAACTGTTTCAAGATACATATTTTATTGGAAATAAGTAATATTTGTTAATTTGGAGATAGTGTCACAAACGCATATACTAATGATTCATGGCATTACTCTTATTTGAATTTTATTCTTTGGTAACAGTTAATGAGATTCCTGTTTGACGAGTTGGTCTTTGTGGCCAAAGTGATGAGATTTGATACACGAATTGTTGCATGTTGTGAGTTGTGGTTGTTGTGTGGGGATTATTTACTTCTTTTAGTTTGGAGGCCACAGAGTGAAGCTTTCCTGGGTCAGGATTCCTAGCCCCTCTTACGTTATTGGTTTGCTAACTCATACCAGAGCATCAAGCAAAATAGCATCACATGTGAACTGCAGCGGGGAGGAGTAACGGGACAGTCGAAATGCCGTGCTTTCCTTTTTTCCTTTTTATTTAATTTTACAAGCCTAATAGTCAATTACTACCAAAAGTTTGATCCACATCCTTTTGCGTGCTCTCCCCACACAATGTGAAGTATTTTTGTTTCACAATTTGAGGTTGTGCAATTGTTTGGACAAAAGTGGATAATTTAAGGTACATGCCATCAGTGAGCCAGTAGCTTGTGTCATACCACGTTGATATTGTAATTGCATTGAAGGAGCTTTGCCGTGCATATAAGTTCCTGAAAAACGTCCAATTGGTTGATATTGTTCAAATTATTTTTCGACCGCGGTATACCAAAAAAAACAAGAATGATTGCGTGGTTAGCTTCGACCATTGTAGCCTTTTGTGGTAACCTTAATGTGTTTACAATTATGCCACTGAGGAATTCTTTCACTCCCTTTGCATCCCGTCTGTGCTTCCTAGCATGCCCGAAAGACTAATCGCTAGACATCCATGACCATAAGAGTCTTTTAAGTATTGATTCAAATATACACTGCATTGCAAGACCTCTTCATTGCCTCAACGGTTGTACTATTCAAAATTTGGACATACTCTTCATTGAATCGGTTGAACACCCATAGGTGAGCATTTGGAGAGCCGCAGCCATTTTATGGGTGTTGACAAACTTCATTTTTCACGCGTGTCTTGCTTTTTTATGAAATAGTTGTAAGAAGATATGCTCTCGCCGCATGCAGCAACGACTTCGATAACGCCTAAAGATATCGACCCTATAAATTGAATACGCAACAAAATAATTTTTCATTAAACATAGGTGCCTTTTACTCTTTGCCTTTATCGATAACCTTGCAACTGAATATAGCTCTCCAGCGCTACGACCATTTTTTCTCCGTATCAACCCCTAAAAGTCGGCGAACTACAAATGTCATTTCGCGTAGCACAAGCTCTTCATAATCTTCACTTGATGACTCGTTAAGAATTTTGTTGAGGGCATTGCCGGAGCCGTTGGACGAAGAAGACATTATCCTCCCAAGAAAATAGATAAATTTCACAACTAGTCATTACACACAAAGTTGATCCTATGACATTCCACTTGTAGCGCAGGAATAATCAAACGCGCGACATTTGATCCGCCGCGGGATTACCTAATATGCACAATGATTTGGAGCAACTTCTCTTAGTGAATCAAAATGGAATTTGATCATTTTGGTGAGCAAACTGCTCTCATGCTTTGGAGATTGGCTAATGAATCTAGAACATAGTCATGATTTTACCATAAGAGAAGCCTTTAACAACAATATCAATAATTAAACCTTTTTCATATGTTTTATCCATTCGGCCAACATACGTCCCTCCCTACTCTTTGATAAGTAGACTCACATTTCATTAAGAGTCTAATTATAATCACACCCTTGTACTTCAATGCCCACTAGGGGTGTGGATTGAAATCCGTTAACTCGAGAAACACAACAAACCGAACCAAACCATTCGTTTTTTTCAACTATTGTGTAGGTTTTAGTTCTTAAAATAGACAAATAGATTATATATGTTGGTTCTTGGTTTTATACCTAAATCAACCCAAATAAAACCACAATCAATCCAATGTAGAATCGATACACATTGAAACTAAACCTATCCTATGTGGACTAATGTGGAACCAAACATATATTTTTTACATGGATAATCAAATATATATAATTATATAGTCTAACTACATGGAACTAAAATAATAAATGAACTCTTCGAAGGGTTTTCGGTTAAACCCTATGTAGAGTTAAGCAGTCGAAAAGAGTTGATAACCTTGTACATTATTCATACCTAAAATTGCGAAATGGATTACACATATATTATTAAATTTAATGGCATTCTTGAGAGTCAATAGATTGTATTTGTACTAATTTTGTATTTAAATAACTTTTGGTTTGTTATGATTGAAATTTGGAATTAATGCTATCACCCAATTATAGAATTTTATGTTTAAATTTAGGATAATAATAATGATTTGTTATTATTATTATTATTATTATTATTATTATTATTATTATTATTATTATTATTATTATTATTATTATTATTATTATTTGTTTTTAAAAACAGTTAAAACCATGAACCAACCCAAATTCGTTACACGATTGGTTTGGTTTTGGTTCCAAAATCAAGGAACCAAACTACACACGTACCGATTCAGGTGTTGATGTGGAAGCAAACCAAGCCTACCCATGTCCACGCCTAAATGCCCACTATCACCATATCATATTCTCGATAACCACCCAAGACATGTTCTCACCAAAACTCTTCCTTAAATACCCTTGACCTCATTGATTTCACTTACCTACTTGATACAATTATAATTATCAATAACATTTGTAATAACCCGAATTTTCAATAATGACACTTGTGGTAAATAATGACGGTTTTGTAGATGGTGACACCTTATTGGGATAATTATTTGGGTATTAGCGCGAGTCTAAAATGTATGGGCTAATTGAGGTAATTATGTAGAAAACTTGAGAATAATTTGAGGTATAATTTTAACTTGTGACCAAATCTCAAGAAATTAAAATGATTAATTTGAGGTAGATATTTCGTTAATTTGAGTAAAAGGTGTGACTGTAAAATTGTTAAATTTATAATAAGTTAATTAATTTAATTAGTATTAAGAAGAATAATTAAGTGGGTGGATTTGGTTGAGCAATGGACAATAGGTTAATATGACTAGCTTTGCAAAATTAATGTAGGAGCTGAATCGTATAAAATTATTGGAGCCAAAAACCACAAATGTAAGAATATGGTTAAGTTATAAAACTCACACACATAACTTTTGTAAGGAGAACAAGGAGAAGATATAAGGTTCCGCTAAGGACACCCCAAATATAACTCCAAAATACCACAAGCACAATTTTACTTCAAAATACCACTCAAATTTAATTTTTACTTCATTATACCACATATAGGGGTAACCCATTATTTAAAGTGTTAAATTTCATTTTACACACTTTTCCCCCTTCTCTCTACACATCCAAACCTTCTAACATAAAAACTTCTCAACTTTTAAGGCCAACAACAACAAATCATCAACTACAAATTACTCCTATACAGGCTGATGCTCAAAGTTAATGTGAATAATGCTTGAAAACTTAAAAAAAACAATTTTCGTAAACAAGTTGGTAAACTTGAACAAACTAAACGATATCAGTTGTTGGTAAACTTCAACAAACCAAATCGGTTGATAGTTGCTAAACTTGAATCGATTCATTAAATAGGTTGGTACTCAAAGTTGGTAAACCTGAATCGATATCAGCTGTTGGTAAACTTGAATCGATATCAGTTGTTGGTGAAGAACGAACGAAATCAACTAATCGATGAAAAAGGTTTATGAAACGAATTGGTTTTTGAAAATTTATGTTTGTTTTTTAAATAGAAATATGATGATTTTGGGTTGTTTATAACGAACCACATTACCGAAGTAACTAGGGTTTCGTTCGGGGGAAGACAAACAAAAATACATCCTAATCTCGTTATGTTTCTCACAATTGAAATTACTCATTTTAACTTAACACCATTCGGGTGCTTTACCCCAAATTGTAATTCCTTATTTGTCACATTTATGACGAACCAAAGTTGGTTATGTGAATAACTTCATTCGGGGAAACCATCACGAGATGTGATCCCTTATTCATTAGGTTTCTGTCGAGCTAAGATGAATATTTTGTTTCCATTGCCCCAAATGAATATTGAACATTGTTGGGTTTGAACATTGTTTGGATCATTTATCTTTGTATGTTAGTTCTTAATGCTTGTAATTTATTCATGTATATTAGTTGTTCATGTATGCTAGTTATTGATGTAATTTAGTTGTTCACATGTCATCTATGATTGTAATTTATTCATGTATATTAGTTTTTCATGTATATTAGTTATTAATGTATTTTAGCTATTCACATGTGTTTTATGCTTTTACTTTGTTAACATGTGATCTCTATTTTAATGCAGGTCATAAATGGATAAAGTTATATGCTACTCGCATTCTAAGAGCAAGCCGGTTAGTGCATCTGAGAGGAACTGCCGGAAAGAAATTCATGCTTTATCTAGTGCTATGGAGGTCCAGGTTTTGGTTGGTGCACAAGGCTAAGCTGATGCTGTGTTAAATGGCCATATTGAGGCTCGTTTAGAGGGCCATGATGAGGTTCCTGTAGAGGGCCATGCTGATGCTCTTGTTGATGTTAAGGCTCTTGTGGATACTAAGTTAAGCCATGGTAGCCCATCCAGTAACCCATCACAAAGACAACACAAGTCAGCTCCCGCATGGAGTAAAAAGAAGGTAGCCCACATCGGATTGTCGACCGAGGCATATGGAGTCCTAAGGAGCTCACTCTTTTGAAGCATTTCAAGGACCATATTGCCTATGGTATATGGACCCAATCAGTGGTAATCACACTTTCAAATTTAACTATTCAAAAATATTTTTTTTTGGTAAGAGATAAAAAATATTGATATACTTTCTATTGTATTGTAGGTTGAATGAGTGTCGTTGCTCTGTATCAACTACTGGACGAAGATAAATGAATGGGGTTTTGAAGATCTTATTAATGGGGTGCATAAGAGGGTGGCAAGGGAAAATTTTTATGGCTTGATAAAATACAACCATAGGTATATTGACTACGCATTGGTTTTGGCTTTCGTTGACCGATGACATCTAGAGACAAATAGCTTTCACATGCCGTTTGGGGAGATGACCATCATTCTTGATGACGCAACTCAAATCCTCTAAGTACCTCGAGGTGGTGACCCTTTATGTGACACCCCGCCTAATTAAAATACCGGGCGATCACTCCTGTACCAAATTAAAACATGAGTCTCATATGGTTCATTCTTAGCATCACTGTCGAAAACCAATTTGATTACTAATAACCTATTAGGCTGGTGTCAAAATTTTATTTAACTAATCTTTTTCAACAAACCATTCAATTTAAAACATCCACACAATCTAAATATACAAAGCTGAAATGAAATAAATAACTAAACATTCGGTTTAATATAATACAACCCAATCGAAATGCCGCATAAAAAGGCGATAAAAGAATAAATAAATGCAGTTGGGATTTTGGCCCGAGTGATACTACAATGCTTCCTATCTAGATCGCAAGAATAGAAGCATCTAAAAGAAGCCTGGATGCATCCACAGCTGCTGCAGCCAACGTTTGACTAAAAGGAATCATCATCCAGGTGTCCCTGTGTCTGGACACACACACACACACACACACACACACACACACACACACACACACACACATATATATATATATATAGCAAAAGAGAAGAAAATAGATAAATGGGTCAGAACCCGAGTTGTGAAAATATTTTGCAAGTGCATAAATGCTTTATTTATGAAAAATAGATTTTATCTCATATTTAAATTGGTATCACACTCGCATGAGATACCCCTCACCTCTCTTCTAATAGTGCACACCTGTCGCGTTCCTATTAAATAACCTAGTCCAATTACCCTGCCTAACTAATCCGTCCCATCAAAACTCTAAAAATCCTAATTGATTCGAGTACTAAGGGCTAAACTTCTCCCCAATCTCAACACTGTGCCATGTTCGTGCGTGGGGTGTCTCGCGAAGCGAAATCCAAATAAGAAACCCCCCCGATACACTACTACTTGGCAATGTCGATCGTCGAGATCCGTTTGGCCCTCGGTACATAATGTGTATATATATATATATATATATATATATATATATATATATATATATATATATATACCCATATAAATACATATACATAACATACTAATTTATTATACATATCACAATTTAAGTCCGGATAAAATCTCCCGGAATGAGAATTAATCTTTATTCATTTTATCTCTTTACTCTAGTTAGAGATATATAATATCTCGTTCTCATACACAGGTAATATACTATACACACAAGTAAAATAACCATCCCAACGAGCTATAACTCGAGGATGCGGTCTCTCAATGCTATCATCTTCCAGGGCATTACTCACATACAATCCTGGGTACCAACGGTCGGACTAAATAACACCGACATGGTAAAAAACAAAATCATAACATATGGAAAACGGTCATAGTTCCTCCCCGGGAATGAGATGAAACAAACCCACCACGTCTCATCCCTAATAAAAATCACACAATATAACCATGGACGCTATGACCTGGGGACTATACGCTCCCTGCTCCTCAAGCCAGGGGCCACATCGCGCAACTTCCAATGATAGCATAGAGGGGGTATGCTTCACATAAGTATATATATACCACACACACACACACACACACACACACACACACACACACACACACACACACACACACACATATATATATATATATATATATATATATATATTCGTATCATAATATATACTATAATCACATCGTATATATATACATTTATCACTCCTCAAATGTAAACATGGCTATAATTGCCAATCTCATAATGATATTTAAGTATTCTCTTACATAAATATACCTCACACCTTGATCACTGTTAGGGATTTATATACTCTCAAAATATCCCAATTCATAACCATATAATAACTATACCCTTAACTTATTTTTGGCCTATAACCCCAAATTTCCATCCTAGTCACCTCATAGGATTTACCCAATTACAGATGGCCCCTATCTATTCCATCCACATAAATATACCCATATATGATTACCGAATAATTTCTCCAAATGTCACTCTCTTCCTAAACATTCGATAAGTCCATACCCCGGATTAACCTCTTAAATAACCCAAGGTCAATTCACAATTCCTCAAGTCCTTTAGAACATAACTCTCTTTAATACTCTAATTTAAAAAGACCCTAAACTTTAAACTCAAAGAGGAGAAGGAATAACGATCTCCAAAATCTTGGGCTGAAAACAGAGTGTCGGTCGACCGGCCCTAGACCCCCGGTCGACCGCGATTTGCAATTAAGCTTAACAAAACAACCAGTAGGCCCTTCTTCCTACCCGCGATCGATCGGCCATAGGGGCGCGGTCGACCGGTCATACCAGACCCTCGAAAATTAGTTCTTAAAAATACCAACCAACAACCCCAAACTCCATTTTCATGGTCTCAAATCTCCACCAACAACACTATATTCATTTAATCAATGATTTCTAACTAATACATCAATAAATTTAGAGGATTAAACCAATTTTCTTAGATTTGAACCTAAAAACCCATTAAACCCTAGTTTTACAATTTTCCCCATTTCAATTCATTTCTTCTCTCCATTTATATGGATTTAACACTAAAAATCATTAAGAGTTTACATTACATCAATATGTAAACTCATACTCCAATTTTCCAAATTTAATTTAAGGGTTCTAACTCAAAATCATATATTTTACCAACTATAATATGAGATATATGCACAAAATGAAATAAAGCAAGTACACACTTGCCTGGAGTATGAAATTCGACGACCTCGAGTCGAATCCAGCGGAGTTTGGCCGAAATCTCCCTTTTCTTCCTCTTTCTCCTCTTCTTCCTTTCTCTCCTTTCTCCCTCTCTCTCGTGTCTTTTATAGGAGAGAAAAGGGTTTAGCCCTTATTAAACCCAAAAATGACTCGTTTACTCAATTTCGAGTCCCTACTGGTCCAAAAGTTCTCGGAGTCCAAACACTACTCCCGGATACTCTATTCTGACTATCTCGGCCATTTTGAAACCAACCGTACGCTCGAAATATCCATCCGAGGTACTTAATCGCAATCCACTAATTAAACCCAATACATCTCAATACGGGGTTTCCAATTAAAATATTGTCCTTTGTCGCTTTACCCAACTGCGACATGTAATTAAAATGGTCCAACTCATTTACTTAATCCTCAAAGTAAGTGCAACACCCATCGGAAATCACGTAACCCTCATAAATTCCAAAATTTATTTCTCAAAGAAATTCCTCAAATCTCTAAATTTTACTCATTTATGAAATTTAAATTATTCATAAAAGTACGGGGTATTACAATTTATTTAGACCAAACATTATTTTTCTAGATGACGAGGCGATTGAAATGCCTAACACTATTGACTTAGTAGTTGAGTTCTTGGGCGTGAGCAAGGCCGATGAAAAATTAGAGTGTAATGAGTCATGTGCGTTCCGGTTGAATTGGATCACTTTGAATTTTAAAGAACGAGCTAAATATGAGATTACCGCCTCTGATGTGAAAAACCATTGTGCGAGGGCTTATATACTCTACATAATCGGATGCATTATTTTCCTCGATAAGATGAAAAATAAGATCTCTGTCCATTACCTCCATGTTTTAAAGGATTTGAAAAGGGTGGGCCGACTGGCTTGGGGTATGGGAATTCTTGCTCACATATACAGACAACTTGGCCTTGCATCAAATTCGAGTGTTAAGCAAATGAGCGGTTTTCTATCCCTACTATAGGTAACAATAATTAGAATTTTCATGATATATGTTGATTATCCAATTAACAAATTGTCTAATTTCATGTTAATATTCACCAATTTCATTTGGTATATGTAAGATGTTTTGCATTCCTGAATTTATAAGCACTTTACTGGGTTGGGGGCATGCCACCCCATGGATTTCAACAATAAAATGCCTAGAATTGCGCATTGGGCGTTGCAATTAGCCTCTTAGAAGAATGCTTTTCAAAATCTCAAAAACTATAGAGAACAACTCGATGATATGTCGGGAAGGAATGTAAGTGGTTTACATTTTCTTTACAATTAACTTTGAGAATATTCGTACCTTAATTATAAGTTTGTGTGTAGGTGTTTTGGGATCCTTATAAGGATGTCTGGGACGCATATCCATTCTAGGATGTTGCTTTTTATAGTGGCATCATCATTTTCTTCGATGTTGTCGAGCCATACTATCCAGAAATATGTTCATGATAATTCAGCCATATTCAAATCATTCCCCGCAATCCAATGACCCCATTAAGGGACGGAAGGGGAAATAAATCTACCAGATACAAGGTCAAGTTTGACATGCGAAAATGGTATCAATAAAATTGGAAAGACCATATATTATTCGAGAAGTTACGGTCAATACCCATCTCGTGCCTATGGGACTGTAGCGAAGATTACATGGAGTGGTTCTTGACCATATCCCACCCAATTATCCAGAACCCCACCCACTGGCAATCTAAAGCAATAAAAAACATCACTGCTAAGTATTACATTTGTAATATTTTTTGTACTTTAACCGATTCTCATACATAAATGATATTCACTAGGCGGATGAAGTACGTAAAGTGATGGAGTTACCGAGGAAGAGCATGAGATATAGGATTGCTAGAGATGCCACTACATTGCTTGGACAGAATGAAGAGGCTTACCAAATACTAGAGGGCAACAACTGGGGTGGATCGCTAGATTATCATTAAGGAGCAGGGGAAGAAAAAAACTAAAAAGTATGGAAGAGACAATGGAAAAGGGAAAAAGGAAGGTAAAGGGGGATGAGGGAGCAAAAAGAAAAAGAAAATGAAGTTTCTAATTTGGACGGAGTTCAATTTTGTAAGTAAGGATGGGGTACATATGTGTAATTTTGATTACTAATAACCCTTCATGGTTTTTTGGCGTTGGTTTTGGATTATAAATGTTAGTTTCATTGTTATCAATGTTGTATTGTTAATGGTTGTTATCAATGTTAGTTTTAATGTTATTTTCAATATTATTAATATTTCTAATAATGTTGGTTGTTATCAATAATGCATTCAATTTCTCATGAATTTTTAATGAATCCTCATCGTTGATCTCTTTACGAACATGGATTTCCACATTGCGGTGAACGTGGAAAGTGAACACCATATATATATATATCCTCGGGGAACACCACCTGAAATGCATTGATGTACACGTACTCCTGACCAGTGATGACAATAATGGGGCATGCAAATGGATTGAATAACGCTTTTAACCGGCGTAATTTCCAAATGGTAGCTCTCTTCTATCTCTTTAACTAAAAATGCAAAAGCAATGTTGAATATCCATCCGCAAGGGGTTACACCAACCATCTCAAACAAAGGCATCCTGTTACGGTTTGTCTTGTAAGTGAAATCAACAATGACAACCGAGGGAAAACACTTTGCCAATTGGATGGAGTTCGGATAAACCCATAATATGTCTTCCACCTCCATCGTAGAATCATTCATTCTATACCAATATACATAGTGTTTATCATAAATTAACTTCATCAACTGTTGCATTCCCATTCTACCCTCCCGTTCGCTAATCTCTAGTTTTCCATTGGCATTGTAAATTATTTTCGTTGTGGACACATTATTAATATTACGAAATTTTATCGTTGTTAGAATGGTGTCTAGCTTCACCCCACTCAACGACATCTCTTCAACGACGTTTCTCTCCTCTAAAGTAAGACACCCATCATATGGATGCCCAATTAATGATTCTGAAAATTAGTGGTTGTGAAATCCACTTACAACCTGTAACATCCATATCCCATTATCAAGTGGAATATCCTTCAATAAAAATGGGCAACTGTACTTTCTAGTCGCTGTATACTTCTTTTTATTTTTCTCACACCGAGTACTTGTTTTATTCTCATAATTCTTCCCAAGATGGTCACGATACTTCCCTCCCTTTTCACATCCCAAATGTAAACATCGCTTTCACATCGCCGAACGTGCTTAGGACTTAGTGATTACTATTACTACTATAACCAATCGGGTTTGCACTTGAGCCTAGTCGACCAACATTTAACGGGTGAAAAAAATCTAAGAATATAGATATAAATTAATCAGTACATTTTAACCTATTTTAAATAGTTGCATAAATTATGAGTGATAAAAATACCTGGTCTGTAAAGAAAGTGGCACTGACATCGACTCCTAAAGAACCATCAATGCCTTTGTCCTAACAATTGATATTGACTAATGCCTTGTCAGATAATACAGAGTTGAAATCCATGAAAGCATCCTACATAAGTAAGAACATAATTATGTTATACATATTATCAAATGAATCATACATAATTAATCACACATATTAACAAATGAATTATACATAATGATTTAGATATATCCTATATAAGGAGTCATAAATATTATCAAATGAACCACTGTTCAGTAGAAATGTGCCGAAATAGGTTACCTAATTCGGCAAGGAGGTAACGAATCAGGGTACATGTTTCGGTATGTACATACTGAGTCAGAGTACATATTTCGGGATGGACATGCCGAATGAACTTCATTAAAAAAATAGAATAATGGTTCAGAAGGTTTTTCCTGAGATTTGACCTCCAACTCAGGGCCCCGATCTCGAACCATTGTTCGAGTTTTACCAATTTTGCTGAATCCTAAATAACATACAAAAAATAATATGAATGAGACCCAAAAATTACCTCAAAAATACTATTTGGGGTAGTTTCATTGTCTTTAGTGGTCCCAAACCCATTGGTACCACCTTGCATTGTTATTTGAAAGTTTAATAACAACCCAAGTTATTATGTGGGGACAAAGTTTATGATTGTTAGGGAAGATGGTTAGTGTAGTGGGGAACAAAATGCAATCAATGAAATTTGATTGGTGTAGTGGGAACCAAAATCTATTAAATGTTACTTGAATGGGCACAAAAATTATTGGAATGTAGTGGGTAGAGTGAGATTGGAGTGTAGTGGAAAGATAGTGGGTAAAGAGAGAAATGTGTGGAAAATAGTGTTAAAATTGTTGTGTATAAAATATCTATATCATGTGGTGGCCCTTAGTAAAAATATTTTATATTTTTCTTATGATATTTTGGAGTAATATTTGGGGTACCTTAGCGGCACCCAAGATATAGGGATCTGCGGGACAACCACTTAAGTGTCCCCTAAGATAAACATCCGGCCAAACACCTCCCCCCCTCATGATTTCCCCTATAGTTTTATAAATGTGTTGTCACTTTGTGGTTGATTTAAATGGTGCGTTGTCAAAAATTGATTGGTTCAAGATAAATAAATGTTTTCTTTCCCCTTATAAAAGTATCACATTGGCAGCAAAATCGAAAGGGTGTGAATTACATTATTCTCCCCCCCTGTCAGAAATGCCACCTTTTGAGTTATAAACCACCATTATCCACCTTCATTTTGAGCTTCTTTACAAAAAAAAGAAATTATTGTGAAAAATAGTTCTACTTAATATTTGGAAAGCCCTCAAAATACTTGTACTTTAGAGTGTGCAATACTAGTAGCATATTGTTTGTGTGTGTGTGTGTGCGTATATATATAGGGTGGGGAGAGATAGGGATATATATATATAGAGATATACATAGAGATATAGATAAATTGATAGATAGATAGATAAATAGATAGAGAGAGACTCCCTCCTATACGAAGCATTTTCCTCATGTGGATTTGCGGATTATTTTTTATAAAATAGTTAAAAATATTATCTTGAGCTGATTTTTTATGGCTTGTTAACATCTCAAGGTAACCTTGAAAAAAAATCAACTCAAAATGATGTTTTTTTCTATTTAAAAAAAATTAGTAAAAAATTATCAGTTTTCAAGCGCTTAAAAACTAACAGTTTTTTGACCGATTTGTTTAAAAAAGCAAAAACATCATTTTGAGATGAATGTTTTTAGGGGTACCCTGAATTTTTTACAACCCGTAAAACAAAATTTAGCTCAAAATATTTTTTTTACTATTTTAAAAAAATTAGTCCGCAAGTCTGCACGGGAAATGGTGGTCCACATAGAAGATTCTCCCTCCCCTCTCTCTCTCTCTCTATATATATATATATATATATATATATATATATATATATATATATATATGGAGTTCACGATTTGAGGATTATTTTGTGGAGTATTTTTAGGAGAATTTTATAGGGGCTTTAAAAGTACTTGGTAGCCCCTTTAAGGCTTACTTTGGAGGTGGGGGTTTGCCTTCTGCGTCAATCTTGCTCCAAGTTTTGGACTATTAACATATTTTGCAATCCTTATTTTTTTTAAATATGAATAATCATGCCAGTCTATATATGGATGTATATATAATTCACACATGCTATTAAGATTATTATTTCATGAGGAAAACATGTATAAGTAGGTGAAATACCTAATATTTAAGGTATAAGAATTTTCAGAATATAAGAAATGGTTTTGTGAAAGAAAGTATGTTACAAATGTTAGTATTTTAATACATGAGGGTTGTTAAACACTCTTTGCAATTTTTGGGCAAACTACATTGATTAAAGAAGTGTTTTCATGAAAATATTATTGGAATAATTTTAGAGTGAATTACAAGTTTAAAATGGTTAAACTCAAGTATGTCCTCGTGTAACATTTAGTAAATGTTGGGTAAAGATGCTAAGTCTTAAAGGATAAATAACGTATATGGTAATATGTCTGAAGCCATATTAATGGAGATTTTTGTATGAGTTGTCGACATCAACAAATGGACTTTTTAATAACATAAATTATTAAATTGTCCCTAAACTCATAGAGATTAGGATTTTATCCCAAATGTACCAGTTTCACATAAAGAGACTCTTAGTTACACATGTTTTATAAAGTAAACACTAGAATTAGTAGATGATTCTTAAACTTGAAGGTTAAGATATTTACCATGTTTTTGGTAAAGGTTATAAAAAGGATTAAATTTAGAAAGTAAGAACGGGACTTTAAGCCTCATGTTAATGAAAGGAATATAATGAATTTTATGGTAAAAATGTGTCCAAAGTGAGTGACAAATGTGATAAAAAACATGATAAGGTGGAATTTACCTTGGTTTAATTGGCCTTTGGGGTGGGCATAAACTTCGAAGTGGAAAAAGAACTAAAAGGTGCATTTGCGCGAGCAATAAAAATACCAATTGGGCATAAAGTGTCTTGTTTGGTTTGGTCATTGGTTGGGGATCTTCGTAATTATGACGTAAGATGAGTGTCTTATTAAATACAACGTAAGTTGGGTATTTTGTTAAATATGATGTAAACCAGGTATTTTACTAAAAATAGTTGTTGGGACGTAAAGAAATGAACTTAAATAAAAGTGAACGCCATTATAGAGAGGGGAGGAAAAAAGAGGAGAGAAATGAGATAAAGGTATTAATAGTGGAGGTAGATCGATCGGTCGATCGATCGATAGATAGATAGATAGATAGATAGATAGAGAGAGAGAGAGAGAGATAAAATTGATGAGAAAGAAATATTGATGTAAGGATAATGCCAGAATTCCCTCTATTAAATTTGGTTGGAGGGATAAGGTGGTGGTGGAAAGACAAGTTCAAAGTTCTTTCTCTTCATTTAGAAATATCAAACAATTATAAGATTTGTTATATAGCGTTGTGGAAAATAAATGAGATATTAAGGAAGAGGATTATTAAATTTAATACTTTATTCGTTGTATGCAATGGTGAAAAGTCATCAATTTTAGTTATAATATTTTTGGGGGGATCTCGAAAAAATTTCATGTTTCAAGGATATTTTTTTGCTATGAAAATATTTCAAGTGGGTCTCTCACAAAAACTTGCAAGCCAACAAGGTTTCAACACATTTCCCTTCCATTCTTCAATATTCAGGATGGAATTAGTATTAAAGGTACTCAATTTTTTAACTAATGCTAAAAATTTGAGAATACACTTGACTGGATATATTTAATTAAATGATGAAATATTTATTTAAGATTTTTTATTTGTTAAATCATTTTAGAAAATTTAAAAATTATACAACTATTTATTCATATATAACTCCTCCATAATTTTTAATTATTGTAATGCGTAATTGTGTGTAAATTTGGCTTCCTTCTTTGATAAAACTATTTTGACTACTTCAGTTTAATTTGGTTTGTGTTCTCTCAACTTCAAAAAAAAATTTCAGATATTTATTATTATTATAATAATAATAATAATAATAATAATAATAATAATAATAATAAAAAATTTACTTGATATAACTTAGGCAAAAATTTCTACTATAACTAAAAATAGGCGCACACATAAGAAAATTTTCAAAATATGTGTTAGGTATGACCATCTAAAGAGAAAACATAAAGGATGTCGCTATTCATCTTTTAATTCACAAGGTGATACTAAAAAGGGTAAAGGTTGTGGTTTAGCATTTGAATCATTTCCCAATTAAATTTTTTGATTAAAATTTGTTAAGTTGATCTACAAATCTTGGTTATTATCATCACCACATTTCCTAGCAAAATAATTTATTTATCCCCTTAAATGGCAAAGTTTTATTTTTAGGTCCGCACAAGATCCTCCAAGATGTATATGTGCTCATGTGCGAACCTTATATAACAGACTTAAAAAATAAGCCATTTTCTTTAATTACTAAAAACAATTTCCAACCAAAATTGGCAGAGATGATCTTAATAGTGAGGAGATCATCTAAATTTAATTTCATAAAAAATTCAACATGGAAATCGGGAACATATTTCTAGGCCAATTGTTTGATTGAAGTAAATGTGTTAACCAGTTTTACAATAATCATTGTTTAAATTTATTGGTTTATTTTAAACACTTTCCCCACGATTGTCATCACTTGTATATATATACAATTCATATAGGTCAAATAGGTGGGTGGTCTTAAAAAGGTAAAAATGAAATCCGCAAAAGGGATGTAAGGTTTTAGAGAGAAAATTTTGTTTTTTTAAACGACCATGTAATTATTTAAATAATTTTTTTAGCCTAAAAATAACTTCTCTAGATTTTCCGCCTTATATTGTAATTTAAGATAAAATATATTGGGAGTTTAAAGTGAAAAATCCAAAATCTTTCACAAATATCATTCATATCCTAATACGTTCTTGGAGCTTTGTTCATCCTTTTTTGAGTTTGTTAGTGCATCCAGATACTTGAGTTGCGATAAAATTTTGTCAAGTGTGGTGGATTCCGAAAAAGTTAGGCGTAAGAAGAGCGATGGATACCGGGGTGAGGAATTACTACGAAGTTGGGGTGGATTCGCATTAGTTGTAATAATGTTTTTGTGTTAAAATCGCAAAACGAAATTTAGTTAATTGAATCAAAGTTACGTTGAGCCTTGTAATTTCTTCACATATAATTGTTGGAATATTGGATATCTTGTCCTCATCGTTATTTCCTCAAGGTCACATCCTCTACTTTTTTTTTAATTTTTTTTTCACTATACTTCGAATTTCAAAATGCACATATATCCAAATTAAGTCAATATCCAACTCAACATTAATATAGATAAAAATGATATTCGATTTGGACCATTAGACGTAGCATTGACAAATCAATTTCAATAATCAACTTAAAAAAAATCTTCTCATTACCCAAAATAACAAGCCTGTTCAAATTAGTATCATAACTTTTTATGTGCAATATCTCATTTTTACATAAATCATACTATCATATTATAAATTAACGTAGAGGATATTGGGTCATTAACCTACTCAAATTAACATATGATCTTGCATTTATTTCAAAAAATTCTATAAATCAACTTTATCATGATTAGATGCTTATTTTAAAACATGTGTTCATAATTATTTTGAATCCAATTAATTAATTATAATTAAAGCAGTAGTAATAACTGTGAGATATTTAATATGTTTTAGATTTCCATTTCTTAAAGTCTTCTTGGAAAAATAAAATAAATATTAACTACAAAACAAAATAATAATATTAATAACATCAATGCCCTTAAACAATTGTACAGTTCTAATTAAATTCTTCCCTATTTTGACTCGTAGTTGGAGATAAATATATCTTAATCAATGATATACCAATGTATGACCTCGCCTTCACTCAAACCTAGCTCGGCTCAGGCCGACCATGTGGAACGCACTCAAAGAATATTTTAATAGCCATATTAGTCTCGTCCTTCAACCTGGTCGAGACCACATGCCATCATAATGGACCTACTGTCTCGTCTCGTCTACCCACTAAAAAATCGATACCTCATCAGACTGGTCATATGCTCATCTCGCCTGGCGCAAGTCGATCGAGATTCACTCAGTAGTTACCAACATATTAGCAAACAGTATCTTGGTGGTATCTTACTATAGTAGGTTGACCCCTCCATCACAAGAGGTCACATTTGACACTTGGCAGGGCATGTGGAATGGAGCACGCGTGGGAGAGTGCGCGTGGGCTGTGAGCCCAATGTGGACAAAACCGTTGCAATAGCATCTTCCTCACGTGAGAAGAATATCTCTCAATTATGATTTACATGCACAGATGACAGGTGGAAACATTATATTGGACACTTCATATTGTACATGCCTATTGCATGCATGGGGTGCACATTGCACCAACCCAACTGTGGCCATCCCCGATCCTCGCCGCAGAGGGAGGAAGGGATCCTTCGGGTCTCGCGCATCCCCTCTCGGGAGAGCGCTTCGGCCGGCGTCGATTTTGTGAGGTGTGAGAATGTAGAGAGGTTTAGAGTCGCCAGTCTATTTTACTCAAAACAGACAAAAGAAAAGGGGGAGCCACCCCGAAGGATGGCATCCAAAGACATACTGGTGCGTGCGAAACCAAATGATTCGAGAAGGGTTCGGAGGCTTAGTTACGAAATGGAAAGGTGTTAGGCACCCATTCTGCCCTTTCGGTTTCTCATGGATATTTGCTATTTTCCTTTATATCCCCCCCCCCCCCAGATAAATATATCTTAATCAATGATATACCAATGTATGACCTCGCCTTCACTCAAACCTAGCTCGGCTCAGGCCGACCATGTGGAACGCACTCAATGAATATTTTAATAGCCATATTAGTCTCGTCCTTCAACCTGGTCGAGACCACATGCCATCATAATGGACCTACTGTCTCGTCTCGTCTACCCACTAAAAAATCGATACCTCATCAGACTGGTCATATGCTCATCTCGCCTGGCGCAAGTCGATCGAGATTCACTCAGTAGTTACCAACATATTAGCAAACAGTATCTTGGTGGTATCTTACTAGAGTAGGTTGAACCCTCCATCACAAGAGGTCACATTTGACACTTGGCAGGGCATGTGGAATGGAGCACGCGTGGGAGAGTGCGCGTGGGCTGTGAGCCCAATGTGGACAAAACCGTTGCAATAGCATCTTCCTCACGTGAGAAGAATATCTCTCAATTATGATTTACATGCACAGATGACAGGTGGAAACATTATATTGGACACTTCATATTGTACATGCCTATTGCATGCATGGGGTGCACATTGCACCAACCCAACTGTGGCCATCCTCGATCCTCGCCGCAGAGGGAGGAAGGGATCCTTCGGGTCTCGCGCATCCCCTCTCGGGAGAGCGCTTCGGCCGGCGTCGATTTTGTGAGGTGTGAGAATGTAGAGAGGTTTAGAGTCTCCAGTCTATTTTACTCAAAACAGACAAAAGAAAAGGGGGAGCCACCCCGAAGGATGGCATCCAAAGACATACTGGTGCGTGCGAAACCAAATGATTCGAGAAGGGTTCGGAGGCTTAGTTACGAAATGGGAAGGTGTTAGGCACCCATTCTGCCCTTTCGGTTTCTCATGGATATTTGCTATTTTCCTTTATATCCCCCCCCCCCCGGTGATATGTGTGCATGTGTATATATGGAAAGGAGGTAGGAATCCTCGACTTGTATAATGGGAAAGACAAAGCGAGTCATCCGTAGGAATGTGAGATTGGTGTAGAAAATAAGATTTACGTGATTACCCCTACGTTGATCGTTATAAGGGAACGATAACGCATATGGAGTAATACGTTACTAAGAACAAGTATATAGAATGTAATGGAAAATGAGATAAAGAGAAGATAGAAAATAAGAGGAAAAGTGAGAAAATGACTCGAGTCTCGAGTTTTACCCCGAGACGCCTACGTAGCCTATAAAGGCATCAAAGTCCACGTAGTTCGCATACAAAATTAGGGGTGGGGTTTAGCCCATAAATCCAAATGGAGAAATCTTTTATTTTTAAGTATGTGTGTGTGTGTAGAAAAAAGTGTTTTAGTTGTGAGAAAAGTGTGAAAAAAGTGTGAGAATCCCAACTTGGAATTTATGAGCAAACCCACTTTTTCTTGTTTTTTTGGGGTTTTATTTATATGAAAATAGGAGATGTGAAATAATACTAGATAAAAGTATATTTATGATGTGTGAGATGAGATAATAAAAGTCCTAAGTAAGAAAACAAGTTATTGCAAATTTAAGAGAATTTAGGAGAGAGTTTGAGAAAGTTGGACCTTCTTGGAGACCTTAAGCTTGATCTTGAATGTTGAAAAGCAGACCTTGCACTTGGATGATGATGGAGAGTGGTTAATTCATCAAGTTTGATGAAAGAGATGATGAAAAGTGGAAGTGAAAAAGGGATTTGGAAGTTGAAATCACGCTGCCTTCGAGAGAGGTTTCTGGGGGTTTGCTAAGAGTGATTTGCTTCTAACCTGAGTTCCCCCTTGCAAATGAGGCCAAGGCCTCCTTTTATAGCCCCAGGGGACTGCCAATCGGCTTAGAGCCCTTCATGCCTGCCGGCAGGAAGGTGCCGATAGGTAGGTTCTGGGACCTGCCGTTTGGTAGTGTGTTTCAGGTTTTTTCAGAAAATTGGCCGTCGAGGGCAAACCGTTGATCAGAATCATGCACGGGGCATACCGTTGGAAAGGTATTTCAGAGACCTTTGAAAGTCCTTTGGACCTCTCCCGAGTTCAGGAGTTGACTTTGGGTCAAATGTGGCTCGAAAGCGTTTGTCGGTCCGCTGAACGGGGAATCATTCGGACGCAAATGGATCGTTCGTCCGCATGGTAAGTCCGAATCGCGCACAGGATGGACCGTTACAAAGGTTAGGAGATGTAATTAGACATTACAAAGAGTTTGACCCGGTTTGAGGAGTTGACTTTGGTCAAACGGGCTCGGGAAGCGCTCGGTGGCTTCCCAGAGTCAAACGGATCATTCGTCCGCATGGAAAGTCGGAATTGTGCACGGGACGGACCGTTGGAAAGGGTATTCAGTTCCCTTCAAAGATTCATTGAGTCTCGATTGAGATGAAGAGTTTGACTTTTGAGTCAAACTGAGCCGGGGAGTGCCCGATGGCTTTCAGGTCAGTACTCGGGACGTGACCAGGGTTTACAGTGATGAGTGGAGGTACTAGGGACCTAAGGAGAGTTGGGGGGTAACAGAATGAGGTGTCTACAGAGCCCCTCGACGGGTGAATTTGGAACAAATGATAGCCGTCGATTAGACACCGCATGATGCTTCTGAGAGAGTGTGACCGATTCAGAGGGTCGAGGTCGATTTTGAGGACCTAAGGAAGCAAGGATGACCAATTCAGAGGGTCGAGGTCGGTTCTAAGGACCTAAGGATGAGAGTATGACCAATTCAGAGGGTCGAAGTTGGTTCTGAGGACCTAAGAGAGGATGATCAATTCAGAGGGCCTAAGGAGTGTGATGGGGATGATCAATTCTGCGGATCAAAGTCGAATCTATGGGCATAGGGAAAATATTTGATAACCGAGGTCAATTCTGACCTAATGATTGGTGACGATCGAGGACCGAGGTTAATTCTGACCTACTCAGGTGACGATCCAAGACCGGGGTCAATTCTGACCCAAAAGTGGTGACGACCGAGGATCGAGGTCAATTTTGACCTAACTCAGGTGACGATCCAAGATCGGGGCCAATTCTGACCCAAGAGTGGCGACGACCGAGGTCAATTCTGACCTAACTCAGGTGACGATCCAAGACCAGGGCCAATTCTGACCCAAAAGTGATGACGACCGAGGACCGAGGTCAATTCTGACCTAACTCAGGTGATGATCCAAGACCGGGGCCAATTCTGACCCAAGAGTGGTGACGATCGAAGACCGAGGTCAATTTTGACCTAACTCAGGTGGCGATCCAAGACCGGGGCCAATTCTGACCCAAGAGTGGTGACGACCGAGGACCGAGGTCAATTCTGACCTAACTCAGGTGACGATCCAAGACCGGGGTCAATTCTGACCCAAGAGGGGTGACGACGACGGACAGAGGTCAATTCTGACCTAACTCAGGTGACGATCCAAGACCGGGGTCAATTCTGACCCAAGAGTGGTGACGACCGAGGACCGAGGTCAATTCTGACCTAACTCAGGTGACGATCCAAGACCGGGGCCAATTCTAACCCAAGAGTGATGACGACCGAGGACCGAGGTCAATTCTGACCTAACTTAGGTGACGATCCAAGACCGGGGTCAATTTTGACCCAAGAGTGGTGACGACCGAGGACCGAGGTCAATTCTGACCTAACTCAGGTGACGATCCAAGATCGGGGCCAATTCTGACCCAAAAATGATTGCATTTCCTTTGAAAAGAAAAGAGTTCCACTGGGGATAAGGATTGGATTTGAGGTTCCGCTGGGGAACAAGAATTGGATTTGAGGTTCCGCTGGTGAATAAGAATTGGATTTGAGGTTCCGATGGGGAACGATGAATGAGCTGGGGAAGATTTGGATTGCCCTTTGGGAGAGATCGCCTGGGGCGAGTGATTCTTCTGATTTCTGTTGAGAAAAATACCATGTGATATTGTATCGCACCGGGTAGCCGATGGCTGGGGAGGCCTTGTGCCTTTGATTTGAGTGGAGGAGCTGATTGCTGGGAAGATAACTGGTTTGAGGTTGTAATCTCTGCTGAGGAGGTGATTAGGTGGTCCGGGCGCATCGCCTGAGAGGTCATTTGCTTGGATTTTGAGGGTTCCGCTAGGGAAAAAGAGGTTTCGCCTGAAGAAATGCGAAAATTTTCTTGATGAAAATGTTCAAAATCCATCCTGGGATTTTTAGGAATTTTTCGAGGCTTTCTGGCATTTTTTGGGAATTTCAGTACGAAATTTTAAGGGGGGTGCCGGCCGGCATAAACTGAGGGGTGCCATTCGGCAGTGGCACGGACTTTTGGGCTGCCTCGGGAAGGTGAAGAGACAGTGCCGATTGGTATGGCAGGGGTCAATACCGATCGGCATGGCGTTTGGCCTCCTATATAAAGGGGGCGAATCCCCTTCATTTTTCACAACTTCTTGCCTTCTCTCTTTCTGCGATTTCTCTCTGCGAATTGTTCAAACGTTCCGTTCTTCAAGAAATGGCCGCCTTTGTGAGCACCAAAATACCCCTAATAATACCCATTTCGACATCCAACAAATCATCTTCTACACCAAACAAATATGACTAGGGCTTCAATTTGGGGATAAAAAGTGGTTTGAGATCCACCAACGGGCTTTCCAAGTTGGGTATAGCAGTGGAGTGGAGAGTCAACAGTCTGCCAGAGGGGTATTCCCCATGGGGCTCTCAAGTTATAGGGAAAGAAGTTTTGAAGTCTGGTGATTCTCTTCTCCAAACTCACGCAACTTCCTTCTTAAACCCAGCATATGGATTGTTACCCCATAAAAGGAAATCTTATCTCCTCACAAAACTTCCCCTATCTGGTATAAACTCCATCCTATATTGACAATGCATAACATCTAACGGTTGGCATCAAGGCAGCACTCAGAATGTTTCGACGTTTGTTGTTCCGTTAGTGCCGTTCGAACGACAATGGCCGTCGTTCGAACGACATAGCTCATCATTTGAACGACTATGAAAGTCGTTTAAACGACCTATTTGGGAACGACGACGTTTTCTTCATACTATATCTTTATAATTAAGTACATTTTCCCCTAATAAATTTAGAAATATTAAAAGAGGCCCCTAAGTTTATAACTATTAAATCCTTATATTCCTTATATAATTCTTAATCCAATAAATTCTCATTTCTCTAACCCAATTCGTTACCCACAAATTCCTAAATTACAATTTATTCCTCCTCGTATAACGCCAAAACACAATTTAATTAAATTATCGGGGCGGGATATTACATATAACACCTCTCTTAGTCTCGGGTGGCTTATAATACCCCTTCTTGACCTCATAACAAAGGGCATGATGGCCTTGGAAGGCATATAACACCCTTATTAGCCTTGGGTGGCTTATAATACCTAATGTCCTCGAACAACCGCGGATGTCTTGAAAGTACCCAACTATGGATGGCATGAAAATACCCATCAATCGTGGGCGGCTAGAAAATACCCACCCTTGGGTGGAGTGAAAATACCTAGCCAGAGGAGGCTTGAAAATACCCTAGAGCAGGAAATCTAAGTGCAAAGGAAAAATCTAACTCAAATTTGAAGGTCACAGCTTGGTTAAGGAAAAATAAGTGGACTTTGGACTTAGTGTTAGTGACAAAGGAATTCAGTTCGAAAGAACCACAACTCATTATTACCACGACAATTTTCCACATTTCAAGAGCTCAAATATGAGCCCTAATGTCCACAGCAGGGACATTCAGTTCCTAATCATTATAGTTTATTATTACCGCAATAGGATCATTTAGTTCCAAGAAAAGTTCAATTTATTGGTCCTAAAGTCCACAAAAGGGATTTTTAAAGTTGCTATGCCACTTAATTTCTGCAGCCTAAATCTACACAGCAGAACATATTCAAAATAAATATTACAGGCATTCAACAAGACAAAAATAATAAAGCTGCAGAATTGTAATAAAAGTTGCACTGTGCAATACAAATATAAAAGGACAAAGGAAATTTTTATCCGCCCTATTCCGCATCTCCTTGTATCCGCGGATGTATGGCTTGTTTTAGAGGACAAAGAAGTCATGGGAAGTTCAAAAGTTGGCCATAACATCCTCAATTGCATTCTTCATAACCGTGGTGTGATCAGTGCTCAATTACTGGAGGGTTGCGTCATGTTCATTATTCAACCTCTTTAGCTCCTCAACACTACTTTGGACCATGCCTTGGATTTTCTCTTCAGGTTGGCTGAATTTCTTCTTAGCTACCGCGGCCTGCCTGGTAGCCTCCAGACATTTGGCTTTAGCAACCTTTAATGCGTTCGCGACATCCTTATAGTTTAGTTTTGCTTCATTCTTTGCTTTTACTGTAACCTCCACCTTAGTAACAACGTCTATTTTTTGGGCTTACGGAGTAGCTTCTGTAGACTTTTGGCCAACCTAAAAGGAAGACGATCTGGAACCCTCCAACTGAGAGTGATGATCATCCTCCGCGTCCCTATACAATTTGTATAGGCCTTCATACTTGGCCCTTTGGGCCATTGTGACCTCTGCCGCCTGGAAGAAGAAATGTCAAAGTGTTAGTATTAAAACACACTAAAGTCCACAGAAAGCAAAGAATGAAATGAAAACTTACCCTCAAAAGGCTGTGAAGGTGTATTCTTTTAACTCCTCTACTCCTCATCAATTAGACGCTTCAGATTAGCACCGTCCACAACCCTCCTCATCCTTTGGACTGTGGTAAGAGTTGTATCCCAAGGAAACTTTGGGTCTAGCTACCTCAGACATGGTTATGGACGCCTGTCTGCAACCCTTTTTACCCTCCTTTGAGGGGTGAGCAAGTTGGCATTGATTGTCACAACCGTTCGTGGAGGGGACGCATAAATAATAACATTAATTAGGCTTAAAGGCCCATGGACATCCTCCTGTAAAGGAAGAAAGATCAGCTACATCTAGGTTTGCTGAAATATCATCATTAACCTGTGGAGTGTCTGCAGCAACCCCCTTTAGTTGGGGGCCAAAGTCCACAACAACCCCATGAACAGCCTTTTTCTCAACTTAAGGGGAAACATCCTTGGTTACCCTCTTCCTCTTATCGCCTTTCTTCTGTGGCATCAGGTTCAATCCTTGGTTGGTATCTTGTAACTCATTGAATTGGGAGAGAAAGAGATCTCTGTCAGTCTCCATGATAGGCTGGCCCTTTACGGTGGTACCTGGAAAAATACATCAGATGTAAGGTTAGAATTTCATAAGTTAAAGTGATAGGTGCAGAATCAATTGAAATCATAAATACCTTTCACGGTCTTTATGAGTACTTGATCGGAGGTGTAATAACCAAGTTTGAATAGTGACCACAGATTCACTATCTCTGGAAATTGTTTCTTTTTATACGAAATTGAGATCGCGATCTCAATCTCTCCATTTGTCTTGCAGAAGGAGTCATCCCTACAAAAACTCTAAGGGGATTAGAAAAGTCTGCAAAAACATCATATGAAGACAAATAAAGTCTACGATATAGAAAAATTATGCTGAAAATAAACAAGTCAACTAAATATCGCGATAATCTGATACCTTCTTTGGGAGGATGACCCACTGTCCGCAGCAGCTTGTGCTCCTTCTCCCTCTCATACTCATCTGGGTGCACCTCCCAGTTATCTCCAGAAATATATAAGTAGTTTCCCTTCCAGTTTTTAACACTGAAAGGGCCTACCCCTCATCAGCTACCTGTCACCACTTCGCAGCCCCATGTAATAGTACCATGGGTTTTATAGGGAGTTCTCTTTTGGCCTATAAAAATCGAAGAACTCCACGGTAGTGATGTCTCTACTAAATTTTTTCTTTCAAACTACCAAAAAGGTAAGATTAGACCTTTATCCATTAGGGTTAACTTGGGTTGGGGCCAAGTTTATGACCTTGAGGTTCTTCCTCACAGGCAGTAGGACATGCAGTCATAGCCCTAAGAGGAAGGCATGGAGTGGGAAGCAAACTCCATTATTTGTAATGATAGAGCATGACCCCTACTCTATGGAGGGTTGGGTGAAGACAGTTACCTCACGGAACTCACATGCTTTAGCCAACTATGCCAACCACTCCTTGCTTATTGTGTAAGGATAATGAAGGGTTGTGGGCTCCCTTGTTGAATCGCCATGGCCAGATGGCCCAACCTCGACATTTTTTTTACAGTTGTGACCACTGTAACAACCATGTCATCTCTCTCGATGGGGGCTTGATTATTTCTGGAATAAGTATCTTCCTCCATCTGTGCACCCTCTGCAGCCTTCCTTAGATCCCTACAGTCAGAAGATACCGCGGAGTCAAAATCAACTTACACATAGTTTGGGTAATCCTTCAGCCTACAGGTCCCACTGGTTTTAGAGTCTTGATGTATAACCCCACAGGAGGAGGCACACCAAAGTTCCTCTTCCAGAATTCTTCTTAATATTCCTAAGTATTCCAATGCATAAGGCCGGGGTAAGGACCTGTAAAAGCAGAGGGGATCCACAGTTAGAATGTCTCAGCTAGTATGATCAAAATATAAGTGAAATGGAAGCAACTTCCTCATAAAAGAGGCTACAAAATTATAAAAAAGGAAATGGAAAGACAAAACTTCGCAACGGGTGAAATCAAGTCCGTAACCATGATAAAAAAAGATAGGTTTAAATTTCGTTGCACATCGGAATGCCTGAGCCTATGTGAAACCTTCAAATATACCAAGTCAGCACATCAGAATTCTTCCTCGCGTCCCGCTAGTGAATGGGACTCCAACTTCTCATTTGCATATGCCAAACCTTGATCAACCAAGAGCTAACCTACCTATGCCCATTACAATGGATCTGAAAGAACTAGAGCTTAGTAGGGTGAAATAAGGCCTCAAAATGTTCTCTCATAAGTTTGATAAAGTGAAAATATTTAAAAATTATGTGGATTATAACCATATGTTCCTTACCTTAAAGCACGTCTGCGTGAGAAATTCAAAAATGTCGAATATTAAGAAGTTCGGAGGAAATGAAGCCTCAATGCATCTGCGCAACTATCATGAAACCATGAGTTTATTGGGTGCCAATGAAGAAATCATGGCCCAAATATTTCAACAAACCCTCAAAGACAGCGACCTCCATTGGTTCATGTCTTTAGAAGAATCTCGTATTCAAAGTTAGGAAGATGCCTCCCGAAAATTCATAGCTCAATATAAGTACAATGAGGAATTAGAAGTGACCCGCCTTGATTTGGAGTTGTTCATACAAGGACTGGGATCATTTATCAATAGCTTCATAGTCAAGTGTAGAGAAAAAGTTGCAACTATGACCAATTGTCCATAAGAGGAAGAGAATGTTAGCGCTGAATAAAAGAATTTCTTGCCACATATTAAGAATAAAATGGGTAGTCAGTAATATCCCCATTTTGGATCCCTCGAAGGAGCCGGGGTATAGATCGAAGAGAGTGTCGTCAGTCAAAATGTGAAAGAAGAATTTACAACAACAAAATCAGCTAGTCAGTTCACTCCACAAAAGTATGAGAAGTGAGTTGTTCCCACCAATAACATATCCTCCAATTCAATCGCCTCATGGGAAAAATAAGTCCTCCCCACTTCTGTCAAAAGAGATTACACCGAGATTTATGATCCTCTTTTCAAGGTTTACCAAGCCATTCTCTCTCGCAATCTCATTAAGCCATTGTACCCTCTTCCATTACCTGATACACTTCTTATATACTTCAAACAAGATGCCTACTGTGATTTTAATTAAACCACTGGGCATACCACTGATTAGTGCAATCATCTCAAGAATGTTATACAAGGGATCATTGACAATTGCATCATCACTCCTCCTACGGGACCAAAGCCAAACACCACCTAAAATCCTATACCTCATCACCAAGCTGGCATGAATATAGTACTGATTAATGAAGATTCAAATTTTGATCCCTCAACCAAAATTAAGCCTATAAGTAACCCCACTTCATCTATAAAATAAAATGATCCCCTAACTCCCCTCCAAACATGCCCATCTAATTTTCTTCATCTTAAAAATGCTTATGATCGGGCCTGTGCCTAGACGACAAGAGCTTGCAAGCTTTTCAAACAAAGCTAGATACACAAAGCATGAAGTTGACAGCCTTCCTTGAACAACTAAAGAAATTTAGAATGAAATATCCGCCGATATTAACTCTTGAAGAAGAAGAATGAGCGAAGATAAGTGATATGTACCTGGAAGCCCACAACTGGGTTGGTCAAACCTATGACTGGTTTGTGTCTTAAAAGGAATTCCTCCTGGATATCATAGTCCAAGTCTAATAGAAGAAAGTTCGTCCTCTTCCATTTGATGGTAGAACCTATTGAGAAGCACTCAAAAGTATATATTTTATACTTGAAATAGATGTACTTTAATTGCTAATTTTTGATAATTTGAGTCTTATGCGCGTAAATGTTCAATATGCAGGCTTGATTGCAGTTGCGGTGTCAAAAGCGTTATTTCGAGTCAATTTACAGTCAAATGGAGCTAATTACTTTATCTCGTAACCTCACTCGAGCCTAAACATGTCCTTAAACCTACTCCGACGCCCGTGTGTGTTTATTTTGTGCCTTTTTAATATTTGTTAGAGTTTTTATTTTTTGTCGTTTCTATTTTTAGAATTTATTTATAATTTTCTAGGTTTTATTTTCTATTTTTCTAAATTCTTTTTAATTAGTATTTTGATTTTGATTTTGATTTTTATTGGTTTTTATTTTTTAGTCTTATTTTATTAGGATTAATTTTGTAGGAATTCATTTATTTTTAGTTTTATTAGATTTTATATTTTCTTTTTAGGATTTTAGTTTTAGTTTTAATAGATTTTTATTTTTATTTTTTATTTCTTTTTAGTTTCATTTTTTTATTGAGTTTTTTTTTTAAGTAGGATTTTATTTTTAGATTTTTAATTTTATTAATTTCATTTTATTTTTAGTTAGTTTTTATTTTAAGGGTACAAATTAATACACACACTAATCCTAAACCAACCCAAATACACCCTAATCCCCCCACCATACTCCCATACACCTCACACACACAAACACAACTCTCCCATCTTCTTCCCCAACATTCTTTCTCTCTCCTAAAACCTCCATAACTCATATCTCTTACCTCCCTCCATTAACAAAACCTTCATTCTCTCTCACACAAACCCATTAAACTCATCCCCATGGTCTACCTCGACAACACTAAACTCAACCAAAACCCACCACTACCTGCTGGGGGTGGCTTGATCGAAACCCCTTAACCCGCCGGTTAGATTCCATCCATCCCCAAATCGAGCCCTTTACAACCTCGGGCAGCCAGCTCAACCCGCTACTTCCATCTACCCGAACCCGCGAGCCCGACCCCTTATACCTCCTGCTCCAACCCCCTTTTCGACCCACTGCAACCAAACCCGTAACCCTTGTAAAACCCGCTGCAGCAATCCAAGTCCCTTATACCTCCCAATCCGACCCTGCTGCCATCTCGACCCACCGACCAACCCGCCAACAGCAACCCATATCCAACCTTTGAAACCAAGACTCATTTCCCATGTCTACCCATTTTTACCCCCAACCCTTACATGATTTTAACCACCTGCACTATTTCTTCATCAACAAACACCAAACAAATCCAAAACAAAGCCCCACATATTTAAAACCACTTAACCCTCTTTTCCCAAAATACTCCCAACTAACCACTTATTCCTTTTCCCCAAAATACCCTCTTCCATATTTGATTTTTATTCCCTCACACTCTCATTACCTCACACAATCCATGACACACCCAAACCACATGCTCACCCAAGTATATTTTCCAATTTAACCCCTTAGCTCTATGTCCATATAAAAGAAGACCTCAAGGCCATTTGAAGGGGAATCTAGGCAAGAAGTAGAGAATTTTAGAGAGCTTTTAGAGAGAAAAATTAGAGTTTGAGAGAAAAATGTGTAGAGAGTAGAATTTCAATTTTAGGAATTCATTTTAGTTTTTTTTAGAATGATTGTAAATAATTGAGAAGAATTGTTGAATTAAATTGAAGATCAATTACCATTCTCCTCAAATTTTGTTTGATTTGCCTTTCTCTAATTTTTCATTCTCATATTTTTAATTTTTATTATTTTTTTATTAATTGAATGATGATCATGCTTGACTAATCACTCAATTCAAGGAGTGAAATTAAGCCCCATGAATTCAATTAAACTAATTATTTATTCTTGTTTACTTTGTTTCATTTAGTCAATAATTTGTCATTCCTACATGTGTTTATGCATCGAGAGATGGTAAACCATCCTTGAGAAAGGATTGAAATCTAATATACTTTTAATATTTGGATTCAAACTAGAGATATGATGATCCACTAATTAGAGTATATTATATTTTGTTATGCTCATACATTAATTTTTAGGATTTAAAGATAATTATATGAATTTGCTCTAGCTAGTGATTTATATAATTTCTCTAAATAATTTCTTAACTTGAGTAGTAGGGATGGAAAATGAATTGACTAAATTTATATTAGTTTATTTTGTCAAATGATGAGAATCAATTGATGAAACAAATTAATATTTGGGAACTTGGTAAACTTGAATAATCTAATACATTTAATTCATGAATTGGAGGTGAATTTTCATTCCTTGAATTTTTCTCACTCAATCTTATCTCAAATTAGTTATATCTCATTTTAATTACTTAGTCTTGTTTTAACACACTCTTTTTAGTATTGTTTTATATCTCTCACTAAGTATAAAAAGAAAATAATCAAGTGAATTGCATTAGTGATCTTCTCATTTTAACATGTTCACACCTTAGATTACGATTGACATCCTTACTTATCTCTATTCTAGTTTGTTATATTTTTATGTAGGTGATAAAGGTTTTGATTGAAGAGTTTTCACAACAACGACAACATAAAAAGCTTTTTATCACTTATTCTTATTGGAAAGTTGGTATGACGGTTTACTTGATGTCTATCGATGATCGAATATGGAATAGTGTGCTTTTATGATGAACTTATTCCAAAACTGTTGTGCATGATGTTCAAGTAAAAAAGATTAGACCTAGTTGGGACGAGAACAATTTAAAGAATAGTGGGTGGAACATTAATGGAATCAGTTCATTTTAGTTGTGTGTCCTCAAGTGATTTTAGATGTATATCCACTCTTACGGCGTATAATAAAGCGTGGGAAATTTTATAAATGACTTACGAAGGCACCTCCACCTTGAAGCACTCCAAGCTTTAACACTCACCACCCATTTTGAACTTTTTACCACTAAGTATAATGAAATTTTGATGAGTTTGATGAGTTATATGCCAAGATCAACGACATAGTAACCTCCATCTTTGCTTTGGGGAAGACCATTGAGGAGGAATAATTGTTGATAAAATCCTACGGTCTCTCCCTACTAGGTTCCCGGGCAAAGTGGATGTCATTGATGAGGTTAGAGTTTTACTTTCGAAACCAATGTGCGTAAATCAATTGATTGCATCTCTCCAAACCTATTAAGAAAATTTGTCTTATCTTCAAGGAGTCCCTCCTAAGGAGAATAATATGGCTTTCAAGGATGAGAAGGCATATCCCGATTTTAGTTCCATTGATGTTAATGAGGATGACATGGCATTTCTCAATATATTTTCCAAGAAGTAGCAAAAACGTTTTCAATCAAAAGGATCTCCCAAGAATTATCCGCCTAGATTTGAAAATGGTCAAGGAAGTGGATAAAGAAAGTCAAATCTCCAAAAAAATCATGTGTCTTACGTGTGGTGGATGAGGGCACATCTCGAAGAAATGTACCTAGGATTTGAGTCATAGTAGTGGTAAGAATACTTATCAAGCCACTTGTAGGGATGATGACTCAAAATCTGATGATAACTCTTAAGAATGCAATTATGCCGCTTTTATGACAAGAGATAAATTTGACGTGTTGGATGATTTGGAGAATTTTGATGTTCCTCATCCGTCTAGTGAAGAAATAATTATTTTTAATCCCTCTTTGAGCACTATTATTGAAGAATAATAATAATAATAATAAAATGATCTTCAAGTGGACTATGTTAGGCTATTCTAGGAACCAATAAACCTCGAAAGGCATAACATGGAACTCTCCACTATGCTAGCCAATACTAAGAAGCAAATGGCTATGGTGAATGAGAGTAGTGTGAGATATTTTTATGCTCAACATGTAGTGTATATTGAACCACATATTGAAGGAAGTACCAATGACTTTCTTCATCTCAGGATTGAGTTTCTTAGGATATCATTACAAGAGAGTGAAAACTCAAGAATAACCGTAATTAACAAAATATCTTTACTTGATATAGAACTACCATCCTTGATCACTTTTAACCTAAATGCGCCTCAAACCTAAAAAATGTATCTTTGATGTCACCAAAGGCGAACTCTTAGAAATCATGGTTAATAAAAATCTAATTGAAGAAGACCTTGATAAACTCAAAGATATCATCACCTCGAACTTAGAAAGAAGTGTGTCATTTCTTAGGGAAGCTCCAGTACATTAAAAAATTCACCAACCATATCACTACCATTTGTGAACCTATATTTAAGCTCCTCTGGAAGGATTCAACTAAGGTTTGGAATGAGTTATGTCATTAGGCCTTCAGAAAAATCGAGTGATACCTTACCCAACCACAAATGCTCATGCCTCCACAACCTATCCTACCTCTCCTCCTATACCTAACCGTCATTAATAAAACTGTTGGGGCTATGCTATCCCAACACATCAAAGAGTCTTGCAAAGAGCGAGCCATTTACTACATCATTTAGAAGCTGGCTAGGTATGGAATGAGTTACACTACATTGGAAAAGGCATGCGTTCTTCTAATTTGGGTCGCCCAAAACCATCGACACTGCATGCTCTTATTTTCCATTAAACTAGTATCTCGAATGGGTCCCATGAATTATCAGATGGAGAAACCTGCTCTGTCAAATTGCATGGCCCGATGTTTGCTTCTATTATTCGAATTCTACATTGTCTACGTCACACGAAAGGCCATCAAAGTAAGGGCCAATTTTTATTATTTAGAAGACCACCATATGGAAGAAGTTAATGCATGTATCCCATAATATCCCGATGAAGAGATTCTCTACACTACTCCTGAAGAGCTCCGATGGAAGATGTCCTTTGATGTATCTATCAATAAGAAATGATATCGTGACACCGCATAAAATTCATAAATAGATTGATCAGGTCTAAGACAAAAATTATGGAAATAAAAAATATTTGGTAACATTCCCTGCATAATGGAATAATTAGAACTAAAAAAGTAAATAAAATGAGAGACAATAAAACACTTAATAAATAAAAACCATCTCTGATACCATACAACTAACGATATAAAATAAAACCAACTTTGGAATATAAAATGTATCTCAAAATATAATAATCATATTTGGCTACAAATCCACATGAATAACTTTTTACTGAAACAAAAATAAATACCAGAAGTAGATGAGCTACACTTCTCGACTTCTACATCCTAGGAATGAGGAATATAATGTCGCTAGAGATACTCCATCAATGATTAACCCGAGTCAACGGATGCATAACTGCCTAAGACCTATAAAAACAGATTCAACAGCAGCGTAAACAACAAATTTACAAAGAATAAGAATTTAATTGAAGTCGGATCACAATAATAATAGGACATCTTCCTCCCATGTTAAGTGGATTTTAATCCATTTAAGTTACCCAACCCAAGCAACCTAAAATAAACATGTGGTTCTACTACCAAACCCATCTATGACCCATGTGAATAAAGTTAATCTCTTAGTTCATTCTTCTTCACTTTTTCTTTATCTTACGATATGCTCTTATCTTAAGCGCATCTTGGTAACTAATGGAATAATTGCTAACAGTTTACTAAATAGGCATATAAAGTCTATATATCATGAACAATCTCATGCCACTAATATAGTATATACGTCTCTAGTATTTTGTTACATAAATATTGAGTTCTAACTAATAAGCACCCAAAAGTGTTTAAATAAACCCCAAATAGATGATTTTTTATTGCTAATTCTCGACAAATTGGTCTTATTCACGTATATTTTTATTTTGTAGGTCAAACATCGTTTGAGATTTCAAAAGTTGTATTTCAAGGAACAATGCGGCGCAAATGCGGTTAAAATGTGCTAAACACAAATCCCCGTCCCTATTACCCTGTCCCTAAACCTAAGCGTAGCCTAAACCGAGTCTAGACCTGTCCCGGGTCTCGTGTGTGTTTAGTTTGCACCTTTTATATATTTTTTAAAGATTTTTATTTGAGTCTTCTATAATTTATTTTTATTTTATCTTGATATATTTAGAGAGCGTATTGTGCATGGTGTGTGTTTTAAATATTTTATTTTATTTTTAGTATGCTTATAGTTTTATAGGTGTGCGTTTGACTAGATTTTCATATTATTTATTTTTAGTTTTCAGTTTTATTACTATTTCATTTTATCTTATTTGTTATTAATGTTGTTAGGTTAAGTTTTATTGTTTTTATTTTATTTTGAGTCTTTTTATTAATAGGTTAGGATTTTTATTTTAGTTTTTAAATTTTAATAGATTTTACTACTTTTAGTTAAGTATTATTGTTTTTAGGTGCAAACTAAATACACACACACTAACTATCCTACACTAAGCTATACCCAAGTACCCCTCATCCACCTTCTTCAACCTACAACCACAGTCTCTCTCTTTCCTCTATTAACACTACACGTACTTTTCTCCCTCTCTCTCTGTTGGATAAATTCCAATATTTATTGATATTTTAATTTTTAGTTGTTAATATTTTATTATATTATTGGTGTTTTATTTTGAACATAGTTTGGGTTTTAATTTAGAAGGTAGAAACATGAGCAAATGGGTGTGAAAGATATGGGAGTGCTCAAAATCCCATATTGTCCCACATTGGACGAATACTATAAAAAGTAGTGGTATATCAACTAAATGACCACTAAGATTCTTAGTTGACAAGTCAAATAAGAGGCTATGATCCTACGCATCGCGGTGGTGCTTAAGCACCACCAATCGCGACACGCGTAAGCGCGATGCGCGAAAGGGCGATTGGGCGACTTAGGGCGCATTGCGCGCTTTGACGCGCACTTGGCACTTCGCACGTGAGCGTGGGAGCCTAAAGTTTTGATGAGGTAAAACAGATCAACGGTTGTGATTAAATGATCTGATCAAAGGGTTTAAAATCCGAAATGACTTGATATAAACCGTTGGATGTACTCGTAGCGTTTCGTGTAGGGGATGTCCATTCGCTTACGATGGGACGCATAATCTGAACCGTTAGATCGCAGCTGTTACAAATAGGCACGATCCAACGGTTGCTGAGTCACTCCATGAAGAGTTGTGACTGTTGAAGAGCAGTCACAAAAATGGCTATAAAAAGAGTTCCAGGCCTCTGTTTTGGACACCGAAAATTGCTAATTTCTCCTATCTCCGTCCTCTATATTTTGGCATTATCAAGTTACAAATTCAGAGTGTTCTCGGTTTGATCAAACGGTACATAGTTTGAATCAAACAACTGTTCATACACTGCATTGTATCCTCAAGGCAGATTCTATAAAACCCATAGTGTACTCGCGGTTCTATCTCAACCGGATTGGAAGAAATTTTGCCTAAAAGAAAGCGTTCCAAGAACGCGCCTTGCAGAAATTAATTAATATATTTCGTTCTTTCCATAACAAAACTCCAACAGTTTTAGGCAAAAATTTTATTCTTATTACTCCACTCAAATGGAAGGAACTGTGGCACAATCTATCCAAGTCATGACTCAAGACTTAATCCGACTCAACCATTTTGATGGCGGAAATTTCACCCGTTGGCAAGAGAAAGTTATGGTCTTCCTCACATCACTAAAACTTGCATACATTCTAGATGATAACCTTGAACAAATTCCCGAGCCCACACCCGAAGACACCGAATAAATAAAGCAAAAACGTGTGAAGAGGAAAGAAGACGAATTTATGTGTCGAGGACACATCCTCAATGCTTTGTCTCAAACTGTTTATAGCGCTCATCAAATGATTCCGACGACAAAGGAATTATGGAAGGCTTTGGAGACAAAGTATCAAAACGAGGAAGCGAGCAACCGTAAGTTTCTAATTTCAAACTATATGAATTTTAGAATGAGTAATGATAAATCTATCGTTGCACAAGCCCATGAACTCCAACAAATTATTGGTGACCTTAAAGCCGCTGGTATTAATCTTTAAGATGAATTTCAAGTAGGAGTGACTGTTTCAAAACTTCCATCCTCTTGGAATGGCTTTAAGAAGAAAATTAATCATGATGAAAAGACTTATACTATGGAATCCCTTCTTCGTCATCTTTGTATTGAAGATGATGCTCGTATTCGAGAAAAGAAGGATGAACAAGGTGAGGGCCATTCAAAAGCTAATATGGTTGAGGATAAGAAATCCAAGATTACCAAAGACTCAAAATTTAAAGCAAAGAATGATTCAAAATTCAAGAACCAAGGTGCAAATAAGAAAAAGAAGGGAAAATGTTTCTTCTGTGACAAATCGGGCCATTATTCTCGAGAATGCTGTCTTAAAAAGAAGGCATTTAAGGAAAAACAAGGGTCGAAGGAAACCAACGATGTTGAAGATCTTATTGCTACTGTTTGCGAAGCAAATTCAATTGATAATGAAAGTGGATGGTGGTTGGATACCGGCGCAACGGTCCACATATGCAAAGATCGCTCTTCATTCAAAACATATCAAGAAATTGATGGAAAAGAAGTGAAGATGGCAAATAATCTTCGCACCAATGTAGTTGGAAAAGGCACAGTGGAATTGAAGCTAACTTCTGGAAAGACACTTACTCTAATTGATGTACTTCATGTACCTGATATGTGTAAAAATCTTGTGTCTGGGGACCTTCTCAATAAGAGAGGTTTCAAACTAGTGTATGAGTCTGATAAGTTTGTTTTGTCTAAGAATGGCCAATTTATTGGCAAAGGGTACTCTTGTAACGACATGTCAAAATTAATGTAATCAATGATATTAGTTCTGCTTATATGGTTGACTAATCTCTATGGCACAGTAGATTAGGTCATGTGAATTATAGAAGTATTAAAAATATGACTAATCTCAGCTTAATCTCGAATTGTAAATTTGATAACCTTTCTAAATGTAAAATTTGTGCTCAATCGAAGATAACTAGAAAGTCGTTCAAATCTGTTGAGAGGAAATCCGAAATGCTTGATCTTATTCATAGTGATGTATGTGATATGAAGAGTAATATGACTCGTGTTGGAAATAAATATTTCTTAACTTTCATTGATGATTACTCTAAGTATGCATATACATATTTACTTAAAAGTAAAGATGAAGTTTTTGACAAATTCCTAATTTTTAAAGCAGAAGTTGAAACTCAACAAAATCGGAAAATTAAAGTCCTATGATCCGATAAGGGTGGTGAATATTACCCGAGTGAGTTTATACAATTTTGTAATACTCATGGGATAATCCATCAAGTTACGGCGCCATATACGCCACAACAAAATGGAACGGCGGAAAGGAAAAATAGGACTTTAGTTGAAATGATAAATTCAATGTTAATCAGTTCTGGTTTACCTTTGTCGATGTGGAGAGAAGCAATTTTATCCGCATGTTATATTTTAAATAGAGTTCCATTGAAAAACAAGGATATTACACCATATGAATTATGGTTTAATCGTAAGCCTAATCTTAGACGTCTTAAAATTTGGGGATGTCTTGCTTATGTAAGAAAACCAGAACCTAAAAGACCTAAACTAGGAAATATAACTTAAAAATGTGTTTTATTTGGATACTCTAGTAACAGTACGACTTATAGATTTTTAAACCTTGAAACTCAAGAAATCATTGAGTCGGTAGATGTGCAATTCTTTGAACATCTAACAAAGTTTAGTACTTTGAATCAAGGTTTAGAAAATAATAATCCGACTGATGACTCCTCAAATTTAGAAGAAAATTCACAACCTATATCTTCTTCGGAAACAACGAATGACGTTGAACCACGAAGGAGTAAAAGACAAAGAACTGAAAAAACATTTGGGCCTGACTTTGTTATTTATTTAGTTTAAGGGGATTTAAATGAGACTAAGAATAAAACTAAATTTGTTCTTAATGTAGAAGATGAACCGACCACATTTCATGAAGCGGTAACATCTAGGGATGCTGTTTTTTGGAAAGAAGCAATAAATGATGAAATGAACTCAATTTTATCAAATCAAACTTGGGTTATTTTCGATCTTCCCCCCAGGGCTAAACCTATTGGGTGCAAATGGATATTTAAAAGAAAATTAAATCCGTATGGTTCTATAAATAAATTTAAGGCAAGACTAGTTGCTAAAGGCTATAAGCAAAACCATGGAATTGATTATTTTGATACATATGCTCCTGTTGCTCGAATCACTTCCATTAGGATATTGATATCTCTTGCTTCTATTCACAATTTAGTTATTCATCAAATGGATGTTAAAACTGCATTTTTAAATGGTGATTTAGAAGAAGAGATTTACATGGAACAACCCGAAGGGCTTGTTTTGCCTGTCCAAGAAAAGAAAGTGTGTAAATTGGTTAAATCTCTTTATGGCCTTAAATAAGCTCCTATGCAATGGCATGAGAAGTTTAATAATATTGTTATATCCCATGGATATAAAGTTAATGATGCCGACAAATATTTATATAGTAAATTTGAAAATGGTGTTGGTGTTATTATTTGCTTATATGTGGATGACATGTTAATATTTGGGTCTAATCTCAAATATGTTGAAGAAACCAAAAGGTTTCTTTCATCAAAATTTGATATGAAAGATCTTGGAGAAGCTGATGTGATTTTAGGAATCAAAATTGTGAGAAAGGATAATTCTTTAGCGTTATCTCAATCTCATTATATAGAAAAAGTTCCTAAAAGATATAATCATTTTGAACTTAAGCCAGCTGCTACACCAGTGTATCCTAGCATCAAATTAATGAAAAATACTAGGCGTGCTATGGACCAACTTAAATATGCTAGTATTATTGGGAGTCTAATGTATGCCATGCATTGCACTAGACCAGACATTGCTTATGCAGTGAGTGTATTATGTAGATTTACAAGTAATCCAGGACAAGAGCACTGGAATGCAATTTCTAGGGTGATTAGATACGTGAAGAGGACTTTGGATTATGGCTTACATTATGTAGGATATCCATCTGTTTTAGAAGGGTATAGTGATTCAAGTTGGAATAATCTTGAATCAAAATCCAAGTCAACTACTGGTTGGATTTTTACGCTACGAGGAGCATCTATCTCTTGGGGATCCAAGAAACAAACATGTGTATCAGATTCAATAATGCAATCTGAATTTATAGCCCTAGCAGATGCATGTAAAGAAGCAGAATGGCTTAGAAATGTGTTGTATGATATTCCTTTATGGAAAAAGCCATCGCCTTCTGTTATGATAAGTTGTGATAACCAAGCCACAATTTATAAAGTTTCGAACAAAACTAACAACGAAAAATCTATACACATTAGTCTAAGGCATCAAATTATAAGAAAATTACTCAAGGAAGGAGTAATTACAGTCGACTGTATTAAAACGAACAAGAATTTAGCAGATCCTCTGACTAAAGGTCTTGTTAGGGAGATGATATATATCACCTCAAAAGGAAATGGACTAAGGTCTATTAAATAACACAACTATATTTAATGGGAACCCAACTCATATCTTGAAAATATAGATAGAGTTCAATGAGGTACAAACAAGTTAAATTATAGTTATGGAACACTAGGAATTTTATAAAAAAAGTTCCATTCCTATGTGCCTAGTGTTGGTTTTCTACATGTTAGAGGATGAAGGTTACTTTTTAATAAATCATATAAGTGTGACTCGCAGAATCACGAAAGTTGATTTACCTATACGAGTGTCAAAAGTGTGGCCGCTTTCTATGGAATCAAGACCGAGCCTAAAGCGCTCGTGAAATCAGGATTAACACAAGGCATAAAAGTGCATGCTAGAAGAACACTTATAAACTCAGAAATCGGTATGTGTGATAGTTTCGGCTAGTCTCAAAAGGTCCTTGGTTCAAGATACGTTCACCACAGCACCTTGATGAAGCTTTGAATTATTTTCACTATATGGAAGTTCAAGTCCGAAAGACACTTCTCATTTATGTACTAGATTTTAGCGATAATGCCAAAAGTTATTTTTTGTCTTTTTGCTTTGCTCTCTTGTGTATATTGAAATTGGTGGGGGAATGTTGGATAAATTCCAATATTTATTGATATTTTAATTTTTAGTTGTTAATATTTTATTATATTATTGGTGTTTTATTTTGAACATAGTTTGGGTTTTAATTTAGAAGGTAGAAACATGAGCAAATGGGTGTGAAAGATATGGGAGTGCTCAAAATCCCATATTGTCCCACATTGGAAGAATACTACAAAAAGGAGTGGTATATCAACTAAAGGACAACTAAGATTCTTAGTTGACAAGTCAAATAAGAGGCTATGATCCTACGCATCGCTGTGGTGCTTAAGCACCACCAATCGCGACACGCGTAAGCGCGATGCGCGAAAGGGCGATTGGGCGACTTAGGGCGCATTGCGCGCTTTGACGCGCACTTGGCACTTCGCACGTGCGCATCATCGCTTGGAGCGTGGGAGCCTAAAGTTTTGATGAGGTAAAACAGATCAACGGTTGTGATTAAATGATCTGATCAAAGGGTTTAAAATCCGAAATGACTTGATATAAACCGTTGGATGTACTCGTAGCGTTTTGTGTAGGGGATGTCCATTCGCTTACGATGGGACGCATAATCTGAACCGTTAGATCGCAGCTGTTACAAATAGGCACGATCCAACGGTTGCTGAGTCACTCCATGAAGAGTTGTGACTGTTGAAGAGCAGTCACAGAAATGGCTATAAAAAGAGTTCCAGGCCTCTGTTTTGGACACCGAAAATTGTTAATTTCTCCTCTCTCCGTCCTCTAAATTTTGGCGTTATCAAGTTACAAATTCAGAGTGTTATCGGTTTGATCAAACGGTATATAGTTTGAATCAAACAACTGTTCATACACTGCATTGTATCCTCAAGGCAGATTCTATAAAACCCATAGTGTACTCGCGGTTCTGTCTCAATCGGATTGGGAGAAATTTTGCCTAAAAGAAAGCGTTCCAAGAACGTGCCTTGCAGAAATTAATTAATATATTTCGTTCTTTTCATAACAAAACTCCAACACTCTCTTATCCTACCCTCACAACCCGAGCCCATTTCCATCCTCCACGACCCAACTGTCCTCAACCCGTCACCCATTAAACCTGACGCGTGACCCATTTCAAACCCAAAACCAACCCTTCCCGGTTTTGACCCCTACCCAGTTGCGTTTCACCCCAACATCCTCAAATCCACCCAATGTGAACTCCCGAACCCCAAAACCCAAAATCCATACCCGGGGTGAACCATCCCACAACAGCAAACCTACCAGCCCACCTCCAGCGATCTCGAACTTGGAGCTGCCGGAACCCATTCAATCCATGGTAGCCCTTAGCCATACGAACCCAGACCTTTATGCCCTATACACCATTGTCCAACCCGACATCATCACCTTCGACCAACTCGTTGTCATACCCGATCTGACATCGAACCCAAAACCATTGAACTCTAACTGGAACCCATCTACCTCTCCATTCCCAAGACCCAAAACCGTTGCCATAGACCCATTAATCCGAAACCACATATGCTCGACCTTATACCCGCCAAGTCCCAAACTAAAAATGAAAAAACCCGCACGTGTTTTAAGACTTGTACTCCATTTTCCAAAAAAAACTCCTCATCAATTCTCCCATGCTTTTTCCCTCATTCCTAAATTACCCTCCTCACCTCAAAACCACATTCACATGTGTGCATTACCCACCTTACCCTCATTCACATTCACCACCCCTCATACACATTAATTCTCCAACTTTGCCCCTTAGCCACTTGCATCTCCTATAAGTTCAAGAGAAGACCCATTTGATAAAAAAAGAATTAGAAGTTTGTAGAGAGAAGTTAGAGAGAAATTTTTTAAGTTGAAATAAATTTTAGTTTTAGGTAATTATTTTTTTTAGATTTAAATTGAGGGAAATAAATTATAGAGATATTAAATTTGAGTGTGAGGGCTTTCAATTCAATTTTTTTATATCACTCAATTAAGGGTTGTATGTTTCTTATTCAAGGATTGGAGTTCAATTTCACTCAAAGAGATTTGGTTTGATTGTTCTCTTCTCTACTTTTGTTTTACTTCCTTTGTCCATTCGATTATTATGTTTTATATTATGTTAGGCGAAAAATCCCTTTCAAGGGGTGGGATGAACCCTTATTTTATGTTATTTTAATTTATTAGTTTGTTTATTTGAAATTCCCTTGGAATGTTAATTTTGATTCTTCACCTTTCAATTTACGCCTCGAGAGAGAGTAAATGATTTCCGAAAGAAAATCAAAATTCGAGATATAATACCCATTTTAGAATCGAACTAGAGATAGGGGTTTCTGAAGTGTTGTATTATTCCTTGAATTTATATTCTAAATTTTATTTTCTATGATTTAAATGAATTTTGATGAATTGATCATAGCGGATGATTTATTAAAAGGAGTGTAAATCTATTTTCTAGAGTTGTGGGGGATTGAATTTAATTTTCTAAAAGGTTGGTATTAAAATTTCATTTGTGACGAGAGTTGACTTGTAATTTCAATACTAACTTGGGAGATTTCAAATGAGTAAATTAATTCATTAGAATAACTAGAATATGTGGTGTAGTCTCATTTCTTGATTGTTATCACATTTATTTACCTCATTTTATCTCTTATTTTAGTGTTTGATTTTGTTCTTCTTTTTCAGTCACTTAGTTTAGTTAGTTCACCACTCCTTGAAAATTGTTTTAATATAAAAAAATAAAAAAATAATAGAAAAAAAGAAAAAGTAAAAAAAAAAATATAGAAAAACGAATTACATTACTTCTCATTTGTTTCACTCCTTAGAGTTTGATTGACATCCTTACTTACCGTTATGGAAGTTTGTTATATTTTTGTAGGTATTCAAGGATTTTTATTGGAGAGGCTTGACAACAACGACATACAAAAATCTTTTCTATCAGTAACCTATAGTTATACATCTCTAGTATAAATCATATACATCTTTAGTATAAAATATCAACCGGTATGATCAACTCAATTACCGCAACACAAAAGCACATAAACCAAAGGAAAGACAATCTCTGTATTTACCATCCACATAAGTACGATCCCCAACACATACAAAAAAATGGGATACTTATGAGCTCGCACATAACGAAGGCATATCCTTATCATCTTCAGGAATCATTTGTACGTAGTAGGTATAGTTATAGGGCGTCCTAACCCTATAACCTCATAACATCATCAACACAGGGGAAATCACTACGCCTTCACACCTAACTTAATATCCCCATACCAAAGGTTGTACCAAAGTATCCTCCCATTAATCCCACTCGAAAGACGGGCACTTTCAGCACATAAGATTCGATAAAAAATAAGACCTCTGCAGATCCCGTCACATCACCGGGAAATACCACGTGCGGTCAACCTCGTACGAGCCCCATCAAATCCTTCATAGTACGTTCGCTACAAGCACATAAAGAAAGTAGGCAAGTACGACCCTAGTCAACCGTTCCAAACAAACAAGTATAAAACCCTACTAAATCGGCTCACGTTATCTATAATAAGTTATTTTTAACCCTAGCCCGAACTCCTAAGGCCCTAATCTATTACTTAGATAATCATTCCAAATTAGTCATAAACTTATCTCAATTGATTACAACCCCAAAACAACTCCCCAATAAAAACCCTGAAAAAACGAACACAACACAAAGCCCAAACCCAATCAACAACCCGAAATTTCAGCCTTGCGCACCGTTGGTAAAATATTCATAATAAATTCATAAAAAATAAAAAATTACGAAACTAACACCCACATATTTGTAATTCAATTATATACAATTCCATAGGTCGGATATCATTCTAATGACACTCCAAGTAGTTCAAACCGAGAGTCCTAATCTCGTTAAAATGAAAGACTAACTCAATCTAACGAGTTCGACGCAGAGTTCATCTTCTCCAAGTGCCAAAATTGACCATTAACAACCCAAAACCAAAATTTAAAGCCTTTGAATATCCTAAATCACATCCTCCTTCAAGTCTAAGATGTATAACAACAAAAAAAAACTAAATCAACCAACTCTAGGTGAATCAAACCACATCTAGGGATCAATTTCAGATTTATACAACTTAGAACCTTTCGTGTTTTTCTTAAAAAAAACTCAGATTTGGATCAGTTTAAGAATTTAAAACAGGTGTTTTTTACTTGATTCATTAACATGAATTAGTTTTTAACAATTAAAACCAAATTACAATATCAAATTCTTGAGATTTAACTTCAAATCATTATTAATCATTAACACGAGTCTTAATCTTAATTTATCCATTAATTAAATTTCAAAAATTAAGTTTGAGTGATTAGAAAACAGATTATACACATTTTAATCTAGATTCCAGTAACTACTATTACCATAACACAATTCCAATTAAATTCTTAATCAATATAAACTTTTATATGGACTGATTGACGAATCAAAGTTCAAAAATCTCTCAATTCTTCTTACAACCTTTGATGCCTCTTCCCTCAAGAGATCTAGGGTTTATCTAAATGTCTGACATGTATTTAGGTTATGTGCAATGGACACTTAACTTAGCTTCCCCCTAAAATAGCCCCAGGCCCCATATAGGCCTCAACTCAGTGATCCCAAATACCACTCTAAATGACCTGAAACGCTACCCAAGACATATACTAACCCAATATACTTAAAATCCAATATTTTAAGTAAAAAATGAACATTCTAAGCGTCCCTAATTCCAACCTGAAATGTGATGCTAAACAAACTAATATTTATGTGGCATGAGTCCAAATATCAATTATTTTATCATTTATTAATTAAGTGTAACACTGCAATATAAGAGACTATTTCATCATCGGTGGACCTCAACACTGAGGGAATAATTCGAACAAAGAAACCCTCAATAACAAATCCATGAACATTCCACAGTTGTCCATAATACTGCCTCATTTCCAAATATTTAATTTATGAATTATCGTACAGTAAGTCCGATTTCAAATACAAATAATTAACGCATCTAAATATAAATAGTGACATCACATGTCACAACATGCACAGATAATTAATTTCAATAATTAAATAATGCACAAAACATATGGGGTATTACAGATATGGTAATGGAATACTTCTAATCGCATTCTATGATTCTCATACTCCCATTGCCATTAAGCTAGACTTCCATCACCCTAATAAAATGACAAAGTATAAGTCGTGTGTTGTGGGTCTCAAAGTTTCTCTTGAAAAGAGAATAAAATTGATCGGTGTCTACAGAGATTCAACCCTCATCATAGAACACGTCCTTTAAAAATGAAAAGTTAGTGACAAAAATCTCCTACCCTTTCATCCTCATCTTGAAGAGCTCACCTTAGAGTTCAAAGACGTCAATTTCCATTACCTCTACCATTCCAAAAATAGATTCATTAATGCATTGGCAACACTAGAATCTATGATTAATACGCTCGAGGGAATAATGATGGCCCCCTTGAAAGTTGAGAAATAGTCTAAGCCAACTCACTGCTACCACATAGAGCTCGATATCAAAGAAGATTCTTATAACGTCAAGATATGGTATTATGATATATGGTGCCTCCTCAAGTATGGTCGATGCCCTCAAGGGACGGACAAGAATGATCGCATAAATCTCTGAAAACTTGCAACTCAGTATATCGCTTGCGATAAAGCTTTATTTAAGAGGAATTTCGATGGTACCCATCTATAATGCATAACAAGTGATGACATTGAAGGTATAATGTATTAAACTCATTGTGGACAATTCGAGGCCAGCCACATGCTTGCCAAGATAATTTGATAATGGTACTATTGGAATATCATGGTCCTGCACAACATACATCAAGAGGTGTCTCAAATGTCAATAATTCGTCAATCTCCAACATTTGCCTCCCTGCGAGTTATAAAATATGACCTCTCCATGGACCTTCTCAACTTGGGGTATCAACATCATTGGGAAAGTCACTCCCCAACCATCTAAGGGGAATAATTTATCTTGGTCTCCATTGATTACTTTACCAAATGGGTCGAACATAAGTCATATGTTGTATTTAATGCTAAGAAAGTAACCAAGTTTATCCAAAATAAAATCATATATCGCTATGGGGTTCCTAATTAACTTGTATTAGATATTAGCCTCCTTTTTAAGATGAAGTCATAGAAATGGTCGAGGAATGTGGAATTCAGAGACACAAGTCCTCTCCATATAGACCACAAACCAATGGGGTTGTTGAAGCAGGAAATAAGATCCTCAAGTCCATCATCAGAAAAATGACCAAAAGATACATGGATTGAGATGACATAATCCCTTACACCCTCTAAAGGCTATTACACGTCCATCAGAACACCCACTGAGGCTACCTTATATTCCTTAGTCTACGACATGGCAATAGTCCTACGTGTTGAACTTGAGATACCTTTGTTACAAGTTATGATCGAGAGATAGGTAAGAGACATTGATTGGCGCCAAAGCTTCTATGAAGAGTTGGAATTTTTGGATAAATATATAATGAAGGTTTTATATCACATACAAGGGTATTATCGTTGCATTGCACGATCATATAATAAGAAAGCCAAAGACTATAGTGTGTGAAACATCGATATCACTCTAAAAGAAATCATAAAACCCATCGGGGACCCTCGAGAAAAATTTAAGCCCAATTAGAGTGGGCCATACCCTGTAAAGAAGATATTATTAGTAGGTTCCTCTATACTAAATGACTCAGATGGAGGATAAATGGCACGCCAGTCAAACTTGATAGCCTAATTTTTTTGTCATTGATCTGAATCTCATCGCGCTATGCACTTCTCACCTCCTTTGTTTAAGAAAAATTCTTCTTGTTTTCCTCTTTTGAAACTACGTAGGACCGTATGCTCTAAACATTTTAACACTAAAACTCTCTCTTTATCCCCACAGAGGTATGTGGGCAACCCATAAATAGACTTTGTGTGCGGTCCTTTCTCTTTTATAAAATAATCTTCTCTTTTCCAATCAAGAGGCATAAGTCTCCCTCATCATTTTAATTAAACAAAAGGATTATGTATGCCTTAGAGATTGGTATAGACAACTTAAACATATATGATTTTTCCATAAAGGCCTAACAAGAAAAATCAACATTTACTTCATATAAGCACATTTTATTCCAAGCACATACATCAGAACATTTTTAATACTAATCCTTCCCATTTTAAAGAGAAATAACCAAACCCAAACCTAAACCTATGCCAGATTACCCCTAACCCAAACTATCAACTGCATATAAAAACATTCACTAACATACCAAGACCTACACCAACATACCAAAACCAACACCAAAATTCTACCAAACCTACTATACCAGAGCTTCACGAAAATTGCCATCAACTGCCAAAAAGACTTATTTCATCATCATTGTCATCATCATTACTTTTTGAAGGCCCCCAGTAATCCCTATTTTAGATTTGTACCTACATGGGCTCGATGGGACGGTACATCTTGAAAAGATTAACGGAGACCATCTCATTCTTTTTCTAGTACCTCAACTGTACAAGACACCTTTGACTAAATTCCTCCATACACAGCTTTAAGAACTAATCCCCTAACAACCACTTTAAATAATCCATTGAAACCGCTGAAACCTCTCGTAGGTAAAAATTTGGACATCAATCAGGCGTGCAGTGTTGCAATAAACTGCCCAAAGACATCCTCAATAACACAGTAAGGTCTGTTACAAGAAAGAAATTGCTTAAGCAAGGAGGGATAATTTTCTACCATCCTACTTAATACAAGAGTCTTCAGGGGAGATATAAGGAAGATCGAAGGAGGACCACGAGCAAGACTTAGCAGTAGTCATCTAATCACAACATGGATGCTAGCTCACCCCATCAAGGCATGGACCAACGCAAGGAGTTATCCCCATTCGCCATCAACCAGTCAGACCAGTCATTCATAGATGCAAAGAAGTCCATACAAGGCTGAAGGAAAAAGTTATTGGCATTGGGTGAAGGAAATGTTGGGGGCACAGTCAACCGAAACCTCTCTACCAGACACATGTATAGCGTCACAGGTGTTCCTCATCAAAAGTTAGAGGAGTTGGATTTCTAATCATAAAATCCATTCAACGTCTTTGCCAAAAGGGTAACAACGGGATTACAATGACAACCCGTCCATAAGACTATGTCCCCATTTAATTGTCTGCACTCATGCCACTCATTACCAAAAGTAACTTAGAAGTACGGCCTAATGACACGACTCCACAATACCCTATGAACCAGAAATCCTGGTGGCATACTAACTCAATCATCGCAACGAGGTCCATTCCTCCCCCCATGCACCAATGATCGAGATACAAAAGAAGAAATCTGCAATGGTTGAACCATCACCTCCCTCGAAGAATGAGAAAAATCAGGCATAGTGGTTGAAACATGGGGATATATACCTAGCATGGTAGAAAACTCCTCATAACTAAGGCACATCTCATCCAATTCGAAGCGGACATATGGTCCTCGGGGTTTCAAAATTACAGAGCCTCCTCCGAAAGTCCCATTTAATCTGATGATTGCGTCATAAAGTGATTGGGTGAAAGTTAAACTCCGTATAGTCAAATTCATACCGGCACATGCCTTCTAACCAGTCAAGATAAGATGAATAACCCTCACTCATAGGAATGTCCATTTGAAGTAAGGAATTTGAATCATGGGGAGAAGAAATGAAGAGGAGTTGTGGCCTTAAAAGCCCATCTTAAACACCCTTTTATAGCCAAAGTTTTCCACAAGGCAACAAAGCAACTGAGTTGCCAAAGTTAATATAAAAATCATTGTACCCATACTGTATCAAGAGATTACTAAAGGCTAAAAGGTCAAGTACCCAGTACTGACATGCCGATAAATAGGCTGGGGGGCATGTCAGCCGACACCACCTATTCTAGGGAATTACCATTTTTCCTTTTTATCCTTCTTTTGTCCAATTGATTTCCCAATAAGTGAATTTTCACCTTAAAAGTTTCCCTATCATTTCCTTTTTCTTACTCTTATAAAAAACATTCAAAAAATTTCAAATACATTGCATAATTTTTATCTCCCAAACCCTTAGTGGAAAATTAAAAGTGTATGTAGAGTAAGCCACTTTATTAAGATAATCAAATAAAAATGCATCATTTTGTATATATTGCTTTTAAGTTTCAAGTGAAAAAAGAAATAACAAAAAAGAGAAAGAAAAATTGTCCAGATGCACCCCAAACTTTCCTCATAACCCTACAATCTACCATCCATCAATGCCCACGATGGGAATGCTTCTCACGTAGATGGGAGGTAGAGCCTTCATTCCTAAAGCTAGAAGAGGAAGGAACATAGTCCTTCGAAACTATTAGGAAGTATAGCACGAGTCAAATCTCGAATATGTTGGGTTGTTAAAGCCATCCAATCCTGAATATCCCGCAACCAGGATATCCGCACAGATACTCAATGCAAAGAAAGACAAAAAGGGAAATCAAAATTAGTAAAGAAAAAGAAGAACCCATAAGTAAGATATTAATAAAAAGAAGATGAGTACACTTATCCATATCTAATCATCATTTGCCCGTAAAGTAGAAAAGCCCTCAAACTCAGTATAAGGGGGATGAGGAATCTCCACCACATCCCTCCATTCCACCAGTAGATACCGGGAAGGCAACCCACACTCGTGGGGAAGATAGGAATCCACAACCCTAGAACAGCTAGCCGAGGCCTGACCTAATAAACCAGGTACTCTATTGCATCCTACACTAGCCTCCCAGGTGGCCCCCTGTCCACATCGTAGATAGAATACCATATCAACCAATGTAAGGACATTTTTTTCCATTATCAATTTGTTATGTCGTACGCCGTTACACCGTTGAAGAAATTCAAAGATTCATACAGTCATCAACGGATACGAATATCAAAAGAAGAAGAGGAATCAAAGTCTGGCAGGACGGACCGGTCCGCCCTGGAAAAAGAACCGATCCGCTTGCGAACCGGTCCGCCTCAGACCCGGACCGGTCCGCTTGTTGAAAGCCAGTATACCCCGGATCGATAGAGAACCGAAAATGCCAAATAAAAAATGAACCGGTCCGCCTACCCGGACCGATCCGCCTCAGACCCAGACTGGTCCGCCTGGGATAATCTTCAGCAGATCGTGGTCAGATTTTCTAGGCTAAACGTTACCTTTATAAACCCACTACGGGAAGTGGTTTTCTAAGACTTCCATACACGATTTTTAGAGTACAAAAACTCTAAGTCTTCACCTATTGAGTACCAAGACTCTAGGTTTTTGATTCACACAAATTTCCAAACACTTGTGAATCACTTTGCAACCCAGGAACGCACTTTTTCTGTTCATACCATTGTGGAGAAGACCGTTCTTCTTCTTCACTGCATCCCTACTGGAAAGGGATAACTCCAGCCGCCGACTACAGAATCCGACACATGAGGGTAATTCTTAGTCACTTTTATTTTCATTGTAATCCAAATTGTACAGTTACAATATTATAATGAAAATAAATGGTTTTGCCCCTTTGGGGGATTTTTCCTCACAAGCATGTGTTTGAATGTTCTTGCTTAGTTCATTATCTTATTCAATCACATATTGTTGCATGTTTAGGGTTTGTTTGGGTTAAACTAAATTTAATATATAATTTTCTCATTTGAACGCACGCGCATACTCTCTCAAATTGGTATCAGAGCAGGTTACGCTAATCTATCGCGTATTCCTATTTTCCGCAAAATCTTTTCTAAGATATCATTTTTCTGAAAAAATTGATTTTTGAAAAGTGCGTGTTCAAATGGAGAAATCATATAATAAATTACCTGTTTTTGACGGGACAAATTATGCTTATTGGAAAGCCCGCATGAGGTCGGCTTTAAAAGCCATAGATGAAAGGGTTTGGATTTTAGTTGAAAGAGGGTGGGCACCTCCCTCCGTCACTGTGGAAAACGTGACTAATTTAAAACCTGTCACCTCTTGGACTAAAGATGAATTTAGATGGTCTTCTTTTAACTCTAAAGGTTTGAGTGCCATTTTCGGTTCCATCACTCCCGATGAGTTCCGACGTATCATGATGTGCACCACGTCAAAGGAGGCATGGGATGTTTTACAACTCACCCATGAAGGAACAAATGCTGTGAAAGAGTCTAAATTGAAAAATTTGACAACTTAATTTGAAACCATCACCATGCATGAGACTGAATATTTTGATGATTTCTATGCTAGACTTTCTGACATTGTTAATACTAACTTTAATCTTGGTGAAAATATTCCTAATGCTAGAGTTGTCAAAAAGATTCTTCGTTCTTTGCCTAAGCTTTTTATCCCTAAAGTCATTGTGCTAAATTCTATGGGCAATTTAAATACGCTAAAATTGGAAGAACTTGTAGGAGATTTGCAAACTTATGAAATTGATATGTTCCCTAAAACTGTTAGGTCTAAAGATAAGGGAATTGGACTTAATGCCAAAGAGAAAAAGAGGGAAGAGTCATCTATAAAGAGAGAGACTGACACGTCAGATTCTGATTGTGATTTTGACTTAGATGATTTGGCTCTTTTTGCAAAAAATTTCAAGAGGATTCTCAAATTTAAGAAAAGTGGCAATTTTAAAGATAAAAAGAAATTTGAGAAAAATAAGTTTGAAAAGAAAAATGAAAAAGATTCCAAAAATCCTCCTCAGAAAGAAAGTGAGAGATGCTTTGAGTGCGATGGTAGGGGTCATAGAGCTTTTGAGTGTGCCACTCGTCTGAATAGAGAGAAAGGGAAAGCTGTCCTTAATGCTACTCTTAGCGACGACAGTGAAGTCGAGACGGTGGATTCAGGAGATGAGTCACTGCATGAGTGTAACTTCACGCCAGTCAAGTGAGCACTCCTAGTTCTCTTCACGACGATGAGGATGATGCTTCACAGGGACACCTCGACAGTGAGATCGATGTGAGTGAGGAGGAGGATGACTCAAGTGAGAGCGAGAGTGATATTCAACGCGCCTACGCTGAGCTATATTCTGAGTCTTTTAAAACTAAAAAATGTAACAAAGCGCTAGTTCTTAAGATCACCGACTTAGAGGAAGATTTAAGAAACGCGAGAGAGAGAGAGTCCTCAACCTTCACCGCCCTGAGAGAGAGAGAATCTGCCTGTGTCGAGAAAGAGAGTTTGTTTAGAGAGAGAGAGAGTGTGTTTTTGCAAAAGAGAGAGGGGACTTGACTAAACAAGTGGCTAGTCTTACGAGTCAGCTCCATTCCTCCGTGGAGACTCAGAAGAAACTTGAAGCCCTTGTTGCCCAGCTGACTCATGATCTTGAGAAAGCACGGGAAGTCAAGGTACAAATCGAGGACAGATCTGGGAAGATGGGAAAGATGCTCCTCGGCCCCGCTTTAGGTTTTGGTGATCGGGAGGGAATTGGGTATGATGGTGGCTCCACCTCTCAAATTGCACCTGGTCCAGTTCTTGAGTTTACTACTTCTCCTTATAGTCATCGTCAAAAACCTCGAAGGAGAGTTCGACCAAGAAAAGCAAACCGAGGTCCGCCTTTAACTGTGTTTTTCCGTACTTATTACAAAAGAAAAGGCCACCTCAGGGAATTTTGCTATAATATGGGTCGGACACGACGTACTACTGCTCCACCACATCATACTGATGAGTTTTCTAGTCTGAGAGAGCGAGTTGAGTTCTTAGCTACCACATCTCAGAGTTTGATGGAAGAATTCCGACGGATGTCCTTGCCGTTAGTGAATGCTTCTCACATTCCAGCTAAAACCAACAACAACAAAGGCAAACAAAAGGTCACCACATCTTGGGTACCTAAGAAAGATAAAAAGGCTTTTGTTGTTCATGTTGCTCTCAAAGCACATAATACCTCACAGTGGTATTTTGACAGTGGGTGCTCCAGACATATGACAGGTGATGCCTCATTTTTTACATCTCTTGAGGATTATCAGGACGGCAGAGTCACCTTTGGAGATGGGAGCAAGTCTAGCATTATAGGACGAGGTACTATCAAGTTACCTGGTTTTCCTAAGCTAGAAAATGTTTTATATGTCAAAGGTTTGAAAGCAAACTTCTCAGCATTAGCCAGCTGTGCGACGATGACTTTGCAGTAAAGTTTGATCGGGACACTTGTAAGGTCTATAATCAAGCCGGTAAACTATTAGTGCAAGGGGTGAGGACAAAGGATAATTGCTATGGGACTGAGCCCACATCCTCACTTGTCTGCAATAGCGCCACGATCACTCCTATGGATCTGTGGCACCAACGTCTAGGTCACATAAATATTAGAGATCTCACTCGCTTAGCTAGAAAGGACCTAGTACGTGTCTTACCATCTCTTGGAAGGCCAACTTCGACGATTTGTGGACCCTGTTAGATGGGAAAACAAATTCGTAGTCCCCATAGAAAGTTTCATTCCATTACCACCTCTCGTGTTCTTGAGCTTATACACATGGACCTTATGGGTCCCACTCGTACCGAGAATCTAGGTGGTAAGAGGTATATCCTAGTGATGGTAGACGATTTCTCCAGGTACTCCATTGTAGGTTTTCTGAGAGAGAAATTCGATGCTGTAGAATTTTTAACGACCAAGTGCCGTGTCCTGCAAAATCAACACGGTGTCACTATTAATAGGATGCGTAGTGACAATGGCACTGAATTCACAGAAGCAAAGGTAAATCTTTACTGTGATAGCCTCGGGATCAAACATGAGTTTTCTGCTGTGAGAACTCCTCAGCAAAATGGGATTATTGAGAGAAAGAATAGAACGATCCAAGAGATGGCTAGATCTATGCTTCTAGGTCGTAAAGTTTCTAGGAGATTTTGGGCAGAGGCAGTGTCTACTGCATGCCACACGGTGAATAGGGTTTATTTGCGTCCACACACACTTCAGACTCCTTATGAGTTGTGGACTGGCAAGAAGCCCAACCTTGCATATTTTCGTGTCTTTGGGAGTAAATGCTACATCCTACGGGATAGAGAGAAATTAGGAAAGTTTGACTCCCGGAGCGACGAGGGAATATTGCTAGGATATTCATCGACTAGTAGAGCATACCGGTTTTTAACTTAAAGAGCTCTAAGGTTATGGAATCAATAAACGTCACCGTGCAAGATGGCGAACCTTCGTCGGTTATTGATCATAACCTTCAGTGTGAGGATGAGTACTTTTCTGACAGTGATTTACTTGTCCCTCTCTCACACTCTGTGGACCCTACTCCTGTGCTAGGGGACACACCTGCTTAGGTTCGCAAGAGTCATGACCCTTCTGCCATTGTTGGTGATCCCACTCTTGGGGTCAAGACTCGTGCTCAACTAGAGAACGTCGTTAGCCACTTTTGCTACACGTCCAACGTCGAGCCCAAAAATCATAAAGAAACACTCAAGGATGAACACTGGATATCTACTATGCAGGAAGAGCTGCTTCAGTTTAAAAAGAATAATGTCTGGGAACTAGTCCCCCGACCTAGTGAGACTAATGTGATAGTTACCCGGTGGATTTTTAAGAATAAAATGGATGAAAATGGTACATTTTTTGTCCATTATCAATTTGTTATGTCGTACGCCCTTACACCGTTGAAGAAATTCAAAGATTCATACAGTCATCAACGGATCCAAATATCAAAAGAAGAAGAGGAATCAAAGTCCGACAGGCCGGACCGGTCTGCCCTGGAAAATGAACCGATCCGCCTGTGAACCGATCTGCCTCAGACCCGGACCGGTCCTCTTGTTGAAAGCCAGTATACCCCGGATCGATAGAGAACCGAAAATGCCAAATAAAAAATGAACCGGTCCGCCTGGGATAATCTTCAGCAGATCGTGGTCAGATTTTCTAGGCTAAACGTTTCCTTTATAAACCCACTACGGGAAGTGGTTTTCTAAGACTTCCATACACGATTTTCAGAGTACAAAAACTCTAAGTCTTCACCTATTGAGTACCAAGACTCTAGGTGTTTTACTCACACAAATTTTCAAACACTTGTGAATCACTTTGCAACCCAGGAATGCACTTTTGTTGTTCATACCATTGTGGAGAAGACCGTTCTTCTTCTTCACTGCAGCCCTACTGGAAAGGGATAACTCCAGCCGCCGACTACAGAATCCGACACCTGAGGGTAATTCTTAGTCACTTGTATTTTCATTGTAATCCGAACTGCACAGTTACAATATTATAATGAAAATAAATGATTTTCCCCCTTTGGGGGATTTTTCCTCACAAGCATGTGTTTGAATGTTCTTGCTTAGTTCATTATCTTATTCAATCACATATTGTTGCATATTTAGGGTTTGTTTGGGTTAAACTGAATTTAATATATAATTTTCTCATTTGAACGCACGCACATACTCTCTCAACCAACTTGTCGCAAAATCTAAGTAGCCATGAAGCACTACCATGTCGGTATCGATTGAGTAGTGATCCCCTATAATAGATGCACCTATTCTCTTCAAAAAACCTCTTCGGTTCCCGCATATAGAATGAAGGATTCATCGATGGGATCATCATCTCTCCTATAATCACTTGCCTAGCCACCTACTCTCCTAGGTACTAACCGTACCCGAAATCATGCGACAACAATCAATGCATCTGGGTATGTAGTTCGGTGATCTTCATGTACTCTATCGATAGGTCCTAGGGGAAGAATGTTACTTGCCCAAAAAAACCCGTTCATAAAATAGCAATCAAGAAAAATCCAATAATAATAATAATAATAACTTAACTGATAACTCATGAGGGTGTTTAGGACCCCCCCCCCGCCCTTTTATACTTAAGGGCCGACAAGGTCTTAGAAACCATGTTCTCCTTCCGCCACCTCCTCATCCTAAGACACACATCAACCTAAAACTCCTTCAAACTCATCAATTTGGTGTTATAATAGATCACCTCAAAGAACCATACCTAAAAAGCAAGCAAATAAATTCAAAAAAAAATATCAAAACTACAAAACTAATGCAAGAAATAAAAAGGTGCAAATAACTCCAACTGATATGGACCCCCTATGAATGTAGGGTGGAAACGACATAAGGCATCCAAAGTAGTGCACAATAATGACAATGTCAAACTCCCTCAATCATAGAAGCAAATCTATGTGAAGTTCCACAGAAATGGAAGAAACCACAAGTAGACGTCATCGCTACCCTTCGCCAACAATGTATTCCTCAGAAAGAATAAGATACAAAGGTGTGCCATATGGTGAACTTGCAATGCATGTATCACATTCGCCTTTCGGACCATCAGAGACTCCTTTAAAACCATCGCATTCACCAACTCCTATGAACCGACTCGTTCCAAAACAATTCTTCAAAAAATCATAATAAATTCAAAAACATCAAAAGAACTCAAAATACACAAAGAAATTATGACACCCCGCCTAATAAAATACCGGGTGATCATACCTATATCAAATTAAAAAAAGAATCTCATTTGGTTCATTCTTAGCATCACTGTCGAAAACTTTTTAAAACTTACTAACCACCTAGTATTCAAAAAGCTGGTGCCAAATTTTATCTTTATTAATCCAAGACAAATATAAGTGTAGAATTAAAATAAAATACCCAATGCTGAAAGAATCAATCATCACATATGATAATAAAAGTCTTGCCGAATAAACCACCGGCTAAATCCGAATCCAAACCAAACTAATAGAGAGTAATAAATTCCATACAATCTGAAAATAAACTAAATAAAACCATGAGCGACATGCTCGAGATAGACTGATATGAATCCCTACACTAGGAATAGAAAAATAGATGCGTCTATCCAAATCCTAAAACATCTACATATGTTACAGCTGCGAGTCCCTGGAATGAAGTCACACCTGGCGTCCCTGTGGCTGGACACCTAAAAGGTTTTGAAAATATTTAATAGCAAGGGTTAGAACCCAAAATATTTTGGAAATATTTAGCAAGTGATTAAATTGCAATAATTTAAAATGCACGAATGCTCTTCATATTTAAGCTAGTGTCACAGTCCCTTGAGGACAGACTCACCCCTCAACTAATGTGCACACCTAATGCTTTCTTTATATCCCCCTAGTCATCTACTCCGTAACTAGACAATTGATATAACTTCTTTAAACCACCCTACTCAAACCCGAGTATGCTTAAGATATGATTTATAAGTTGTTAATCACATTAACTTAGTTAATCATTTTCCCTTTTTAAATCCATATAACATTCACACCCGTAATATAATTAATATAATCCACTTCATGTATTTAATTACCCCTATATAACTATTTATCCCATTATATACGTAAAACCATATTACTACATTCACACATAATATGAATATATATATATATATATATATATATATATATATATATATAATTCATCATCCCGAGTAATACCTCACTAGATTTATTCTCTAAAGTGTTATCAACGCAGACTACTCAGTCCCACCTGAATTTTCAAGACAACTATGCTCCGCTGAATCAGAACATAAATAATAAACATAATGGAGGCGGTCATATTCCCCCGAGTATGAGGACATCATATCAATGCCCCACCTCTGAAATTGGACGCCATGACCTGGGGATATACTCGCCTTACTCCTCAAGATAGGGGGATTCACCCACATCGCGCAACCTCCCTTGATAGCACTAGAGTATATAATTTAAATAAATATCCAGTCACTGATATTTATAAGCACACAACATATATATATATATATATATATATATATATATACACTATCACCGTCGTATATATATATATATATATAATATAAATCCCGGCTTTACCGTATACAAAAATCTGTAGCACTAGCCTATATTTTCCCGAGACTATGATCCGACTCTAATTTAATTAATTTGGCCATTAATTAATTTATTACTTTCTCGAGTTTATGGTCCGACCCAAATTTAATTAATCTATCCATTAATTAATTTATTACCTTGGTGTCACTCAACCAATACACCCGGACTCGCTCACTTGGCTCGTATCTTAATATTTCCTGAGTCTATATTCCGATTTCAAATTAATCTATTTATACATCAATTAATTTAATAATGTAGTGTCCCTCAACTACTATGACCGTACACTTTCACACGGACTGAAATTAAATACTTATGAATTTTGTCTCACCAAATTCTTTCTGTAAGATTCACACCCTTACTTAACTTTTAAATTTCCTTAACACCATCTTACCAAAGTCATAGGTATTAAGTTGTGTTTAATTTTCACTAATTAATCCACCTTAAAAGTCTCCCAAAAGAATTTAGGCTAAATAATTAAAATAAGGAATACTGCCAAAATCCCTACTTAGTCGATCGATCAACTCCCTGGGTCGATTGATCGATCGACCATATCCTCTTCTTCACCAGCTTCCTATTTTGGCCATTATTAAACCCTCGCGCTTTTAAACCCTCTTTAAAACATTCACCTAGCTACCAATAACATTATAACCAACAAATCTAGGTTCTAACACTCCTATATATCTTCAAATCATATACGAATTTACATCTTAATTCATGTTTTCCGATTTGGGTTTTTCCCCGGGTTTTATTCCACCGATGTCCATTCATCAAGGATATTCGAAATTAGTCATCAATACTTACAAATTCTCACCCTACAATCTGATTCCAACAGTTCCATATCATAATCTAACGTCAATTGAGTAATTAATCTACACACATTACTCTAATTCAGAAAAACCCATTTTAATTGTTAACACACACCCAATATTGGATTTTTAATACACCCACTATGATATGAATTGATTATCACTGAATTTAAAATCACAGCAAGTTAACCACTTGCCTTTTTGGGTTGGTAGAGTCTGATCCATTGAGGTAGAGGAAGGTTTGATGTAGAATACCCAAATCCCTCTCTTGATTTGTCTTCAAAAGCTCCCCAAATTGCTCTCAATGTGCTTCCTTTATTTCTCTCTCAAAGCCCTTGGTTTGGAATATGATTTATGTCGTTCAATACTTAAAGACCTAGTTTCATTATACTAAATCACGTTTTCAGCCTAATGGGCTAAGCCCATATGATCTGAACACTCCCGTGTCGGCCCGATTATGTCTAAAAATGTCCCGAGACTCGATTACTATCCTCATGTACTCTTTTCCGACTATATCGGCCTATCCGGACTCAACCGTGCACTCATAATTGTCATCCAAATTAATTTACGAAAAATCCTTATCTCACACCCAAATTAGTTACCCGACTCCCGGTTGAGATAAATAATGCCACGTCACTAATACACGTTATGACGTAAATAAATTATTACTATTCACTTAGTAATTTAAATTCCATAAATATTAATCGTTTACTCTATAGTTAATATTTAAATAAATATTAATAATTATTAATTCCATTTACTTACGACACATAAGTAATTTTAATTTTATCGAATTAATTAAATATTGAATGCACAAAAATACGGGGTGTTACATACTCCCCCTTACAAATAAATTTCTTCCCCGAAATTAGGTCATTTATGCGGTAAATAACTCTGGATATTTCTCCCACATATCCTCCTCTCGCTCTCAAGTAGACTCGTCAACGCTGTGATGACCCCACTCCACTACACTCTAACTATTGGTACCACCTTAGATCGCAGTTTACACTTACTACGATCCAAAATAGCTACAGGTCTCTCCTCATGTGAGACGTCTAGCTACAAGTCAATCTCCCCGAGTGGGACGTGTCAGAAATCCCTCTCTCCCCTCCGTTATTCCTTCACTGATGCCATGTGGAACACGTCGTGTATTCGCTGAAGATGCTTTGGAAACCCTAGTTTATAAGCCACCGGTCCCACCCTCTCAATGATAGGGAAAAACCCCACATACTTCGGTGTTAGGTTCCCCTTATTGCCAAACCTCATCAGTCCTTTCATAAGAGATACCCGCACCAATATCCGGTCGTCGACCTCTAACTCGATGGTGCCCGACCATACAGTGCCTCAAAAGATGAGCCTATACTTCACCGGCTCCACTATCTTTATGTTAGGAAATTCCCCTCCTGCATGGGTGCCAATTTCCTCTTTGCCAAACACGTGACTTTGACCGGGAAATTACCCGCAATAATTTCTGACTATGCATGTTAGACTTCCACCTTCAATGCACGGTAACATGCTCCTCATTACGTTCCTGAATTATATCGAAAGACATAACTTACTCAATCCCGCTGATGGACCACAACTCATTTCGGGTCCTGGCAGTTTATCATTTCCCCACCCTTTATGAACCAAAGGTTGTATAACAATACTTTTCCTATAGGTTCTCCAAAAGTGTCACGCATATACTAACCTGTTACGGGGTATCACACGTAACTCTACCAGTTGTAATTATTACTCCTAATTCCTCTATTTTTCCTACTACCTAGTCACCTCCCGTATACCCATCGACTTATGGTGACACGTCTAGTACACTATGTAACTTCGTCCCTACCGCCTCCTGACACTTCTTACCAGAGGTGGGACTGCAAGGTCTCATCCAAATTCACAACAATATTGGACGGAAAGCTGTACTGTTTCACTTCTTATTTTCAATTGAATAGTTGTATGTAGTGCTCGATCGTATAACCCATCCAAATTTCACGATCAATACTTCTGGTAAATCCATTCTATAAACTCGATGGAAAATCCTAACCTCTCCCCGACTTTGGATAGCCAAATTATTAATTTTACTAATCCGCGAGTAAATCCTATTCCCGGAATTATAAAATTACAAAAAATCCCGATTGATAACCTCGAATCAACCTTTTCTACCCTTAAATGGTGTACCCGGAGACAACTTCACTATGTCTCATATAACACAAATCCCCATACTCAAAGATTCACATCACGTGAGTAGTAATCTACACCTTATCTATGCGTAAAATCATACTAGGCCTATGACTAAGTGAGACTCTTCTCTAATTCCCCAAAAATGTGGCTTCTTCCTTGCCTAAGGATATCTTGTTACATGTGCCTCCACCGCCTTTCCACTCCTCATGGTGGAGATCGTTCTCCTCGATATACAAATAGTCGAACTGTTTCCTTTCTCAAACAGATTCTAGTTCACTGTAATCTTCCACTTATTTCTAATTTTCGCACAACTATATAATCCACACGCTTATTTACACATTCCTTTATTTAAGATGATTCTGAAATCACACTAACCAGGGCGCCCATACACCCTATATCCTGTGCATATTTGAACAACATCACAGACGTCACGTACGTAATATTTTTCTTTCAAGTTTATCTCACAGATCACACTATATCATATGATTATTTTTTATTACTTCCCAAATCGCAATTAAATCTTCTCGACATTGCCCCACCCATTAACTTGTGGTGCAAAAGTTTTCTCAGTGCTTCTTTCGCAGCACTACCCGGCTATACTGGACTTATAGAGGAATAGCTTTCACCTCAAAATATAACTCCACACATTCAAAAATTACCCTTTAAACTGATGTCCTATCATTCAATAACGTCTCTCCACTATCGACGTTTATTAGGGCTTATGCGTATAACATTTCATAACATAGCCCAAAAGAATTTTCCCCAATGCATTAAACACTAACATTGTCATTCTTTGATTTTCGTAGACCCAAGCATATAACCGTGGCATCCAAAAAAATTTCCTTATATTTATAGGTATAGTCGCCGAATATCGCGTCTCTAAAGGAGTTATATAATGTTGCACTTGCACTATTACTAAGTCCTCAGCGCTAAGTCACTAACGAGCTAAATCTCTCTGCTCCATTGTCAATTCGACATGCCCTGAATCACATTAGTAAAAGTCCTACGCACCGGGGTCCAATATAACTAGACAACTATACCCTCTGAAGTCTACTTCACCTAAAATTTTTCCACGAGACTGACCCTCTTTCATGTGAAATATCGTAAAAATATACATCCTGACCTGGAATAATGAATACTATAGTCTTGCTGTATTCTCCCACCACCGCCTACCCATCGCTAACCAGTCCATACCCAGGATAAAATGATGCTCGCATAACACTCTCAAAATGGGATAACCTCGTACCGTATTTATCCTCTCAGTGTCTGCATCTACCCCTTTCATATGGGACTAAAAAGAGCCCCGCTACCCAACGGTAAACATATATAAACCATAGTACACTAACGATACACTCACTAGACCCGTCTCCCGCGCGAATATAGTGATACATAGAAATTTCTGTGATTCACCCATATCAAATAAAATTTACCCCATTTACCCGAGGATAAAACTTAAACTTTCCTTTGTCAATACACTGACGGTTAGAATGGTTCCTGGACATAACACCCTCATCCAACCGAACCAAAATTCTGATAAATGTTGCCCTTGACGGGGATCCCACTCTTGTAGTTACTCTACTACGAACAGGGTCTGCACATGTGTTCCCACTCTTTACACATTAGAAACCTCTCTGTGTCATTCCCCTTTATCTAGTCCACTGGCCATGTCGTAATTTTCCTTCCCCCAAATTGGAAATCTTGACCTGGGTTGTCACTCCTGTTGTTCCTTCGGCTTTGCTGACCCTATAGGACTCGTTGTTGGCATTGACGACCTTGCCTAAATCCACCGTCACTTGGTAGAAATTCTATTGATCTCGATCATAAAAATGGATCCTTTACTGGGTATCCCCCTTGTGGTGTCTCACTAGCACCATTAAATCCAGTCTTCCTTTTGGATAGATTCTCACACCCTCTTAGCTCCCCCTTCATGGAAGCATTGATGTAAACTCATAAACATATGACTCCTGGATTTTCCATTCATGCCTGTATATTCTACCCATGAGCCCATTGTCCACTTACGGACTCCATTATATTCTCTGTACCCTTTGTCGGGTATAAAGTTTGCTAAACTAGTCAACTTATCTATTATGATCGGCCTTTATCTTGCCTAATAGTGATAAGTTTCAAAATTTCATTTGCATCTCTGTCTAAATAGTAGATGGAAGGTCTCCCGGTCAGACCGTACCCAAATTTTTGTTCCACTCCACACACATTCCTCTATGTGGGGTGACTAATCCTTGTCAATCAACACTAATCTTATGAGCAAAATTTTTTGCACGAAATTTAAAATTGGGGGTCGCTGCACTCCACCCTACATGATTTGCCTTTGGATTCTCTCTTTCCGTTGGCTCATCACACTTCCTCTCTTCCTCGAATCCCTATAATATCTCTTCAAAAGAGTCCCCCTAACTCCACCCTTTTTACCGACTTCGCGGGGTGAGTATGAAATACACCACCGTTATCTACTACGGTGTTTAGGATGCTACTGTTCCTGAGCGATCATCCTATTTTCACCTCCCTGAAAAATAATCATAGTGGCCCTTATCACGATCACCATTTCTAGAATACTCCACGTCTTCTGCTGAGCCTCTCCTCCTGCAATCCTTCTAACAACCCTCGTTGGCCGTTCCATGATGTTTGATGTACGAAGCCCAACCGAACTCGTATATGAATCACATCAACTATACTTAATAAAAGGAGAACATAAATGTACGTATGTAAAGGAATACAACAATCCTATCATAAGGATGTACATCAAAGAATGCTACGCTGAAACGTAAAAAGCCGCACAAATCCTAAGGACACTAGAACCTGATGCTCTGATACCATCTGTGACACCCCACACAGTAAAATACCGGGTGATCAGTCCTATATCAAATTAGAACGTGAATCTCATTTGGTTCATTCTTAGCATCACTGTCGATTTTTTTTAAAACTTACTAACCACCTAGTATTCAAAAAGCTGGTGCCAAATTTTATCTTTATTAATCCAAGACAAATATAAGTGTGGAATTAAAATAAAACATCCAATGCTGATAGAATCAATTATCACATAGAATAATAAAAGTCTTGCTGAATAAACCACCGGCTAAATCCAAAACCAAGCCAAACTAACAAAGAGTAATAAATCCCATACAATCTGAAAAGAAACTAAATATAGCCGAAAGCGACATGCTCGAGATAGACTGATATGAATGCCTACACTAGGAATAGAAAAATAGATGCATCTATCCGAATCCTAAAACATCCACATATGTTGCTGTTGTGAATCCCTGGAATGAAGTCACACCTGGCGTCCCTGTGGCTGGAAACCTAAAAGGTTTTGAAAATATTTGATAGCAAGGGTTAGAACCCAAACATTTTGGAAATATTTAGCAAGTGATTAAATTACAATAATTTAAAATGCATGAATGCTCTTCATACTTAAGCTAGTGTCGCACTTCCTTGAGGACAGACTCACCCCTCAACTAATGTGCACACCTAACGCTTTATTTATATCCCCCTAGTCATCTACCCCATAACTAGACAATTGATATAACTTCTTTCAACGACGTTACTCAAACCCAAGTACGCTTAAGATATGATTTATAAGTTGTTAATCACATTAGCTTAGTTAATCATTTTCCCTTTTTAAATCCATATAACATTCACACCCTTTATATAATTAATACAATTCACTTCATGTATTTAATTACCCGTATATAACTATTTATCCAATTATTTACGTAAAACCATATCACAACATTCACACATATGTCGAATATATATATATATATATATATATATATATATATATATATATATATATATATATATATATATATATATATATATAACTCATCCTCACGAGTAATACATCACTGGATGTATTCTCTAAAGTGCTATCAACCCAGACTACTCAGTCCCACATGGAGTTCCGAGACACATATAGTCCGTCGAAATAATAAACGTAACGGAGGCGGTCATATTCCCCCGAGTATGAGGATATCATCTCAATGCCCCACCTCTGAAATTGGACACGATGACTTGGGGATATACTTGCCCTACTCCTCAAGCTAGGGATTCACCCACATCGTGCAACCTCCCTTGATAGCACTAGAGTGTATAATTTAAATAAATATCTAGTCACTGATATTTATAAGCACACACACACAATATATATATATATACTATCACACACCGTATATATATAATTTAAATCCAGGTTTTACCGTGTACAAAAATCCGTAGCACTAGCCTATATTTTTCCGAGTCTATGGTTTGACTCTAATTTAATTAATTTTCCCATTAATTAATTTATTACTTTGCCAAGTCTATGGCCCGACTCTAATTTAATTAATTAATTTATTCATTAATTAATTTATTACCTTGGTGTCACTCAACCAATATACCCAGACTCGCTCACTTGGCCCGTATCTTAATATTTCCCGAGTCTATATTCTGACTTCAAATTAATCAATTTATACATCAATTAATTTAATAACATAGTGTCACTCAACTACTATGATCAGACACACTCACACGACTCGAAATTAAATACTTATGAATTTTGTCTCACTAAATTCTTTCCGTAAGATTTATACTCTTACTTAACTTTTAAATTTCCTTAACACCATCTTCCCAAAGTCCTAGGTATTAAGTTGTGCTTAATTTTCACTAATTATTCCACCTTAAAAGTCTCCCAAAAGAATTTAGGCTAAATAGTTAAAATAAGGAATACTGTCGAAATCCCTACTTAGTCGATCGATCGACTCCCTGGGTCGATCGATAGATCGACCAGATCCTCTTCTTCCCCAGCTTCCTATTTCGGCCATTGTTAAACCCTCAAGCTTTTAAACCCTCTTTCAAACATTCACACAACTACCAATAACATTTTAACCAGTAAATCTAGGTTCAAACACTCCTAGATATCTTCAAATCATATACGAATTTACATCTCAATTCATGCTTCCTGATTTGGGTTTTTCCCTGGGTTTTATTCCACCGATGTCCATTCATCAACTAGATTCGAAATTAGTCATCAATACTTACCAATTCTCACCCTACAATCTGATTCCAACAGTCTCATATCATAATCTAACATCATTTAAGTAGTTAATCTATACATATTACTCTAATTCAGAAAAACCCATTTTAATTGTCAACACATACCCAAAAATAGATTTTTAATACACCCAATATGATATGAATTGATTATCACTGAATTTAAAATCACATCAAGTCCATTTGCCTTTTTGGGTTCGTAGAGTCTGATCAGTTGAGGTAGAGGAAGGTTTGATGAAGATCACCCAAATCCCTCTCTTGATTTGTCTTCAAAAGCTCCCTAAATTGCTCTCAATTTGCTTCCTTTATTTCTGTCTCAAAGCGTTAGGTTTGGAATATGATTTCTGGCGTTCAATACTTTAAGTCCTAGTTTCATTATACTAAATCACGTCTTTAGCCTAATGGGCCAAGCCTAAATGACCCGAACAGTCCCGTGTGGGCCCGGTTATGTTTAAAAATGTCCCGAGACCCGGTTACTACCCCGGTTACTCTTTTCTGACTATCTCGGCGTATTCGGACTCAACAGTTCACTCAGAATTGTCATTCAAATTAATTTACTAAAAGTCCTTATCTCACACCCAAATTAGTCTATACCCGACTCCCGGTTGAGGTAAATAATATCGCGTCACTAATACATGTTATGACATAAATAAATTATTACTATTCACTTAGTAATTTAAATTCCATAAATATTAACCGTTTACTCTCCGATTTATATTTAAATAAATATTAATAATTATTAATTCCTTTAAATTACGGCACAAAAGTAATTTAAATTTCCTCGAATTAATTAATTATTGAATGGACAGAAATATGGGGTGTTACAGAAATGCACATTTGTCTTAAAATTCGTCAAAATTTAAAACTACAAAAGCATTTAAAAATCAGTAAAAATATCAAAATCTCTCAAAAAATCCAAAGAATTTCGAAAAACTCTACAGCAAATCACCTTGCACTCTTTAGGTTATTCGAATAGACCTTGGCCCTCGAAATTAGGTTGTGCTCCCCGTGTTTGTCACACACGCTCTTCAGGTCCTCAGAATAGACCTTGGCCCTTACAGTTAGGTTACGATCCCCGTGTTATTCTCACACTCTCTTTAGGTCCTCAAAATGACCTTGGCCCTCAGAATGTGACTGTGATCCAGTGTTTTTCGATCACACTCTTTAGGTACTCAAATTAGAACTTGGCCCTCAAAATTAGGTCTCGATCCCCATATTGGTCGCACAAACTCTTTAGGTCCTCAGAATATACCTTAGCACTCAGAATTAGACCGCAATCCCTGTATTGGTCTCAAGCACCCTTCAGGTCCTCAGAATAGACCTTAGCCGTAAAAAATAGGTCACAATCCCCATATTATTTGTACATGATCTTTAGGTCCTTAGAATAGACCTTTGACCTTAGACCTCAGAAGTTGGCCTCCACGTATTGGTTGACACACTCTTAAGATCCTCATAATAGACTTTGGTTTAGGCCTTGATTACTGTATTTGATGCACACACTCTCTAGGTCCTCGGAATAGAACTTGGCCCTCAAAAATAGACCACGATCCTCGCATTGGTCACCTACACTCTTTAGGTCCTCAAAATAGACTTTATCCCTCATAATAGACCTTAACCCTCGGAATCAGGCTGCAATCTCCATATTGGTCGTACAAACTCCTTAGGCCCTCAGAATAGACCTTGGCTCTAAAAATTAGGTCGTGATCTCCATATTGGTCTCACGCGCTCTTTAGGTCCTCCGAACAGACCTTGGCCTTTAGATTTAGGATCCCCATATTAGTCAAACTTACTCCCTAGGTCATCAGAATCAGACCACAATCCTTACCACCCTTTCCCGTCCCTTTGGATCATGATATAATCATTGCATATTCTCTAAGCCCTCATAATTAGGCCACCTTCTTCATAACACATCCTTTACACCCTCAGAATTAGGCCTTGGCCCCCACCATGTATGCTCCAAATCCTAAAAAATAGACCACATATATCATGAACACACTCTCTTAGCCCTCAGAATCAAGCCACAATCACTGCACCGTCTCTGAGCCATCAAAATCAGGCTATAATATTAACTATGCTTTAAGTCGTCGAAATCAAGATTTTACCTCAACATGGTTAGAATTCAACTTGGTCTCTCAACAAAGCCCTAACTACCAATCCCCCACCAGATTTTCGAGACTTAGGGACTCAAGACTAACAAACTCCATCATGTGTCTATCGTTAGATGAATTTTTTTTATCATAAGATCGCTAAGGGGTTTCGCAGATATCCTATTCTAGCACCCCTACACTCCTCCATAAGGTCCAAACAAAATACTTTCGATCTCAAAACTTTGGTCCTCCTTCAAAACCTAATCAGAGTATAATAATGCTCTCCTAGAACCCCATTTGTCTTTGGTTAACTATCAAAGTTGGAAGACCCCATCATAAAATCATGGATCTATGAATCCTCTTTCCAACTGTCACGTTTGTGCACAAATCGAACTCATATTTTGCAAATTATGGATAAAAACCCATTTAGGCCTACCTATAAGCAGGCTAGGCTTACTTCATTAGCAAGCCAGGCTACTCTGTCGACAAGTAAGTCTAGTACCATGTCAGGTAATAAACCCTTAATGGAAATAATTTTCCTTAACTTTTAGTTTTTTTTTAATATACAGAAATCCTTAACTCATTTGCAGAGCACATCAATTTCTATTCGGCAACAATTCTGAACTTAGCACACGTAACGTTCACTACATTCTCTCACAATTCTCTTACATAACTTTTCTCCACCTTACATCATCATTCCACTACCATCATCCATACATCAAGAGTCAACCCATAAAGATCTAAATCTTTTAGGATTAAAAAGATGTTATTGGTTAAAGTTTGGGCCTTTAGGGGGTTTATGTGCAAAGTTGTGAAAGTAAAAGGATATTTGTGTAAGGAACTTAAAGTTAGGCTTTCGAGGGGTTTATATGGAAGAAGAAGAGAGTTTGGGGTATTTTTTTATTGAGAGAGAGTGGGAGAACTCAATAGATAAGTATTTAGTGCTCATCTTAATTATTATTCAAGTGGGTTGGTGAGGCCTCTATTTAAAATCAAGGTGTACGGGGATCATGACCGATTGGGCTTCCCCGGGAAGATTGAACAATTATGGTCCCGATCCCATATGATCGATTAGTATTGGGGTGGTCCTAGGGAGTCGGGACATTGGATTTTGTCCCATATGTGTAATTTGGGGTTTTTTCTTGGGCTTCCAGGGGTTTATATGCAGTCCATTGGACTTTTTTTGTCTAATATTTCTTGAAGGGTGACATGTCATATCGTAGTTCCTTTGGTATCTCTAGGGAGTGGATTAGGGTTTATATAATATTTTTATCATTTTTTATAAGATAAATCAATATATCCAAGTCAATCACACCAAAATTTATATAAAAGCCTTGTTAATATCATATATAGGTTTAATAAAACCATGTTGTCCAATTAAAATGATTATATATATTCCAAGCATGTTGTGTGGAATGTAGACTTATGTTAATACTTATTTTGCAAAGATCATGCCTCGCTATTAATGTCATTTTCTACTTATTATTTGATTTGATTGGATCCCATGATGGTTTGGGAAAGCACTGTTAATAGGGAATGGTCTAAACAACAACCAATTTTTATTTTATTTTCAAATCAAATATTAAACTTAAATAATTTTCCCCAAAGTAAAACGTAGCATCGATTTTAAACAAGTTTTGATTAAACAGATTAACCACTTGTATCATAACCTAAGCATGCATATGAAAATCGTTCACCAAGTGTTTAACACAAAGTTAAAGATTAAGTAAACTCCGAAAACAAACTTGTTTAGGAAACTCCTTTTTGAGATCATAAATCACAAGATGTGTATAAACCAGATTAAGTTGGATGTTAGACTTAGTATCCTGATTACCTTAGGTTTTAAATAAAAAAACATATACTAATTCTTTGTATCTGATAAGTGGCTTTTTACGTATGTATCATTGTTGTGCAAAAGCCACTCTCAAAATTCCCTTGAGTACCTACAAAACTTGTCTAAAAATAACTTGTATTACGATAAGTACGGGTATCAATCCAACTTTCAAGGTGAAACAATTAATGTGAAAAAGTGCAATTCCAATTTTTTTTTATGAAAATATTTTTTTCTCTTTTTTATTTTTAAAAACAATTTCAAGGGAAAAATTAACTAACAACTGCTAAAAATTATAAAATGACTAAATAATGAAAAAGAATGTGCAACCGAGTGTGAAATATGTGAGAAAGTCAAGAGATGAGATTACACTGCATTTTCAATTATCTTAATTTCTCAATTTATTAATTTGAAATATTTCGAGATAATATTAAATCGATAATCTAACTCTCGTTAAAATTATAAATTTAATAAAAAAAAAATCAGAAAATTAATTTAAAAATGTCACACGATGAAAAATTAGGACTACACTATTTTCAAAAAATTACCCGCTAGGATCAATTTAAAGAAAACAATAGCAATCTTCAAATTTCAACACCGAATTAATATTCAAATATAGGAAAAACCTATCTCTAGTTCGATTCCTAAATTCAAACATTAATTCGTTCAATTAATTTACTAACTCTCGTTACAAAAATTAGTTGGTGACATTTAAAATTAATTTACCTAGAAATATAAAATTAATGAAACCAATTAATTAAACTAACATCATACGTAGTGTATCCCACCCCTTGAACGGGGTGTTTAGCCAAACATTCTCATGTGTGCATAAAAAACAATAGATAATATGTCAAGAAGGAAATAAATTGAAAAGAGACGGTAGAAATACAATACTCAATTTTTTTCCCAGATTTTTCTTGAAAAGTGCCTTGACACGCGTCCAATTTCTTCACAGTTTTCAGCACTTGATTACAAAAAGAAGACTAAAAACTAAACCTAAAAATTATTCTAAAACTAAACTAAATTTTTTTGTATTTTTCTGAATTTTTTTTATGTACCTACTATGTACATATTATACAATATGTTTTTCTCTCTCTACGTATCCCTTTTCTTGTTGCCTGATGAGAGTCTTTTTTTATATGAGATGCCCTTCTCTTTTGATTGACCCACGATTGTTGGTGAGATTTTTGTGGAATTTCCTTTTAGCTTGGAAGATTTCTTTGGTTCCTATTTTAAAGGAGGTTGATTTGGCTAAAATTGAGGGATAAGGTTGGATGGACAGGTAATGGGTAGAGGTCGCGTCGGGTATAGGTGGTGGAGCTCGGGTAGCGGGTTTGACAGACCCGGGTTTAGCCGGAGTTGGAGGTTCCGACAACAGGGTAGGAGGTTGAGGGCGCCCCCGGGTGAGGTCCTGGATCGGGTTTGGCGCGGTTGTGGCTACTCCGGCCAGAGATGGGTAAGGGGGTCAGACTGGGTTAGCTACAGACGGTTCGGGCCGTCGCCGGTTGGTCAAAGGTTGAGGGCTGGAATGGGGATCGGGTAGGGGTTGTGACACCCCGACTAATTAAATACCGAATAGCTACTCCTTTATTAAATTAATTCAAAATGCCAAGTTGGCTCAGTTAATAGCATCACTGTCGAAAACATTTTTATTATTAGTAACCACCTAGTATTTAAAAAGTAAGTGCCAAATTTTAATTGAAGTCTGATTAACATGCAACAAGTGTAATAAAGAATAATAACACCATTCACCATAATGAAGTAAATAGAATAACCATCACATAATGTAAATAAAGTCTGGAGGAAAACTCCTCACTACAAATCCCACAACTGATATAAGTAAACTGAATACTAAATCAATACATGCCAAAGTCTGAAAACTGAAATGGAAAGATGTCTCTAATAGGAATGGGCAACATGCCCTACAACTGATAAATACTGAATTAGGAATCCAAATGAAAGAAGCGTCTATAAGCAAATCCCTGTAGCTTCCACAAACAGCTACAGCTCGCCACCTGAATGAGTATCCTATGCATGGTGTCCTTGTGGCTGGGCACCTAAAATGGTTTTACAAGAAAATAGATTTGAAAGCAAACGGGCCAGAGCCCGAATGTGGAGATATTTTAAAAACCTGCAAGTGCTTTAAAATCATTTAAAACATTAAATGCAAAGTACATGTTAGGACGTGCACTCACATGATATTCTCACCTCTCGTCTAACTGTGCATTCCTAACGTAAGTACCCATCTACAACGACACAAACTATTAGCTAAGTGACGTCATATCTAGCTAGACTGTCATAGGTTCTACCCTTATTACTCGGTTCTATTAACATTATAACGCTCGTAATTAAATAGGGGTTTAACGTAAACTCAGATGCTCAATATGCAATATATTTCACTATCAGCTAATCCGTTATGTTTCTCGAAACAATACCGTAATTATTTTCACAACATTAACATGAAGGTTCCCATTAATTAAGTGTATATTATTCACATTATAAATATACAATACAAGCACCCCGAGAACTAAGCTGCGGTGCACACATACTCTGCTATCCATCCCGGTACATCACGTACATAAGGATCACATATTCCGAATCTCTAAGGAATAGTTCAGATAACACAAATCACAAATAGTGGAGGCGAACATAGTCACATCACATGGGTCACGCACATACCTGCGCTCCCACGATCAGCGGACTTATTAACATCCCAATAAGTCTTTCTTTGACCTATGTTCATCGAGGTAACCAGTCTAAATCCGGGCAACACAAGGATTAGAGGGCCCTAAGCGAACGCAAACCTCCCGTGATAGCAAGTATGGTAGGTATGTCATACACACAATTCATATACCAATACTAAGTAAACACACATCTTAGTAATCCCGTAGTTTAATTGTAGTACTATTCTCATTCTTCTACCAATCTATAATTTACACACTTTATACGATTCCGGTTTATAATCATACGCGCCATAATCTGTTCTCACATCGTAGTAGACACTCACGTCTCAACCTACTTATCCCTTTAATTTAAATCGCTCGTAAATAATTTAATCCTCAAAATAACCCAAATGTCCCAAACCTATCAATACATCATCAAAGGAATGTTATCTCTAACCTCGAGCAAGTTTACGGGACTCCAAAAATCAAAACAGGCCAAAAAGGCCTAAACTGCCAGCTCGTTAGAAGTCTCGTTCGAACGAGGCTGTTCGAACGAGATTAAACTGTCAACTCGTTAGAAGTCTCGTTCGAACGAGACTGTTCGAACGAGATCCAGTTCGTTCGAACGAACTGTACCTTCTAACGAGATCTCGTTCGAACGAAGTATCGAACGAAATCCCTTTTCGTTAGAAGCGACTGGTCAACTCGTTAGAAGCTCGTTCGAACGAGGCTCGTTCGAACGACCTGGGGAGGCTCTTCTAACGAACGACCAGTTCGAGCCCAGATTTTCTTAGTTACGTTTTTCATCAATTTTTACTCCTCAAATCTCCTCTAAACTTCGTCCCAACAATGTTTAAAGGTCTCTAATCACTCCTAAACATAACAAGGTTATAAACTAACGTATTTTACTGAGTTAATTCATCCCAATCATCATTAAATCATCAAGTCTCATCATTTTCCCCCAATTATTCAAGATAACAAACCCTAAAATTTGTAATCATCAAATAGTCCATTCTAGATCCGTTTTTGTTACATCCCACGTGTACTAATGCCAGAATAATCATCTCTATATGGTTCTACATGCAATTTGTCCTCAATATTCAAGTTCTAAATCCAATTAACATGGGTTTTCATTCATCTTCCAAGAACAATTGGAATTCTACAATTTTCTAACATGGGAAGAACATTCTCTGAATTTAAATGTAATTAAATCACTTGCCTTGATTGTCTCTGAATTTGATGTTGATTTTTGTAGAGATTTCTGCAGAATTCCTTCTCTTTCTCTCCCTCTCCAAGCTTTCTTCTCCAAAGGTGGCTATGGTGGCTAGGGTTTTCTTTGGGAAAGTTGGAAACCTAATTTGATAACTCCCGTAGCATATTGGGTCATTAAGGGTTGGTTAGTGGGTTTAGTGGGTCTATTCCCAATCAGATTTACTTCTCTAATTTTCGTCATTTTTAATTCCTAAAAATACGAAATTACCAAAATACCCTTTTTTATTGCCGGTATGGCCTAAAAATACCCCGGGACCCAAACTACACCCCCGGCTAGTGTTTTCTGACTATCTCGACCCTTCCGGACGCGTTGGCGCACTCAAAAAGACCATACGGTTAATAGAATTTAAATTCACTTTTATAATCAAAATATTACACCGTGACGCGGCGGTCACACGCGTCTCAACAAAATTTCCAAAATTCCGTATATCAATCTCACGACAAATTTTTCATAATTCGATATTCATATAAAAACATGTATGCACATAATCAAATACCAACTCGCATCTCGTTAGTATTTTTAACCCGGATTAATTTCCAATTAATACGCATTTAATTAATTAATCCCAAAAATAAATATAGCCAAAAGTACGGGGTATTACAGGGGTGTGTTTGGTTGGTTATGGGGTTATGAGAGAGAGTGAGAGATGGTGGGAAGAAGATGATGGGGATGGGTTTTGTGTGTGAGGGTGTAGGTGAGTATGGTGAGGGTGAGTGTTTTTTAGGTATGTAAATGGGTGTAGGATAGTAGGGTGTGAGTGTGTATTTAATTTGGACCTTTAAATAAAATAACACCTCCTAAAAAAATAAAATAAAATAAAATAAAATAAAATAAAAACTTGAAATCTAATAAAACTAAAAAAAACTAGCTTCTCAAACTAAATAAAAAAATTTGAAAATAAAAAGAAATAAAATAAAACTCTATTAAAACTAAAAAATATAATCCTAATAAAATAAAACTAAAATAACTAAATAAATATATATATATAATGAAATCTAATAAAAAATAAATTCCTAAAAATTAATCCTAATAAAATAAAAACTAATAAAAATAAAAATAAAATAAAAATAAAATAATAAAAATAAAATATATAAAAATATGCAAATAAATTCTAAAAATCCTAAATAAATTTAAAATAAATCCTAAAAATAAAACGACTCAAAATAAAAATCTAAGAAAATTTAAAAAGGTACAAACTCAGCACACACAGACTTGGGTGATGGACTAGGCTCGGTCTGGGCTAGGTTAAGGTTACGGGACTGTTTCGGGGCATCGGATCACATCGGAGCAAGCTCAAAATGGACTCCAGACTTCGCGGTCTCCTTTGATTTCTTCGATGCAAGCTTTTGATCGCTTTTGCGTCGCAATTAACTTGATTTAGCAGTTTTGATACTGCGACTGCTGATTGACCTGCAAAATGATAAAATACGAACAAAAGGCCAATTTCAATTAAAACGAGTGACTAAAATGCTCATATTCGGGGCATAAATTATACACTTTTGGGTGCTTATCACTATCAAAACCAAACCATGTAATAAATTAAGAACTAAAAGCAGTATGTTGACACAGTGATTTTTAACGTGGTAAAACCTCAAATCTGAGGAAACATCCACAGTGATCTCTACGCTGCAACCAAAAAAATTATACAAGAGTTATAAGCACATAAACGTGCAACACAAGATCCTATGCTAAAGAACAAAATTATACCTAAATGAGGAAAACCTCCTCCACGGTTTTCTGATTCCGGCTTTGATCATCCTAGAAGTTTCTTTGCTTGGACTTGCTTTGATGGACTCAGTCAAACAAGATCTCTCAAAAGCAACGACACTTTTTCTAAGTGTTCGTGTGAGAGTTTATTGTAACTGCGAAGTGTCTAAATGCAGTATGCAACTCACTTCACCCTTTAGAGATTATATAGACAGTCCTATGAATTTACAACAATTCTATATGACATGTAACTATTTCAATTTACAAGAAAATCAAACTTCGAATATCGAATTGAAATTTTAGATCTGAAGTTTTAGATCTTCTAAAAAGCATATCTAAGTCTTAAGAACTTATTTATATACAAAATAGGTTTCATAACTATAAAACTCTATTTTATAAAGAAAAAATTTCAGATCTAAAAATCAGATGGAATTCGAAGTTTCTTTTTCAAGAAATCAAAACAAGAGAGTATGGATCTAAATAAATAAGCAGTAAAATATAAGATCCAAAGTAGAGAAGGTATAGAAACACTAAAATATACGTGAATTGAATCTCAAATTTGTTTCTCACAATTTTTAGAAAGTACTATGAGAAACACTTAGAGATTCGTGTTCCTAAGAGAGATTATGTTTAAAGAGTGTTCTTTAAACGTCCTAACCCCAAAAACCCTAAAAAAAACCTAAAATTTATAAACACTTAAGTGTATAGATTTTCTAGTTTTATTTATACGATTGGGTAACTGTTTGGTAAGGGAAAACCTAGGATGATTTTTATCTATTTTTTCTCGTTCTCTCTCTCTCTCTCTCTTTCCCTCTCTCTCCCTCTCTCTCTCTCTCTCTCTCTCTCTTAAATGGGACGATTGTCGAAGCCTCTCAAATGCTCACCTAAGAATTCATTTGTAACATCAAAGGCAAATGAACAGTTGAGATTAACACGACCATTAAAATTTAAATCCAACGATCATTAAAGCACCGCACAATATCTCAGTCTCATTGGATCTCTCAACTCTCACATGGATTAAGTAATAAGGCATGCAGATCGTTGATAACATCCAATCCAAGGGCTGAGGTGGTATTGAAGTTATGTGAGACAAAAGAAACACAACTCGGACCAACCAGAGACATCCACATTTTGAGCTATAACAGAAAATCAAATGCTTATTTTTAACTTTAGAAAATCCCATTTGCTCCACCAATACTCTGTGCCGATTTTGGTTTCTACCCAGGAAGTTTATTAAGGGAATTAATAATCCAATTTTTAACCCCAAGAACATATTAATTTTAAATTAATAAATGTTTAAAAATCATTTTGAAATGTTTAAAAATTCCTAATAATTATTTAAAAACATCTGAAAATATTTTAAACACACGCTAATGCAATGCATGTAAATATGTCCTATGTGTATTGTTTAACTTCCCAAATATAACATATCCATGGATAAAAATATGCACGCATCCATACTTGAGAGATCCTCAAAATGTGAAGACCAAAATGATCATAAAAACAACATGATTATGTAGATCTTCTATCTTGGCCACTACGTCTTTAAGAAACCACGTCATAGGCTTGAAAGGTAAAAAACTCAAGTCCTAACCTATGACTCAAAGAATTTTGTCCAACATGGAATAAAGCCAAATTACATACAAATTTACTCTGTTTGAAATTTGCCCTTACAAATCTCCCCCTTTGGCTATTTCAGGAATTAACCAAATATAAAGACTCCTATAGGTCGTCAAGATCTTCTAAGACTCAATTCCCAACCCCAAAGGAAAGAGTACAACTCAAACGACTCAAAAACCTTGATTGTCTTTGCTCGTTTGAAAATTTTACCGCATGTTGTAAACCTGAACACTTAAACTCGCCTTCAAATGCAAAGATAATATAACAATATATAGAATCTGCCTAAGATTAAACTCCCCCTATATCAACGATTCCCGCCTAGGTAAGACGTATCCTTCTAAAATAAATATCTCCTCCTAAAACTAAAGGGAAAGATACTATTTCTCCCCCTTCTTGTTCAGGAATAGACAAAGAAAGAATGCATAATAAACTATTTCTCCACCACGAAACATGTCTCCCCAAAAAAGTGAGAACATATGATAACAATTGAAATTAAGGGGGAAAGAATAATATCATGCAAATGGTGTAAAGTGCAATAAACATAACATTGTAACACAAGTATAAATGATCCAAATAATGATCAATCAATACCAATATTGATGCAATAAATGATACCAACTTGAATACACAATGAAGCATGAGATACTAATGTAAACAAGCAATAAGAGATACCAATATGATCATATAGCATGCTAATTTGAATCAAAGATAAAGCACATGACAAACATGGATTAAATGTAAACGAGCACAAAATGACACAGAACATATAATCTTTACACACTAGCATAGTATCGATGCGTCTAAACATGTGGGATGGAGTAAAGGGGTGTGAACTAGAAACAAACGAAAATGGGTGTTATCGTCTAAAACAAGTATGTGGGTTGGGGCATCAGCAAGAATACACTAATCATAAACTATGACAGATAAAAAGATATAATAGATAAAGAGATACAAATCGTGGTTATGTTAATCTAGAACAAGTAATAGAGAGAGGTGAGAGAAAGAGATGGTAATCGAATTTACATGGTTTGGCCCAAAGTGGTGCCTATATCAATAGGTGTAATGTTGATTGTATTTATTCTATTAGGAAAAAGCCATGGATGAATGATAGATACAAGCTCTCAAATTCACTCTATAAATGGGAAGCATAAGAGTAGGAAAAATATATCTCGATCCCTTACAATGAAGGATTGTGTGCTATTTATAGGCTTTTAGGGTAGAGGGAGTGTAGTGGGATCGGTGTCATACCTTTATAGGATAGGTAGTTACACCTTTTACATACAAGTAGGGTGGATAATATTGAGGTTGTTACGCACACATGAAGGAAGGATATTTGCATATCTCCCACATATGTGAGTGATGTAACTGTTGTGATGTCATTTTATCACATGGTGAATGCTTGTTCTGAGGTGCTATAAAACGTTGTTAATTGATGTGAGCTTACTGAGTTAATTCGATCGCCTGTGAAGTCTGGGGACAACCAGGGGTTCACAGGTTGACTATAATGGTTTCTGAGCTGACCTATTTTGAGGAATTAACGAGTCTCATTGTCGCGCTCTAATTGGTTAATGAGTGCACCATATTCATGGAACAAAAAAAGTTTCCAAGGCTTTGCTCATGTTTGAGGAATACGGCAGATTCTCTGAGGTATTATTCCTTTGAAATGTGTGTTGAGAAGATTGAGCGAGTGAAGTGTTAACCGATGGGAAAGTTATCGGCTTTGGCGGTTTTTGTCATCTTAAATCCTTTTTGGCGCACATCCAGAAGAAAGACTTGTAAATTTTATTTCTTCTGATTGAACCTACCACGTGTCAGATTTGGTGTCTGGCGTAATCATTATGCATGTCTGGGGCAGTGCCAATGTCAGTCTGGATGTGTCTGTCCACTTTTCCAAGCGTAATGTCATACCCATCATCAACAGGGGCAATAATTACTGCCTAAAAGGTATAAAACCCAAATTTGAACCATTTCAAACTTTCGAACTCATTTTCACACTCGTGTCAGCCTTTAGAGAGGGAAATTCCCTCCACCTGCTAATTTCTTTCTTCGGTGACGTTCCTTCCATCAGCTGTCATTTTTGCCTAATTTTTTATTGAAAAACCCTTTTCTAGTGAGTTTCTCCAGCTCTCCCCCATCTTTATATAGATATTGTGTGATCTTGTTCCCTTCTTAAACTCTTTTTGGGTTCCAAATGAGTCGTTTCTCCCTTAGGGCTCTGATTCAAGTTTTTTTTTTACAGTTTCTTCCCTTCTGGGTTAAAATTTGTTAATGTTGGTGGTGGTTATTGGATCATTTTAACATTGATTTGGAGTTTATATGTCTTAGGTGTACATTGAGTTGTTTAGCCTCATGTTTCCCCATTTTAAGGATTTTTTAAATGTATACTACCACTGTATCTTCCTCTAGTGGTTCTCCACCCCTGCCTACAGGCGTGGAATTTAACAATCCTGAATTTATAGGACCTGAAATAGCTGGCAGGCTGAACACCGCCCTGGTGTTGACAATTTTGTAAACACGGTGCCTGATAAATTTATTGTTAATTTGGAAGCATCGACTAGGATAACCATGTATGATAGACATATGACATCCCCCTCTCGTGTTGAGGTGTTATCTGGTAAGGAAAACACTTTCGAGAATTCCACTAACTCATATGACCCTTCTAACACTGTTGCCAGATGGCATGCCTACGATGTGTTTGAAGACAAGCTGGACTCTTTGAGAGAAAAATACAACATTCCTATTAGCATTGCAACTAGGCTTCCAAATTGTGATGAAAGAGTTTATGATCATCTAAACTCAAATGAGGTTAGTCTCCCCTCATGGGCATTCCAAGTTGGTCTTAGTTTACCTTTTCACCCGATCGTTAGGTCTATTATAAGGGGTTATGAGGTTGTTTCTACCCATTTCCCCCCCAATGCCTATAGGACGAATTATGGGTCGATGATGTTTTGGAAGGATCGAACTGGATTTGACCTTACTGGGGACATATTTACGTTCATCCATGGCCTGAAGGACAACATCAAAGCCCTGAGGTATTATTACTTTGTACTTAGAAATGTCCACTTGAGGATGGTTAAGGTCATCCAGATCAGTAATCACAGTTGGAAGAATCAATTTGTGTTTATAAAGGGCGATTAGGAATTCAAAGTCCATGAGAAGGATAGGTCCTATAAGGTTCCCCACGAATGGGTTGGGCAGAATAAAATTGGTAAAATTATATTTTCATTTGTTTTCTGATTTCCCTTTAATTTTTATTGTACTAACACCTTTGTTCAACTTTTTAGTGAAGAAAGCTCTCGCGCTTCCAACTGTGCTATTAGACTTGGTTGAGATTTACTACGTCCCCCACCCCTAAAGCTTGAAGAGTGTTTCTCTGTGTCCAAGTTCATACGTGTTGGGTATCACACACACACACACACACACACACACACACACACGTAGTTCTCCCTCTCTAGAGACATTGGTTCCACTGGTAGCAAAATGGTTTGTTGAAGTTGATCAAGGCATTAAGACTAACCAGGGTGCTGAGGCAGAAGTTGAAGCAGGAGATAAGATTTTTCCATTTTTGTTCATCTTTTTCTTATGCACTGTGACGTGACTAATTAATGACTTTTGTGCAGCTTTCACTCCTACTACTTTGGGATTCCTCAATGAACCTTCATATGAGATGGCACTTAGAGGAATTGATCGCGATGCCATGGATCTTGCTTATCGTAAAAATATGAAGGCCAAGAATAAGAGGAAAGTTGATGCTGAGGACAAGGCCAAGAAGAAGGTGGATGCCTAAAAGAGGTCCGACACTGAGGATAGGATGTAGGCCGAGATAAATGCTCAGAGGAAGGTTGTGGTCGAAGTCATTATTGGGGCAAAGTCAAAGGGTAAATATCCAATGTCCTATGTTCCTACTAAAGTGGGAGGCAAGAGGCCCCTTGATGCCCCCATAACTCAAAGCGACCCTAATTTCCAACAAGTCTCTGAGTCTAGGCCAGCTGGATTTACGTTAAGAGGATATAAATCGAAGGATGACCCTCTCATCGACTCGTTCGTGGTCAAGACAAGCCTCCCGTTATGGCTGGGTTGAAGACTTCAAGTTCGACCCCAATGATCCCATCACAACCGAGGATCTGATAAATGATCCAGATTTAATTTTCCATCATATGAACAACACCAAAAATCTTCTTAGTTATCACTGGCATATCAATGACTTTGAGTTTTTGTGGGTTTATGACCCTGATGCCTCGTGGAGGTTGACACATGATCGTTTGGCTGTGGTAAGCCTGCTAAAACATTACTTGTTTGATTCAATTCTAAACCTTTTTATTTTCTGACCCTTCTTGCTTTTATGTTAAAGTGTGGCCACTATTCTGAGGGGGAGGGTCGTGACTATCCATATTCTTTATGATAAGAAGAGGAGCACCATTTCTGCACTTACTAAGGAGAACACTCAGTTGAAGGACGAGCTTCAAAATAAATGTGGTTAGATTTAAGATAAGGACAACCAGGTGGTCACGAAGACAATGTCTCTCGACCAGGAGAAATTAGGGATGGCAACGGGTCAGGTTTGGGGCGGGTTTGTCAAAACACGAACCCGCCCTGAGAAATATTTTAAAACCCAGCCCACCCCACGACCCATGATGGGTTTTTTAACTCGCCCCAAACTCATTTAAGTGTAACCCCTCCTAAACCCACCCCCGCCCCGCCCCGCCCCGTTTACATTAGTAAAACTTGCATGATAAACCCGCATAGTGCATCTATAACTTACATATATATGAATTTTTAGCGTAAATAATATATTAAATATGGGTATTTTATTAACTATAAAAAATAAATGGGGCGAGTTATGCTTATATATAGTAAACACAAACCCACCCCATTTAATAAAAGGGTTTTTAGAAAGAAACCCCCCCCCCCCCAAATGGGTTTTTTAACCCGCCCCATCAGATTCAGGGAGGGGCGGATGGGTTAAATTTCCCTAGGTGGAATATGAGATCCGCAAGATGAAGGACAAGGCCGACACTGATGTCGTTAAGTTCAAAAGTCTTAAAGAGGGGTTCAAAAAGCCAATGATGAGATGACTGCATCTAAACAGGGACTTTACACAGCCAACTAGGATCTGACTAAAGTGAACCAGTAGCTTGTTAAAGCTAATGAATCTCTGGTCAAGCCTAAGGAAATCGTTGTGGAAAAATTCAAATCATCTGCTAACTACAACTTGAAACCCTATCCTTCTTTCTTGATGATTATGAGGGGATCAATAAGAGGGTCATGAAGCATTACCCTGATATAGAAGACGTAGTCAGTAAATGGGAAGGTAATGATGAAGAAGCCGTGACTTTATCCACCGAGCAGCTGATGGATGTTGACAAGTCTGCCAGTAAAGATGATAAGGTCGATGGAGATGAAGAGACCATTACTGTGGAGATTTATCTTCCTACTGATCAAGATACCATCATGGTTGATGCACCTGCCTCTGCCTCTCCTTTGGTTGATCTAGAAGCTGATCAGGTTCCTGGAGTTGCCTCTAAAACTGGAGATACTCCCTTAGCCTAGTTCTTATGAAACTTTGATTTTGTGAAGCTTTGTAATGAACGTATTTTGTCCCAAACATTTGTCATTATGCCTGCTTATGAATTCGAAGCTAACTTATGATTATAATTTGTGTCTGCATATATGTGTATGTTTTGACTTGTTACCAATTATTTTGCTCAACTAAATTCTTAGCCCCCACTTGTAGTTAAGTGTTATTTGAGATGATATTTTTGACAAGTAAATATGGTCGGATTTCACCAACCTTGTAGTTAGTTTTAGTCATATGGACTCACGGTGGGATCTTGTCCACCTCCCATGTTGACTTACTAGTTGCAAGGTGTTAGGTTAGGCATGCTAGTAGTTTAGACTTATGACCATATGGTTGGATCTCGTCAACCTAATCTACCTTACTAGCTACAAGTTTTGGACAAACTTGAATTGTCCAGACATAGGATCTACCAATGCTTGTGTCAGCTTACTGGTCATATAGATGGATCTTGTTGTCCTGGCTATGTGACATCATTAGTTACCAGAGTCGACCAAATGTACTAGGATCTATCCTTGCATCAATCAACTATGGATGGATTTATTGTCCATATGACTGCATTAGATTTTCCAGATTTTGCTAAACAAAATTATTGTGACCTATCTAGACACAAGGTTATAAATGGAATGTGGTTTGGATTGTATTTGATGTGCTAGACACTAAAACAAACATTTAATCGATGTAAAAAAAAACTTGAAATGACACCATATGTAGAGGATGAATTTTTTATTCTTATTTATTACTTGAAGACATATTACGGGGAAATAAAAATTGTTTACATGATGTTTCAACCTTAAAATTTGTACATTGTTCATCATTGATAATACTTTCTCAAGTGCTCGCAATCCAAGGGTTCTTAAATTGCTCATCTTCTAAAGTCTTGATTTTGTAGGTTCCAAACAGTACGATAGTGGATACTCTATACGAGTCATGTCAATTAGGTTCCAACTCGTTCTCCCTTTTAATGAACTTCTTGATAACATAGTCTCCTTCCTTTAGAGTGCTCGAATTTCGTTTTGTTATAAAACCGATAAGTTCTCTATTGGTAGGATGTTACCCGTAGCAATGCGCTCTCCATTACTTATTCTACAAGATCTAGATCGAGTCTACTTATTAAATCGCTCATTGACGAGTTGAAATTGAGTACACGATGGCAGGGTAAGCGGATCTAAGTGGGCGCTACCGCCTCAGTGACAAATGCCAACATAAATGGAGTCTAGCTCGTTATCTTTCTTCGTGTCGTCCTGTATGCCCAAAGAACATTATGCATCTCATTGATCCGGTTCCCCTTAGTGTCATCCAACCATTTCTTCATTCCACCCAATGAAGTTCTATTTTCATCTTTTCTTGTTCGTTGTATTATGGGCGACCAGGTGTTGAGTGCAGCTTTTGGATCTTTGAATGTATAGAGTAATCCTCAAACTATTTATTGCCGAACTGGGTACCATGATCAGTGATGAATGCATACGGCATCCCGTAAGGGAAATTAGCATTTTTTCATACAAAATGGAAGAAATTTTCATAAGGCATCCCCACTAAGGGCTAAACCTCTATCCATTTGGTAAAGTAATCCAATGTTATGACCAAGTATTTGAATTTGCACCTCATCTTCGAAAACGGGCCTTCCACGTGGATACCCCACATGGAGAAGGGCCAAGGGTATATAATCGGCGCCAATGAGGCTCTATGACTCTTGTGTATCACTTCATACTTTTGTCACTTGTCACACATCCTCGCATAGTTTTCCCAGTCTCCTTTCATAGTGGGTTAGTAGTATCCTTGAGTGGCAATTACTTCACCAACAATCTACCCGGTGAGTGGGATACACACGAGCCCTCATACACTTATTTTATAAAGTCATTAAGTTTTACAGGATGTACACATCTAAGTAGTGACACAATGAACCCCTTTTTGAACATAATTCTGCCTTTCAACACATACCTTGATGCTTTATAATGGAGTCATCATGCCTTTTTGGATCTGTTAAAACTGCACTGGTCTCTAAGTATGCCCTATTATGGTCTATCAAAGACGGTCCCAAGTCCATCTCCATCACAAAGATGCATTCTTCCATTGTATTGCCCTTCATCAAGATCTCTACAAGTACTAATATTCTCAGCTTTGTGCGAGTGGCTGACACTAGACAAGCAAGTGCGTCTGTCCATGAATTTTTTACTCTTGGTATTCTGATCATTCGCACCGCTAAGAATTTTGATAACAATGCTTTCACCTTATCTAATTATTTCATCATTGACTATTCTCTTGCCTCATACACTTCGAGGACTTGGTTCACTATATGCTAGAAGTCGTTATGCACTGATAGCTGTTCGACACCTAGTGATGATGTCAATCCCAATCCTGTTATAAGGTCCTCGTATTCAACCTCATTATAGGAAGCCTAAAAATGGAACCTAAGGGGATACTCCTGATCATCCCCATAAGGTGTTCTCATTATTAAGCCCATTCCGATGTCGTTGGCACGTGATGAGCCATCTATAAAGAACTGTTATACATGAGGTTCTTCTTCAAAATTGCCTTCAACCAAACATCCATTCATGAGCAATATCTTCATCTACTCCAGATCTCTGGCCCTTTCATCCAATCGACCTGATGACTTTGGTATGTCAACAATTCGATCAGTTGGATTTATTGAGCTCTCACCCTGAGGAGTCTGCTAGGTTGTCTTTATCGCTGAGCTCCATTGTGGAGAAGTCTGCTTGGATGTTTTCGTAGCTGAGCTCTCTTCCATAGAAGTCTTCTCTAGTATTCCTGCTACTGAGCTCACTTCTAAGGAAGTATACTCGATAGTTTACTCCTCTTACATAAACTCAAGTATAAAATCAGCCACCGCTTGACCTTTAATTGCAATTCTTGGTTCATACTGAATGTCGTTGTAACACCCCATGTTTTTAAAGCATATAATATTTTGGAAATTTAAAATTTTGGGTAATTTTTTTTAAAAATTAACTATTTTCATATTCAAAAATGTTGGTTTTGATTTATATAAAATGAAATTTTAATCGAAATTAAAATCGGGCCTTAATTCGAGAAATTTTAGCTTGGAGTTAAAAAAAACTAGAGATTTTTAGTTTTTTCCAGAAAACAGAACCGGTTCAGTTTTTAAGTGAAATCGGTTCGATTTGTCAATTTTACAAAAATAAAACTCTTTCTCTTAGAAGTTGATTATCAAGAATTTATACCATTCTAAACACTGAAGAAATAAAAATTTTCTTTATTGTATGTCAAAATCCACCATGACTAAAAACATCATAATAAAACTAATTTAATACATAAATAATATAAATTGAATCATCATACAATGTCCATAAATGTAAAGCTAAGTACAACTGCTATAAATAAACATTTGGGCTTATACCCGTACAAATTCCATTATGAAATAAAATGACAAAATGCTAAAGTACAACCTATACTAAAATCAATGGAGCAAAATCCACTACGTCTAATGCAACTGCAAGTCTGATTCATCTTCAGTCCTGTTATCTCTGTCATTAAGAATACCTGGGGGGAAAACATTTATAATTTGGGTCAGAGCCCTAGACTTGTAAGGATTCTTCACCAATAAACTTTGCAAATTGTTACTAACTCATTCTTCACATCTCTCCATCGACGCTCAAATGTGACGAGTACCTCACCTCTCATCTAGAATAGTCCTAGTCGTATCCTCAAAGAAAATGCCAATTATGACTTCCATTATTTAATCTGTTATGTGAAGAATAAGACATCTAGCTATGCGTTAGCTAAAAATGGGTACTTATGTCTAACACCCCAATCCCCGAATGGATTTCATAATGTTGACTACACAATTTACATAAACTCAGTGCATATTCTTGCGTCATAATATTCCATAACCCTTGTCTATCTCTTCAGACCATTTAGTGATTTAATTCATACTCCTTGTCATCTACCCCGTTAGACTATAAGTTTCATTCTCTTAGATTACCAAATCATTATTTTCATTAATAATTGGCTACCCCATTATTCATTCTCTTTAATTATTGTTTACTTTCATAGATTACCCAATAATCATTCTCATTAATAATTGTCTACCACATTATTCATTAGGACTCATCTTCGTCCTTAATTATCCACATCATTTTATTAACCCGACTTTATTATCATTAAGCATTGTCTACATCTTAAGACTAAGAGGGCACATTCACATATAAGGCACACCACAATGTGTGTGTATATATATATATGCGACACATAAAGGTATCTACCGTTGGTGTCTCGTTCTTGCTCTATCGGCAAGTCCGTAAGAATCTCTTATCCAAAGCGGACACACAAAACACATAAGTTGGGGCCAGTCCCTACGTAAGATACCAATTCACGACCCATACCTATCGGTGACAAAGGCTATCAGCGTCAACACCTACCTCTCGTAGATAGCGCCTCCACGTAGTACCTGTATGACCTAGACAATCGCTAAGCCCACCTGTGTTGGCGTGTGCTACGCAGTCCGAACGCACGAACCCCCAAGCCGATAGAATGGTCCACGAACCTAGGTATGTCCATAAAAAATTAATATAATACATACTATTATCAAATATGTATAAGTAGTTACTTTATAACTACCTTTATCCAAGAAAATCTCAATCCATATCAAATATATCCTTCTTGGCTTAACTATAACATTTTAGTCAATTATTCCATAACCATTTTAAGTCTCTATCCTACAACTGCTTCCCGATTAATTATTAAGTCTTATACATTACCTTTTAGACTTAAATCACATTTGCTTCATAATTTATTTCTTTTTAAATATATAGGTACAGTTATTCCCAACCGACCTTTCCAAAACATTATAGGTATAATTATTCCCAAACTAACTTTACCAACATAATTATAGGTATAGTTATCCCCAAACTAACCTTACCAACACGATCAATAATCTTAGCATGTTATCCTCTTGACTCAGCCTTAAATCATCCAATATTATTAATAACCATTCGCTTCTTGTTACCTTTTCAATAAGCTTTATATGCACATATATAAGAAATCCACTAATATAGAGTAGTGTCACCCCAAACTACTATCACAATCAAAGTTAACTATTTACACTTAGCCCACTAGGCTTAGGATACATTACTACTTATTATTCTTACATGGTAAAAATTTTTAGGAAGCTAACCATCAATTATATTCTCAATCATTTGACTTATCTCAAATAGTGTTTCGTTTTACTTAAACTCTCCCCGAATTAATCATATATTTTCATCATATCTTTTAGGGTCTTATCCTCTATGTGCCCATACCAAAAATTTCCCAAATCATCTAGGTGCATCCCGGCATTTTAAAATATTTATTTCATATAGATTTATTCAAGAATCCCATGTAATTCATCTTGTTCATATAGTTAACTTGTACTTTAAGTTATAGCCATATCACGAACCCATCCCAGTTTAATTGCGTATATAAGTTCGTAAAAATATCATTAATATCTTGGAATAAATATTTATTCCCCACATGAATAAAAATGGTCTCGTACACCTTTTCGTAGAAAAATCATAACTAATTCAAAACAAAATCAGAAAAATACACGGTCAACGCCATGCGATCGTAACGAATTTTTTTACAAGAAGGTATTTCGAATCGATACTGAATCAATTTTGTTTGCCTAGTAAGCCAAGAGTAGGTCTTCTTCAAGACAAGATTTTCTAATCCAATTCCTTTTGCATTAAAACTCTTTCTATCGATTCACAAAATATAGGTTATCAACATGAGTTTTACAATTAGGTAGGTTCATTATACACATAAATTAACCTCTAAAGATACATCAATATTCATAAGGGTTTTTCTCAAATATTTCTACACAAAAAAATGTCTCAACTATCATCATGAATCTTCAACCATCAAACCCAGATTTATAATATTTGTTCTAGATGAAATTTTGCAATGATTTATTCAAATCAAACACCCTATTCTCATCATCCATTATGGGGTTTAATATATCTAGCAACATTAAAACAAGCTCATCATAAAAAAAAATCAAAATTATTCAAGAACCCTAGCATGGTTGTATTAGATCAGATTTAACCTCGAATCTAAACATGGATCAAACATAAAAAAAATTACGTTAGAACAAAATGAATAAGTTTAGCAAGAGAATCCTAGCATGAAATTTGTAGAGGAGCTTCTCTTCCTCCTCCTAGGGTGTTTTTTCCTCTTCCTCCTGTGTGGTTGTGTCTAGGGTACTTGGATGTAACTCTCAAATGAGTGGGTTAACTCCTAAATAAGACAATTAGTCTTCAATTCCCAAGTTGGGCCTTAGGCCACAACTTTGGACCCCCCAAATGAGCCCGGATACATTATTTAATTAGCCTGACAATTACCCAACACGTATATATATATATATATATATATATATATATATATATATATATATATATATATAAACCCTGGGACCATTCCTAAGGGTCTAAAATGCTCGAACGAGACCGTAATACCTTTCAAATTGTGTCCCGAATATTTATATACAAAAATATATTTTAATTGTGACGTGACACACTCAAATACTTTTTACTCAGAATAAAATCCCTTATGATTAGTTTCAAACCATTAAAGTCCAACTCCAAAACTTATAAATAACAAGGAGTCATATTACTCACATCCCAGATTAATTAATTTCATCGAATTAATTTAATCCTTATTAAATTTTATATTCTTCAAAAAATACGGGGTATTACGTTCTCCCCCCTTTATAATAAGATTTCTTCCTCGGAATTCAAAGTAGTATAAGTCACATTCTTATTTCGCATTGTTAACTTATGTTTATACCCAATTAGTCCATACTCACATCACGTGAGATAAATAAAAAGGCTCATCTATGCCTATCATAACGTTAATTATATTTCATATTACATGCATGCACACATGTACCATTAATAAAATATGAATAGCACATGTACATCTAATCTGTACCATTCACACTAAGCATAACTATTTATCAAGTATACTACTGCATGTGTACATGTAACAAGAAAATAACCATCTTAGCATCCAATTTCCTTCAACTCCTGACCTTTGCGAATTTCGTGTGTAGGACGTCTCGCAAGAGAAATCCAAACAAGGAACCCTCCCAATACATTACTGCAAAACTTAGTCAGTTATTGAGGTCTATCGGTCCAATACAAAGAGGGAAATTAAAAATAACTATTTATGCTAATCATGTAAATTTCACTATTTGCTAATTTCCAAACCAACCACTTATCCTTTATAAGAGTTATACCAAACTCCTTCAGAGTCAGTCGGTCCTACCATGCCCAACACTTAATTCACACTACACCAAATCTGTCGGATTGTCACAGTCATTGATCGTGACAAGTCCAACTTGTCAAGGTCAATGACTGTGACAAGCCTGGGGGTGAAAACTTTTGTTGTCACGGACTTGTCACGATCAATGATCGTGACAAGTTCATTAGTCTTGTCACGATCATGTCATGGTCAATAACCATGACAAATCAATGCCCTTTTAAAAAAATTATCACGGTCAATGACCGTGACAATTCTGGGTAGAATTGAAAAAAAATCTGCTGGGTAGTATGGCCACTGCCACTGCCCAGTAGTATAATTGTACCTGTTATAGCAACGTTGTACCTGTTCAAACATCATATATCCAAATAAAATAGAGATAATGCAAATATACATTCAAAACAATATCCATCACGATATAATCCAAATATAATTCAAATGTAACAACTTAAAACAATTCAAATTTAACAACTTAAAATAATCCAAAACAATTCAAATAATGTCACTACATGTCTCGACTAGGTTTGAAGAGGTGGATAGGCCATACGATACACAAATTGATACACCCTTGAATGTGCATCATGTCGCATTGTTCGCACAACCACAATGGGGAGTTCTCTTTCCCGGTTATCACAGGCATGATGAGCACCTTGGCCTCGATGTCTTGAAGCACACGTCCATGAACTAGCATACCCTCGACGGTATTTGGGTCCCTCAACCCCCTCCCTATCCGCTCGCCATCAAATATGTCGAGTATTAACACGCCCGTCCAACTAAGTGCCGTCATAGGTTGGTCGAAGGGAGCCAAGTAGGGGACTGGATCATCAGAGTCCGCACGTGTCGGTGATGAAGCAGCGACGTCCACGTACTTATCCTCCACCACCTTCTACTTCCCTTTGCCCAATGAATGCTTCATGAATGAGAACATATCTTGGATTGTCGCCTTCAAATGGGATAGCTTCGCGTCATGCGAGTCCACCATTCGAGTCAGCACGGTGTTACTCATCTCCAATCCGATGATCCTAGATTTGGCCACCCGCGAGCTCACCCCCTTGTCCTCCCTTGAGATCAATGCCAAGCACTTGGTCGAGTGCGTCTGTGGACAAAGATGCCTTGTCAGCATTAGATTACGACTCATACACTTCCTTAAGCTTTGCCTGAAATGAAAAAAAGCACACGATTAGTTAAATAAGTAAATATTAAAATTATAATGTAATTAACAAAAAGTTAACTGTCAAATTACTTACAATTGGGGATACCTCCTTATCCTTCCCCTTCTTCGTCTGAATAGCCATATAAGCATCGAGCCTATATGGCCTACCCTCAGGGCTACTCCCCGTCCCCTGAAATAAAATAATGCAAAATTAGTATCGGGCCCGCAAAGTAAAATAATACAGAATAACATATTTCTGTCATTATAGAAAAATAAAATCTTACCATCATCCTATGCTCCACCTCGGCGTAAGATATCCGGCCGGAGTAGTGGACATCCATCTTTTTCGCCTGATTTTCTCTCCCCGATTGGCGAGATGCCAATTGTCGCTCCCCGATCTCATTGTCAATGAACTTTTGCCATTGTGTCAATAAGATCGGCTCCTTCGGTAGGACAGACTCACGCATTCGAATAATGGAGTCTCGAGTCTTCCCAAAGTATCGGGCCCGCAAATTTTTCTTCCACGTCTTGTGTTGCTCCCTCAACTGCTCCAAGACGAAATCGCGTAGTTCTGGGGACCAGGCTGAATTGTTCCTATCTAACAAATACAATGTTAGGTATGAATAAATATGAATTGAAATTGAAATTGAAATTGAAATTGAAATTGAAATTGAAATTGAAATTGAAATTGAAATATTCATATTCATATTCATATTCATATAAATATAAATACATTACCTGTAGTGTTGCCCAAATACCTAACTTGAGCTCATTTGGCACCTCTCTCCAACTAGTGTACCCCGAGCCGATGATCGTCTTTACAAGCTCGAGGGATCTCGCTAATATCCCCGTCTTGTTCTCAACGGCCATCCCCAATTTCTCCCATTTGGTGAGCCTAGGGGCCGAGGAGCCCTCATCGCCTCCGCTACCACCGAGCCCAGACGACATCATCATAATCAGCATCATCATCCTCGCCTTAATACCTGAAGGAGACATTTTCTGTAAAAAAAAAACTATTGTTAATAGTTCAAATCCAAATGAATTAGAAGAAGACATGAAAATATGTACAATTACTACAAATCCAAATGAATTATTACTGTTTAACACCTCAATTCTGAATTCCAAAACAACAACATCTAACTCATAATACGTACAATTACTAAAAATCCAAAACATCCCCACCCCCACCCCTAATTCCCACACACACGCACACTAAACACACATTTCCCCCCCACCCCCCACCCCCACACATATATATACAAAGTAAAGAGAGAAAGATAAAAGGAGTGAAAATGATAAAGTGAAAATCAATTAAAAGCATTAAAAATGGATTGATAAAGTACAAATTGGAATATTTATTACAAATTGAAAAATTGTTTCAAATTCGGGTTATCATCAAAATTGGATTTGATGTGGAGGAATCTACACAAGAAAGAAGAATTCAAATCACAATGATACGAAATGAAAGCGATAGAAAAAGAGAATTACTCAAATAGTAATTAAAGTAGTAACTACACGAAAACGTATGAGGAAGGCGTACTAAGAAAGCATAAACACTCCATCACACCTGAGGATCCTATTACTCCGGTACCATTTGTAACACCCCGACCCGGATTTGTCACTTTTGGGTAAACCCTCACCGAATCAAGGTATTAAAGGGGGGGGGGGGGGTTCATAAGTGTAAAGTATCGCGTAAGTATGTTCAACTGAGAATGAGGTGAACTGTTTTCAAGTGAGAGTAAAGTGAGTATGTACATAAGTGGTGTATGACGTATGTGTTTAAGCATGTGAATACATACAAGTGGGAACCAATATGGATATCTACTAGTGACATCGAGCATGTGAAAATATGAATAGGCGGAGTGTAACATGGAAAGTATATACAAGTGAAAGTGAAATATGTGAATCGACAATGAGTATACAAAATTGAATAAAGCATGAAGTATGAGACACAAAATGTGGCATATATATATGATGAGAAAAAGGAACATGATGTGGAGAGAAATGCACATGGATAAAATGATATGAGTAAGGAATTTATACAACATGTAAGTAAGTAGAATGTAACACACCGACCCAGATTTAAGTTACCGTTGGGTCAACCCTCACCGAATCAAGCAGTTAAAGGCGGAGGAGGGATGCCCAATTTTATTATTTAATAAAATCCCTTAAGTTAAATCCTTAATTATAATACAATATATATATTGTTCGTGATACAAAGTAATTTTTAAAAAAAGCTGAAAAATCCGACCCCATATGGACAATAATCCAGTGGTCATGCCACTTCTAAAATTAACCAATCGAACATCGATCCACTATAATCCAACCGCAATAGAAACAACAAATGTGTATCTCGTACTCCTTCTAATTCATCTACTCAATTAATTCATTTCATCAATTAAACTAACAATTAAAGTATACAATTATTAATTTACTAATTTACAATGAGGGGCAATCCTATTTACATACGAAAGCGGCACTAATTATTATTTTACTAAAAAAGTTAATAATGAATCAATATTTAATCAATTAATTCCTTTACAAGGGGTACTACTTGCATATGAGGGGAAATATCTAATAAACCAATCAAAATTTAATAAAAAAATTTACCAAGCCCCACCCCCTCCCCCAGCACACACATGCACACACACACACACACACACGTAGCCCCACCCCCTGTCCCCTTCCCCATACCCCCACTGCCACTGCCCACCACACACACATGCACACACACACACACACACACACATATACACACCCTCCCCCCCCCCACTCCCAGCCCTGCCCCTGCTCCCCCCCCCCCACACACACGCACATTTACACACACATATATATACACACGCACATATACACACACATATATACAAATGAAAGAGAAAGAGAAAGAGAGAAGAAAAAGTACCTTGTAGAGAGAGAGAGAGAGAGCGCAGTCGCTTAGAGAGAGCGAGAAATTGAGGGAATAGAAAACGGTGGGAAAAAAGAAGAGGGAGGGTTTTTTTACTGACAAAGTTGTCAGGGACCTGTCACGGTCATTGACCGTGACAAGTTTTAAAGGTTGTCACGGTCTTTGACCGTGATAAGACCGTGACAAGTATAGTTATCACGGTCATGTCACGGTCAATGACCGTGACAAGACTTTATCACGGGCTTGTCACGATCATTGACCATGACAAAAAAATGTGTGTGTTTTTGTCACGGTCAATGATCGTGACAAGGCTGGTCGACTGAAGGGTGATAATTTGACCTTTTTGGTGTAGTGTCATAATGACCTAGGTATGAAATTCTCTATTTGTATTTATTCTATAGTACACTTAGTCAATTCTAAGTCTCCAAAGACATACCCATTCTAATCAGGTGTACCATCACCGATTCAATAATAACATCGTTATACAAACATTAAATATGATCATATAAAATCTCAATAATCAAAGCTATCACTAGCTTTACTTCTACTTTTTTGCCTATACTCGCTAAGGCGATACTTTTCCAAATCATACCATCACGTTATCCCATAAACGCTTTCTCCACAAATAAGGTCCTTGCTCTAACCTGAGCGTAACACCATTTTACCCCAAAAATGTTGAGGTTATTCACACGCATATACCTCCCTAAGTTATTTAAAATTTTAAATCACACTCACTTATTGCTTCCCTAATCATACTCAAATTTCTAAAGGTCCTTACACGACCTAAGTTACCATTGAAATTCATTGTTTCAAAACTAGGCTCACCCATAAAAATTCTCACAATAATCTGCACGACTACAGTGTACACTAATTTCTAACCAATCTTGTATCTAAGACATGACCACAAATCATACCAATCCACATACGATTAACATATTCCACATAACAATAAATCCATTCCCGAAAAAAATTATCATACTCCAACTAATCTAACAAATAGGCCTAAAATCAACATAAGCCTTGTCTTTCTTTAAAAAAATTAGAGAAACTAATTAGGGAAAGTGAAACAAAATTCAGGACTATTTTTATTCAAGTCTTTAATACGAATTAAGACTCAAAACCTTTGCATTCTCAGGTTAGAGGTTAGAATTCCATTAGAATTTATGACGTTCGTTGTAGAGATAAATTGTAGGCATGTTATAAATTTATTTCGACATGTATAACGACGTTAATTATGTGCATCTTTTCTAGTAGAGATTTATTGTTGTATTACTCCCAAAAATATGCAGGTGAATAGATATTCAACAAATTGATGAGAAAAATAATTTGGATAAATAGTGATCTTGCGATTAATTTAAAGAATTGTTGTGAATAGTTGAAAATATGCCATATATGATATGTTAATTGTATTAATAATTGACACCACGGGGACGATGGGATTATTGGGGTAGTTATTGCTCTCACCTTATTTTAGGTTGCTTGCTAGGTATGGGACTAGTAGGTAGGCCTTAGTTGTTAATGAGATTTTTAGGTATGAGATTAGATAGTGCAGGTTTTTACGGAAGGAAAATTTCGAGGTAGGGATGATTTTACATTATTTTCATTGGATCGTTAGCCTAGGTGCGAGGCTAGGTAGTGGCTTTTGGTAGGAATTCTTCTTGAATGATAGGTTAGGATATATATGTGTTCTGGAGACCTCTAGGTATGGAACTAAGGGTGATTTGAGGATTTATGCTCGAAAAAGGGGGAGGCCAATAGAAAATAATGAGAACTTAAGATAATTGATAATTAATGCCTATGACTTAGAACGGGTATTAAAATAAATTTGCATTGCAAGTATCTGCAGGGCTGAAAAAATAGGGTCCACCGGCTATAGCGGTGTAGACGTGTGTTGGCGTCACGAGTATGTGTGGGGCTGACAGAATATGGGTCGACTGGCTATAGTGATGTGTCGTGTATGGAACCTCACGAGTATGTACAGAGCTGACAAATATCGTGTTGACTGGCTATAGTGAGGGGAATGCGTGTGATGTGTTGGAACTTAAGTGTGCCAAGAGTGTGTGCAAAACCGATAAGGGGTCGACTGGACATAGTGGTATCACATGAATATAAATAATTGGATAATTAAATTTAGTAAGAATAAGAGCTAAGGTTTAAATTTAAATGTCTATTTATCATGTATAATGCTATTGTGTGGGTTTTCGGACCCTAATTGGAAGGAGTAGCTAGTATTCATGTGGTGGGCTCTAACCCATTGTATTGACTAACATTTAAGATATAGCACTGGAGTAGCTGAATAGAAGTGATTGGAGATATGTTTGGGAGTGCAACTGGAGATTTATTTTATTTTCTTTAGTAGTCTAGATTTATTTTTCATTCCGGCATATTTATTATGAGACTTTCATTTATGGATTTGGCGGGCCAATCGGATTCACAGTTGTTTACGAATTCTATCAGATATTTATAATTGGATTATTTCGTTTGGATTTTATATTTATTTGGAGTTAGATTTATTTTTGGAGATTAGCATGTTGATGGATTTAATATTGCATGAATGGTTATATTTGTTGGATAAATTTGATTATTATCTTCTGGAAAAACTTTTAATGTCTCCTATCTATGTCACGTGCTGAGAATGATAACTTATTTAGTGACGTCGAGCATAGTTTGGTAGCGATGGTTGACCACCTCGCTTGCTAGAATGTTCAGGGTGTCAAGGGTGGTATTAGTGCATGGTCTTAGGTCTCTTACGTTGTGAGTCCGTTTTATCTTTCGTATTGACTATCGTTGATTCCCTTTGATGATTTATACTTTTAGTTATTCTGATCCTGATTGTTGTTTGTTCTTATCTTTTTAGATGGAGAACACTCAGAGATATAGAGATAGGAGAGAGCGTTCGATTTTTGGTCCCGCAGTTCAAGAGAGGCGGGGCCAGTTTGTTTTGGGACCTGAGGAGTTAGCAGCGATAGTCCGTGAGGCCATTGTAGTCGGTATTGAGATTGAGATACAGAGGTGGGTGACTTTAGAAGTGCAGTAGTAGGGTACACACGCTTCAGTTTGGATAGAGTGAGAGCCAGTTTCCATAAGGGAAATCCTCCCACCTTCGTAGGGGGTCTGAACCAACGGTTGCTCACCAATGCAAGAGAGACATTTAGAGACACTTGAGAATGGTATATTGTACTAATATGCAAAAGAAGATGTTGGCTACGTTCAAGATGAATGGGGATGTGTTACAGTGGTGGGAGAGTATCACCACATCTGAGGATAGGGATCACCTGAACTATGGAGACTCTCTGGGGAATTTTAATGACAAGTATTTTTCGTATTCGACTAGGAATGCGAAGAAGAGGAAATTTCTGGACTTAGAGCAGGGTTCGAAATCAGTTGTTGAGTATGAGTTGTTCACCAATTTATCGATATTTGTACCAGAAGAGGTGAATACTGAGGCAAAGAAGATGGATTATTTCATTAAGGGTCTATCATGGTCTATTAAGCAGATAGTGTTGGGGAATTCGATGTACACTACTTACATCTAGGTGGTGGACGTCACACTGTTGTTATGGTAAGAGAAAGTGAAGTACCAAATGAAGTTGGGAAAGAGGCGGGAACCAAATGGTTAAGTAGGGAAGAACAAGGTTCGCAATGATTAGTCATGGAAGAGGCAACGAGTAGGATAGGAGCAGCAGGCCTTTTAATAAGGAACTGGTACACCGTAGGGTCCTCAGGGATAGGGGAAAGGACAGCAGGGAGAGTCAGTGCTAAATAGTCAATATGAACATTTTATAGGCACATTTTTTAACTGTAGGGAGGTAGGACACTGAGATTCTAGGTGCCCGAAAGAGTAGGTCCAGTAGGGTTAGGGAGCACAGGGCCAGCAGAGCCAAGAGCCTCCAGCACCAATAGCACCAGTTGCATAGCGAGCGCAGCATCCCCCGTAGTGGGTAGGTGTTATCTACTTCCGAATCCGAAGCCTCAGGAAAGACAAGCTCAGTAGGAGCCAAGGCGAGGATAGTGGGGAAGCACGGTATGCATTATTTTCGTAAATATACTTATATATATAGTTGATATATATTGTATATTTTCTCGCGGGGTAGTTACGGGTTGGATTGGGTGTATGGGCACCCAATTGTGGCATTTTATGGGTAGGCATATGTGAACCTTATTTTATTTTGTGCATTTACGCTTCCTCGAATTTTGAGGATTTAATTCCCATTCAAGTGGGGAAGTATGTAACCCCCCGTGTTTTTAAAGCATATAATCATTTGGGAATTTAAAATTTTGGGTCAAAATAAATTTTTGAAAACTAACTATTTTCATATTTAAAAATGTTGGTTTTGATTTATATAAAATGAAATTTTAATCGGAATTGAAATCGGGTTTTAATTCGAGAAATTTTAGCTTTGGAGTTAAAAAAAGTAGAGATTTTTGGTTTTTGCCAGAAAATGGAATCGATTCCGTTTTTTAGGAAAATCGGTTCGATTTGTCAATTTTACAAAAACAAAACTCTTTCTCGTAGAAGTCGTGTAGGACTCAATTTTTTTTTGGTATATAAACACAAAGTGACGGGTTTAGGATTTTTAAAACACATTTTAGCCTTCTTCAAAAGCAAGAACCTCTCATAATTTTCAACCTCTCTTTTATTCCAAACCTAAACCCTTTAAACTCAATTTTCAACTCAAGATTTGAAGAACTTAATCAAGATTTCTCAAGATCGTCTAAGAACGTGTTTTCATTGTTTTCTCAAGAGGAACACAACCATCAAATCAGATTCTTCAAATGATTTTCACAGACATTAATACTTATACTGTTCCCCTATAGTATTATACGTTTTAAATGTTGCCTAAACACGGATAATCATTATTTTTCTTAAAATAAATTAGAGAGACTAATTAGGGAAAGTGAAACTAAATTCGAGACTATTTTTATTCAAATATTTAATACGGATTAAGACTCAAAACCTTTGCATGCTTAGGTTAGAGGTTGGGATTCAGTTAGAATTTATGACTTCGCGTGTAGAAAAAATTGTAAGGATGTTATAAATTGATATCGACATGCATAACCACGTTAATAATGTGCATCTTTTAGAGTAGAGATTTATTGTTGTATTGCTCCCAAAAATATGCATGTGAATATATATTCTATAAATAGATGATAAAAAGAGTTGTTTGATTAATGTTATAATTAAATGGATATAATATGGATAAATAGTGATCTTGCGATTAATTTAAAGAATTGTTATGATAAGTTAAAAATATGCCATATATGATACGTTAATTGTATTATAATTTACACCTCGGGGACGATCGGATTGTTGGGGTAGTTATTGCTCTCACCTTATTTTAATTTGCTTGCTAGGTATGGAACTAGTAGGTAGGCCTTAGTTATTGATGACTCTTTCTAGGTATGGGACTAGATAGTGTGGATTTTTACGGATGGGATTTTAGGGTGGGGATGATTTTACGTTGTTTTTGTTGGATCGTTAGCCTAAGTGTAAGGCTAGGTAGTGACTTTTGGTAAGTATTCTTCCTAAATGATAGGTTAGGATATATTTATGTTTTAAAGACCATTAGGTATGGGACTAAGGGTGATTTGAGGATTTATGCTCGAAAAAGGGTTGGGCTAATAGAAAATAATGAACGTGAGATAATTGATAACTAATGCTTAAGACTTAGAAACGGGTATTAAAATGAAATTGCGTTGTGAGTATGTGAAGGGCTGACAGAATACAGGTCGACTGGATATAAAGGCATGGGTGTGTGTTGGGTATAGGGCTGACAGAATGCAGGCCGACTGGCTATAGTGATGTGTCGTTTCGTGGAACCTCACGAGTATATGCAGAGCGGACAGACTGGCTATAGTGAGAGGAATGGATGTGATGTGTTGGAACTTAAGCGCACCAAGAGTGTGTGTAGGACCGATAAGGGGTCGACTGGTCATAGTGGTGTAGCACGAATATAAATACTTGAATAATTAAATTAAGTAAGAATAAAAGCTATGGTTTAAATTTAAATGGTCGAAATGAACTAATTTGGACTTGAACATTGGGGCTTAGTATTTGGATAGATAGTGGTAGTTTATTTTTACTCGCATGTTAATATATCTCGTTTATATTGAAATACTCTATTGTGATGTTTATTATATATAATGTTATTATCTCGGTTTATGGACCCTAATTGGGAGGAGTAGCTAGTATTAGTGCAATGGGCTCTGAACCATTGCGTTGACTAACATTTCAGGTATAGCGCTGGAGTAGCTATACAAGAGTGATTGGAGATATGTTTGGGAGTGCAACTAGAGATTTATTTTATTAGTTTAGATTTACTTTCCATTCCGTCGTATTTATTACAAGACTTTTATTTATGGATTTTGTGGCCAATTTGTTCCACAGTTGTTTATGGATTCTGTCAGATTTTTATAGTTGGATTATTTCATTTGGGTTTTATATTTATTTGGAGTTGGATTTATTTTGGAAGATTAGCATGGTGATGGATTTGATATTGCATGAATGGTTATTTTTGTTGGATAAATTTTATTATTATCTTGTAAAAAAATTTAAATGCCTCATTTAGTGACGGCGACGACTGACCATCATGCTTGCCAGAATGTGCAGGGCATCATAGTCTTACTCTTTTAGTTCTAAAGCTTAGCCATCACCTGATTTCTCAATTTTATGAATAGTTTATCATAGAGGAAGATTTGTATAAATGATAATAGTATGTTCCTGGAAGTATGGCTTCATTATGTGAGAAGCCTCAATCCGCTCTACGACTAACTTCCCCAGTCTGGCATATCAAATTTATGCTCTGTGGTATGCCTTGTTGGTGTAGTAGACTCGCCTCTGCACTCCCTCTTCTTGTCGAATCAACGCTGAGCTCACGATCAATTTTGATACTGCCAAAAACAATAAGAGTTTTTCACCTAGGACTGGCCTTGACAAAAACGAAAAAGACCCCAAGTATTTCTTCAATTCCAAGAATGCTACTTAGCACTCGTCATTCCATTCAAAGGTATTTCAAAGAACCTTGAAGAATGGAAGACAACTATTAGTGGCCCTTAACACAAACTCGTTCAACGCCGCCACACGTCTTGTCAATCTCTGGATGTCTTTTTTTTTGCAGGAGGCTTCATATTTATTAGTGTCTGGATGTTATCCGAATTCGCCTCTATGCCCCTCTAGTTGACTATGAAGCCCAAAAACTTTCCCTCCTTAACCTCATAGACGTTTTTACAGGCCTTGTCTTCATTTGGTGATTCTCCAGCTGATCAAAAGTTCATCCCAGATCATTGATGTGGTCGAATGTTTTCTTAATCTTTGCCAGCACGTCGTTAACATAAACTTCCATGTTTTTATCTTATGATCCTCGAAAACCTGTTTCACTAACCTATGATATGTTACTCCAGCATTTTTATGCCCAAAGGACATAACGTTGTGGCAATAAGTACCAAAGTTGGTGATAAATGAGGTTTTCTCCCAATCCTCCAGCATAATCTTCATCTAATTATACCCCAAGTAGGCATCCATAAAGTTAATCATTTCATGCCCAACAATAACATCGACCAACTGGTCAATTTTGGGCAAAGGATAGCGATCCTTGGTACAAGCCTTATTGAGGTCTATGAATTCAACGCACATACACCAATTTTTGTTCCTTTGCTAATCATGATCGCATTTGAGAGCCATTTCGAGTACTTGACGTCTTTAATGAAGTCTTCCTTTTATAATTTATCAAGCTCCTCTTGTATTGACACGTTCTTCTCCTGACTAAAAACGCGACGTTTTTTCTTTACAAGCTTCACATATTTCATTATGCTGAGCTTATGGTAAAGAAATTCTAGATCTATACCCAGTATGTCATCCTAGATCCAGGAAAACACACTCTCTCTTATTTTTAAGAATTCTGAAAGTTCTTTCTTAAGAGGGAAATCTAGTGACAAGCTAATTTGGGTTGTCCATTTTAAGTGCTTGCCATCTAATATCACTGGCTCTATCTCCTTAATTATATGTCCTTTGACTAACTTATCTTCATCCCGAGGATTCGATAACTCGATTTTATAAGTAGTGGTCAATTTCTACCTTTCTTCTTATTTTATCGATGTGTAGTAGCACTCCCGGTCCTTTACCTCATTTCCTTTCAGCACGCCAGCCCCATAGTTTGTGGGGAACTTCAGATACTAGTAAACAGTGGACGAAAAAACTTTGAAAATTTTCAATCCAACCTTTTTTATTATGATGTTGTATATAGAATGGATGCTCTTATCCAAGACAAAAAAATCATTTTTGTTCGGAAGGTTGGCTAGGTGTCGACCACAACCACCAGATCAATTGTCCCTAAGTGGAACACCTCCTCCCCCGAAAAACCAATGAGAGGCTTTTGGTATGCCTCTATATTTATATCTCTCAACCTCAAGTTCTTGAAATAGCTATAAAACATGACATCATCTAAACTATCATTATCGACTAGAATCCTTTTGCACCTTACACTCATGCACCATCATTGTGGTGATTAGAGGGTCGTCGTGCGGGTAGAGCATATCGAACAAGTTGTTTTTAAAAAACTAGAAATAAGACATTATTTGTTAACCTTTTTGGGCCCTACTTCAGTAGCATCAGCCAAATTGATTTGTCGAACATGAGTGCAAACCTTCGCCTCGTTGAGGTAGGCTTTTCTTTCTGGTGGTCCATCTCCACCACCAGCATCACCTCCTGCTTTGAAGTAACATCCAAAAGATATCATCTTGATTGCATGCACTGGTTCTTTAGGCTTCTTGGGCAAGTCTGGATCTTCCCCTGAATCGTCGTCTTTGCTTTTTTCCTCTGGATTGGCTTCTTATAAGGGAACTCTGGTTATCTTCTAGGCTTTTCCTCATCCCAGCTGTCTAATCATCCACCCTTATCAATGTACTTTGCCAGTTTACCTAGTCTGGTGATGTTCTCAATCTTATTCTTTAGGGAGAGGAAATTATCGATGTTATGGCCATGATCCTTATAAAACACACAATATTTGATATTATCCCTCTTGTTAGGAGGAGCCTTCAGCTTTCCTAGACATATCAGGTCATTACTCCTTCAAATATCATTGAGGATGTGGTGTACTCCTACAGTTAGTGGGGTGGATTCCTCAAAACTCTTCAGCCTATTTGCCTTCTTGTCGTCCTTAGACTCTTTATTCTTATCCAAGATCCTATTAGCATTGGCATTAGAATGGTTCAACTCCTCCGTAGCCATAACTTGTTCAACATTCATAATCTTGCAAGCCTTGGTTAATAGACATTATTATCAATGGCTCTTAGCTAATGCCCAATACAACTTTTTGGGTAATATATTGCTTATGATCATTGTGATTGTAACCTTCTCATCATAATCAATTACTTCTAGCTTCTCAATGTTAAAATGGGTGATGAATCTCCGGTTGTTTCATTTATCTTCTGACAGACACTTAGCAGGTGAGCCACCCTCTTACCAGGCTTGGTCCCAAAGAAAAATTTACTGACGAAGAGATCTCCCAACTATTAAAAATTAGAGATCTACCCTCTTGATATGCTACTGTACCAGATTTGTGCAGACCCAGTGATCCTGCTAAAAAACTCTCTACAGCGCATCTCATCGGGAATGGAATATATATTAGCAATGGATTGATACTTCTCCATATGCATCATGGAGTCAGACTTTCGATCGTACTAAGGGGTGCAATTACAAGTGGTTTAAACTTTGGAGGCATTGGATAACCCATGATTGATAAGGTAGACAGAAACCCTTAAACAAAACCCCTATGCAACGGGTCCTTAGTCTTTAATATCTTGCCCAAGTGATCTTCGAACCACTAAATAAACCCATTCTAAGGTTATTCATCCCTCTCAACTTTCACTCTGACTGACCCACCTCCTTGGCCTCAGTTTTCAACTGAGCTCTCTTCTTGAGAAATCGGCTTGGGATGACCATCGTAAGCTTGTCTTAGATCTGGATGAACACTCTATTCTCCTAGACTCTTCCCTATACTCGCTTAGCTCTCTAGGCTCCCTACACTGGCGTGCTCTTACTGCCCTTGGGCCCAGATGATCAAACGTAGAGCCCCTACTAAGCCTTTTCAGAACACTTGGCCTCTCTATAGAATAAGTTTGTTCATCATCATAACCTATCGTCCTGATGGTGGACGTCGCCCTAGGGAGATAGGATTGGTCATCATGTTACCCGAAGTATTTTCACCTACTACATTCATCTCACGATACCAAGTCCAACCTCTCTGGATTCTCCAATTCCCTTTCATAGTAATAATGTCTCTTATCCTTGTAAGGGGCAGGAGACGATAGATTACGCCTCCTATCAGAGTTCTCAACCACCACTGAGGTAACTGGGTTTGTACCCCTCTTATTCTGTCTAGACAAAACATCTGTGCCAACTGTTTCACACTTTTTTGCATGGTCTCCTGGCCTCTATCTAGGATCATTAGGATCCCCTGAAGGTCTCCCATACCAATAGGCATATAAGTAGGAATTCCCTCTACAGTGTGGCTACTTTTTGGGTTATTAGCCATGTTTCACAAATTTCACGAAAAATGAAGTATCCCAAATATTAAAACAAAGTATACCAAAACAATGACAAAATGTATAAAAAAATGAATTCGAAGCAATAAAAAGTGGATCCAAAAGAGGATTCAAGGAATTTAAAGAGAATTGAAAGAAACTATGGATTAACAGACTCTAACCTAACAAAACACTGATGAATCAGGTTGCGATTCACTATTTTCTCAGAACTGGGTATCCTCGAGTTACAGGAATAAAAAATGGTTGAATGAAATAAATGGCTTATCGAAGTTCCCACAAATGGCGCCAATCTGTTATCGCCTAAAAGTAGTGAATGGATTTGGGCCTTAGCAAGAATACATCAATCATAAACAATAACAAATAACAAAATACAAATCTTAGTTGTCTTAATTTTGAGAAAGTATTAGAGAGAGATGAGAGAAGGAGATGGGAATTAAATTTACGTTGTTCGACGCAAAGTGGCGCCTATGTCTACGGGTGTAGTCTTGATTGTATTTTTTTCTATTAGGCAAAATCTATCGATAAATGACATATATAAGCTCCCGAGTTTATTTTAGAAATGGGAAGCATATGAGTAGGGAAAATATATCTCGATCCCTCGTAATGATGGATTGTGTGTTATTTATAGGCTTTTAAATGAGAAATAGTGTAGTAGGATAGGTGGAGTGCCCTCATAGGAGAGGCAGTTTCACCTTTTACATGCAAGTAGGGTGGATAATCATGAGGTTGTTACGCTCACATGGAGGAAGAATATTTTCATATCTCCCACATGTGTGAGTGATGTGCCTGCTCCTGACGTCATTATATCACATGGTGAATACATGTTCTGAGAGTGTTACATAATAATGTTAACTGCTGTAAGCTTACAGAGTTAAGTCAACCTCCAGTGGCACTCAGGACGACCAGAATTACACATGCCGACCAAAGTGGTAGTTGAGTCAATCTCCTCTAGGGAATGGATGAGTCTGGTTGTCACACTCTGATTGATTTTAGGTGCGTACCATATTCATGGTACATCAATTACCTAATCACTCAAAAATATCCAAGGAGTTATATATGACTCCCGTAACTTTATCAAATAAATATTTAACCTCATAGTGACAGATAAAGTGAACTCATAAACGGACAAACAAACACAATGCACACTAGCCTAGAAAATATTGACGATTCTCAAATTAATAGCGTCAAACATGAAATAACTAGGACTCGTTGTGCAAACCCATTGATCTTTTACTTATAACACCCTCAAAATTATAGATATATCATTTTTTCACTCTCATATTTTGAAGATACCAATTTAATTTGGAGATTTAAGTAAACAAAATTTAGACGTAGAAATATTTTCTTTTATTTTTCCTCTCAATGTTTTAGGCTCTTTCCAATGGTAGTCTTTCAGGCAAGGAAGATTTATTCCTTCGAAGCCCTTTTCCCGTGCACATTTATATTTCCAATAAATATCAAAATCGTGGTGAATGGTTCTTTGCATTCACAAATCTCCCAATCAAATATATATGTATAATGAAAACATTATTAGGAAAACATCTCACTTAGCTCATGTAACATATGAAGTAAAAATCCAAAAGAGCTCGCGCATGTGTGTGTGGAGGCATATGCAAAGTGAATCCATTAAGGAAGTCATTTTCAAAATACTCCATGCAAGCATGATTAAGAACAATCTAAGCGTTGAAAATAATAATCAAATGTCCTAGACACGTGGAAAGATGGAATAAAGTGGACTCAAACACACTAATATACTATAAAAAATGTGTATAACTAAACTACACATAAATAAAAATCTTTTTGAGTTTTTAAATGTTTTTCAAAATGAACCAATTTAACAAAAACAACTCAACGGACAAATAAAATCTATTTTGTATTTTTCTCAATAATACCCAAAAAGGAGTAACCTATACAAATAGCAAGAAGATATAACATGAAGTACAAAATCTAGTGTATGAAAATCATGCAAGTAATCACCCATAAGATATAGCATTTGAAGAGTTGTGTGCAAGCATGCGAGAATTAACCAATCTAACATTTAGTGCCTCCAAAACAAATTTTCCAACCTAAATAGATGAATACCTAATGCATCTGGTTTTAGGAATCATGGTGACACTACATCTAGACTTTCTAGGACCTTTTTTAAGATCAAAACAAAACAACCTACGGTGACCTTTCCTACCATAATTCAAACATGTGTAAACATAAGGAAGACGACCACTAAGTTGACCTTTTCTAACATCCTGGGCAACGAATGACACACATAAACAAGCAATGGTTTTGGCCTTAGGCGCAAAAGCATTTGAATTATAGAAGTCAGTAACAACACTTCTTGAATATCTTAGATCATCTTCTAACTTCAAAATTCTAGACTCAAACAAATATTTAGACTCTTTAAACATAAGGGACTCCTTCAAACTCTCAATAACAACTTGATTGTTATCTCGCTCTCCCTCAATGCAAGCGAAATTATTCTTTTTCAATAACTTTAATTCTTTTTGCAAACTTCAAATTAAAACGACCTAATTTTTTAGCATGGTTATGAATATCATTAAACTCATCTCGAATATCAAAATTGTTATTATCGCCAAATGCATAGGATAACTTATCACTATGATGACCCATCAAGAGAAACAAACAAAACTAGAGAGATAGATATAAACACCCAAATAATCCTAAAAAACACTAAAAGATAGATCTACACGATAACTTAGTGTTCTTGCTCTCATACCAATCTGAGAAATCGCTGCTAATAGGGAATGATCTAAACAAAAGCTAATTTTTAACTTTTTCAAATTAAATATTAAACTTAAACAATTTACCCCAAAGTAAAACATTACATCGATTTTAAACAAGTTGTGGTTAAACCGATTAACCAATTTCATCTTAACTTAAGCATGCATCTAGATCAGTATAGGATAAAATAACGTAAATCAATCACAACGCTCAATGTATGAGGAAAACCCACCATGGAAAAAACCTCGAAAGGCCCAGCCATGAAAATTCACTATGATAAAGGATTCGTTGTAGTCAACATATGACTTACACAATGACTCGACATCCTCGCAGGCCTTGAGATGTCTTAGATATTCAACCTCTCCTCCACGGTGACAAAGTAGGAATCCACCCACGAAAGTGCCACAATGTGTGAGTCCACACACGCCTCGATATTCATTGAAAAACTCAACTACCATCAATGGATTGGAAAATAAAACCCACCGCTTCTTCACCGCAACACAAACACAGAGTCCGCTGTATGTAAACAGCTAATTCAAAGTCCACCGTATGAAATGATTATCACTAAAAAGTGGAGAATAAACCTTGGTTCCCAAATAGGATCTTCAAAGCATATATGAATTGAAACTTGGAACCTAAACAAATCGATAACAACAATTAACTAACAACATAAATCCCCTTCGCAAGAAAACAAGCAACAACATAAACCCCCTCAATAATAACAAATAACAAATAACATAAATCTTATTACCCCAACTTCATCCTCTTTGATTAACTATTTTCATTATTACCAATTACATGAGGATTGTAAACATTCAATAATCTCATACACAAGTCCGTAAAATGCTATTTAATGCAAGCTACTGATGAGATTAACATAAAGCTTCACCAATTACAAGCGTATTCTAAGATGCACGTATGAACTAATACCATAATTATAAGGGACAAGTTCTATTCGCACCTCTTAATTCATCTTTTCAAAATTTCCAAAATCAATATATCATATTCGACGTTCTTTACTCAATCAACGTATTAGACTTGAAATTTCACAACAATTACTTACTCTAACCACCTAATCCGATTCTAGGAACCATGTCATAATACAAGAGTTGAATAAATTCTATTAAGATTTATAAATAATAGAAAATATTTAGTCTTTTATTTCCCCAATTATGCTTCGAATCAATTTTCATCAAATCTTAAACAAGGTTTAGGAAATATCTAATTTATAAATCACTTAAGAGGAAAAGTAGAGTATTCTTATCATTTAATTAATTTTTAAAATCTAACTTGAAATTATGATTCTCCTCTACAAGATCTACAAATTCTCCTCTTGTCTTTTCTATCAAATCAAATTGCAAAAGTACCAAATCCAAACTTTAAAGGTTATTTGAATGGAGGTTTAGGGTTTATAAGGTAAGAAATGAAGTTTAAATTGTGATTCATGTTTTGTGATGAGAGAAAATAGGAAAAACTCAAGCCAAACACGTGAATAAAACCATATATATGAAACCAAGGAACAACACCTAGCGTCCAGGTTGTGAGCCTTCTTAGAAGCGACCGCGCATTAAAACCCCATGATTATGAGCCTCGGGTCGTGGTCATAACTGAGTCCATCCACGATCACGGGCCTCTTTAGTCCAACTGTCATTCTTTCTTTCTTTCTCTATCTATCTATCTATCTATCTATCTATCTATCTATCTATCTATCTATCTATCTATCTATCTATCTATCTATCTATCTATCTATCTATCTATCTATCTATCTATCTATCTCATCCTCGTAAATTACAACTTAATCACATACATCACTATATATGAAATTCAAACTATTCCAAACCTTAACTTGATGCCCGAGATAAACCAAAAGAGCCTTATTCCCCTAGAATTTCCATTTAATTACTACAATGTCTCATGATTATAAAAAAAATCCAATTTATTCATTTAATTAGCACATAATTTTCCAGAATTCATATAAATTAAATTTTATTTATTTAATTTCAACTCTTCCATCGTAAATCATCCAAAATCTAAATTTTCACTTCAAAATTTAGTTATTTAATCAAAATTATAGTCTTCCCCTACAATAATAATTTCGTCCTCAAAATTTGCTAAAGAATAATTGTAATAACATAAATCAAATCATCACATGCCAATATATCTCAATCAAGCTTACTCTAAAAAATATAACTCAAGTGATCCCAACTAATAAATCATATTGAAACAATAGTAAGGCTAACATATGTCTAATATAGCATGCCACGTATGGGATGCCCAAACACCAAAATCCTATCGTGCACATACATCAAAACATCAAGTAATATAAGACATATACATAAAGTATAACGATAGCCAAAAGAACGTATAACATAAACCTAATTAGTCAAGCCTAGGATCTTCATGTAATGCAAGTGATGAAACAACATGCGACGCTCCTGTGACACCCCGACTAATTAAATACCGGGTAGCTACTCCTTTATTAAATTAATTCAAAACGCCAAGTTGGCTCAGTTAATAGCATCACTTTCGAAAACATTTTTTTTTTTTACTAACCACCTAGTATTTAAAAAGTAAGTTGCCAAATTTTAATTAAAGTCTGATTAACATGCAACAAGTGTAAAAAGAATAATAACACCATTCACCATAATGAAGTAAATAGAATAACCGTCACATGATATAAATGAATCTGGAGGAAAAACTCCTCATAACACAATCCCATAACTGAAGTAAATAATGAAATACTGAATACAGAATGAATACATGCCAACGTCTGAAAAACTAGAATGGAAATGTATCTAATAGAATTTGGGCAACATGCCCTACAACTGAGGAATACTGAATAAGGAATCCAAATGATATAAGCGTCTAAAAGAAAATCCCTGTAGCTTCCACAAGCATCTACAACTCGTCATCCAAATGAGAATCCTATGCATGGTGACCTTGTGGCTGGGCACCTAAAATGGTTTTACAAAAAGATAGATTTGAAAGCAAACGGGTCAGAGCCCGAATGTGGAGATATTTTAAAAACCTGCAAGTGCTTTAAAAACATTTAAAACAGTATATGCAAAATACATGTTAGGACGTGCTCTCACATGAGATACTCACCTCTCGTCTAACTGTGCACTCCTAACGATCCTCTACCCATTCATGTGTTATCTCATAACTATCTAAAGAGTTTCTAACACTTCTACTCGGTTCACGTTATAAGTTCCATCATTAACAATTAAATAGAGAGTTCTACTTTAATTCTCGAATTCCCAATTATTAACAAAACCATTTATTGATAAAAGTTCCCTTTTTATCTTTTCAAAACATTACCATAACTATACTCACAATTTAACATAGTAAATTCCTTTTCATTTAACCGTATATTATCACATCATAAATATACAATACGAGCACCCAAAGGCTAAGCTGCGGTGCACACATACTCTGCTATCCATCCCGGTACATCACGTACATAAGGATCACGCATTCCGAATCTCTCAGGAATCGTTCAAATAACAACATCACAAATAGTGGAGGCGAACATAGTCACCATCACATGGGTCACACACATACCTACGCTCCCACGATCAGCAGACTTATTAATATCACAATAAGTCCTTCTATGACCTATGTTCATCGAGGTAACCAATCTAAATCCGGGCAACACAAGGATAAGAAGGCCCTAAGCGAACGTAAACCTCCCGTGATAGCAAGTATGATAGGTATGTCGTACACATAAAGTTATATACTAAGCATTCACACATCTTAGATACCTCAATATTAATAAAGGTATACTCTACATCAATATACCATTATTCCAAAATCATATATTTCAAGTATCCCGATAATATATAAATTAAATAGTCGACACGTCTCACGTCGTAATTTCTTAAACTTAAAACTTATCTCGAATAGACTATTAAGTCCCCAATATTCCCACATATAAAATCTTTATACCTAAGGTCTTTACTTCTGCCCCAAACCTTATTTCATCAAATTATTCAACTTTGCACTATTAGCCCAAATATGATCTCACATAACGAATTTCATTAATTTAGAATAATTCCTCAAATTAAATTCCAATTAAGGTCCAATCTCATAATCATGCCTACTGGTCTTCCTTAAGGTTAAGGGTATTCACAATGTCTCCAATAATATTATCCAAGGTTTAACACCATTAAAATTTAATTAAGGAAAACTTTATTCATTCTGGGAAGTTCGATCGATCGACCTTTACCTTCGATCGATCGATGGTGGTCGATCGATCGACTGATGAATGTCGATCGATCGATTGCACCAGGTCTGTTACGGACTGCTTCGTTTTGCAGTTACAGTTTCATCCCCAAACTCCATTTTTAAGCATGAAACTCCAAGCCAAGGTTACTATAACATTATACTATCATCCTACAACAGTATTAACATTCTAAGTCCCATAATTCATCATTTAAAGGCTTAGTTTAGATCAAAACTACATCAAAATAATTTCCAGAATTCTCCCATTCAAGAACATCATTAAACTTCTTCTAACTCCATTTTTAAATCATCAAAGGTTCTGTTTAGAACATAAATTTCGTCCAGAATATTACTGCATGCAATTCCTAACATATATCCAAGATTTTAACTTCCGATTTATGGGTCTAAATCATCTCCCAAGAATAATTTCGAAAATTCCTAAACATGAAAACATATCTTGAATCAAATGGGTTTAAATCACTTGCCTTAATTAATCTCTGAATTTGGTGTTGAATCTTGAAGTTAAGTCTGTCCTCTCTCTATCTTTCTGCAGAATTCTTTCCTTCTCTCTCTCTCTCTCAAGCTCTTCCTAAGGTTGAAGACAATGGAGGTATGGAGGTGTGTTTTGGTTTTTGGTAAGTTGGAATGGTATATCAACTTCTCCCGTAGCCCATATTGTCACATAGTGTAGTTAGTGGGTTAAGTGGGTTAAAGAAATAGTCAGATTGTAATTCCAATTTTCGTCACTTTTTAATTCCCAAAAATGCAATTTACCAAAATGCCCCTATAAGTTACCGGTATGACCCAAAAATGCCCCGGGACCCAAACTAAACTCCCGACTAGTGTTTTCTGACTATCTCGACCCTTCCGGACGCGTTGGCGCACTCAAAACGACCATACGGTTAATGGAACTAAAATTCACTTTTAAAATTAATAAAAATACCATGACGCGGCGGTCACACGCGTCTCAACAAAATTCCCAAATTGCCGTATTTCAATCACTTGACAATTTCAATATTACCCATATTCATATAATGCCAAGTATACACATTATAATAAAATACTAACTCACATCTCGTTAATATTTTTATCCGGATTAATTTTCAATTAATAAACATTTAATTCAATTAATCCCCAAAAATAAATATCACAGAAAATACGGGGTATTACAGCTCCCTGAGCTAAAACTATTTAGTCATATGCCTTAAGACACCTAGCTTTCTGTACGCTTTATGTATGTGAGCACCCTTAAATTAGTTGGCTTCCTAACTCATATATGACCTCTTTATTGCGATCCATGACACTGACCTTGAGAAAATCATGGAGTCCTAACACCTTGTTGTTGTTCATGACCCACTTGGGGCATATTCCGATGCTTTTGTCCATGTGGGTCCTTCTGATCCTTATGCTCCACCATAACATTACCTGCCCCATCTTAGCCACCTCATGACCACCCGATTGTTCACTCTTTCATAATTTCTTCTGGTAGTTCACACGCTCCATCCATAGCATCAAATCGATGAGAATATGTGGTGTAAGTAGGATTCCCTACTATAACTTGCTTAATCAACCAAGTCAACCCATGAATAAAAAATTATTTTTCTTCCCCTCAGTGTTCACCTCCTCTAGTGCAAACATAGGTAGATTGTGAACTCTTTTTTATACTTAGACAAACTATGTGATCCTTTCTCCAAAGTGAAAAAATCCATCTTCTTATTAAACCTAATTACATACGAAAAGCACTTCTCATTAAATTTCACCAAAATTACCTATAAGTCAAATGATATCTATCTTCAGTTGTGGTCACACTCTCCCACCACAACAAAGCATTGTCGGTTAACATGTTATTAGCAAATATCTTAATATGCACATCCATGAAACCCACCATCTTAAGGTGTCTCTCCATGTCTGTCCTCCATTGGTGAGCCACCGTTGGGTTAGATCCCCCTAAAAATATGTGTCCATTTCCCTTACTGAAATTTACTGTCATTTTGTCCCAAGTTGATGTGGTTGAGAGTGCATGCTCTTGATGATAGCAACCCAATTAAAACTAAATTACTAATTGAGTGACAAAAATTAACCAACGGGTTAAAAATATCCTAAAAGTATATGTGACAAGAGTGGTTTATCAATATTAGAATCTAATCAAAATTTGTTTTCAATTCAAGATAAGTTATTCTAATATGCGGAGAGATAAATCAAATCACAAGACACCGTATATATTCCAGAAAAAACCCACTAACGGGAAAAAAAACTCAGATCGAAACGAATGGAAAAATTTATATGGTAAAGTATTATAAATAGTGAACAATGACTTATAATCCAACAAAGCACTAACCGACTATCAACTCTTTCCCACCATATTCTCATAGGATAATGCCAACAACTGGATTATGCTACAGAACCGCGGTCGATTTTGGACTCGTTCAATGTCCTCAAGTCCCACGCCATCAAAATGTATGTTTAAAGTGACATATCACTTTCTTCCAATGCAACAGAACCATTGAGTAACAACTGAATATAATTAGGATGTGTGAGGATATCCTATGGTTAAAAATATGTGAAAAAAAGGTTTGGTTTTTATTTCATTAGTGTGTTTTTTATGATTAAAAGAAGTCCATACTCAAAAATAAATAATATTTGTAAAATGATTTATCAAATCTTGATTGAGTACAAAAGTTTTACTTTCAAGTATTCAAGAATGAATCAAAAATCTTGAAAATCACATAAGAAATGAACAAAATAATATACCGAATATTTTCTTCCTTCTTAAAAGTTCTCTCGTAAATCCACATTAGAAGAAGTTGGCTTGCTAGAGTATGCATAGTCTTGTTATGAAGACAAGTGGGAAGACACTCACGTGGAACAACCTCGTTGGCTATGAAATAATCTTTGTTGGATGCAAACAAAGATTGTGTCTAGGCACAACTTCCAATGAAATCTTAATAGAAAGACCTAAAAGAGGTGGAGATGCCAGACAAATTTCACCGGTACCTTCGCTGCAGCGAAGTCATTTTTGCTAACACAAAGGGTCAATAACCCAAACCACGGGTGCAACTAGATATTTTAAGGTATGGTTATCAAAAGGTTACGATAATCGATATGGGACCTTCGCTTATGCAAAGGCCATTTTGCTAAGCGAAGTAGGTTGCGAGTTGTACCAATCCCTGTGGTCATAATCAACAAAGAAGACTTTCGCTTACACCAAATCCTATTTCACTACAGTGAACCTCCAGTGATCAAAGACGCGAATGGAAATAGAAATTGCCTTATTTTAATAATTTTCACAAAACACGTAATTTTCACTTATTCAACCAAGGAAAAGTAAAACTATAAGTTTTTTATAGTATTAAAATAGCATCTTTGGATTTGACAATCTAAAAAAATAAACACAAGGTTAAATGAGAAGAATCAAAAGTATTTTGACCAAGGGTGAATCTAAGTTCAGTAGACAAATACCTTGATCCTAAGTGATTAACTTGAAGAAAATGGCAAGCATATCTAGTATGAGTTTGATGAATCTTTCTGGAGACCTCTTCGACTAGACTCAACATGTATTTTGTTGCACGTAATAAGCCAATACATATTTTGTAGGGCACATGATTATACTATGCTCTTACGGACTTCAAAAAATTCTTTGATTCCTAAGTGCTTTATTAAACATATGATGGGTTCGCATCAAAGAGTCTTATAAGACGGCGCATAAATTACGTTTCAACTTCCAATTTTTTATGGATACAAAATCACTCGGATACTTTACGAATTATCCTCAGGCCAAACTTTAGATCACATTCTTCGCATGTTACAATATATAGATCATTACCAACCCCACATTTAAGTATTCCTCGTAATAGGCACTAACATAAGGCTTATTTCTGACCTCTCTTTCATTTCCCTACACTTAAGGCGTTGACTCCACTGAATGTCCCGTATTACCCCCAAAATATTATGGAGCTAATTCTCTATCACATATTTCCTAGTTAACGAGATTCCAACATTCGTTCACATTATGAAAATTCCTAAAATTTAAGTCACTTAAAAGACCATGGAACTTTGTCTATAATTTCTCATTCAATCCTAACCTTACCCTAGTCTTAGCCACTTATGAGTCACGCACTCAAGTGTCACATATACCTATGCAAGCACATTATAACTCTTAAAAATATTACACGTGATGGTTCCCCCAAACTAGAGGTCAAAAGATGTTGAACTCTAATTCAAGGATCAAATTTCTTGAACTCTAATTCGAGGATCACATTTCTTATCCTTAAATCACAACCCTCGCATCTCTCTGAATTTACGATCAGTCATGGAGCCAAGTGACAATGACCTTAGTCACAAGCGATACCCTACCGAGTCACCCCTAATCGACCACTAAGCCCAAAAACAACTAAACCAATACATGCCATGTAACTACTAGTACTTATTCAACATGTCACATACAAGGTGACCATATAACTTAAAACAAATGATCATCTGAATAGAGGCTTCAGTTACCGTGATGCATTAGTCGTGTCTGGCCTAACTTGCATCAACACTGAGCTAAAACTCGTACCATAACCAAGTAACAATTTTTAAAAACTGGCAACATGTTGAAAAAGCATTCAAAACAATGTATATTCATTCCCATTTACTGAACTCTTATATAGAAACTGCTGAAGAAAATTTTGAGGTTATTCAATCTCTACATTTTCAAGCGCTACAATCAAATTGATGGACAAAGTCAGTTGTCAAGCGATTGGTGTCACTATAAACCCTTGCTTGGGGTTGCAATATAAGACTTGTGCATTGATTCCAACACTCATGAGACCTTTATGACCTCAAAGCTACGTAACTATTGTCCTTAAAAGCCATGAAGACCTTGTCCTCATATATTTAATTCTTTAAAATGTGATGTGATAAACCTCCATGAATAAAACTAGTACTTGATTGAACCTTAAGGAGTCCTTACCTTAAAATACGTGCCTTTATTTAAGAAGAAGAATACCGAGAATATTTTTAATGATTGGTTCACACCTAAGAGGACGATCATAATCGCATCTATGTTTATACATGTTGACACCACTTGTATCTAACTCGTCTACCCTTGTGCTTACTCCGAGACATAATCCCACTCATTGTCGAATGCTTTTCCACACTTGTTTTGACTCCAGGCTACATCATCACAATCTTATGCTCCTTTCTAGTACTTATCAATGTACTATTGGATTGGTAAAAGCAACCACTATGTAGCTTTTACTTGTATTATTCCAATGTTATATGTGCATAGGGATCTTGGCACAATAAGGATTTACTATGAGATATTTCTAAGGCTGATCCATCTCTAGCTTTCACAATCCCGTTATTCTAAAAGTGGGTGCCTTACTAGAATGCCTTGTGATCCCCTCTTGTTGGGACAATACTACTTGCACTTTCTCGATGAACTTACTTTTATTACAAATGTGTAAGGTCACAACCCTTTTTACCAACTTATTATTAGTAATCACCATGAGATGTTTTACGATTTCAAATAATCCCAAACTGTCACCAACAGCGATACATGTTTTTAGTCTAACACTTACAAAACCACCTGTCCTTTTGTATGAGGATACTCGTGGGAGATGCCGCAATGACAAAAACTATTTTGTTGGTGTTATGAAATAAACCTTGCAATGATGCCTTAATCCTTACTCCAATATCTCAATCTCATGCATATAAAAATCGGAGTTCCCACTCGCCTTATAAGGTCGTGTCTCAAGCCGAAGTTGACAATAGAATGAGAAAATATCAATCTAATAATTACACGTCACTCTTGAAAGTAATTTGAACCTAAAGCTCTGATACTAAGTTGTAACACCCCAACTTGAAATTTGGAGTTACTCGTGGATCAACCCGATACAGTCCAGCGGCATTAAGTTTTAAGTGATGTGAATCAACCTAAATAATTTTCCTAGTCCATTTTAATTAATTTAAATTACTAAGTGAGCATGCAATTCTATTTTCAAGGCATGTGAGATTAGTGATGACAAGTATGGAACCCATTGTTCAACACCCTAGGGTTTAAGTAATTAGAGCTACTAGAATAGGAATAAGTAATTACTTACCTATGAAACACTCTCGAAGCAGGAAGTTTAGATTAACATACCTTAATAAAGGGAACGGGGTGAGTCAATGCCAGTGGGGTTCCCAATAAAATGCAATATGGAAACAAATAGCAAAAAGAAACAAATGCAATATCTTATCAAATATAAATTTACATGCAATTACTATGAAATATACATTAACCATGTTTTATATCTAAAACATTATTTGAAACCAGGTTAAATACATATGACCCTTATCTTCTCCATTAGACATTTTATACTAAACTTTCATTTGATCCATTAACTCGTGCGATTAACTTAAAGCAATATTCACACACATGCACACACACGCATAAACGGTGTTTAAAAACGAGTTGTTTACCCATAAGGTGTCCAAACTTTATCCCCTTTTAATTCATTTTGGAGTACATCGAGTTATTCACACATTCTCATGTCAAACATGGGTTTATCTCATCTTATTATTCCTTTGATTCTCGGGTACTTGATCATTTATTTCATTTTGTGTTTAGACTTCAATACTTTACTTTATTATATATTTACCATGATTTGTGAATCAAGTTTCTAAAAACCAAAAATACAACTTTAGTCACTGAATTAATAAATTCACATATTTCCATAAATTTTTCGAATTCATTTCCTTTTTTGTAGTTAACATGTATTTTGGAGTTGATCATATCCCATTTATGTTTGCGGGCTCATCGTTTTCCGTAAATGGCATAATTATTGCTTCCTTGTCTAGTGGTTTTAGGTCTAATCTGAAGCCGTACACTAGAGCTCCGGGCCCTTCTTAGATTTATTCCGATTTCTCCTTTGTGAAGACTCTAAACCATTAAGTTTTTCATATTGTTCCTTCATTTAGTGATGGATCCATTTTTTATGGATTTTGGAGAGGGTGATTTTAGTAGATGAAATATATATATATCATGTGTAGACATGAGGCAATGCGAACACTATGAGGAAATTTTTTTAAATAGTAAAAACATATTTTTTATGGTTTTGTGGCCATTCCAGTCGGTGCGGCGTTCGTTACGGGGGGAAAGGTGAAAGAGGATTCCCCGGGGAAGAAAACTGCATCGCGGTCTCGCAGCCTTCTCTTTGAAAAGGGGGTTTCGATCGTCGTCGGTGTGGGGTGAATGTAAAGAGATAGAGTCGCCATCATATTTTGCTCAAAATAGGCAAAAGAATATGTTTCCACTATCAAGAGAGCGGCATCAAGGGTAAAACAGATGCATGCGAAATAAATAGATCAGAGGTCCGGTGGCTAAGTTATGGAATTGGAAGGTTTTAGGCACCCATTCTGCCCTTTCGGTCTCTCATGGGCAAATGTTAATATTTTCCTTTTTATCCCCGTGAAGTGTATGCATGTGTTTATATATTGGAGATTGGAATCGTTCGACCCATACCATGGAAAAGATAGGGTGAGGTCATCCATAGGAATACTCCCAAAGAAATAACAAATGTAGAAGATAGAATATGAGCGTTCATTGCAATATTGATCGTTATTGGCAAAATGATAATGTGTGTGGGATGAAACGCAAACATGCATATGATATATGTATATGTTTTATGAAAATGAGGGATTTGAGAATTTATGAAAATGATAGAAATTGGAAGATAAGAAAATTGGACTAGAGTCTCGAATTTTAATCCGAGATGCCTACATAGCCTATAAAGGCGTCAAAGTCCACATAGTTCGAATATAGAATAGGGGTGGGGGTTATCCCATAAATTCGAAAGGAATTTTATTAGGTGTGTGTGTGTGTATAAATTGGGTTTCTAGTTTTGGAAAAAAGTGTGGTAAGTAATTCTGCTCGGAATTTACGGGTGTAACCCTCTTTTATTTATTTTTGGTTTTTTTTTATGAAAAATAGAGTATGTTCAATATACTAATAAAATTGTAGATGTTAATATGTATGAACAATAATGAAACTAGATTATGAATTTAAAGTAATTTATGCAAAATAAGAGATTTAAAAGAGGAGGAGAAGTAATTGGACGATCTTTTGGAGCTTGAGCTTGAGCTTGGATCTTGGATGAACTCCTTTGAATGTTGATCGATGTTGATGAGAAAGAAGGATATTTGTAAAATTGGGTGTGAAAAGGATGGGTTATTTAGTCTTGAATGAGATCTCTCATATGGAACTTCGCTGACTTCGAGATAATGTTGTTGAGATCACTGATGCTGATGGGTTTTTTGTTGTCTCTTGGAAATGAGGTCGTGGCCCTTATTTATAGGGTCAGGGGGTGCCAATCGGCCTACTCCAAGGGGTGCTGATTGGTAGGTCACCCTTGACACAGTGCCGATAGGCAGGGTTCAGGACCTTCCAATTGCTAGTCTCGTGGGGACTTTTCTGGAAAAATGATTGTAGATCACAAACCGTTGATCCAAATTATGCACGGTATATACCGTTAGAAAGATATTTCAGAGGCCTTCGAGAGTCCTTTGGACCACTATCGAGTCCGGGATTTAACATTAGGTAAAATGTGGCTCGTAAGGGCACATCGGTCCTTAAGACGGGAGATCGTCGGACGCAAATGGATTGTTCATCTGCATGGTAAGTCAAAATCACGCACGAGGTCAACTGTTGGAAAGCATAGGAGATGTAATTTGACATTCTTAAGAGTTTAGCTCGGTTTGGAATGTTAACTTTGGTTAACCGGGGCCTGGAAGAGCTCAGTGACCTCTCGGAGCAAAATAACTCACTCGTCCGCACCGTAGATCAGAATCATGCACTAGGCGGTTCAATAGAAAGGGTATTCAGTGACCTTTGGAGATTCATTCAGTCTCGTTCGATCTGAAGAGTTAACTTTGGTCAAATGAAGTTTGGGAGCGCCTGGTGGCCTTCAGATCGATTTTTGAGGGAAAACTGATCGTTCGTCTGAACGATTATGATGTTTCACGCACGGGGCGAGACATTAGAATGGGGTTTAAGATCCTTACAAATATATTTCTCTTTGATGAAAGAGTTGACCGAAGTTAAATGGAGGTCGAGGGCACCCAATGGTTTCTAGATCGGTACTGGGAGTGCGACCTAGGTTTGCGGTGGAAGGGGGAAGTGCTAGGAGTTTAAGGAGAGACTTAGGGGGTCCAAGAATGAGGTGTCTATATAACCCCTTGATAGGTGATCTTGGAATAATTCATGGTCGTCGAATAGACACCATATGATGGAAGGAGGTCCGATTTTTAGACCTAAGGGATGTGGATGACCACTTCGGTGGGTCGAGGTAAATTCTGACCTAAAATGAGGTGACGACCAAAGACCGAGGTCAATTCTGACCTAAAAGAGGTAACGACCGAGGATAGAGATTAATTCTGACCTAACTAAGGTGACAAATCGAGGACTGAGGTCAATTCTGACCTAACTAAAGTGACGATCCAAGATCGAGGTCAATTCTGACCAAAGAAAGGTGACGATCGAGGATTGAGGTCAATTTTGACCTAACTAAGGTGATGATCCAAGACCTAGGTCAATTCTGACCTAAAAGAGGTGACGACCGAGGACCAAGGTCAATTTTGACCTAACTAAAATGACGATCCAATACCGAGGTCAATTCTGACCTAAGAGAGGTGACGACCGACAACCAAGGTCAATTCTAACCTAACTAAGGGGACGATCCAAGATCGAGGTCAATTATGACCTAAAAGAGGTGACGACCGAGGATCGAGGTCAATTCTGACCTAAAAGAGGTGACGACCGAGGATCGAGGTCAATTCTGACCTAAGAGAGGTGACAATCGAGGACCGCGGTCAATTCTGACCTAACTGAGGTGATGATCCAAGACCGAGTTCAATTCCTACCTAAGAAAGGTGACGATTGAGGACCGAGGTCAATTTTAACCTAACTAAGGTGATGATCAAAGACCGAGGTTAATTATAACCTAAAAGAGGTGATGATCTAGGACCGAGGTTAATTCTGACCTAACTACAATGACGATCCAAGTCCGAGATCAATTCAGACCTAAAAGAGGTGACCACCAAGGATCGAAGTCATTCTGACCTAACTAAGGTAAACAGCCGAGATCGAAGTCAATTCTGACCTAAGAGAGGTGACGATCGAGGACTGATGTCAATTATGACCTAACGAAGGTGACAATCCAAGATTGAGGTCAATTTTTACCCAAGAGAGGTGATGATCGAGGAAGGAGGTCAATTCTGACCTAACTAAGGTCACGATCTAAGAACGAGGTCAATTCTGACCTAAAAGAGGTGACGACCGAGGATCAAGGTCAACACTGACCTAACTGAGGTGACGATCCAAGACTCATGTCAATTCTCACCTAAGAGAGGTAACGATCGAGGACCGAGGTGAATTCTGACCTAACTAAGGTGACAATCCAAGAACGAGATCAATTTTGAACTAAGAAAGGTGATTACCGAGGACCGAGGTCAATTTTAACCTAACTAAGGTGACAATCCCAAACCGAAGTCAATTCTGACATAAGATAGGTGATGACTGAGGATCGAGGTCAATTCTAACCTAAGAAAGGTGACGATCTAAGACTGAGGCCAATTCTGACCTAAGAGAGGTGATGACCAAGGATCGAGGTCAATTCTGACCTAACTAAGGTGAAGATCCAAGACCGAGGTCAATTCTAACCTAAAAGAGGTGACGATCAAGGACCAAGGTCAATTATGACCTAACTAAGGTGATGATCCAAAACCGAGGTCAATTTTGACCTAATAGAGGTGACGATCGAGGACCGAGGTCAATTCTAATCTAACTAAGGTGACGATCCAAGAACAAGGTCAATTTTGACCTAAAAGAGGTGAGGATCGAGGATCGAGGTCAATTCTGATCTAACTGAGGTGACAATATAAGACCGAGGTCAATTCTGAGTTAAAAGAGGTGACGATCGAGGATCGAAGTCAATTATGGCCTAACTAAGGTGACGATCCAAGACTGACGTCAATTTTGACCTAAAAGAGTTGATGACTGAAGATCGAGATCAATTCTGACCTAAGAGAGGTGACGATCGAGGACCGAGGTCAATTCTAACCTAACTAAGGTGACGATCCAAGACCAAGGTCAATTTTGACCTAAAAGAGGTGTCGATCGAGGATCAAGATCAATTCTGACCTAACTAAGGTGATGATCAAAGATCATGGTCAATGCTAACATAAAAGAAGTGATGATTAAGGACTGAGGTTAATTCTGACCTAACTAAGGTGACGATCCAAGTCCGAGGTCAATTTTGACGTAAAAGAGGTGATGACTAAGGATGGAGGTCAATTCTAACCTAACTAAGGTGAACATCCAAGATCGAGGTCAATTCTGACCTAAGAAAGGTGAGGACCAAGGACTGATGTCAATTATGACCTAACTAAGGTGATGACCCTAGACAGAGGTCAATTCTGACCTAAGAGAGGTGACGTCCGAGGACCGAGTTCAATTCTGACCTAAGGTAAGGATCCAAGAATGAGGTCAATTCTGACCTAAAAGAGGTGAAGACCGGGTACTGACGTCAATTCTAACCTAATTGAGGTGTTAATTCTGACCTAAGAGAGGTGACGATCGAAGACCGAAGTCAATTCTGACCTAACTAAGGTGACAATCCAAGATCGAGATTAATTCTGACCTAAGAAAGGTGACGACCGAGGATCGAGGTCAATTATGACCTAACTAAGGTGACGGCCAGGACCGAGGTTAATTCTGACCTAAGAGAGGTGACGACTGAGGACCGAGGTCAATTCTAACCTAACAAAGGTAACGATCTAAGACCGAGGTGAATTCTGACCTAAGAGAGGTGACAATCGAGGATCGAGGTCAATTCAGACCTAACTAAGGTGACGGTGACGATCGAGGACTGAGGTTAATTCTGACCTAACTAAGGTGATGATCCAAGAACGAGGTCAATTCTGACCTAAAAGAGGTGATGATCGAGGAACAAGGTTAATTCTTAACTAACTAAGGTGACGATCCAAGACCGAGGTCAATTTTAACCTAAGAGAGGTGACGACCGAGGGTCGAGGTCAATTCTGACCTAACTAAGGTGACGATCAAAGACCGAGGTCAATTCTAACCTAAAAGAGGTGTACTTTTCCTTTGGGAAATTTGGGGATTCCACTGGGCATAAAGATTAAATTTTGGGTTCTGCTGGGGAATAGTGAATGATCCGGGGATTTAGCAGCTAGGGAAAATATAGAGCGTCTCGTTTGGAGATGTTACTGGGGAGAATGATTCTCGGGAATTCTACTGGGGGTGTGAGAAAATGTTTTCCTTAGTGAACAAGGTGCTAGAATGGATGACTCTATTAGGGTCTTTTTTCGAATATTTTTGTGGCGGAGATCCAACCGCTAGTCGAAGAAGAATCTTTCTTTGGAGGAAGTGCGTCTAGTCTTGAATGGCCTAAAGAGAGAGAGGGTAAGCATTCTTTTTTCCTTTTAGATTGTTCTTTTCCTTTTATGCCATTTTATTAACACTGGTCCTTTGCTTTTGCTGGGAATTTACAGACGACCTTTTATCCCTGGGGGACGGCTATTCAGTACACTAGGGTGACTAGGGGAATGCGCATCTGCGATAGTTGATGACGCGTGTGCTGGGTACATCTGGTACCGAGGAGAGAGTGTTATTTGGCAGATGAGGAGACATTCACTTTTGTTTCTTTTATTTTTGATTTCTTGTTGATTCATTGGTGATTGTGGGAGCTTAGCATTTGCATGCTTGATGTAGTGGCATTGCAACTGAAAAGAGACTTAAAAATACAAGAAGATATGCACATTTTGTTTTATTATCTTGACTTAGTGGCTTACTCCACATGCACTTTAGTTTGTTGTTATTTTTAGAAAGGCTAGAAAGAGTGTGTTTTTTGGAGAAAAATTGGAATTTTTTTAGTGAAGGAAGGCTTGGTGGATCCGTCATTGGCTACGGTAGGAATGATTTTTCTTCCAACGGTGTTGCAGTCCATGCATTTAGAGGACGTGGGTGATGCTGGATATGCCGGGGTCATCATCCTAGGTATTGTTTTAAGAGTTTTATTGGTGACTGAGGAGACAGTGTTGGACCCCCAACTAGATGCTATTATTTCTTGGATATCATACCGTCAAAATCCTGTGGCGGTGATATTAGCGGAGACCTTGAATGGCCTAGATGCCTGGCGGTAGGGTCGTTCTGACTTTCTAAGAAGGAGCCCTGTAATGCTGTTTATGTGGTTATCAAAGAGGTTTCGTATGGCGGTCCCACCTGAGTATCCTTTGTTGGTGGTTCTAAACTCCTTCTCGATTTATTTTATTAGCGTAGGCCTGGACATTGAGAGTTTGGGGAACTGGTTTGTAGAGCACGGGGCACGAGGCTTACGCTGGTCTGTGCCTTAGTGGGGGAGTTATTTCCCATTCTGGAACTTGGAGAGTACCAGTATGTCAGACTGGTTGGCCTTAGGCATATATGGTTAGGAGTAAATTGTGCCACAGTGGACACCAAACTTCTTTCCTATGGAGAACCTAACAGAGCGTATATGCATGCATCTTGGTTCTCTGTGGGAGAATCGTCGTCCGTCGACCCATCCTTCTCAGTCTACTGGGCGAGTCTGACGTGTCTCTGGGGACTACATGAAGTGGTTGTGCAAGAAGGTAGTGGACAATATGCTGGCTATGGAAATTGGTCAAAGGTGGTTTGCTATATCTAACCCCATGAAAGGGGGCATTGTGGTCTACCCCAATTTGGTTCGGGAGCACAGCGGAGCCGCCCGACATGATCTTCTTCACAATGTAGGGGCGCTCCAATTGGGCTTAAATTTTCCTCTAGGGTCCCAGATGGGCTCTACTATTGCTTTGAGGGCTAAGTCCCCCTCTCGGACACCGCAGTCCTTGACTCTCTTATTGAATGATTGTGTTATACGGCGATGGTACCCTTGTATGTGATATAGAGCTTTCAATCTCCTTTCATCTAGGAGGGTTAGCTCGTCAAGATGGCTTTGGTACCAGTTTTCTTCGCTGACCTTGCTTTCAAGCATGACGCTCAACGAGGGTATTTCCAGCTCCACGGGTAGGACTGCTTCCAGGCTATAGACTAGAGAGTAATGTGTAGCCTTAGTAGAGGTTTAAACAGAAGTGCGGTAGCCCCAGAGGGCGTAAGGGATCCTATCGGCCCAATCATGATAACTCTCGGTCATCTTGCTCATTATGGCTTTGAGATTCTTATTAGCTGCTTCGATTGCTCCGTTGGTTTGAGGACCGTATAGAGAGGATTTATGTATTTGAATCCCATACTCTTCGACCACTTTCATAACCTTTGCCTCAAAATGTAACTCATTGTCTGATACCAGTTTGTATGGGACCCTATATCGGCAGATGATGTTTTTCCTGATGAACTTGGCCACTTTCTTAGCATTCAGAGCTACGTATGACTCATCTTCAACCCATTTAGTAGTCGATAGCGACTCGGATGAACTCATGCCCATTGAATGCATTTGGTATGACCTTCCCTATGATATCAATGCCCAGTGTGTAAAACGTCCAGGGAGAAGTCATGTTGTACAGTTCTCGTGGAGGTAGATGCTGTAAGTCAATGAATTGTTGGCATTTGAAACATCTTCGCACGTAGGCTGTGAAGTCCTGTACCATGGTAGTCCACTAGTATCCCTATGGACTGATATTTTTCGAGAGCATTTGTCCGTTCATGTGGGGTCCGTATTCCCCGCTGTGGATTTTCTGCATTATCTCTTCAATGTCAGCCCATGTGATGCAGTGTAAATGGGTTCCATCGAAGTTTCTCTTAAATAGTGCTTTATCACAGACAATGTACTGGGCGGCCAGTCTACAGAGAGCTTCTTGATCTTTCTTATCGGATCCTTGGGGATACCTACCGTGTTTTAGGAGGAGCCAAAAATCATAGTACCAACAGTCGGCTATTGTGACACCCTGACTAATTAAATACCAGGTAGCTACTACTTTATTAAACTAATACATAATATCAAGTTGGTTCAGCCTTAGCATCACTGTCGAAAACATTTAGTTACTTACTAGCCACCTAATATTTAAAATAGAGAGATGCCAAATTTTATTAATTAAATTAAAAATAACCAAGTAATTAAATCATCAACCATCAATTGCATAAACAATCTCATATGAATAGCAAACGAAATGAAATAAACTGGGTTCGGAGTAAACACTCCAATAATAATGCCGGAGTAAAATAAAATCCCGATACAAGAGTCTGAATAAATAAGACAACATCTGAAATAAAACTGAAAGTCTGAGAATGCTATCTCTAAATGAAAATGGGCGACATGCCCTAACAGATGTAACCCTGAATAGAATCAAGTGCAGAATGTGAAGGCGTCTAATACCGAGATCCTGTAATTTCCACAACAGCTACAACACGTCAATGTAATGGAACTCTTATGCTTGGTGTCCCTGTAGTTGAGAACCTAAAATGATTTTACAAAATAAAATAGATTTGGAGGAAAACGGATCAGAGCCCGAGGTGAAAACAGTTTAAAAATATAGCAAGTGTTTAAATTACAATTAAACAACACATATTATAAACATGTTAATTGCGTACTCTCACATGAGTTTCTCACCTCTCAACTAATGTGCACGCTTATCGTATGCCCTTAACCCATCCTAGGTATGCCACCATCTAACTAATCCGTACTAAGCCATGCTATCACATTCTAATATAAGGTGTCTACTCGTATTACACAAACAAGTGACATTTATAACTCACATCCACATTCATTAAATTACTTATCACAAGTGTTATTTAAATTTTCATATTCGTAGGCCATTTAAATATCTTAGTTATTCACATCTACTAAGCAATAGTGAAGCAGTCACAAGTATATTTATATAAATCACTCTCAATACATATATACATATATGGCACCCAAAGGCTAATATGTGGTACACGCATACTCTGCTATCAAATCCCGGTACATCACGTACATAAGGACTACGCATTCCGACTCACTCAGGAACCGTTTTAATAAACAAAATCACACATATTGGAGGCGAACATAGTTCACATACCCATGGGTCTCGCACCTACCTACGCTCGCATGGTCAGTTGAATTATCAACTCACAAATAAGTCATTCACAGTCCAATGTCCTTAAGGTACAAATCTAACCCCCTCCCCCCCCCCCCCCCCCCCCGTAGGCACATAAAGATCAAATGGTCCTTTTTTGAAAGCCAACCTCCCGTGATAGCAAGTATGGTAGGTATGTTACACACGTAAGAAATCCATACACTAGGCATTCAATCAACCCAAGTAATCATATATCAATATAGGTATTTACACATTCCATCTTACAAGTCTCATACCTAGTAAGTTTATCCCAAACATCCTACGTAATATATATTTAGCTTGATAACTATCTTGTTGTATCAATTTGAGTACCTAAACCTATCCCAAAAGGTTACTAGGTCTCCTATTAGTTTCTAATGTTATCTCAGTAACTCAAAGTCCCCCCGTTACTGTTCTTAACCTTACATCATCATTCATTCCCATGATAGTTTCAATTTGAACGATTTCTAACCGTACCTCACTCGGTAGACCCTCGTAAGTAATAGCGTTCAATTCCATAAGATAAACCATTTTTTCGGGTATCAACTAAGACCCTACTGACCTTAACTAAGTCCCACAATATTATATTAATCACCCTAAGAATCATTATCGGCTTTGGGATTTTCATTAAACCTTAAAGGAAAACAATTACCAAAAATCAGAAGAGGTCAATCGATTGAAGAAAAGGGGTCGATCGATCGATTAGTCAATCGATCGACATTCTTGAGTCAATCGATCGATCAAGCAGGTATTTGCCCAGAATTTCCTTAAATAGTTACGGGTTTCCTCTTTTTACACCTCTAGTTCTTCATTACAACATCCCAAACTCCCAACCAAGTATACTAATCATCATACCAACATTTTTAGATAATTTCTAACGTTATTAGAATCATTAAATCATCCTCAATTAACAGTTTCTTGGATCAAAAGTCATAATTATTCCTCTAAATCTAGTTCTTCTAAATTTCTTCAAGAACATCATAAATCCTGATTAAATTTTGTACTTACCTACACATGAAGTATGATTTCATATCTAATATACGACTAGAAATTTTAACTACATGCAACCCTATCGAGATTCAATGTTTAATTCTCCCATTTCATTGTTCATGATGAATCTTCAAATCTACACTATCATGTAAAATATATGCTTTGAATCGTTGCTAGATAAATCACTTGCCTCTATTTCATTGATGACAGTATTGGTTGGTTCTTCCTCTCTTTTCGGTCATAAATCCGGCGATGGTGGTGGTGTGTGGTGGTTGTTTTGCCTTGGAAACCCTTGGAGATCTCCTGAAACCCTTTCTTTCTTTTCACGTTACTCTCTCTTGTGTTTAACAAATAATGGCCCTAATAACCGTAAGTGTTGGCTAATAAATAAAACCTAAATTTCGTAGGTCACTATGTACCAAAAATAGGGATGACTAAAATACCCTCCCGGGTTGCCGATTAGGCCTAAAAATACCCCGGGATCCAAACTAAACCCCCGGCTAGTGTTTACTGACTATTTCAACCCTTCCGGACACGTTGGCGCACTCAAAATGATCATAGCGATGATACAAATGTAATTTACTTTTAAATTCATTCAAATTGATTCCTGACGCGACTGACACACCCATCCCAACTTAATTACCGAAACTGTCGTATTTTCAACTCATGACAATATTAATAAATTCAATAATCATATATTACAATATTCACTCAGTAATATTAAACATTATTATCATAATCAAATACTAACTCTCATCTCGCTAGTATTTAAATCCGGATTAACTTCCAATTAATTATCTCAAATTAATTTAATTAATCCCATAATTAAAAGCAATTTTATTTAATTTAACTCATAATTAAAAGCCATAAAAATACGGGGTATTACATACTTCCCCCTAATAACAGAATTTCGTCCCAAAATTTGGAAAAGTAAGGCATACCTCAAAAATGAGGTATCCTCCAGTACTAAAAAAAAAATTCAAAGTAAGGCCCAATCACTACATACCCTGCTTCACAACAAGCTTGTTGAACACTCTCGACACTTGATCAGTTATAGGGTCACACCTTAATAAATGCACCTCACCTTGTGTTCTTAATAAACAACATTCGATTAAGAATAGCCTCTACATCACTGGCCGCATCATCTAAATATTATTGGGAGGTCGCACCTCCTTCGTATCAATTCTCGTGTTTATTTAAACGCAAAACTTTCATCCTGGGAGAAACCATAGGACATCTGACTACTCTTGTGCGTTCTTCGAATCTCCATTCCCAGCGGTGTAACTTTTACAAAAGGAAAAGGCCACCTAAGACGGTTTTTGGCTATCCCATTAAAGTCTTTTGACTCTAACTTCTGACTGATCCAAAACTCTGATAATCGACTCACCTCTAAACATCCAGAGGAGGAATGGTAAGGTTTATCCACACAAAACCTCAGTAGGCACCTTGTCCACTATAAATAGGTACGGGTTCTTTCACACAACTCTACTATTAGGTAATATCCTCTCCTCATTACCATATTATACTTCACTTACTAGCTATACCCATTGGGGAAATAAAATGATCACAATGAGTCCAAAATTACTTTCATACAGCTTCACCAGTCGTCAATCACTTTGTGCCTACTACTCGGGCTATAGGTGATACAACCTTCTCAAAACGAAATGTTATCCCCACTACTTCTTGATAGCCCATGTTGAAGGTTGATTTCGGGGATCTCATCCTAGTTCAGAATAATGCTGGGTAGGACCATGTACCGACGCGATCACTATCTAATAGTATAAATAATTCAAGGATACAAAAAATACTTTCCTTTTGGACAACCTGTTCCACACATTCAAAGGAACTCGTTACTTATCTTTAGGTTGGCAACCCATCAAAGAGATTTACCAACTTAACTCTTCCATCACTGGAATCGTCGGTTTGATGAAAATTTTTCTAGCTAATTATCTCACTCCAACTGTTTTCTATTTATGAGTGCTGCACGTGGAGACTACTTACTATGCCCCTCTCAACACCGACTTTCACTTATAATTCTTCCCGTTAAGTGATACTTAATAACCTTCTTCTTCCCTCGGCGCATACCAAAAGTTTTCACCACGATGTGCACTTCTGGACTCTTCATATCTTATTAACATCAGTTGTCTATTTAAACGCATGTCACTCTAAATATTCTACTGTGTAGGACTCTGCTCCAATTTGTCCATAATAGTTAATTATTTGTCTTCTCAAGGGATACCCCCTTTTTTAAATGGCTTCCCACTGCCTTTCCACCAAGTTTGAACGTGCTACTCTGATTGCACACGAATATACTGCTTAACATCCTTCTCTTACGATGCTTAATCCATTCTACCACTACCATTTTGTAATATCAGTCCCACAAGCATAAATTTCACCTATCTATATGTCTCTTCTTCCAGCGATCCAGACACCAGCAAACCAAGGTGTCCATACACCCTATAAACCGTGCATACAGGTCTAACATCATATACACTCCGTACGTACGCTTAATTCTTTATTTACCCTGTATTCGTAACGTGGCTATACAACTTGGGAATTCTAGATTACCCCAGAATTTGAAATCTTAAATCCTCCTTAACATCATTCCATCCTTCAACCCGCCGTAATAAAATAAAATTTCCAGTACTTCATCACCACATAATTGGCTCTACTGGCCTTATATCGTAATTTACCTTTTGACTTACATTTATAACTACATACTTCCATAGCGACCGAGGTACCGGACTCATGGACGAATGGCCAAATATCTCCCTACTACCAACCTTATGCTAAGTTTCATGCGTGGGATGTCTCGCAAAGAGAAATCCAAACAAGGAACCCCCCCGATACACTACTACCTAGCATAGTCGGTCATCAAAATCCGCCGGCCCTCAATCCATAACATGTACCCCTATATTCCCGTCTCTTGACAACAAAGTTACATATCCTTCGACAATTACACTTGAGCAAGGAAATTTTTCCGAAAGACACTGTCTCTTAACATTGGTGGTAATCACATTACATAAACATTATGCAAATATAAATGGGTCTCTCAAAATTCCATCCCCAGACATATAAATATGAGTATTAACTTCCACGTCTCTAAAGGGTGATATAACAATGTACTCTTCCTATTATCACATTCTGAGCGTTAATTATAATAACCATCTAAATCTTTCCGCTGAACAGTAAACCAAATACACTCCGAATCATATTAATTAAGTCCCTAGACATACCGAGATCAAATATTCAAGACCATTATACCTTTTGAAGTCTCGATAATATATATATATATATATATATATATATATATATACATATAAACGTGAGTCCATCCCTCTTGCAGATGAGGTCTCGTCAGAATAAAACATTTTACCCTGAGGTAGTAAACCCAATAGAGTTGTGACATGCGTCCACTATAGGTCTAAGCATCACTATAAAATCATAATCAAGATAATATCATAATCATATAACACATCACTAAAATGAGTAGTCTTAATAAAGTATATACCACTATCGATACACCCATTCATCCTCCGCGGATAACACTAAAGGTAACTCCACTATACCAGGGAAAATATTCACATAAATAATAACATTGTCGATATACGCACTAAACTCGTCTCTCATGTGAATATAGCAATAATAAAAATGTAGTAAGTCATTCCTGTCACATACAACACGCATCATCATCTGAGGATATAACTCATACTTCTACCTTGCCAATCACCCTGGCTGCTCAAATGGTTCCTGGACTTAACACACCTATCCGTACCAAACCAAAAATGTCAATAACTATTGCCCTTTCTTGGCACCATACCCTTATCCCTATACTTACATCGAAAAAATTCAACGTACGGGTTTCACTCCCCACAAAATACCTCTACACATACTCCACTTATCTTTGGTCACACTAACTATGTTAGGGTTGTCCTTCTCTCGGACTTTGGTAGTCTCGACTCTGATGGCTACTTCTATTGTCCCCTTAGCTTTGATGGCCCTAAGGAACATGCTACTGGCTTCAACAACTCTTACTGAAATCACCATCGCTTGGTAAAAAGTTTGCTATCTGAATCAGTTAAATGGGGTCACCTGATGGGTCTCCCCCTTATGCTGCTTCACTAACACCCTTTCCCCCAGTCTTACTCTCTGACTAAATTCTTCAATTCTTATAGCTCCCCACACAAGGAAGCGTTTACCTCCATATTAACAAAATGCGACATTGTTACCATATGCATTGACCATTCAAGAGGAATTCCCGAGAAGTGCTATCAATTCTTCTTGTAAGTTAATTCTCCCCTTTAATGTCCTCTTCTCCATTGCACCTACTTCATCCGGTGTAAGGTTCGCTAATTAATTAAATTTCTTTTCACAAAGTGACCTCGGTCCGAACCTCTTGTGTGAGTTCAGGACATCGTTCACATCTTATCATGAACATCTGATGAAGGAACTTATGGTCAACCTTACCTATGCACCTTCTCTTACCAAAACATTCCACTTCTAAGTGTGGTGGTCGCCTCTCACCATTGTAACTCTGCTCTTATGATCCAAGAAAAATTTTACCCTAAATTTTCACTCCCGATTATCCATACTCCGATATATGGCCACGCCTACCTTCGTTGGCTAACAAACGCCATTTCCGCATTTCAAGAATTTCCATTGCTGGTTCTCTTCAATGTTTCGTCTGACTCCCTCCCAATCCAACCTTATTGGGTGAGTCTAAATTGACCCCACTTTTTACTAGAGTGATACTTGGAAGTCATATGTTGTTCCTTATCCATCTATACTGTCCTTGACTTTTGTACCATAATAAGGGTGACCTCAACTACGGTCATCATTCTTGAATATACCTTATAACCTCAACTGAGCTTTGCCTCCTGCTGTCTGCCCAACTGCCCTCGCCTGACATACTACATTGGTCGACACCCGAACACACCCGAATGCAAATAAGATTCACTATTATATGGATTATAGTAGGAGAAAGAAATCTCACCAAAGAAATCAACAATCCTAAACATAGGGCTCTATATCAAAGAAAGTTATGCTGGAAGCATAATAAGCCGCACAGATCCAACAGGACACTAGAACCTGGTACTCTGATACCACCTCTGACACCCCAAATAATTAAATACCGGGTAGCTACTCCTTTATTAAACTAATACAAAATATCAAGTTGGTTCAGCCTTAGCATCACTGTCGAAAACATTTAGTTACTTACTAGCCACCTAATATTTAAAATATAGAGATGCCAAATTTTATTAATTAAATTAACAATAACCAAGTAATTAAATCATCAACCATCAATTGCATAAATAATCTAATATGAATAACCAACGAAATGAAATAAACTGGGTCCGAAGTAAACACTCCAATAATAATGCCAGAGTAAAATAAAATCCAGATATAAGAATCCGAATAAATAAACCAACATCTGAAATAAAACTGAAAGTCTGAGAATGCTCTCTCTAAATAAAAATGGGCGACATGCCCTAACAGATGAGTAACCTGAATAGAATCAAGTGCAGAATATGAAGGTGTCTAATACCGAGATCCGGTAACTTCCACAACAGCTATAACACATCAATGTAATGGAACTCCTATGCTTATCGTTCGTGTGGCTGGGCACCTAAAAGGATTTTACAAAACGAAATAGATTTGGAGGAAAACGGGTCAGAGCCCAAAGAGAAAACAGTTTAAAAATATATCAAGTGTTTAAATTACAATTAAACAACACATATTATAAACATGTTAGTTGCGTACTCTCACATTAGTTTCTCACCTCTCAACTAATGTGCACGCTTATCGTATGCCCTTAACCCATCCTAGTTATGCCACTATCTAACTAGTCTGTACTAACCCATGCTATAACATTCTAATATAAGGTGTCTACTCGTATTACACAAACAATTCATATTTATAACTCACATCCACATTCATTAAATTACTTATCACAAGTGTTATTTAAATTCTCATATTCTTAGCCCATTTAAATATCTCAGTTATTCACATCTACTAAGAAATAGTGAAATAGTGAAGCAGTCACAAGTATATATATATATAAATCACTCTCAATACATATATACATATATGTCTCCCAAAGGCTAAGCTACGGTGCACGCATACTCTGCTATCGAATCCCAGTACATCACGTACATAAGGACTACGCATTCCGAATCACTCAGGAACCATTTCAATGAACAAAATCACACATATTGGGGGCGAATATAGTTCACATACCCATGGGTCACGCGCATACCTACGCTCCCAGGGTCAGTTGACTTATCAACTCACATATAAGTCATTTAGAGTCCTATGTCCTTAAAGTATAAATATAAATCCCCCCGTAGGCACACAAAGATTAGATGGTCCTTTTTCGAAAGCCAACCTCCCGTGATAGCAATTATGGCAGGTATGTCATACACGTAAGAAATCCATACACTAGGATTTAACACAACCCAAGTAATCATATATCAATATAGGTATTCACACATTCCATCTTACAAGTCTCATACGTAGTAAGTTTATCCTGAACATCCTATGTAATATATGTTTAGCTTGGTAACTCTCTTGTCGTATCAATTTGAGTACCTAAACCTATCCCAAAAGGTTACTAGGTCGCCTATTAGTTTCTAATATTATCTCAGTAACTAAAAGTCCCTCCGTTACTATTCTTATCCTTACATCATCATTCATTCCTATTATAGTTTCAATTCGAACGATTTCTAACCGTACCACACTCGGTCGACCATCATAAGTAATAGCATTCAATTCCATAAGATAAGCCATTTTTTCGAGTATCAACTAAGACCCTATTGACCTTAAATAAGTCCCTAAATATTATAGTAATCACCCTAAGAATCATTATCGACTTTGGGATTTTCATTAAACCTTAAAGGAAAATAATTATAAAAAATCAGAAGAGGTCGATCGATCGAAGAAAAGGGGTCGATCGATCGATCAGTCGATCGATCGATCAAGCAGGTATTTGCCCAGAATTTCCTTAAACAGTTACGGGTTTCCTCTTTTTACACCTCTAATTCTTCATTACAACGTCTCAAACTCCCAACCAAGTATACTAATCATCATACAAACATTTTTACATAATTTCTAACGTTATTAGAACTATTAAATGATCCTCAATTAACAGTTTCTTGGATCAAAAGTCATAATTATTCCTTTAAACCTAGTTCTTCTAAATTTCGTCAAGAACATCATAAATCTTGAATAAATTTCGTACTTCCCTACCCATGAAGTATGATTTCATATCTAATATATGACCAGAAGTTTTAACTACATGCAACCCTACCCAGATTCAATGTTTAATTCTCCCATTTCACAATTTATTTCATTGTTCATGATGAATCTTCCAATCTACACTATCATGTAAAATATATGCTTTCAATCATTGCAAGATAAATAACTTGCCTCTGTTTAGAAGTTCTGATCCATTGATAATGGTATTGGTTGGTTCTTCCTCTCTTTTCGGTCACAAATACGGCGATGGTGGTGATGTGTCGTGGTTGTTTTGCCTTGGAAACCCTTGGAGTTCTCCCTTTCTTTCTTTTCACATTACTCTCTCTCGTGTTTAACAAATAATGGCCCTAATAACCATAAGTGTTGGCTGATAAATAAAACCTAACTTTCATAGGTCACTATTCACAAACAATAGGGATGACTAAAATACCCTCTCGGGTTGCCGATTAGGCTTAAAAATGCCCCGGGATCCAAACTAAAGCCCCGGCTATTGTTTTCTGACTATTTTGACACTTACGAACACATTGGCGGACTCAAAATGATCATACGGATGATACAAAGGTAATTCACTTTTAAATTCATTCAAATTGATTCCTGACGCGACTGACACGCGCGTCACAACTTAATTACTGAAACTGCCGTATTTTCAACTCACGACAATATTAATAATTCAATAATCATATATTACCATATTCACTCAGTAATATTCAACATTATTATCATAATCAAATACCAACTCTCGTCTCTCTAGTATTTAAATCCTTATTAACTTCCAATTAATTATCTCAAATTAATTTAATTAATCCCATAATTAAAAGCATTTTTATTTAATTAAACTCATAATTAAAAGTCATTAAAATATGGGGTATTACATACTCCCTACTAATAAAAAAAATTCGTCCAGAAATTTTAAAATGTAATGCATACCAGGAAAATTAGGTATCCTCCTGTACTCAAAACAAAATTCAAAGTGAGGCCCAATCACTACAGCCATGCTTCACAACAAGTTTGTTGAACACTCTCGACACTTTATCACTTATAGAGTCACACCTCAATAAATGCACCTCAACTTGTGTTCTTACTAAACAACATTCGATTAAGAATATCCAATACATCATTGGCTGCATTATCTTAATATTATTGGGAGGTCGCACCTCCTTCGTATCAATTCCCGTGTTTATTTAAAGGCAAAACTTTCATCCTAGGAGAAACCATAGGACATCTGACTATTCTTGTCCGTTATTCGAATATCCGTTCTCGGCGGTGTAACTTTTACAAAAGGAAAAGGCCACCTAAGACGGTTTGTGGTTATCCCATTATAGTCATCGGACTCTAACTTTTGACTGTTCCAAAACTTTGGTAATTTTCTCACCTTTAAACATCAAGAGGAGGAATGGTAAGGTTTATCCACACAAAACCTCAGTAAGAACCTTGTCCACTATAAATAGGTACGCGTGATTTCACACAACCCTACTATTAGGTAATATCCTCTCCCCATTACCATATTATAATTCACTTACTAGCTATACCCGTTGTGGAAATGAAACGATCGCAATGAGTCCAAAATTACTTTCATACAGCTTCACCAGTCGTCAGTCACTTTGTGCCTACTACTCGGGCTATAGGTGATACAACCTGCTTAAAATGAAACGTTATCCCCACTCCTTCTTGATAGCCCATGCTGAAGGTTAATTTCGGGGATCTCATCCTAGTTCAAAATAATGCTGGGTAGGACCACGTACCGGCGCGATCACTATCTAATAGTATAAATCATTCAAGGATACAACAATTACTTTCCTTTTGGACAACCTGTTCCACACATTCGAAGGAACTCGTTAATTATATTTAGGTTGGCAACCATTTAAAGAAATTTACCAACTTGACTCTTCCATCACTGGAATCGTCGGCTTGATACAAAATTTTATGGCTGATTTCCAACTATTTTCTATCTATGAGTGCTGCACATGGATACTACTTAGTATGCCCCGCTCAACACCTACTTTCACTTATAACTCTTCCCATTAAGTGATATTTAATAACCTTCTTCTTCCCTCAGTGCATACCAAAAGTTTTCACCACGATGTGCACTTCTGGACTCTTCACATCTTATTGACATGAACATTCTATTTACGCGCATCACTCTCAATATTCTACTCGGTAGAACTCTTCTCCAATTTGTCCATAATAGTTAATTATTTGTCTTTTCAAGGGATACCCCCTTTTTAAATGGCTTCCCACTTCCTTTCCACCTAGTTCGGACGTGCTACTCTAATTGCACACGAATATACTGCTTAACCTCCTTCTCTTATGACGCTTAATCCATTCTACCACTACCATTTTTTAATATCTGTCCCACAAGCATAAATTTCACCCATCTATATGTCTCTTCTTCCGGCTATCCAGACACCAGTAAACCAAGGTGTCCATACACCCTATAAATTATGCATATGGGTCTAAACGTCATATACGCTTCATACGTACGCTTAATTCTTTATTTACCCTGTATTCTCAATGTGGCTATTCCAATTGAATCCTGACGCGACTGACACGCGCGTCCCAACTTAATTACCGAAACTGCCATATTTTCAACTCACGACAATATTAATAAACTCAATAGTCATATATTACCATATTCACTCAGTAATATTCAACATTATTATCATAATCAAATACCAACTCTCATCTTGCTAGTATTTAAATCTGGATTAACTTCCAATTAATTATCTCAAATTAATATAATTAATCCCATAATTAAAAGCAATTTTATTCAATTAAACTCATAATTAAAAGCTATAAAAATACCAAGTATTACATACTTCCCCCTAATAACAGAATTTCATCCCGAAATTCAGAAAAGTGAGGTATACCTGAAAAATTCGGTATCCTCCAGTACTCAAAACAGAATTCAAATTAAGGCCCAATCACTACAGCCCCCGATTCACAACAAGCTTGTTGAACACTCTCGACACTTTATCAGTTATAGGGTCACACCTCAATAAATGCACCTCACCTTGTGTTCTTACTAAACAACATTCGATTAAGAATAGCCTATACATCATTGGCCACATTATCTCAATATTATTGGGAGGTCGCACCTCCTTCGTATCAATTCATGTGTTTATTTAAACGCAAAACTTTAATCCTAGGAGAAACCATACGACATCTGACTACTCTTGTCCGTTCTCCGAATCTTCGTTCCCGACGGTGTAACTTTTACAAAAGGAAAAGGCCACCTAAGACGGTTTGTGGTTATCGCATTATAGTCATCGGACTCTAACTTCTGACATATCCAAAACTTTGATAATCCGCTCACCTCTAAACATCCAGAGGAGGAATGGTAAGATTTATCTACACAAAACCTCAGTAAGCACCTCGTCCACTATAAATCGATACGGCTGCTTTCACAGAACTCTAAAATTAAGTAATATCCTCTCCCCATTACCATATTATACTTTACTTACTAGCTAGACCCGTTGTGGAAATGAAATGATCGCAATGAGTCCTAAATTAATTTCATACAGCCTCACCAATCTCCAATCACTTTGTACCTACTACTCGGGCTATAGTTGATACAACCTACTCAAAATGAAATTTTATCCCCACTACTTCCTGATAGCCCATGTTGACGGTTGATTTCGAGGATCTCATCCTAGTTCAGAATAATGTTGGGTAGGACCACGTACCGGCGCCAACTATCTAATAGTGTAAATCATTCAAGGATACAGCAATTACTTTCCTTTTGGAAAACCTGTTCCACACATTCGAAGGAACTCGTTACTTATCTTTAGGTTGGCAACCCATAAAAGAAATTTACCAACTTGACTCTTCCATCACTGGAATCATCGGCTTGATATAAAATTGTTTGGCTAATTATCTCACTCTAACTGTTTTCTATCTATGAGTGTTTCACATGGAGACTACTTATTATGCCCCGCTCAACACCGACTTTCACTTATAATTCTTCCCGTTAAGTGATCATTAATAACCCTCTTCTTCCCTCGGCACATACCAAAAGTTTTCACCACGATGTGCACTTCTAGACTCTTTATATATTATTGACATCAGCATTCTATTTTCGTGCATGTCACTCCCAATATTCTACTGTGTAGAACTCTTGTCCAATTTGTCCATAATAGTTAATTATTTTTCTTCTCAAGGGATACCCTCTTTTTTAAATGGCTTCCCACTGCCTTTCCACCAAGTTCGGGCGTGCTACTCTGATTGCACATGAATATGCTGCTTAACATCCTTCTCTTATGATGCTTAATCCATTCTACCACTACCATTTTTTAATATCAGTCCCACAAGCATAAATTTCACCCATCTATATGTCTCTTCTTCCGATGATCCAGACACCAGCAAACCAAGGGGTTCATACACCCTATAACCCGTGCATACGGGTCTAAACATCATTTATGCTTCATATGTATGCTTAATTCTTTATTTTCCATGTATTCTCAATGTAGCTATACCAATTGATTCCTGACGCGACTGACACGCGCGTCCCAACTCAATTACCAAAATTGCCATATTTTCAACTCACGACAAGATTAATAAACTCAATAGTCAGATATTGCCATATTCACTCAGTAATATTCAACATTATTATAATAATAAAATACCAACTCTCGTCTCGCTAGTATTTAAATTAGGATTAACTTCCAATTAATTACTCAAATTAATTTAATTAATCCCATAATTAAAAGCAATTTTATTTAATTAAACAAATAATTAAAAGCCATAAAAATACGAGGTGTTACAGCTATCTCGAATTCTTCCCATGTACAGAGCTTGATGTGGTAGCAGTGGGTTGGTTTATCTTATTTTTGGACAAGGAAGGGAGCCATGGTTATTCCTTCGGCCATGTCAATCATGGAGGCTAAGGTGGCAAGGGCATCAACTAGGTTGTTCTTTGCTCGAGCCAGGTAGTGGAAGGCGATTTCTTGGAATTAGGAAGCCAGTTCTTCAAGGTGGGCATGGAAGGGTAAGAGTTTCTCGTCCTTGAATTTCCATTTCCTGAGTACTTGGCCGATGATAAGGGTTGAATCCCTATAGACATCGAGGTATCGAATTCCTTTCTTAAGACCTACCATGCACACCTCAAATTCAGTCATATTGTTAGCGAAGAGGAAATCTAATTTGATGGCAATGGGAGTGTGGGAGTCATAAGGGGAAATTAGGAGGATTCTAATGCCATGTCCTTTTTTGTTGGAAGCAATGTCAAAGAACATTTGCCATCGAAGATCTTCTTGGGAGGCACAAGGGATATTCTCGTCTGGGAATTTGGAAATCCAGACATCGGCTTCTTCCATAGGGTAATCAACAAGGTAGTCAGATATGGCTCTCCCTTTCATTGCTTTTTATGTGACGTAGGTGATATCAAACTCAGCTTTAAGCATCAACCAATGGCCCATTCGACTAGATAGGGCAGGGCTTGTTGAGTAGGTATTTAATGGGATCCATTCGGGATACGAGTCAGATGGGGAAAGCGAGCATGTAGTTTCGTAACTTTTGGGTGACCCAGACAAGAGAGACACATCCCTTTTCCAAGGCTATGTAGTTATCTTTGTAACCAGACAATTTTTAACTGGCGTAGTAGATTGCCTTTTCTTTATAGGTTTCTTCAAAGTATCGAACTAGCAAAGCCTTGACTGTGGTATCGGTCATGATTAGGTATAGGAGTAAGGGAGGACTAGGCTGCGGTGGCATGAGGACCGAAGGTTGGGTTAGGTATTTTTTAATTCGGTCAAAGTCTTCTTGGCAAGCTTCATTCCACACCTTGGTTGAATCCTTTCGAAGGAGTTTGAAGATTGGTTCACAGATGGAAGTCAATTAGCTGATGAATTGACTGATGTACTATAATTTTCTAAGGAATCCTCAGACATCTTTCTCCATTCGGGGAGGTGGCATCTCAAGCATGGCTTTTAGCTTGACAGGATATGCTTCTATCCCTTTCTCACTAAACATGAATCCCAAGAGTTTCCCTTTGGTAAGGCCAGAGACACATTTTTGTGGGTTAAGCCGCATTATATACTATTACAAACGCTCAAATAATTTCTGTAAAATGGGAACATGACCTTGTCTAGTCTGGGACTTGATAATCATGTCATCTACATAGACCTCGACTTCCTTATGTATCAGATCATGTAGAATGGTTGTGGAATCCCTTTGGTAGGTAGCCCCTGCCTTTTTTTAGACCAACTGGCATGACAGTATAGCAAAAGGTTCCCCATGGAGTGATGAATGAGGTTTCCTCTTGATGATCAGGGTGCATCTTGATCTGTTATACATGGTAAATCCGTTAATGAATCACTTGAGAGCATGACTGGTTGTGTTGTCCACAATCATATCAATCTTAGGTAGCTGGTAATCATCCTTCGGATAGCCCTTATTCAAGTCTCGGTAGTCAACACACATATAGACCTTTCCTCTTGATTTTAGTACACGTATGATATTAGCTAGCCATGTGGGATATTCAATCACATGAATAAAGCCTACGTTCAGTTGCTTGACTACTTCTTCTTTTACTTTGAGTGACCATTCAGTGCGGAACTTTCGTAGCCTCTGTTTGATTGGCTTACATTCCGGGAGAGTTAAAATCTTATATTATTCTATCTCAGGGACAATATCGGGCATATCATCGTAGGACCATGCGAAGACATCCACATAATCCTTTAGTAACTCTTCGAGTTGCGTGTGTTTGTGCTCATCAAGGGCAGGCCCTATCCTAATCTCGCGCATTTGGATACTAGAACCGAGGTTCATAACAACAGTTTCAACTTCATTAACTTAAATGCGGTTATGTTGTTTGTTATTAACCTTATTTAGATCAGTTAAGAATATTCATTTGCAGAGTTATCAACATCAAATTTTTAATTAGAATCAAGACATATAATGTAAGTCACAACAAGATACTCAAAATCTTTATTTATTTCATTGATAAGAAAAAAAGTATTGACAACCTCATTAAATGAGGTCTCGATTACATCAGAGTGAGAGGAAACAATTATAGGGGAAATGGGGTAAACATCAGGATTAGGTTAAATATCAGCAAGTGGCACAGGTGCAGTATGCCAGTTGAGAAGAGGTGTATTAATATCTTTGATGAGGTATGATGGATTTAATGATGTCATCCCTGAGTGGATCATGCAGAGTGTCAGCCCCAGTATCTGCAAGTTGAAAGAATCTATGGAGTCACTGTCCTCAGAATCCCCGATATCAGTAATGGTATTCTCATTGAGTGGTTTTGCACAATGTTGGGAACTCTCAGTCCCCGATTAGTTATCTTGGAAAAATATCTCCATTCCTGGTTTTATCTTTTTGTCTACAGGGTCATACTAAGGTTCAGGGAAGCCGCGAAAGGGGAAATATTCACCCTCTTTGATGAATCTGTCGTTCAGGGAATCTCTCAGGATAATTCTGGCACATTCTAACTTTCTCTTCAGTCGAGGCTGGCAGATCAATCTGAATTCTTCTTCTGATGGTTGATAGCCCAAGCCACAAGGAGAGACTTAAGTTCTCTGAGAGAAAAGAGAGAGTAGAGAGAGAAGAGATAAGGGAGAAGAGATGGAAAGAATAGAGAGAGGTTAGAAAGAAGAAACCCTAGTTTCTTCGTAGTTCAAACCTCTGAGTAATTTCTCCCAAAACAAACACCAAAAACTAATAATTTCATACACCAGAAAACTAATCTTTTTTAGAGTTAGATTCTTCTAGGGTTTCTGTGTTTTCAGTGTTGAGTTTTCGTTTGAAGACCTCTTTAAATCTTTGATTCTCTCAGAACTCATCTCTAAGAGAGACTTAAGTTTCATTATTGAAACTCAGTTTTTCTAAAAGAGAACATCATACGATTTGTTTTTGTTTCTTTTTTCAGATCTAGTATTTTGGATCTATTCTATTTCAACAAATTTTGAAATAGAAACTTTTAAGTTTCAAAGTATTTTTATTCCAGATCTAGTGAGTTATTTGTTTTTTTAGTTTTCTATTTCATATTTTATGAAATATGTGTGTACAAAAATAAAAAGAACACACAGAACTCTTGCTAAAGTTTTAAGGTGTAACCATAGATCTGGAAGAAGTTGTATGTCAAAATATGTTGAATCAGTCTCTGCATGTTAAGTCTGAATCTGTTTTAATAAAGTAAACTTCTAGTCTAGTTTGGATCTCAATTGGACGTTTACAATTTCAAAAATATTTTCAAAATACTGAAATTGTTTAAGACCTTTGAACCGTCTTCTGAGTAAGGTATCCTTGAGATCTGTGGATAAATAAAAGATCAAGAAGTCTTGGCTTGAAAAATCAAGATTCAGAAATAACCTATCATTTTAGAAATGTTGTAATTTGTTAGGATTATTTGTATAATCTTGAGAGGGTGAATAGCATATTTGCATGCAGTAGCACATCACAAACACTATCTCACACGAACACTTAGACACTGTGGTTCTATCTGAGAATATTAGATTTTGAAAGAGTTGCTGGAATCAGAATTCAAAGAGAAGGAGATCAAGAAAAAAGCAAAGAAGCAGCAAGAAAAGATCAGTCCAATTCAGATTACCTTTGGAGTGGAGAATCTCAAGTAGGTATATTATGAACTTAGGTTATGATCTTTGTGGTTTGCTTAAGTGTTGTAACTTGATTCTTTATTGTAGTGAATTTTTATTTTGTGTCGTAGAGGGCACCGTGGATGTTTTCCTTGTTTAAGGGTTTTACCACGTTAAAATTCCCGTGTCTATTTCTTTGAATTTTCTTAACTGTTGTTGTGATTGGAACTGCATGGTAACTTTAGTAGATGTTTATTAAAAATTAAAAAGGAGGTAACCAACTATTAAATTCAAACCATATATTCAGAAAGTCTTTTATAACACATCGTGTGTTTTTTGAAATGATTTTGGCCCAAAAAGTGTATTCGAAGTTTATACAACTTATAACAGTTTGTTATTAATATTATAAACAAGCTTTTAACCCTAAAGCGTTTTTTCAACTCGGAAGCCTAATAACATCATATCGTTCACTCCGTATTGTATCTCGAGTATTGGATTACTGCTGCTTACATTCTCATCATTGTCACTTTCTACTATGATGGTGATAACTTGTCCATTGGCAAAGAACTTCAATTTCTATTAAAAGGAAGAAGACACCCCTTTGATGATGTCGAGCCACGGTCGTCCGACCAGCAGATTGAAACACGCTGGGATGTTGATGACTTGGAATTCAATAAGAGGATTTATAGGGACATCCCTTATTACAATCTTGATAGATCCCATTACTTCTCGGTGGGTGTTGTCATAGGCACGCACGTCAGTAGAGGTTGGAGCAAGGTCGTTCACTTTCAGTCCCAAATAATTGAGGGTTCTTAGCGGGCAAACATTCAAAGACGATCCATTTTCCCCATGACTTTGACATAGACATTGAGAGAATGATTGTGGTTGGGACCATTCTTAGGGATTTCCTCTTCAGAAAAGGAGAGCAATCGATTAGAGGTCAAGGATCCAACTAGGTTCACTTCTTCTTCTGGTGTGGTTGACGGAGAAACTATAGGTCCTGTGAGTAGCTTGATTAGGGCATTTCGGTGCAGTTGGGAAGACATGAAAAGGCCCCATAGAGTGATGTTAGCTTGAGTTTTCTTCAGTTAATCAATGACCTTTCTTTCTTCAAGGGTCATTTCTGGCAGATATTCTCTACACCTTTCCCTTTATCGCTTGCTGATGGCGGTAAGTTTGGATTCTAGTAATGTCTCCCCGACCTGGTCATGTGGTTCATAGAAGAGGGGAAAAATAGAAACCCTATTTCTTCATCGATGTCGGGTTACTCAGGTACCTAGTTAATCTCTCTTAGTATCTCTTCGAATGATATCATTCCGCATAGGTTGGCTGTCAGACTAGATTTTCTTGAATCTGGCTCTTTATCTGAATCTTCAGAATCATCTCCCCATTCGGTGGCAACGATATTGTATTTTCATACAAAGTCAATACACTCTATAAATTTTGTGGCCTCTTCGTGTAATTCATCCCATTCGGCAGGGAAATGCAAGACTGAGGGAACCAGGTACCCTTGTAATTTTAAAGCATCCAGCATCTCGGACATACTACAAATATCATCAGTCTATTAAAACAAATCTGCCATGATCTGGACCATATCATCTAGACTGACTTCGTCGTCTATCACTACCTAATTATCTGACTCTCGAGCCCATTTTTTAGCTTCTAAGAATATCCCACTGAATCTCTGACAGTCAATGGTCATCTGGGAGGCCAATTTCTGCCCGAACTCTAGGAGTTGGTTCAGCACTTCCGATAATTCCATATCTTTACCTCCAAAATAGGTGCGGACAGCGATGCAGGCTCTAGTGAGGAGTGATAAGGTTTGATTGGCAAGGTTGGTAGGGTGTAAGAGGAAATATAGGCATGTTTAGAGAGGTTTAGGAGAGTATATGGGCATGATTAGTGATTTACTTGGCATGCTTTAGGTAGATAGGTCGAGTTATGAGTTTTCTTCTAGGAAGATGGTGTTTGTATAACTTGGGAGTGGATTATGGGTAGTGTTTAGATTAGGATTAGCTGGTGGGGCGTTGATACCCCGGTCAATAAGGCTTTGGATTGTGTTTTGGAGATGGAAACATTAGTCGATGGTATGGCCAGCAGTTTAGTGATAGTCAAATGAGCATCAGGTTTGAAATTCTTTGGAAGTGGAATTGGTAATAGACGAGGGTCCAAGGGTTTGATCAGGTTTCGGTTTAAAATATCCTAGTAGACTTTGGAGAGAGGAGGTGAAGCTCGATATATTCTTTTCAGTTTGGATTTGGGCTACTTTCTGGTGCCCACGAAGCAGCAGGCTGAGAGATGTTGTTAATTGTAGAAATTGTGATACTAGCAGGCTTTTCAAATTTCCTAGGACCGAACTGTCCCGAGATTTTATTTGGTTTAACTTCGAACCTGGCAAGACCTTCTTTGATTTCTAATCCAACTTCTCGAAAGCCTCGGAAGTGAGGGTAATATTGTCCTCCCATTATTTCTCGAACATGGGGTAGGAAGTTTTTCTTCATAATACTGACTTGTTCTTCTTCGGAAAGCCGATTGGCCATGGTAGCTTCTTTTTCTCTCCATATGGCTATGAAGTTGCTGATTGATTACTCGGGATTCTGTTTAAGTAGTTGTAAGTCACGTCAGGTAACCTCTAACTCCTCGTTATACTTGTACTGTGACATGAACTAACGAGCAACGTCTTCCCAACTGCGGATTCTGGATTCATCAAGGGAAAGGAACCAACGGAGGGCGCTATCTTTCAAAGTCTACTAGAACATCTGAGCCATTATATCTTCGTAAGCCCCTAGCAGAGTCATGGATCGGTGATAGTTATGGAGATGAATGATCGGGGGTCCATTGCATCCAAACTTCTCGATATTGGGCATCTTGAATTGATCTGGTAACCTGGCTTTAGGATAGGGAGACATGTGGGTGTAGTTCATGTAGTTCCCAGAGATTCTAACTTGGTTGAATTTCTTAGTTATCATCTTGAGCTCTTCCTTGACCTTGTTCAGTTCTTCCTCTTTCGAATCAATAGTAATGGGTAAATTAGTCCCGGTCTGAGAAAGGTTTGTTATATGAAGATGGGTTGGTGGTAGCCCATTAGCAGGAGGAGCCCGTGGAGCATGATGGCATTCTTCTGGAACCCAGATAGGCTCGGGTGAAGGCATACCCATGGCGCCAGGGAAAATGACCTCAGGATCCTTGGGGATAGGGACCGGGTTTCTTTGCACCTCTTGAACTCGGTTTAAAGGTTGTTAATTTTGGCAATGAGCTGATCTAGAACCGTTAATAAATTCGGATGTACATTCAGTACTTGATCCGTGTTCTCCATAGAAGGTGGGTGAGTCTCAAACTTGGAGGAAGTAAAGGGACTAAGAGAAATTTGGGGTGATTTAACTGAAGACTGAAGCCAATAGGGAGCTAGGCCAAGGGTATGTAATCGACCTGAGAAGTAGAAAATTTTGAATTTATTTTCGAAAAGGAAAAAAGGAAATTCTTTATTTTTGGGAAAAAAGAAGCAGGAAAATATTTGTGACATTTCTGGAAAAGGTGAGAGCGAAAATGTTTTTGGTATTTTTAATAAAAGAGAAAAAAATGTTTTGGATGCCCTTTGGGAAAAAGAGAGAGGAAAAGACTAAAGACGGGTCTCAGCATGATTATTATGTTTATTAGGTTCCCACTTGTATTAAGTTCTCCTAAATGCAAAATGAAATGTCAGACGGGACCCGATCCTAGAAAAATTGAGTTGGCAACATATGTAAAGCTGTGGTTGGACTTGTGACTAGGATCACGGGCAGGGTCCCGTTTTAAAAATGCGCAAAAATTTGGGCGGCAGGCCGACCCGAAATTTTGGTAGAGTTTTGTGTCGAAACCGATAATCTAACATTTGTGTCCTAGGCTTGACAACTATATGCGGGTATGCAGTTGGTTGGGTGAATTGAAACGAGTTCCCCCATTTGGCATGACTTCCACGATATACGTCTTGCTTTTGAGGGCAATCGATACGTGTGGACAAGCCATCTGATATACCTGAGTGTACGTGAATTGCCTCACTATATACCTCGTGGGAACGGTACGTGTGAAAGCAAATTCCATATACTCGACGTATGTGAATGAGTTCCCTGCGATATACCTCATGTCATAACTTCAGTCAAGCGCTACGATGCGGGGTAACCGTTAGATATACGTCGAAGGTACTTGGATAATGGAAGGTAAGAGTCATATCATGTAGGATAACTGCACCCTGCCGAACCAGCACCCCTCACGAAGTGACTCTCCAGTTACGAGACAAAATTTGATAAATAACAATGCTCTCGGGTGATGTCGTGTGAATCGTGCATTATTCTCTTATTAGTATCTGATGGTGAGAGTATCTTTTCTTGATCATGCCAAACAGGGAGCGAATTACAAGTACCAATAGTATACGAAGCATGGATAAGTGGTGTGTGCAACATGTGGATATATATGATCCTAGGTGCACGTGGTGTGAAGTGTACATGGAGAATCTTCTACAAGTGTGTGAATAGTAGAGTCACCACTGTGGCCATCCCAATTGATGTGGTATTCGTACTGAGGGGAAGGAGAAAGAGGATCCCCTAGGGAAGAAAACTGCGTTGCGGTCTCACACCATTCTCTTCAAAAAGGGGGCTTCGATCATCGTCGGTGTGGGGTGAATGTAAATAGATAGAGTCGACAGCCTATTTTACTCAAAACAGGCAAGAGAATATGTTTCCACTTTCAAGAGGGCGGCATCAAAGGCAAAATTGATGCATGAAAAACCAATAGCCCGGAGGTCCGGGGGCTAAGTTACAGAATGGGAAGGTGTTAGGCACCCATTTCGCCCTTTCGGTCTCTCATGGGTAAATGTTAATATTTTCCTTGTTATCGCCATGAAGTGTATGCATGTGTTTATATAATGGAGATTGGAATCATTTGACCCATACCATGGAAAAGATAGGGTGAGGCCATCCATAGGAATATTCCCAAAGTAATAACAAAGGTAGAAGATAGAATATGAGCGTTCATTGCGATATTGATCGTTATTGGGAAAACGATAATGTGTGTGGGATGAAACGTAAACAAGCATATGATATATGTATATGTGTGGTGAAAATGAGGTATTTGAGAAGTTATGAAAATGATAGAAATTGGAAGATTAGAAAATTGGACTCGAGTCTCGAATTTTAATCCGAGATGCCTACGTAGCCTATAAAGGCCTTAAAGTCCATGTAGTTCGAATATAGAATAGGGGTGGGGTTTATCCCATAAATTCGAATGGAAATTTATCAGGGGTGTGTGTGTAGAAAACATGTTTCTAGTTTTAGAAAAACGTGTGGTGGATAATTTCGCTCGAAATTTACGGGTGTAACCCTATTTTATTTGTTTTTGGTTTTTTTATGAAAAATAGAGTATGTGCAATATACTAATAAAAGTGTAGATGTTAATATGTATGAAATACAATGAAATTAGATTATGAATCTAAAGTAATTTATGCAAAATAAGATATTTAAAAGAGGAGGAGAAGGAAATGGGCCTTATTTTGGAGCTTGAGCCTGGATCTTGGATCTTGGATGAACTCCTTTAAATGTTGATGGATGTTGATGACAGATAAGGATGTTTTCCAAATAGGGTTTGAAAAGGATGGGTATTAGGCCTGAATGAGATTTCTCATATGGAACTTCCCTGACTTCGAGATAATATTGCTGAGATCACTGATGTTAATGATTTTTTTGTTGTCTCTTGGGAATGAGGTCATGGCCCTTATTTATTGGGTCATGGGGGTGCCGATAGGCCTAACCCAAGGGGTTCCTATTAGCATGTCACTCTTGACACTGTGCCGATAGGCAGGCCTCAGGACCTCCCAATTGGTAGTCTCGTGCGAACTTTTTTATAAAAATGACTATAGAGCACAAACTGTTGATCCAAATCGCACATGGGTCATGCCCTTAGAAAGGTATTTCAAAGTCATTCTAGAGTCCTTTGGACCGTTCCTAGGTCCAGGAGTTGTCTTTGGATCAAATGTGGCTCAGAAGCACATGTCGATCCTTTGGACAGGAGATCGTCGGACGCAAACGGATCGTTCGTCTGCTTGGTAAGTCAGAATCGTGTATGGGGCAGACCGTTGGAAAGATTAGGAGATGTACTTTAAAATTTCAAAAAAAAATCTCGGTTTATAAAGTTAACCTTGGTAAACCAGGGCCTCGAAGCTCCCGGTGACCTTTCGGAGTAATACAACTCGTTCATCCGCATCGTAGGTCAGAATCATGCACATGGCAGATAATTATAAAGGATATTCAGTGCCCTTAGGATATTCATTCAGTCTCATTCAAGCTGAAGAGTTGACTTTGGTCAAAAGGAGTTCGGGAGTGCTCGGTGGCCTCTGGATCAATTTTCGTGGGAAAATTGATTGTTCATCCGAGCGGTTATGTTGTTTTGTGCACGGGGTGGACCGTTGGAAAGGGGTTTTAGAGACCTTAAAAGATTTAAAGAGATTTTGATCTGACAAAAGAGTTAACCTGAGTCAAATGGGGATCGAGGGCGGCCGATGGTCTTTAGATCGGTACACGGAGTGCAACCTAGGTTTGCGGTTGAAGGGGAAGTGCTAGGAGTCTAAGGAGAGACTTAGGGGGTCCTAGAATGTGGTGCCTACAGTTTTGTTTGGATATTATATTCATAGTAACTAAATCATCAACAAAAAATCATAAGAAAATTAAATCCAAAACTGGGTGATATGATCATCAAAAGTTTCAACGATGAAAAATGCACATATTCATCATTTTTTCATCTCACAAACTTTTGAATTAAATGTTTTACGGTATTTTTGTAGATGATCTCCTCACTACGGATATCATCTACAAAAAAAGTTGTCAAAAAATATAACTTTTACCATTAGAAAAAATTGGTATTAATGGGGCATGTGTTGGAAATGGTTATATTCAAAATAGTTTTTAAGCAACTTTATGTTCATAGTCGAGTGCGTAAGAGCATATTTTATGATTAATCATTATATTTTGTTTTTGCCTTTTTCCCTTATATCCCACTATACCATCACGTATATTCTCATTGATTTAATTAAAGACAAGTAAGTGACCGAACGTGACAATCGAAGCTCAAAGAATTGATTTCATCACTACAATATATGGAGCAAGTATATAGTGTTGCGTTTGTGTAAATATTATATTCTGAGGTATTTTACAAGTGTTTGAAACATAATATATTTTTTAGAAGTTTCTAATCAAAAAATCATTTTTAAGGCCTCTCATTAGAATGAGGTACTAATGGTCATTCGAACGAGTTTCTTTAACTCGTTCGATATCAGACGTTCGAACGAAACTTCAAACAAACCAATTTCCTCATCATTCTAGAATGTCGTTTGATATCTCATTCGATTCCATACAAATGACGGTGAATAGGTCATTCGAACGAGCCATTGAAAAATTATTTTTTTCTTGATTTTGAACGCAATTTTAAAAGTCTATCTCTTAGAGATTTTTCTCCCTGGATATACAAACTTTCACCTCTTTGCAATTATTTTCCACATAATTTGTGATTAAACACTTTGGTTTTCCAAATATAAATCCCTTGGAATTTTTGTGATCACTTTATCAAACCTCGACGAACATATCACTTGTTCATATCCCTGTGGAGTTAATTCTTCACTGCTAAAAATAGGAAAGAAGTTTCCTAAGGCTGATCAGTGGACACCGAGGCTAGTGGAGCTTGTTGTGGGGCATTAATCGATCTTTATGGCTTTCTATTATCAACAAAGAAGGAGACATAACCTCAATACTTAGTGGAGTCTAATTCTGTAAGTCTGTATGTGTCGATATGTAATATTTTAGTTGTAACAATGCTGAAACATGATTTTTCTCGAAAGGGTTTTTCCCTCATGTGTTGTGTTGTGGTTTGTTTGATTTAATTTAGATTCAATATCTTGCATGTTTAGTCTCACCTAATTAATCAAGATAAAATTGGATTTAATTGAATTTGGATTATTTGTGACCGAATTCACGGATTCTACATCTGACCATATAACTAGACCACTTTACAAGTTTTTCAAATTGGTATCAGAGCTTGTTTATAAAAGTTATTTATATGAAAACTGTTGGTTATATGGATAAATCCTACAACAGGCCACATTTGTTTAATGAAATGAATTGTGCTTGATGGAAAGCTCGAGTGAAATCATCTCTAAAATCGATTGACAATTGCATTTGGCTTTCTGTTGGAAGGGGGTGGACTCCTCCTATTGTGACAAATGAAAATGTCATTAGTCTTAAAACAATCACAAATTGGATTGAAGGTAAATTTATATTGAGTAATTTTAACTTTCGTGGTTTGAATTCTATGTTTTGTGTTATCACACCCGAAAAAGTTCTTCGCATCATGATGTGTACCTCAACTAAAGAAGCTTGGGATATCCTCCAGTTCCTACATGAGGGTAACAATACTATTAAAGCTTCCAAGCTTCAAAATCTCACCACATGATTTGAGACTATACGAATGCTTGTGACTGAAACTTTTGATGAATTTTATGCTCATATATCTGATATTGTGAATTCCTGTTTTTAATTTTGGGTGAGAAAATTCTAGAAATGAGAGTTGTTAAGAAACCTTTGAGGTGTCTCCTATCTCATTTTAGTGCAAAAGTGAACATCCTATACGCTTTGGGAATTCTAGACACAATTAGGAAAGTAGAACTCGTAAGCGATCTCTAGACTTTCAAATTAGACACGTTCCCCAAAATCCAAAAGAAACAAAAATTGCTTTAATAGATAAATAAAAAATATAAGAGGTTCCTGACTTCGATTCTAAACTTGACCAAGATGATCTTGCCATGTTTGCTAAAAAAAGTCAAAACGCTTCTCGAATTCAAAAAAAAAAAATTCATCCAAATTGGAAAAAAAATATTTTGAGAAAAACAAAACTAAAAGGCTGGTTAGAATTTTTTTAGAATTATAAAAATAAAGCTAGAGGTGAGTATACTAAGAAAGGTGAATCAGAAAGGTGTTATAAGTATGAGGACAAAGGTCATAAATCCCATGAGTGTTCCAAAAGGATTAAGAGATAGGGCAAAGGCAAAGCGGCCTATAATGCCACTCTAAGCAATAGTGAAGTTGAGTCGGTGGATTTTGGGGATGAATCATTGCATAGACGTAACTCCAACGCATTCATGGCTATTCAAATTAGCACCACAAGTACGCCTCACACCAATGAGGACACTTCTAAATGTGATAACCTTGATAATGAGTTTAATCATTCTGGAGAGTTTGAGAGTAATGATTTGAGTGAGGAACAATGTGGTATATAATACGCATACTCCACCGAGACGTCAAAAACTATAAAGTAAAATAAAAATTTGAATTTTAGGGTACTGTATTTAGAAAAGCACTAGAAAGTTTTGAGAGAGTGTGAGCCCACGGTTGTAATCTCTTTGAGTGTGCATCTTGTTTTGATGGGTAGGGAAAAGATTGACTTAACCAACAAAGTGGTTAGTCTTACAAGGGATCTTCAAGCATCATTGGAAATTCATAAGAAACTTAGTTCCCAACTTGAGAAAGATGTTAAACATGACTGAATGGTCAAATTCATAGAGGAAACATCCAAGAAATTATAAATATGTTCATAGGTCCCTCTTTAGGTTTTAAATAGAGGTGTGGCATTGGTTAGGAGGGTGCATTCAATTCCAATACCGCACCTGAACAGGTTGGCAAGTTTGTGTTAGATCCTTATGGGCCTCCATCTAACCCACTAAGGAGAACTCGTCCTAGGCATGTTAACCAAGGTTAACCCAAAAAAATCTGTGTTTGTACCCGTTGCAGATAAAAAGGTCACTTTAGGGATTTTTGTTACAAGCTAAGAAGGTTCTTTTATACACATGCTCCCAAACACCGCTATTAAAGACCTACATGGTCTTAGAGAGCAAGTTGAGTTTCTAGTTAGTACTTCCAAATATTTAATGGAATAATTTTCAAATGATTTAAACGCCACATCAGAACACTTACAGCTTAATGACTAGTGACAATAATGATAAGGGTAATCAAAAGGTCACCACCACTTGGGTACCTTAAAGTGATGAAAAAGACCTTATTATTCACATCGGTCTTAAGGTTTAAGATACTTCGTAATGATGTTTTGATAGTGGGTGCTCTAGGCACATGAGAGGTGATAAGTCATATTTTACCAGCCTTATGGATCATAAAGATTGAAACTCACCTTTGGGGATAGGAGTAGGTCTAGAATATAATGATGAGGTTGTGTGGAGATTTCGGCTTTCCTAAGATAGGAAATGTGATGTATGTTTAAAGGTTAAAGGGAAACTTAATAATCATAAGCTTACGATGCTAATTTTGCAGTAAAGTTTGACTCGTCATAATGTAACCTTTCTTATCAATTCGATAAACTTTTATTACTAGGTGTAAGGGCTATCGATAATTGCTATAGTATTATTCTCAAGTCCTCTTTACTATGAAATAATGATAATGTCTCCACCATGGACCTTTGGCATCAATGACTAGGTTACGTCAACTTTAGATATCTTTCAAGCTTAGGTATGAAAAACCTTTTTTGTATCTTACCATCACTTGAAAAATCAACTTCCGCGGTTTAAGGTCCTTGCCTACAAGGGAAACAAACCAAGAGTATCCATAGTAAGTTGCATAAAATTACCACCTCAAGTGTGTTAGATTTGATACATATGGATCTTATGGGTCCAATGTGCACCGAGAGAATTGGTGGTAAAAAGTACATTTATTATATGTCTTAGGGAACAAACTGATGCTTTTGAGTTCCTTACAAACAAGCACCGCCTCCTTTAAATTCAACACAATGTTTCCATCAATCGATTGAAAAGGGACAATAGCACGAAGTTTATCGATAGCGCTATTAGTGCATATTGTGATGATATCAGAATCAAACATGAGTTTTTGGCGGTAGGCATGGCTCAAAAAATGGGATTATTGAGAGAAAAAATAAGATTATCCAAGAAATGAGGAGATTCATACTCCTTGGTAGGAACATGCCTAGATAAGTTTGGGTGGAGGCGATTAACACCATATGCCATAAGGTGAATAGGGTTTAACTTCGTTCACACACACTTCACACTCCATATGAGTTGTGGACCGATAAGACACCCGACCTCTCGTATTTTTGAGTTTTAGGGAGTCCTTGCTCTATCCTTAGAGATATTGAGAATTTAGGGAAATCTGACTCCAGAATAGATGAGGGAATATTTTTAGGATATTCATCTACTAGTAGAGACTATAGGATCTATAACCTTAAAATATCTAAGGTCGTGGAATTAATAAACATCACGATTAGGGATGATGTACATGCTATATTTATTGATCGTGATCTTGCATGTGAGGATAATGCACCCACGATGATGATCCCATTATTCCCCACGCCATCATGGCCAACCCTTCTCTTTAAAAAGAGTATCCACCCACTTAGGTTCAAAAGAGTCATAACTGTCGACATACTTGGTGATCCCACACTAGGTGTCAAGACTTGCGCTCAACTAGAGAATGTGGTAAGTTATGATTTATAAACTTCCATACTAGAGCCCAAGAATGTGAAGTAATCACTCAAGGATGAGAATTGGATAACTTCTATGTAAGAAGAGTTGCTTTAATTTTGAAAGAACGATATTTATTAATTAGTCCCCCGACATAACGAGACTAATATGATTGGTACCAACTGCATGTATAAAAACAAAATAGATGAGAATGGTAATATAATTCGCAGACTAGGTTGGTCTCTCAAGGTTACACACAAGTTGAAAGTGTGGACTTTAATAAGACATTTGCTCAAGTTATTAGGCTTAAATACGTCCACTTACTACTCACCATAGCATGTCATCTACGATTTAAACTTTACTAAATTGATATCAAGACTTCCATTCTCAACGCCATTTTTTAGGATGATGTTTACGTGGAACAACCAAAGAGGTTGGAAGACACAAAGAACCTCGAACATGTATCTTATCTAAATAAGCCATTGTATGGTTTGAAGCAAGCACCATGTGCTTGGTACGAAAGTCTAACTTCTTATCTCTTAGCTCGTGGATTCAAGATAGGGTAAGTTGAAATGATATTATTTGTTAGGAGAAAGGGTGGTGCTACCTTGGTTGAACAAGTATTTGTAGACGACATAGTCTTTGGATCCACATGTTTCCAACATGCTTACACTTTTGAGGAGGAAATAAAGAATGAATTTGAGATGAGCATGGTTGGTGAATTTAATTTCTTCCTAGGTCTCCAAGCGCCTCAACTCAAGAAATGGATAATTATATCTCTATCAAAATATGTTAGGGATTTAGTGATGAAGTGTGGTTTGGACTCTGCTAAGGACTCTCGCACACCCATGAGTTCCTCAAAAAATCTCAGTAAAAACACCATAAGTAGGGAGATAGGGCAAACAATCTATAGGAGTATGATATGTATTCTTCTCTACTTGACCGCTAGTCATCCCGATATCGCTTTTAGTGTTTGAGTTTGTACACATTACCAAGCATCCCCAAAAGAGTCACACTTGCTTTCACTTACACGTATCATCAAATACGTGAGTGACACTCTTTCTTATGTCATTTGGTATTCATTTGATAACAATGACCATTTATCATCTCATTCAGTTGTCGATTGGGCCGGGGATGTTGATGGTTGTAAGAGCACATATGGTGGATGCTTTTACTTTGGAGTAATCTAGTCTCGTGGTTGAGCAAGAAGAAAAACTCCATTTCTTTGTCCATAGTGGAAGCCGAATACATAGATCTCGGGATTGTTTTCATACAACTCTTATGAATGAAGCAAATGTGGGAGGATTACGGGTTAATCAAGGCAGGATGACTGTTTCATGCGATAATACAAGTGAAATCCACATTTCTCGTAATCTTATCCAACATTCACGTACAAAGAATATTAGGATTTGTAAGCACTTTATTCATGATCTTGATGAGGAGAAGATTATTTCCTTGAGCTTTATGAGTACCGAACATCAGTTGGTCGACATTTTCACTAAACCTTTAGATGCACTTATATTTGAGGATCTTAGGAAGTCTTTGGGTATTTGCGCCATTGATTGATTTCGGGTATTATTTCTTGTTTAGGGTGCTTTTCATATTTCTAATATTTGTCCCTACAAGTAGATTGTACGTTTTTGTATTCTTTTGTAATCTTAGGCTTATAAATTTAAAAATCCAAAAATATTTTCTTTTATTTTAGAAAAAGTTTTAAAAAAAATTCAAAAAAATTTTATTTTTATAATTTTCCCAAAAATTTTAAAAAAATATTATATTTTGTTTTACACCGTTTATGGAGAAGCATTTATGATGTTCGAACAACCATTTCATTCCATCCATTCACATGACTTAATCATGGTATTATGAGACCTGGCTTCATTTTTTGGTTCTTAATAGTGCATGTTTAACATCTCTACGTTAATTGTTGATTACTAACTTCATGCTAGACTCATTATATCGCGTTGATTGCACACATGCACAAACTTTTGCACATTGCACTCGCTTGTCATATGTCGAATAGGATGTTCTCGTCTCAATTGTGCTTAATAACAAACCAAATATACTAGAAACTAATTGTACATGTAAAAACCATTGTTTGGATTTTTTTTACCGAAAAATTGATTGAATTATGTTTAAGCAATGGAAAAGGGCAACGAAAGAAGAAGTCTTCTTTGCGTTAAAACCACCATTTGAAAGATCCAAAAATATGTATTTGGGACATAAAAATATAAATGTCAAGGTCAATTTTGTTTCACTGATGCTTCATTAAAATTAAAAACTATAATTCCTTCAAACATTTTGAGAGTTTACGCTTAAAATGTGACATTTTTAGGGTGTCTAACATTAAAGATCAATGGGTTTACACAATAAAATTCCTAAAAACATTAAATAGTTTGGCATTATTGATTTGAGAATCATTGAAATTTGTGGTATTTGTTATGAGTTGAGTCAATTCCACTATGATCAACCTTTTTTTCACAAAAGGTTGAATTGAGTTCTTTGTTAATGAGTGTCTCTTTGACTTCGTGCACCATCATTTCGTATGGCTATGTTGACTTTCCCGTTCATCACGTTCACACAACTTCATTATATTTCCATGATTAAGATGTTTTCATGATATTTCATGGTGTGTTTGTTTGCACGTATATATATATATATATATATTTTTATATTAAAAAAATTCAGAAAATTCCAAAAATTGTCTATACTTTGTGATGATATTTCAAATGTGTATACTCATGATACTAACTTTGTAGGTTTATTTTCTAACCCATTATCTATTACAGACAAAAAGAGGAAGAACAAATTAAAGGGGGGATTTTTGTTTTATTTAAACTCTATGTGTCACTCTATTCTTCTTTGCTTCATGTGTATAGGTTTTCTTCTTCATTAATGATATCATGGACTTCATAATGAAGATATTCCGTGGAGATAAAGTTTCAGGTGTATTTTTCTTTTCGGATTTGGGATGGACATTAGTTGAACTTGTCTTAAGGGTTATTTTTTCTGTTTTGCTGGATCTGCACTGCTTTTTATTATAAATAAGGAAGGAGACATAACCACGACACTTAGTAGAGCCTAAGTCTGTAAGTCTGGTTGTGTCGTTCGGTAATTGCTTAGTTATAACAGTTCTTAAAAGGGGGTTTTCCCTAAAGGGTTTTTTTCCTCATATCTTGTGTTATGGTTTGTTTGATTCGATTTAGATTCAATATCTTGCATGTGTAGTCTCACCTAATTAATCAAGATACAATTAGATTAAATTGAATTTGGCTTGTTTGTGACCTATTTTACGAATTCTACATTTGACCCTATAGTTAGATGACTTTGCATGTTTTTAGGAGTAGGACCCTCATTTTGAATTTAAAGGGACCATACATAACCCCATTACAATATTCGAGGAGATAACCTTTTATATTCATATATTAAAAACCTGTAAGTATTGCATGAGAAAGTTATCTCTAAAGATACCCACTAAATTTAATAAAACAAAGGAAAGTTGTTGTAAAACACCTTGGCCCAAATAAAAAAAATATGTGGAATGTGAAGAGTTAGTATACTCCTATATGGGAAGTGCTTGGTTAGGCTCAAAACACCTCAAATCTTGTTGATGGAAGAGCACTTAAGAGATCTGATTTTAACCCACATGCATGCGCATGACATCATCGCATGCCCATCCTTGCCGTGATAACTTGCTTGAGATCGGGCTTGGGCATGGAACTAATGGAGTATTTAATTTTTCAAACAAAATTCATTTAAGTTTCGGATTCAAATTTTTCTCAACCCATAATACAAATGGGTCTAAGAGTTTATCACATCTATGTGGCCCATTTAAAAACATGTCCATTTTTTATGTTACTAATCCATTGGTATTTTCATTTTTGTAGAAATGTTGATAAAAAATACCGTATCTATTTGCTAGATTTTTTCATGAACCATTGTGTTTGTTCATTGAAAAGCCATATTGAACAACCATAAGGGCTATTTGAATGGACACTAACAAATCAATAAGTTGTATTCGGGTCTACCATAATTCACCACTTTTTTTGGATTTTTCTATCCCTCTTATTCTTTCAGTTTATTGAGTTTGGGTGATATAATCATTGCATTCACAAGTTCCTGTGAAATTGTAGTGATTCTTCCATATAAATGAAAAACTTGTTTTATCTTGGTAGATGATTTATCACAACTTTGGGAACCACATAGTGAGAAAAAATGTCTTACGGACAAAACATGAATTCCTTGGTCACAAATTATCAATTTCAATCAAAGTTACATTGAAGAAATTTTGTAAATTTAGTTTTTTGTTCATACATTACTCTTTATATATATATATATATATATATATATATATATATATATATATATATATATAGAGAGAGAGAGAGAGAGAGAGAGAGAGAGAGAGAGAGAGTTTCACAAGTGAACCAAAATAATTCACATCTTAATGAACCTAATAAGATATTAAAAAATTACACAATTAATTTTAATTCCTAGTTGTAATTGGTTTGCGCCAGTGGCAGTGAACACGCGTGTGACACGTGTGTGTTTTACTACCGACCCCATCCAGCCAACGCTTTCTTTCACCTCCCTTCATTAGCAAAACACAACAACCACGTTACCTCTAACCTCCAACACCTTCTACCTAAGTAACCCCGAAACCCTTAACCCGAAGCTAGTATCGGCTGGTGACCTAAGCTCCTAATCTACCCCCGCGGCCAAATGACCTAGACCCACTTCCACCTCCCCAACCTCAACTCGGTAAAAACTGTCTCTAACCAACACCAAACCACCACCTCATCAACGTCTTCCATTACTTCGGTCGCTTCCATCTTTCCTCCCCCTTAACCTAAATCCCAAAAACGACTATAACTCATTTACCCTCCTCTGACCGAAATCCACCCTCTGACCTCACCGCCCATAACTCACTTACCGAACTTCGGTCGACCAAATATCCACTTACACCCTCCATGCCCGTGACATCCCTTAAGTCAACCCGCGACCCAATACTAGAAAACCACCTGCCTACCTCCACCCATCTCCGCAAGCTTCAAATAGTCCATGCAACTCCAAACTCCGACGACCATTTTATTAACTCAGAAAGTGTTGCCTAAACATTACTGCTCTGAGGTTCATAGAGACTACAAATAGGGGTGTGGGTAGGTGGGGAGTGGGGGTGGGGGTGTGTATATTAAAAAAACATGTGTGTCACATGCGTGTTCATCGCCGTTGGCATAGACCAATTACAACAAGGAATTAAGGGTTATTTTTTAATGTCTTATTAGGTTCATTAAAATGTTCATTATTTTGGTTCACTTGTGAACCTCTTACATATATATATATATAATAACAATCTTAAGATGTTCTTTTCTGATTTGCATCTTTATACATTTTTCTTTGTGTATATACATATATACATTGGTTTACAAAACTTCATGTAGTGTCAGAAAATGTTATAGATAATTCTATATTTATTATTTATTAAACATTATGTTTATGTAACATAAATGGCCACATTGAGTAACCTTGATCCTATGTTTTGTGCCACCACTGGAGAAAACCCAAAAACATTCAACGGAACATATTTTAAGTATTGGCAACAGAAAATGCTTTTTAATCGAAGTACCTTGAATTTTGCTAATTATGTCCAAGAAAAAGTTCCTAAACTTGACAAAGAGGAGAGTGATAGGGAAAAAGTAATCGCAGTGGATGCATGGAAGCACTCAAATTTCTTATGCAAAAACTATATTCTTAATGGACTTGATAAAACCTTTCATAATGCATACTGTAATAGAGGCACAACTAAGGAACTTTGGGAGTCTTTAGATACAAAAAAGAAATCAGAGGGCGCCAGTATGAAGAAATTCATATTGAGTCATTTTTTTAACTTTAAAATGGTGGATTCTAAGATGGGCAAAGCCCAAGTTGAAGAACTTCAGGTTATTTTGCATTACCTTTGTACCGAAGGAATGTCTTTAAATGGTTTATATCAAGTGGAGGCAATCATTTATTAATTTCCACTATCTTTGAAGGACTTCATTAAAAATATAAAATAAAAATATAAGGAGATGAAGTTTAAAAAGTTAATTGTTCATCTTAGAATTGAACAAGATAATTGTAATTCAAGAAAATAGTGGTATTCAATCCATGGAATGAAAGGAAAACATAGTAGAAGTCAGATCGAAGGATGACAAAAGTCCAAGTGAAGGATCAAATGCTATGACAAAATTTAAGGGAATGTGCTCCAATTTTGGCAAGTTGGGACATCGATTCAAGGATTATCGAAAGTCAAATAACTTTAAGAAACAAAAGCTCAAGTGAATGTGAATGAAGTTGAAAACTTTCAGATGATGTCAATTACACGAACCTCTCTGCGATTGTTTTCGAATTCAAATTAGTGTAAAGTATTAAGGAATGGAGGGTGTACATTGGTGTTATTTGCCATATATGCTCCAACTGCATATAAGGCGATGGATCACGAAGAATAGCTATTAATGGTAGACTCTTCATCTTCAAATGTTTAAGGAAATATATGGTGCTAAAAATGACTATTTTCAAAGATCTTATGCTCAACGACATGCTTTATGTGTTGGACAATGGCAATAATTTAGTGTCCAGATCATTATTGAGCAAGAATGGGTAAAGTTATTCTTTGTGTCAGACAAGTTTGTCCTTACTAAAAATGATATATTTGTGGGAAAAGATTATGTAAGATACAGTCTCATACAAGAGAAACATCTGAAATTCCTACTACTCCTTAGAAGTTTCATGGTTCATTTATTGGTGTAAAAAAACTAAATAGTCTAATTCTAGTTTGCACAGTAAACATTTACACCCTTTAGTAAAACAGTCATAAATCACTCCTCAGAAGTCCAAACTAAGTTATTCAAAGTTCATTGGAAAACTTTCATACCTTTTCATTTGATATATAGTTCACCTCATAATTCATTATACACGGATAACAACAAGCATTTGAAGTGGCATAAAATTCTAAGGCTAATATTTTTGGAGTTCTAAAGGTCTAGTTTTTTAGTTTTCCAACTTCTAATTGTAAGGACAAATTTACAATCGAGTCAATTTCTATGTAATTTGAATAATTTCGAACAAAACGTTTAGGATAGACTTTAATTTGATGATCCCATGAGCCTATGACATTGTTTTGATGAAGGCGCAGAGGCCAGGATTCAAAGTGTGAATATTTTAAACCGTGTTTATCGTGCCACGTTTGTGTTCACATATGTCGAGGATCTTGCAGGTATGAACATATATAGTTTATGAGTCCTTGGAATTTTTATTAAGGGTGTTTTGTTTAAAATAGTTTGGAACTTATTCTTTCAAAATATTTTTCCTGAGGTTTACTGTAGGCGGAGTTTTAAATTTATGTTGACCTCGTTCGAATGACTTGCAAGGATCATTAGAAGGATGCTTCAAACGTACATCTAGTGAGTGCTTACTGTAGTATTGTTTAGAGTCATTAAATGCGAGACAAACTCTCGTTCAAACGAGATCTCTATCTCGTTAGAACGACTGCTTATTCGCATTCAAACGAAGCCACCGCCTTGATTTTCTATTAAAGGATTCTTAGGCTCAGTTTTCTATGAGAAGGACTTTTAACAAAAATGAAAAGTAGACCTATTTTCAAAAGTTCCAATTCTAAAGTTTTAACATTTTGTTTACGAGATCCAAGATTCATAAATCATATACGTTGACATATTTTTTGGGCATCTTATTTATTTCACCCATCATTAGAGGAACTGCTCTCGTACGGAGGACTCCGTACATCCTGATTGTGGTGAAAAAATAATGGATTCCTTGTTCTGAATCTTATACGGTTGCCGAGCTACATCGGTGTATACCAAGATGCACGTGGACTCGTGTGCCGTGGACACTTGCGTGGGTGGACTCCTGCATTGTATTGTGTACCAGTGGTTGAAGATAAAAGAGCGTCATGAATTTTGGGGCTCGATTCCTTGTGTAATTCTACTATGTATTCTTTGTAAAACCATATCATAATGATTGTCTATCTAGGCCATTTGAGGTTTTTTCCCTTTTTCTAATGACGTTATGAAGTCATCATTAAAATTTATATAAGCATCTCAAGCTTAAGCACAACATAGTAATGGAGACACATATAACAACAAAACAATGTAAATATGAGAAAGAGATGAGGAGAGGAGGAATAACACCAAAATTTAAGTGATTCAGTTGTATTTGCCTACTCTACTATGCAGATGAGTGTAGTTTTCACTAGAAAAGAGGCTTTAATGTCCTGAAATGTACAACTCTCAAGATCTCTCTCTACTACAAGTGAGGCAGAGTTTTGTTAGGGTTTTTCAATTTTCTGGATCCTTTCTTCTGGGGAAGAAGATGAATATTTATAATGCTTAGGGTGCACAATGCACCCCAATCACGTACGGATCATGTCATTGATGAAGCATCCAATGAGGAGTAAACACCTATCTTGAGTACAAGAATGTAATGATGATGCAAATATTCACCTCACGTGCTCCTATGATCTTGTTATAACTTCCTATCCACTTGGATTGGTCACCGCTAGAAACCTATGTCACACGTGGTTGTATGTCATCTTGGGATGTCTCAACCTGGTCGAGTATGATAACTCTAATGTTCTGTTTAAGAAATCGATGAGCAAGACTGAAGTATGGTCTTGGCTATTTGGGGACGCCAGAACGAGATGAGACTAATGTAAGTCTATTAGGACCGTTGATGGATCTCAGTTGTCTAGGGGTGCCAAGACGAGACAAGACTTATGAAGGGATAATGGGATAGTTTATGGGTCTCAACCCAAGGTGATACTTTTGATATAAGACAACTGTAAGAGGGGCCCCATAATGTCGGTCATGATGGTTTGTAAGTTTGGCCTTAACCGAGTGGGTCCCAGGCTGGGACAAGGTCATACTTGGGTATATCAATCACCCCTATACCTTAGCCTTGAATGTGAGTAGAAGACTGAGGGGTAAAAATGTTTGAGGGCTAATTTTGAATGGACATCCCTGATTGATGGTTGAGATGTCCTTTCAATATCAGGTCTGAAATAATAAATGAGAGTTAGAGAGTGACACTTGGCATGCATCTTATGTTTTGGATTTGGGGAGTTGTGCCCTAATAATGAGTGCCTTGGAAGTTATGTACCATCATTGATACTATTTAAATGTTTTTGAAACCCTTATCTTTCTCTTTCTTCTCCATTCAACTCGTGCGCAAACTCTCTCTCTCTCCACAATAGTCCTATTTTCTCTCATTCTCTCTCCTCCAATCAAGCTCTTTCCGGCCAGATCTAGGGTTCAACCTTCGTTCTTCAGGTGTTTTCCTTTGTTAGGTAACTTCCACCATCCATTTTCCTTAAATTTTGTCCATTTTTACTGACTTTAAACTTTTGTTGTATTTTCGATGAGTTATTGGGTTTTTCGATAGCCTTCTTATGCGTCTTTAAGGTTACTCTAGGTAGTTTTAGGAGAGGTTTAGGGTTGAGGGTGGTAGCTTAGTACTTTCCCACCAGTTTTTTTGTCTTTTTTCAACTATAAGGTTCGTTGAAGCTACTCCGATTTCCTTCTCCGGTGGCCTTCAAGCCACTATTCTTGAGGTGTTCTTGAATAAAAAACATTCAACTTCTTTTTTTTTTATCTTTAGGTCAATTTTGGTCAAACAGTTTTGAATGTTTAAACTTTGTATGAATTGATCAACCAATTTCCCCATCTTGAGGGTTGTATTCTTAGAGAAATACATAAGAGTGAGACTAAGGACAAGGCTAGAAGGAAAGTCGGGGCCGACCTCACATGTCATATATCTCCTATTCCTTTAGCTATAATTCGTCCTCCTATTATTGACATTAGTGAGGATTCAATGAGTTCAAGCTCGTCTTAGAGTGAGGTCACCATTAACATCTCGTCCTCTGAGGATTGTATCCCTTCTTCTTCTAGTGTCTCTGGAGAGGTCTGCTCTTATGATCAAGACATGAGGGTCCATGCCTCTCATATGATTGACTCATTGTCTACTAGTTCTGGTGAGGCTAACCATCATGCTGAGACTTTGGTCCATGAGAGGCCAAGATTTACTATTGCTCAACCCCATTTCTAATAATCTCTACCCATCTCATCCATAACCAAGGGGGAATTCTAAAGTAGGTTTCCCAGGGAAGTACCGATCGTTAAAGTTATCGACTCCCGAGATGAGGTCTTGGAAACACTTGACATATCGTATGCTCAAACCTTTTAGATCTTTGTGACTAACGTTGATCTCTTGTACTGGGGGCACTTTTATTGAGTTAGATCTGACATTACAATGAGGGTCCCTGATGAGGCTAAGAGGGCATTTAACGGTTGACCCAATAAGATTACCGTCTACGAATAAATGTTCAAGGTCAGCTTTTGCCTTCCCGTCCACCCTACTATGCGTAAAATCCTCGCCAGTATGGGTCTAGCCCCATCCTAACTTTCTCCCAACGTGTGGAGGATTCTACTTGACTTTATATCTCTGTGGAAGTACTATCATGGCACTAATCTTCTAGTTGATGTTTTTAAGGCATGTTACAAATTCTCTTGTACGAAAGCCCAACCTGGCTATTATCACTTTGTAGCTAGGAAGCCGACAAAGAATGTTCTTTTTATCAACCAAACATACAACCATCACTGGAAACCATGATATTTTTTCATCTCCAGTGCATGAGAATTTCCATCGAACGTCGCCTCTTCTGCCTACGAGTCGAGGGTCACACAAAAGCATGAAAAAACTTCCATGGCTACCAGACTTGACCCCGTCCTAAGCATAGAAATCGGGACAAGATATAATAACTTGGAGTTTAAGGGGACGACGGTTGGCTTGTTGAATCTGAGCAACTTATGACCCTCGAAAACTTGGTCGAGACGGGGTTAGGTGTTGACTCCCTGACAGAAATGCATAAGTCTTTTCTTTCAACTGTAATCTCTTCTTTAATTGACTTTGATTATAAGTCTTGTGAATTTTAATTCTTGATATACCAAGTATGACCTCGTCCCTAGACTGGACCCCCTCGACCAAGGCCGTCCAGTTTTAGGCCGTCAGTTTGAGAAAGTTATGGCTCGATTGTGAACATAACATAAAGGGTCTCATCCTCATCCAAACTCATCATAAGAAACCTCATGATCGTCTCATAACATAGTCAATGATATCAATAGAAGTAATCTTATGACTCAAGTCCCCTCGTCCTCGTCCATCACCCAGATGATGGGGGTCAAATGGAGATAGATCAGCATGACAGTTATCATACCATTAGAGGATCTAACTTAATAATTTGATCTTGACCTGGTTCAGATGGACGACAGTTAACAACTGGTAGAGTGCGTGGATTAGAGCATGCCTAGAAGAGTACGTGTGGGTTACAAATCCCACGTGCACAAAATCATTATAACTAGATCTCCCTCATACGTGAGGGAATATTTCATCATCATGATCTACATGTGCTAATGACAGGTGGCTTAACCTTATTGGTAGGAACATTATACACATTCTTATTACATGCTTGGGGAGTACACTACACCCCCTAGGTGATATATATACTTATCTTCTTCATCGATGTAAATGATAAAAATATTGAAACCCTAGCCAAAGCTTTGTTATAATCACGGTTGAGGGATAAATAAGTTTGAATTATATCTTCAAGGCCATTAGAGCCCATTTTATGGTGAAGCTCACACTAACCTGTACAATGGAGTAGGCCAAATGGTTGAACCACTTATATTATAGTCTCTCTCCTCTTTGCCTCATCTCCTTCTTTACTTATATTCCTGTTTAAACACCATTGCCACACTTGCAAAGATATTCTGGATTGATATCCTATAAATTTACTTGGTGATACTATATTTGGTATCATCAGATGGCGTCGTTTGTGGGAAGTTAGATTTTTACATCTTTTTCCTCTCATTTACAGTTTGTTTCTCACCGAATTCTATGGTGGTGATCCAGTTCCATACTTGGTTGGCTATGTATCACTATTAAAAGAGCTCTAGTTTAGTTATACAAGATTTTCTTCAGCTTACATAGCTCTTCTATCTCATCATTTAGTTCTGTTCATTCACGAGAACAAATGTCTTTTGATTTGACTCAAGGAGTTAGCCCCGTCTCCAATCAGGCACCTCCACAAATAGAAACGATTGAGGTTGGGGTGTCACTGCGCTCGCTAGTAGCCAGCTAAATAAAAATGCAAGAGCAACTAGTTGCCTTTAGACAAAATGTGATGACTTGACCCACTGGCGTTATAGCAAAGATGATAACTCCGGCTTCCACGGAGAGTGTAGATTCGGTGATAGGGTGACCACCCCTGGACCCACAAAAAGAATGCCACAGTAATAGAGACGCAGAGATGTGGCCGACCCTAGGCAATTACGCCTGGGAAGACGAGGTCAGGAATTCCAGGATGAACAGTGCTATGATGAGGATGAGTATTGGGAGCCTTGCGAGATCTCTGGGGATACTGTGTGACCAGTTCAAGTTAGTAAAGGTAATAGTGCTAGGACGAATCAAGATGGCTAACCCAGGTCTTCAGCACTAGACAGGCTAAGTAGAGGTTCGGCTTTTGATAGACTTAACCCAGTTAGTGACCTGCGAGATCAACTATCTAGGTCACACAGCATTACAGGCTCCAAGAGAAATGGGGGATGTGCTGACCGTTGTCCTCCCCAAGGCCAAGCTCTGGAATAGAGAGAGGTTAATAGCCATTATAGGAAGAATGACAGATAACCCGCCTAATGCCCAACCGATAAATAAGGGGCTGGGGACAATGCTATTGCAGCTGAGAGAGGTAATACAGTAGTGGACACAACCGACAAGACATGGAACATTTTTATACCGAGGCTTGAAGAAAAAATTGACGAAATTTTAAAGAGTTGAGATCCCCTGTGGAGGGGTTACATGGAAGGGTCATCGTTCGTTGCAAGAATTGTAAGCTACCCAACCCTAACCAAGTTCAATCCGCCAGTTGTTACCCCATAATACGATGGGAGCACCAGCCCAATTAATCATATTAAAATGTACCAATCGACTATAGACATCTATTCAGTTTTCAATGAGATGAGATGCCGATCTTTTTCAATAACCCTTACTGGTGTTGTGCATGTATGGTACACCTCTCTCCCAAGGAACTTTATTAAAAATTTTAAGTAATTCTTCAAAATTTTATCCATAATTTCTTCTTCGGAGTAAAACCTCGAAAGAAGACCACCCATCTGCTATACGTTAATTAGGGAAAGAATGAGTCTGTTAGAGACTATATGACTAGATTTAATAAAGAAAATCTATATGTGGAAGACTATGATGAAAGAATTTATATAACCGCCCTTATGGGTGGATTATAGAAGAGGACACTCCTATGGAAGCTGGACGAGGACCTCCTAAAACCATAGCAGAACACTTAGCTATGGCCGGGAGAGTCATGAATGCAGAGGAGGCTATGGCGGCCAAGGGAGAGGATGAAAAAGGAGCAAGTGGGAGAAAGTCCCAGAAGTTAAAAGAAAAAGGTAGTAAGAAGAGGTCGACGAATGACAAGTTCGCTGACTATACTCCATTAATAGCCACTCTGGAGATGATCCTGAATAAGATAAAAAATGATCAATCTTTAATATGGCCGAAAAAGATGAGAGTCCATCCTCACAATAAGGATGAAAGCAAGTGGTGAGAGTTCCACCAAGATCATGGCCACATGATTGATAGGTCCTTCGTAGTTAAAGATGAGATTGAAAAAATACTGAGGAAGGGAAAGTTGAGGAAATATATTGACAAGAGCAGTGCTCGAGGTGACAGGGATGACCCCAAAAAGAGACGAGATGACAAGCCCACATGAGATGTCTAGGCTAATAAGAATGATGATGTCTTAGATGATGATGATGATGATGATAATGATGAGGCTGACCTTGATATGCCACTGAAATTTACTAAACCCAAGGGTCGGCTGCATACGATCTCTGAGGGGGGTAATGATGCTATCTAAAGACCTAGCAGGTGGGGCAAGGATGTGGTTGATAATAAGGCCCATATTGCAGACGCTAAGGTCGTCCCATGGAGCGAAGTGGTAAACTTGGATGTCGTTGAATCCAAGACTGGTAAAAGGAAAAATGTGGATATGGACACCTTGGTAATTGGTTTCTCAAGATTGGACTTCAAGGGGATTCTGGCCCCTCATGATGACCCTCTAGTATTCACTACGAGAGTGCATGGATACGATGTCCCCAGAATACTGGTCAATGGAGGGAGTTCAATAAATGTGATGTTTTGGGAATGCTTCAAAGGTTTAGGGCTAAGCAAGAAGAGGATCATCCCGTACCATTAAACTTAGATTGGCTTTAGTGGCGAGAAATTCTATCCCTTGGTAATATATGAGATGGATGTTTGTATGGGGCATACTTGGCCAGGGTGCCTCATAAAAAAGATAAATTTATTTGGGATGGATGAAAATGTCTACTTGGCTTATAATATTATCATGGGAAGAGTAGGCATTAAAGAATTTGAGATAGTGCCCTCTACTGTTCACCAGATGATAAAATTCTCGACTCCCTATAGATTAAGGGAAGTTTAGGGTGATCAGGTAGAGGCGCTAGAATGCTACTTTAACTCGATCGAGGAAAGAGAAGCTCATAAAATAGCCACCACCACTTATAACATTAACACTCTCGATCCAAGGGACAAGATGAAATTGAAGAAGGGAGAAGCTACTGATGAGGTAGAATCCATCATCCTCAATGAGGATGAGCTAGAAAAAATCGTCCAAATTAGCAAAGCCCTGAAAAGAGAAATAAAGGAAGAGCTGATCAAGATGATGAAGGAGAGACAAAATATTTTCGCTTGGAGTCATGAGGACATGCCGGGAATTGATCCAAATATTCTCTACCACAAACTGAATAAGGATAAACGAGTCAAGACAATCAGATAAAGGCAGAGGATCTACTCCAGAGAAAAATATGAAGTAATAAGAGAAGAAGTGAGAAATCTAGAGAAGATCGAGTTTATAAGGAGGTGGTCTATCCAAAGTGGCTGGCTAATGCAGTCATTGTGCCCAAGCCTAATGGCAAGTGGAGGATATGTGTAGACTTCACTTATTTAAACAGATCTTATCCAAAAGATAGCTTCCCCCTTATGACGATTGATCAGATGGTAGATTTCATGGTTAGGCATAAATTGATGAGTTTTATGGATACCTACTCAGGCTATAATCAGATCTTTATGGACCCAGTCGATGCTTAGAAAACCTCATTCATCATTGACCAAGGAACATATTGCTACAAGGTCATGCCCTTCGGCCTAAAAAATATTGGGGCAATGTATCAGAGACTAGTGAATAATATGTTTAAGGAACAAATTAGAAAAACCATGAGAGTGTATGTGGATGACATATTAACCAAAAAGCCTTAAGACCGAGACACATGTGGCCGACCTTGAGTGCACTTTTAATATAATTGACGAGTATTAAATCAAGCTCAATCCTGCCAAGTGTATGCTTAAGGAAGGAGAAAGAAAATTCCTTGGGTTCATCGTCAATCAGCGAGGGATACAAGTGAATCCTGAAAAGATTAAAGATCTAATTGAGATGAAGGCCCCAAAAACCATTAAAGACGTTAAGAGGATGACTGGATGAGTTGTTACACTAAATAGGTTTGTATCAAGGGCCACGAACGAATGTTTTCCCTTCTTCAAAGTATTGCGGAAATCCTTTTAATAGAATGAGGAATGTGAGAAAGCCTTCCACGAGTTGAAGGCTTACTTAGGCTCCCCACTTATGTAATACCGGTCATATTATGGAGAGAAGTTATATCTATACTTGGCTGTATTTAAGTCGGACATCAGTGCAGTGATTGTACGAGATGATTATGGGGTGCAAAAATCGATCTATTTTAACAGTAAGGCCCTTCAGGGGGTCAAATAGAGGTACCCAAAGATACAAAAGTTGTCTTATGCTTTTATACATGCATCGAGAAAAATAAAACCCTATTTTTATGCTCACACAATGGTCGTCCTCACTAACTCTCATCTTAGAAAGGTCATCTATAAACCCGTGAAATTAGGTAGGTTAATGTCCTAATCGGTAGAGCTAGGAGAATTTGATATTGTCTATTAGCTGAGAATAACCATCTGAGGGTAAGATTTGGCCAACTTTATAGTCGAGTTCACTTAAGATGAGGCCGATACCGAAGAGTTTATAAATCCAGTGAATAATCCAGAAAAAGCAAGTGGAAGCCCGGTTAAAGATGAGATGAGTACTACAAGAGCTGTGGTAGCCGAGAATGAAGAAAAAAATTATTCAAGAATGGAGTGCTGGATGAAGGAACCTTCTCAAAAGAAGGCAATGTTTGGATCTTATTTGTAGATGGCTCTTCATATGAGACAGGGAGCGGAGCCGAGTTGATAGTGTCGACCCCAGATGGGACGTAAATCGAATACGCTCTGAGATTCAGCTTCAAAGGGTCCAACAATGAGTTCGAATATGAGGCTCTTTTTAGAAATACTCTCCCTCACCAAGGCGTTAAATATTGGATAGTTGATAGTTTACAGTGACTCCCGATTGGTGGTAAATCAAATTTTGGGAGTTTATGTGGTAAAAAATAATAGGATGGACAAATACCTAGAAAGGGTAAAAGCAATATTGAATAACTTCAAAGAGGTAAAGCTAAAAAGGATCCCTCTGTTAGACGACATCCGAGTCGATGCCCTGGCAAGATTATCATCTGCAAATAGAGATCATAAGTTCAATGCCAATGGAGATCCTACATCAACTGACCATTGAAGAAGAGGATAATACAGTGGAGTTTTGCTTAAACTTGAACTTAGGTGCTCCGATTCATTAGGGATGGAGAGTTTCTAGAGTCCAAAGTGGAAAGAAGGAAGTTAAGATATAAGGCGAGCAAGTTATTGATCATAGGAGACGTCTTGTACAAGAAAGGGTTTCTCCTCCCTTTACTACGATGCGTTCATTTGACAGAGGTGGAGTATATACTAAAAGATGTGCATGAGGGCTCTTGTTCAATCCACATAGGAGGGAATTCTTTGGCAAAGAAAATAATCACTCAAGGGTACTGGTGGCTGACCTTGATTAAAGATGCAGCCAACTATGTGAACAGATGTGACAAATGTTAAAGATATGCTTGCATCCCTCATCAAACCCATTAACCCTTATCATATATTACTTCCTCTTGGCCGTTTATAGTTTGGGGGATCAACCTAGTAGGACCCCTGCCTAGATAAATAGGTAATTATAGATACCTTATTGTGACGATTGACGATTTCTCTAAGTTAGTCGAGGATGAGGCCATGATAACTATAACCAAGACGAAGACCTTTAAATTTATTTGGAGGAATATCATTTGTACGTATGGTTCGCTCAACACCTTGATCTCCAACAACGGCAAATAGTTCAAGAAGTCATCCCCAGAGGCCTACTATAAAATGGTTGGTATTAAATAATTTTTCTTAGCTCCAGGCCGACCTCAAGAAAATGGCCTGATGGAGGTGACAAACCAAACTATCATAGAAGTGATCAAGAAGAAATTAGAAGACTTCGAAGTTATTTAGACAAAAGAGGTACACGTTGTGATGTGGGCATACAGGACAATGAAGAGGACACCAATGGGGGAGACCCCTTTCATGCTTGCCTATGGTACATAGGTAGTGATACCCACTGAAATCTCCCTACCAAATCACATGGTTCAAATATCAAGCCCAAAAACAAACGCAGAGGAACGACGATTAGATCTATACCTCATCAAAGAAAGACAAGAGGATCTAGTGGTTAGGCAAGCTGCGTATCATCAGTGAACTACAAAATTCTACAATAAGAGGGTTAAGGCTAGATCGATAACCATTGGAGATCTAATTCTGAAGAAAGCCTGCAATAGCCGAATAAGCTCCATGCAAACTTGCATGGCCCTTACAGAGTTACTAAAGAAGTTGTTCCTGGCACTCATAGACTTATGAATTTGGAGGGAGATCCATTCTCAAACCCATGAAATGTTGATCACTATAATAAATACTATCAATAGGATTTGTAAAAGTTTTATTTTATCATTATATGAGAAATGTACTAAAAAGTGATGAATGAAAAATATTAAAGTGTTTGCTCATATATCCTTGTTATATGAATTGATCACATTGCATGTTCCAAGTCGTCCTAAGCTAAAAAAACATCATTCATATGGTAAATTAGCATTAACTCACTCTCGGTGACACGAGAATCCAAACGGGGATCGCCTCATCCATGGATTCTCAATAACATTGAGAGGGGGAAGTGTGATAACATCGTAAAGGTGGTGAAAAACACTAAGCAAATTTGAAAATCATTTAATTATGGTTCTTTTAAACATAATTAACTTGGTGATATGAGAGTCAAACTCTCTCAATGAGATGATAGTGTAGAAAGAGACGACACTCATCCATACTCTCTCAAAATTATGAGAGGGGACTTGCAATTAAACACCATTACTTTGGTGCATTCAAATTTGAAAATCATTTAATTATGGTTCCTTTAAACATCATTAACTTGGTGATATGAGATTCAAACTCTCTCGGCGAGACAACAATATAGGACGAGACGACACTCATCCATACACTCTCAAAACGACGAGGGGGGACTTGCAATTAAACCCCATTAATTTGGTGCATTCAAATTTGAAAATCATTAAATTATGGTTCTTTTAAACATAATTAACTTGGTGATATGAGAGTCAAACTCTCTCGGTGAGACATTAGTGTAGGACGGGACGACTCTCATCCATTCACTCTCAAAACGACGAGAGGGGACTTGAAATTAAACACCATTATTTGGTGCATTAAAATTTGAAAATCATTTAATTATGGTTCCTTTAAACATAATTAACTTGGTGATATGAGAGTCAAACTCTCTCGTCGAGACGACAGTTTAGGACGAGATGCCACTCATCCATACACTCACAAAATGATGAGAGGGGACTTGGAATTAAACACCATTAATTTGGTGCATTCAAATTTGAAAATCATTTAATTATGTTTCCTTTAAACATCAGTAACTTGGTGATATGAGAGTCAAAATCTCTCTCGACGAGACAACAGTGTAAGAAGAGACGACACTCATCCGTACACTCTCAAAATTACGAGAGGGGACTTGCAATTAAACACCATTAATTTGGTGAATTCAAATTTGAAAGTCATTCGTTAAGAGCCATTCACTTGGTGGCCTCTTGTTTAAAAAACTAATGATTTGGTTATTAGACCCCATCTTAAGACGGGGAGATCTTGAACATGGAAGCCGGTATGAGAAATAAACTTAGCAAAACCATTACACACATTCAGCAAAAAAGAAAATGAATGACCAAGTACGAGGCAACACTTCATTCAAGTAAGAAATAACATTCAGTTGAGTACAAAATATTACAAATGATTAAGTGTTCAGAATAAAAAATTATAAGAAGAGGGGTATTGGTCACATATGACCACCCTACAAAGTTGGTTCAACATTGACGGCTGACCCATCAGCACCAACATCGTCTTGAATATTCCCGACCTCAGTGGTATTGACATCAGCTTCAATAGTGACCTCGACTGCAGTACCTTCTCCCCTAACCGAGGCCATTGATTTAAAATACTCCAAGGATGTGGTGAAAAGAGGATCCTCCAAATTAGGGGCCTCCAATTATGGACAAATGGATGAGATAGCCTCAGAAAATTTGATGACGACCCACCAGCAGACCATCTTAATACTTATTTTAAGGTACTTAATGTCGAAGTTGTCGAACTCACTAGACACTTTATAAGTCTCAACTATTTATTGCCTCAGTAGAAAGGTCCTCATCCTTTGCCTTTTGGACGTTTGCAGTAAGATCGATCGCATGCTTTATAGTTTGGGCATTAAATACCTCATCCTTAGCCTTCAAGTCATTGTCATGGTCCAACTTTAACTTGTCCAAGTCCTTCTTGTAATAAGCCTTACGGTACTTTAACTTCTTCTTGAGGCCTGCCTTGGCCTGGATAGCTTTCACACCATCTAGAATTTTTTAATATTTCTCAGTTACATATTTGGTGGTCGACGTAAAGGTGCACACAGACTGTATAAAAATAAAATGTACGGATGTCAAAGAGACAAAGTAAAAATTTATATGAGACGAGGTTCCGATTAAGGACGAAGCAGATACTTGTGCAAAATGATGAAGACCAATGTTATAGGTCTTCAGGGGATGCATCTTCCTTATGAACTCATAATTTCCCTTTAAAGGGGCAGTAAAATTGCAGCCTTTGACCTCGCACTGAAGGAATAATTGAGTCGGGGTATGCCTTAAGTTGGGCTATATTGGTCACCTAAAAGGTCTCAAATGAGTCATGTGAAGATGAAGTCGGCCCAGAAGAGCTCGGCATAGACTCTGCAGAGGTGGATCTACTCTTGGACTCATCTCATGGTCTTGACAAGTGTCCGAGGGAGCCGTTGTCTCCTTTATTTTTTGGTCGACCTCAGCTTCGGTCAACCCATTGGTAATCGTCCTCTTGGAGAGTTACTATTTTCCCTTCTTTACAAAAGCATTTTGGAGGCTTGGGGCCATCATATTTGATAGCGTGTATGAATATGAGGTTGGCGATCTTCAAAGAAGAAAAAAATGCTTAGTCATAAAGCCAAACGACGAGTAACGACATGATTAGAAAAATTTAGTAACTCACACAAATCGTCTAGGGGGTCAACCCCCAGACCAGACATCTCTAAAAAGTCAGGAGACATCAGATATTCAAACTCAGGAATGGCACCTTCCTTCCCTTGACTCTGAAGAAACTCAACATCGGTCGAGAATTCCTAGGCTCCGGAGATAAAAAGGAATGTTAGTTTCCATTGGTGATTTAGGGTTTAATTGATATGGACAATCTTCTTGTGAGGGTTTCTGGCCCATAAGTGGTAATAACTGGGTTGAGTCCTTGAACATGATACGTTATAACAAGCTTTGAACAATGCAACAGATGGCTCATCCTGTATTTTTTCATCCAGAGAGAGACATAGCCGAGTAATATCCTCCATGAATTCAGGGCCAATTGAGAAGGAGTAATTCCCAGGTTGGATAAAATAGCTCGGACGGAGGGATGACAAGGGAGCCATACACCGACCCTAAACATTTTATCATATATGGAAACTTCACCTTCTCGGTTGTTCTATACCCTCTCATTCTCATTTGTGACGAGCATAACAATATCATACTTGATGCCATATAAATGCCTCCAAAAAAGAAGATCGGCCTCCCTAACAGTTGATGAGAAAGTTTGGGCGTATGAGTAATCAATTGGTTCCCCGACCTCGAAATCATCTTCATCGGCAAGAGCCTCAGCGATCGGGGCCCCATCAGGGAATATTTCTTAGAACTCTCTCTCGATCATAGCAGATAGGGGAATAACTGTTGGAGGAATGGCCATATTTACCGTCCTCTTATCATTATCCAAGATAATTTGAACTGAAGAGTCATCCTCACTAGATAACTTGGCTTGATGAGAATATGAAGACCGAGATGAGCTCTCGGCCATCTCAGATCCCCGAGGACTTGTGGGTGAAAATACCATAGCCTCGTCAAAGGAATTTCTACTATCGACTTGGGCAGAGGATGAGTCAGGCATCTCGTCCTCACTAACCTCAACTGGAGGAGGTCGGATGACTTTTAAGGGAATGGGAAAGATTAGACGAGTGAGTTTGGCTCACAATTTACGACACCCCTTAGTCTCAGTCTCAATCCTACGTATCTCCTGAAAATACATCTCTTTAAGTGTGGGGTATTGTATTTCTAACTCATACCAGGTCCTTAACATTCAAGTGGTCGAGGTTTAAGATTGCAAAAAAGCATAAAAGGAACAAATAGTTTTAAGTTTGGCCTAATTGACCTAAAGAACAAAATGGGATATTGAATCATTTCTGTTCAAGAACAAATGAAGAACACTCAACTGGAATTTCATCAAAGAAGAAGACAGGCGCAACTCCAGTGACTGATTAAAAGGCAAAGAAGGCTGAGAAAGGTCAGAAAACCTAATGATTACTAACCAACTCTAAAAGCCCACTAAAAACCCACCTAATGTAAACTTTAGAACTTCCAATTACAGTTGGTGGAAAAACTTCAAGGTCACCGAAAAAAGCAAACTATAACTAATTGGCAGAAGAACCTTGAAATGAATGAGGAAAAGGTGAAAGAAGGTTACCTATGGCAAAGGATACGCTTGAATAGGAGGAAAGTCCCTAAAACCTTACCGAAAAACCTTGAACGGTGGTGAAAGAAAAAATAATTGATTTCTGTTATAGAGAGAGGGATTTTAGCACGAAGGAAATGAAGCAAGAAAGAGAAAAGGGATTTTTAAAGACATTTAAATACTTGTAATTTTTATCCACAACTTTTAAGGTGGTCATCATTAGGGCACAGCACCCTAGGGAATACTTACATCCATCACTCTTGGGCAGCACGCTAATCACCGTTAAGTGTCAATCTAGGGTTCACGTCCAACATCACAGATATGGCATGTTAAAATACATATCAAACATCAATCCAGGACATCTCATCAACTTTTTCTCAAAGATGCTTTATCCATCATCCTTTCATTACATTGAAGACTAAGGGAAAGGGGTGATTGATATACCAAGTATGACCTCATACCTAGACTGAACCTCCTCAGCCAAGGTCGACCAATGTCAGACCGTCAGTTTGAGAAAGTTACAGCTCAGTTGTGAACTCAATATAAAGGGTCTTGTGCTCGTCCAAACTCATCACAAGAAGCTTCGTACTCGTCTCAACACATTTCAACGATATCAATAGTAGTAATCTTATTACTCTGGTCTCCTCGGCCTCATCCATCACCTGAGGATGGGGTTCGAAGGGAGACAGTTTAGCATGATAGCTACCATACCAACAGAGGATCCAACTTAAAAAACTCGGCTTTAACCTGGTCCAGACGGCCGACTGTTGACAGCTGGAAAATCACATGGATTGGAGAACACGTGGAAGAGTGTGTGTGGATTGTATATCCCCACGTGCACAAAATCATTATAATAATATCTCCCTCACACGTGATGTAATATTTCATCATCATGATCTACATGTGACAGGTGGTTTAACCTTATTGGCAGGAACATTTTGCACATGCTTATTACAAGCTTGTGGAGTACAGTACACACCCCAGGCACTATATATACTTATCTTCTACATTGATATAAAGGATCAAAATACTGAAACACTAGACAAAGCTTTGTTTCTACCAGAGTAGAGAGATAAATTAGTGTGAATTGTATCACTAAGGCCATTAGAGCCTAATTTATAGTGAAGCTCACACTCACCTACACGGTGGAGTAGGACAAATGGTTGAAGCACTTATATTATAATCTTTCTCCTCTTTGCCTCATCTCCTTCTTTATTTATATTCCTATTTAAACACCATTGTCGCACTTGCAAAGCTATTCTGGATTGAGCTCCTACAAATTTACTTGGTGGCACTATATTCGGTATCATCGATCCTAAAATATAATGTCGTTTATTGCTATATTATTTCTAACATTATCCAATTTTTTACAGATCGGACAGACAATACTCCTGAAGCAATTTAGAATATGGTTACCCCCAATATTTTAGCAATGCTTAATGAATTTAGCAAATAATTGGCTCCTATTCCCCCGACGAAGAAAAAAGCAATAAATGGCCCCAGAAATCCCAAGGCTTTAAAGAAAAAGAACGAGGTGGTGGGCGACACTACAATTCACCGCCCCTAGTAAAAGAATAGGATGAAGGTCACGTCTAATGGAGGATCCGATAGGGAAATCCCAATATCGTCCGATGATGCTCTTATCGCCCATCTCTCCCAATTGAAACTCAGTGACGAGAATTTAATAGGTGATGTCCGGAGGACATGGACAGATGTTTCTTCCATGGTACCCAACGTCGATAGGAACTTTTTAGAGGCAATGGATGGCTATCATCTCATTAAGTTTAGTGTCCATATGGCCACTAAGGTAATCATTTATAACATTTGTTGTCTAACTAACCCATTTTCTTTGAAGTTTTATCTCATACTAACACTTTCTCTTGAACGTTTTGCAGTCTATTTTTACCCTCTCTAGCCTCGGTGATTGGGTTGAGATGAGGCTTCCTCTAATCCATAAGGGGAAGGATTCTGAGAAGATGGAGAGGAAAAGACATAAATGCAGAACAGTAGAGGCACCTGTATGAGTTGAATAGGTTGAAGAGGGAGCATATTGATTACCTAAAAGAGTTGGTCGATAAGAGACAGGTCGATATTAATGCAGCGATCTAGGCAACTTTAGATGAGGCTATGATGTAGGTTGTGGACAAATTCAAGACCTTTGAGGATTTTGGTGGTATGCTTTCGGATACCTCGAAAGAGGCGCAAAGATGGTATGTCGTTGGATCGTCCTTAGACAAGTCGAGGTTGGAACGTTGATCCCTGAACACTTTAAAGTACTTGGTATTTTAGACCCCCTACTTAACACTACCCTGGCCAACGTTGAGAACGTTGTGAGCACCCCAGCTAAGACAACCGAGCAGACCGTCGTCGAGACGACTGAGTTGGTAAGATCTGAGATGACTGAAGAGGTAGTCAATGACGATGGGGCCAACACTGAACCCATAACAGATAATGTCGCCAAAAACCAAGACGATCCTACTCTCGAAGAGGATCTCTAAATTTTCTTTCTGTTATACTCCCTAGGAGGTCGTCTGTGGCCTAACTTACCCTTTTCTCTTATGTAACTTTTGAACAATATTTGATGGTTTATCAATTTGTATCATCATCTGAACATCATCTCTATTAATTTTACGACGTGGTAAATGAAATTTGATAACCTCTTGCTATCAGCTCTTATATGCTGTCATCGGTTTCTCATTATGTCATATCCGCTTTCTTTATATATGTATGGCCATTAATGGACTTAGGATTTTTAATTAGAGATCTACTCTCATTCTTTGCCGAGATAAATACCTAATTATCATAAATAAGAAACTTATTAATTTTCAAATACGAGACACTGTTCTACTCTTGTCCTTAGTCGAGATAAATAACTAACTTAATGATTTTGAAATCGAAAACCATCTGAATTAATGATATTTAAGGTAAAAGTAATGAAATGGTTTTAAGTAGGAGATCACCAAATTAATTATGTTAGTCCAATCTCATCCTTAACCGAGACGATTAACTAACTTAATGATTTTTAATAGATTTAGTGTTTTTCACCACCTTAGTGATGTTATCACACCATTCCTCCATCTCGGTGTTATTGAGAACTCATGGACAAGATGAGTCTCGCACGGTTTCTCCTATCACCGAGAGTGAGTCAATGCTAATTCACCAAACAAATGATGTTGTTTAGCTTAAGACAATTCAAACCAAGAATTTGGACAATTCATACAAGAAATATATGAGGGAACACTTGGAACTCATTTCATTCATTACTTTGAATCTTTTAAATACAAAGAGAAATTTACATAAACTGTATACACAATACTACTGATAATACTTTTTAAAATGGTCGACATTCCATGGGTTGGATAATTGTTCTCCCTCTAAATTCTCCAATCGATACATCCTAGTGACGACCTCCTTAGTGACCCTATATGTGCCATGCCAATTCGGGTGTAATTTGTTCAGCTTCTGCCAAACCTTCTGTGGAAACAGGTCCCCCACAACTATCAGTTTAGGTTTAACTCTCTTATTGTAGAACTTGGATGTTCTCTATTGGTACGTTACTTGTCTCACCTCGGCAACTTCCCTTATCTCTTATATCAAATCTAAGTCCAACCTTCTCTCTTCGTTATTTGTCTTTGGATTGTAGGTCTGAACTCTAGACTGGGCAGGCTGAGTTCAGTTGGTATCACAACTCTTGAATCGTAAGCCAACATAAAGGGGGTCTCCCCTGTCGGTGTCCTTTCTATCATCCTATAAATCCATAGGAAGCCATGCACTCCTTCTGTCCAAAAGCCTTTGGCGTATTCAATCTTTTCTTAATCCCATATAGAATTATTTTGTTAGTGACCTCTATCTGGTCGTTGGCTTTGGGTCGGCCTGGAAGTGAGTAGAACTATTTGATCATGACCCTTCCATAGTAAGCCTCCAGGGACTTGCTTTTTAATTGATTTTCATTATTTGGGATCAGAGTATGTGGTACGACATAATGACAAATGATATTACTCCATATATATTTGAAGTTCTTCATATCTATGATGGAAACCATAGCCTTAGCCTCTACCCATTCCGAAAATTAATCGATCATCGCTATTAAATATCTCTAGTTGCATGCAGATCTAGGCAGAGGTCATACTAAGTAAATACCCTTAACTGTAAATAGCCGAGGAGCTGTAATGGGCGATAAAAGTTGATGGGGCTAATGTGGGATGCAGGCGTATCTTTGGCATTTATCACACTTTTTTTACATGGTCGGACGCATCATTGGCAAGGGTTATCCACCAATAGCCCTACATCATTATTCTCTTTGCCAAATATCATACCCTAATATGACTAGAGCATGATCCCTCATACACATCTTTCAGAACATACTCCACCTTTGAAGGGTGGACACATCGTAGCAGGGGGAGTGGAAAACCCTTCTATAGGATATCTCTTATGGTAGTGAATTTTGCTACCCTATATCGAAATTTCTTCTTGTCGGTCTTTTATTCTGGGACCTCCTCATCTCTAATATATCTGATGAGAGGTTCCATCCCGAAATATCCAACATTCAAATTCAAACAAAACTCAAGTTTTTCACCGTCTTCATCAATATTCATCATGTACAATATCTCAATTGGGACGGTTCTCCTTATTTTTATTCTAATGGTAAAAGTTAACCTTGCCAATGCATTGACCCGGATATTTTTAAGATGAGGGACTCTCTTTATTTTCACCTCTATGGAGTACGTCAAAATCCTGCTCAACCTGGAGAAGTATTTAGACACCTTCTCACCCTTTGCTTTATATATCCCCAAAATCTAGTTCAGAACCAACTGGGAGTCACAATGAACTATCCTGTGGATGACATTCAATAACTTGACCATGGATAATCCTGTTAATAAATCTCCGTACTCAAATACATTATTGGAGGCCTTAAAGCTAAACCTCAATGCATATTTAATGTCAGTCCCATCTAGAGCCGACAGTATGAGCCCTGCCCCCACTTTCTCTTTCACACGAGGAGCCCTTCACATATAGACTCCAGATTATGTTGTCAGCCAAGAAAGTCCCCTCATCGGTTGTACCATTTCTGAACAAAATATCTTTTTTAATAAGGTCAAATCGTACACCATCGAATATGGTCGGCCCCACAATTTCTTTTTCTTGAAAAAAAGTAACCTCGTCTTCCTTTGTATCGACATTTTCCTAAGTGAACTCAACCATTAATTGTCCAAATCATGCCCCTTCATCGTTGTCCTCAGCTGGTATATGATGTCGAACTCCCCAAGCTCAATTGACTAAGCCATCAGCCTACCCCAATTCTCAAATTTATGGATGACTTGCCTCAAAGGAGTATTGGTGAGCAACACCATAGTGTGGGATTAAAACAAAGTCTACATCTTCCTTAAGGCATGTATTAAGGCATACATCAACTTCTCCATCTTTGGATATTTCATCTGGACCCCCTAGAGAACCTTACTATTGAAGTATATCAGCTTTTTCACCCTTCATCGTCTCGAATGATAGTTGCACTAATTGTCGAATCTGATATTAATAAGAATAAAAATAGTTATTCTCCTTGGACTGGCCGAGATAAGAGCATCGAAGAACTCAGGTAAGCCTTAATCTCTTGATAGGCTCTCTCACACTCCTCATTTCATTCAAATGATTTCCTTAGAATTTTGAATAAGGGCATACACTGTATGTGGCCCTTGAGACGAAATTATTGAGTGCGGTGACCATTCGCGTTAGCCTCTGTACATCTTTGATGGTCTTTGGAGTCTTCATTTCAATCAGTTATTTAATTTTTGGGGGGTTTGCTTCTACACCCCTCTGGTAAATGATGAAGTCGAGAAACTTTCCAGCACCCACGCCAAATATACACTTGGCTGAATTTATCTTCATCTAGTAAAGATCCATCGTATCAAATGTCATCTCAAGGTCGGACATATAGTCCTCGGCCTTGAGGACCTTAGTCAACATGTCATTTACGTAGAGCTCCATAGTTTGTAGATCTTCTCTTCAAACATCTTATTAGCCAATTTCTGATAGATTATCCCTGCATTCTTAAGAACATAAGGCATGACCTTGTAGCAGTGGGTTCCTTTATCAGTGATAAAGGAAGTCTTCTCTGAGTTGGTGTCATCTATGAATATTTGATTGTATCCAGAGTATGTGTCCATGAAACTCATCAATCCATTCCTCATTTTGGCATCAACCATCTGATCTATACAAGGCAGAGGGAAGCTATATTTAGGATATGATTTATTTATATCAGTAAAATCGATGCATATACACCACTTTCCATTAGCCTTTGGGACCAATTACATAAGTGCGAAAATGATGGATATATTATTAATACAAACTTACTATTATTACAACTAGAGAGAATATTACAAGAGAGAGAGAGAGAGAGAAGAATGATTCAGAAGATTCAGGAAGATGAAGATGGTTTGAACTGAAGGAGATGATCACCTTATATGATCCTAAAAAGTAACCTTATCTTTATCTAATTGAATAAACAAAGAAAGGAAAAGAAAAACGTGGGCTGTCGATTACAAAAATTCAAAGGTGCATAGTAGGTGCATAGTAAAAGTACACAGTGACTTACAATAATTTAAAAGCAAATAGTAACTGTTTTGGATGTTTTTGTTTTAAACGTCCAAATCGTCATTGCATGCGTCAGCTGATTACTGTCCATAGGTGAGCCACACTGCGTGTGCTGGATAATTTGCAGTCGTCGATGTGGGTTAAATATTTTCGTCCATTTGTCAAGCATCAAATGCATTGGCAATATTGGCCTCAGCAATAGAATCGAAGGACATACTGTCGTTAGGGTTGTGGTTGGAGGACCATGTTGTTGTGCTTGTTCATATTCCTCCGCATGGCTTAATTATTCATAGGGAACATCTAAATTATTTTTCTTTTTCAAATTATTTAGAAACTCCCTAACAGTCACTCGTTGTTCAAGCGAGGTAGTATAGTTTATCGACAAATCGGTAACAAATAGTCTCCGTCCATCAGTTACCATGAATTTTAAAGCTGTTTCCCGATAATAATAATCTGCATAATTTGAAATACTGATTAGGTTTTGTGACCAATATCTCATTGTATCCAACTGGTCCAACGGTACAGTAAGTGCAATCTCCTAGTTTTGTTCAATTTCGTCCCATTCATAATCCTCAATAGCTCTGAGGTACCAGATTTGGTAGGGTTGATAGAAAATTTCTCGAGACCGCCAACCAATTGTGCTAGTAATATGGAATGACAAATAGCGAGTATATTTGTACTTGCTTTTTGTCAAAACATGATAGATCTTGGTTTTGATCATCATGGGTAAAAAATCAAAGTGATTGAACAAGATACGTTTGAGAAGATTAGTTTGTTTACTAACCCCCATTCAATTGTTTCAATATCCCAAGGTGGATATCCTTCTTCAGTAACGAAATGCAATTTTGGTATGTCATCACTCTAATTTAAACTTTGATCAAAATGGAGTAAAAGACTTTTTATCTTTTGCTCATGGTCCTCGATTTTTGGTAAAATTTCTATTTGAAATAGAGGATGTGCAAGAAGTGCCTTTGTTTTTCAAATAGGCAAATTCTTCGGATTGTGTTGAAGATTTTATCTGAAAAATCATTTTCCAATAATTCAGAAAATTCTAGAAAAGTATCAATTTTGTCTAGAGAAAAATCTTCATTTTCATAGTTTAAGCCTTTCAAATTTTTCAGGCTCAGACTTTTGAATTTATCCAAAGTGGCTGTTTGTTCAGCAATTTTGTCAACAAGGATACTCATGTTTTTTCTAAAATCTTTTCTTCTGTCTCGAAGATGAGATTTCCATGCTTCATTTAAAGGTGTATACAACTCGCAGGGGATTCCTGGGTTGTGAAAATCATAGGTTTCAGTATCAAGGAGGGTTTCCTTGGTCTGAAGTTTGGAGAATTGGTAAATCATATTAGGAGGTGCTAATTGTTTCATCCAATTTTCCCATACAGTTATGGCTTCTGCAATAGTATTAAATTTTTGGTGGCATGCACTAGAAATTTTTTTTACTTGCATAAAACATTGGTTCCAATTATCATAGAAGCTTGGATTTCTTCCACTGAACACAACATAAACAGGGTTTGATTTAGGTTGTGTAGATGATGATGCTTGTGTTTTTTCCTTTTTAGCAATAGTTACCCAATCTCCTTTTGTTTCACTTGGATGCTTACCTCCCATCCTGAAAATAGAAAAAATCCACTTGTTTAGTGGTTTTGATAAAATTATATTTCAAAATATTCCACTTATTTAGTGGGTGTTATTTTAAAATATTTAAAACATTCCATTTGTTTAGTGTGTTTCTAAATACTCTACTTAGTTAGTAGGTTTTTCATCATAGTTTCTGCTAAGATAATCTGCAAGAAAATTGTTAGTTCCCTTTAAATGCTCAACTTCAAAAGTATAAATGGCAATTTGGTTGAACCATTTAAGTCTTCTTCCTTCTAAAATATTTCTTTTATTTATTAGGAAGTCTTTTACGGATTTATTATCTGTTCTGACAATAAAGTCTTCGGGTTCTAAGAAAATATGGAATTTTTTAATGGCAAGTTTTATTGCTAATAATTCCTTTTCGAAAATAATATAATTCAGTTCATTTGGTTTAAATTTTTCTGAATTATATCCACATATCAATTCATGTTTTTGAATTGATTTTGGAATGGTGGTTTTCTTACCACGAATACCAAAAGTATTGGAAGGATTGTTTTCATTCCAATATTCGTTAGGAATTGCACATCCCCAGAAATTATCCGAAGCATCGATTTCTAATATTAATTTATCTCCTATTTTAGGAAAATAAACTTTTGGACAATTATTTATTATCTCTTGTTTAATTGTTTTAATAACAAGAGTATCATTAGCACTCCATGTAAAAACTTCATTCTTTTTAAGTTTTTCAAGAAGTGGTAATTACTTTTGAGATAATCATTTTATGAAATTTCTTCCATAATTAAGGATTCCTAGGAAGCTTTGTAATTGTTTTTTATTTAAAATTTCCTCATTAAAATCTCTTATTTTTGAGATGATATGATCTTGTAATTGTAGGCCATCCTGGTTTAGGATTATGCCAAGAAAATTAATCTATGTTTTTTCAACATCAATTTTCTTTGGTGATAAAATGATTCCATGTTTTTGGAATTTTTCACAAATAATTTTTATATGATATCTATGTTCTTCTATGATTTTGGAAAAAATAAGGATGTCATCTATATAGACAAGACAAAAATCTTTAAGGTCTTTAAAGATTTTGTCCATCCATCTTTGATATACCTAAGGAGCTATATTTAGTCCAAAAGGCATAACATTCCATTGATAGTGTCCTCTAGGGGTACTAAAGGTTGTCAATGGCTTGGATTCTTCAGTTAGTTTTAACTGTCAAAATCCAGATTTACAATCGAATTTGCTAAAGAACTTTTTTCCTTTAGTTTGGTTAATTAATACATCTTTTCTTGGGATAAAATAACCATCAAATTCTAATTGTTCATTTAATCTTTTAAAACTTATAACCATTCTAGCTTTTCCTCTTGTGACTTCATTGTGTTTTCTCACCATGAAGGCGGGGCTAGAGTGTGGGCTTATTGTTTCTTCAATAAGATTTATTTCCAATAATTCTTTGATTTGTCTATCAAATTCATCTATATCATTCCTGGTATAAATCATTAGTTTTACTCTTATAATGACATTGGGATGTCTGAGTTTGAGATTACAATATCTTGGACTTTTGTCCTATAATTTTAATACGTTTTCACTAAAATTGTCTTTTAATATAGTATAAAGCCAATCAATTTCTTCAAGGGATTTAATGAAAGGAGTTATATCCCCTTTATTAGTAGGGCAAAAATCTCTTTCGCACTTATATTTATGTTGTTGTAGTAAAGGGATTTTTACTACATTTTTATTGAGGGATAAATTTATTGTTTCCTCATCAATACTTATAGGCAAATATTCTGAGATAAAATTGTTGCCTGATATAAAATCTCCATGCATTTCTGGAAAGCATAAGATTTTTGGAATAATGAATTTCTTTTCATTAAACCATATAGCCACCTTTTTAGCTTTTAAATCAATGAAATTTTGTGTCCCATTGATGCCTGTTACAACAATAGGATTTTTCAGTTTTATCCATTTTTTAGGGGTAAAGCATTTGGTCTACAAGAACCTATTGTTTCTCCTGTATCAATTAATATGCAAAAACTATACGGTTTATAGCCTGCAAAATTGAAGTAACCTAATACGTAAGTATATCTTCTCTTTCCATGGCTTGGTGAGAAGATTATTTCTTCTTTTCCTAGTTGGAAATGATAAATTTGACTAGATTTTATATTATCTTCTTTTAGATAATTTGTTCTAGGTAATATTGGTACTTGTACATTTTTCATAGCAATAAGAGGTTTACTATTACCACTACTCTCTCCTTTTAAAAGGTTTTTTCCTTCTAATTTTTCCCAATCATTGTCAGAAAAATTCTTTTGCCAATTTTCTGGTTGTTTATTTTTAAAATAAACATTATTACCAGACACCTGTAATTCAACGCTGTTTCGTTATTTTTCAGGAGGTGGTTCTGTTATTTGGGGTAGTACCCATTGTTTTGGTACTTCCAAATCTCTCCAGTTGATTAATCTGGGCTGTATTGCCGAATCAAATGGTTGAGGTTTAAATATTTCTATAATATTTCTATCCACATTCTGTGTATTAGTATGTGATAGAGTTGTCAATTCATGGATTGTTTTCCAATGTATTGACATATTTCTAGAGGTATCTTTCATTCCTATCCCTTTAGTTTGGATTTTTATAATGACAGATTCCTCAATATTTGGATCATCAACAGAGATGAAGAAATTTGATTTTATGTTAAACCAAATAACTCTATTTACTTGAGAAGTGCGACTGTGTGATAATTGATTAAATTTATTCGCAAGTTTCCAATTCGGTACACTTATTTAATTAAAGTCTATTTTTAAACAAAATTAATCCAGCCCCTAAACATGCATCTAAAAGTGCGTGTCTCAACCCATAAATAAATAAAGCATGTGACACAAATATTCAGAAAAAATCCCCGAAGGGAAAAACCTTTTATTTCACTATAATTTTGTAAGAAAACGGCTTACACGGATTAAAATGAAATAGGGTGACATACGACATACCCGCAGGTGTCGGTTTCGATATCTCGGCTGGAACTTTCCCTTTTCAGGAGGGCAGCAGTGAAGAAGAGAAACGGCTTCTCCACAAGATGTGAACTTTATAAGGACTCCCTCCACAATATCACGCAACTGTCGGTTGTAGAGATCTCCCCACAAAGTATGCACAAAAACAAAATATGTTCTTGGGTTCCACAAAACAATTCACGTAAAAGTAATTGGGATTTGTTGTGAATTGTAAACAAAACAGAAATTATTTGAACCCTTAAATGAGAGAAGAAAACAATCTGCCAAAAGATATTATCAAATAGATTCTGGGAAGATAAATAAAACCAAAACTCTAAAGTATTTGGAAAACTCTTCTCTACACAAAAAACGAGGCCTGACATCCCTTTTATAAAAATATTGAGTCGGTCAAAGAGATAGCAGCGTTTCAGCCTAAAAGTCATCTCGCTCGAACGAGAATGACATCTCGCTCGAACGAGATCGCGTGTCATTCGAAAGACTACGCGCGACATACAATGTCGTTCGAACGAGATTGATATCTCGCTTGAACGACCTTGGCGTCGAAACCGAGGTACGTTTACTGCTGAAGCAGTTTTTCACAAACACTTATGAAACCTCTTAAAAACATTTTTATAAAAAGCTTTTTTAAAACCTTTTTAAAATATCCCAACACTCTTAATATGAAATGTAAATGAAACTTTAAAAAAATATCTTACCAAAGTTCATATTGTTGGGTTTGAATGTTGAAGACAACTGGTAATTCGGATCCATCTTTTGTAGATGCAATCTTTACAATTCTTCAACGATTTGTAGCGGTATACGACATAATTAATTGTGACGGACTTATTAAAAATATGTCCTTACAAATATCCCCCTATGTCTATGCCGGTACATACATAAAAAATCTGAATTATCAAAAACCAAATTGCCTATACAAATCTACCCTCCCATGAATCCCAAAAGTGAGAAGGTAAAATTTGCAAGTTCTCAATTTTTTCTTTAATATCAAAACACTCAATGCTTTTCTCATCAGGGTGTGCAACATCATAATCTTCAATCTTCGTATCTGCACACATGAGATAAAGCAAAAACCTTCGTGATGCATCGAGTTTGAAATGATATAAGAATAAAGCATTAATAATCAAATCTCCCCCATAATGCAAAAATCCCCCATAACATGATAATTCTTTCTCCCTTTTTTATAATGTCCCCAAATAGACAGATAAGAAGAAAAAATCAAAACATGGAGTGTCATGATAAAATTCATAGAAAATGTGGATCAAACTTCGCGCAAGCAAAGGAGTATCCCCAAAAATTTCACACACTATTTTTTAATTTTTCAATTTTTTATACAAAAATAAGATACCACTTTGAAAAATATGATACAACAAATCACACCATGGATTTAAACTCAAACAACCAAGTCATGGAAACGAAATGAATGGGTGTGAACACATTCGATAGGTAAATAAACTCAATCAATCATATGTGCATGATGCATATGTGTACTCCTAACGAATGAACATCAAAAGAATCCTTAGGTGTAAAAATTTGTTGAATTTAGATGACATCGCCTTATGCAAATCAACAAATCAAAGTCAAATGATTTCCACACCAATAACGTCCAAAACGTTTTTGGCGCATTTTCAAGAATTTCAAGGACGTGCAAACCCGTTTTAATTCTCCAACCAAACTCCCTCATATATATTTTCTTTTAGAGGTGAATAAACTAAATTCTCAAACTTTGGAGAATTGGTGCAACAACCTAAATGGCCCATAATTGGCATGAATTTCTTTTTATTGCCTTTAAATTTTTCATGGCTCTTTTAAACCTCTTTGGACCCCGGTTAATAAAATTCCTCCATTTTTTAGGTCCAATTTAACGGTGGCTTAGTATTCGCAAAGGCAAAATGAACCTTTCGCAACCCTTCCCCGTTTTCAAACAAAGCACACAAACTCACAAAACGATTTTTATATGCACAATTTCCTTATCAAAATTTATTGCTCTTGGTTTGTTTTAAGGGCAAGATTGAAGTGAAAACACTCAACCAACATGTGATAGGACAAGCACAATAATCAAACAAATCCGTGTATGTGTGCAATAAAGGAAACATGAGTAAAACATGTAGGAAGTCACACTTAATTACATCTTAATGACTCCAAACATTATAAAGCACAAGGATGAATTGACCTATTGTTTCAAAACACTATCAAATAGTCACATGAAAAAAATGGAATGATGTTGTGACCCGGTCATCCTAAGTGTCCATCCATAAACGGTGCAAAAAAATCTTTTTGGATTTTTTTTAAAAAAAAATTATCAAAATAAAATCTTTTTGAATTTTTCAATTTTTTTTTTTTAAACAAAAAATATATACAAAAAGTACATGTCACAACGCTAGCAAAAATATATCAAAAAGCATAACTAGCGTATGACAAACATGCAAACACAATCATCTATATGATATGGCAAGAGAAGAATCATGTGCAAGCAAACGAGAATCAACTTGTCTAAAATCTAGCGTATCCAAAAGTGATTTCCTAACCCAAATCAAATATATGTGAAACGTCGTGTAGGGGATTTGGGAACCATGGGAACACTAGACATAAACTTCCTAGGACATTTTTCAAGATCAAAACAAAATCTCCTAAGGTGACCTTTTCTACCACAATATGAACATATGTAAACGAGTGAAATGACACCTAAAGTGTGATCTTTTCTAACATCCTTGGAATTAGTTGGCCCTCTAAAACAAATAATGGTTTTAGCTTTAGCATTAGAAGCATGGAACACGATGAGCCACTACCATCACTATCAAACCTACTTGAGTCTGTCAAATCATTTTTTAACTTCAAAATTTTTTACTCAAGGAAAGAATTAGACTCTTCCAAAGACAAGGATTTCTTTTTCAAATTTTCAATTAAACTTAACAGTTTATCACGCTCCCCCTCAATTAAAACAAACTTATCCCTAAGAGTCTTTTCACGTGCCGTAAAATCATCGATTAATTTTTTATCCTTGACGGCCCAAACGAGAACCCTAGAATTTTTTAAGTCCTTCAATTCATTCTCTAAAACTAGGACTTTCTCATCACTCTTCTTTTTGGCAATTTTCAAAGAATCAAAATCAATACACAAATTACCAAAGTGCTCACGACAAATATCACTTTGAGTTTGAAATGCTTGCAAATATTCAATCTTACTTTTAAAGAGAGAATTTTCTTTTTCCAAAAATTTAATTCTTTTGTAAAGTTTCAAATTCAAAAATTTTAAATTTTCAGCATGGTCGTGAATTTTTTCAAAAATAGGCTCCTCATTAAATGGGCGTTCCATTGAAAAATTGCGATTTTTCAAAAAACGGATTTTTCAAAAAAAATCAATATCACACGATTTTGCGGAAAATAGGATCACTCGATAATTTAGAGTAACCCGCTCTGATACCAATTTGAGAAGTGCGACTGTGTGATAATTGATTAAATTTATTTGCAAGTTTCCAATTCAGCACACTTATTTAATTAAAGTTTATTTTTAAACCAAATTAATTCAGCCCCTAAACATGCATCTAAAAGTGCGTGTGTCAACCCATAAATAAATAAAGCATGTGACACAAATATTCAGGAAAAATCCACGAAGGGAAAAACCTTTTATTTCACTATAATTTTGTAAGAAAATGGCTTGCACGGATTACAATGAAATAGTGTGACATACAAAATACCCGCAGGTGTCGGTTTCGATGTCTCGGCTGGAACTTTCCCTTTCTTGGAGGGCAGCAGTGAAAAAGAGAAACGGCTTCTCCACAAGATGTGAACTTTATAAGGACTCCCTCCACAATAGCACGCAACTGTGAGTTGTAGAGATCTCCCCATAAAGTATGAAAAAAAACAAAATATGTTCTTGGGTTCCACAAAACAATTCACGTAAAAGTAATTGGGATTTGTTGTGAATTAAAAACAAAACAGAAATTATTTGAACCCTTAAATGAGAGAAGAAAACAATCTGCCAAAAGATGTTATCAAATAGATTCTGGGAAGATAAACAAAACCAAAACTCTAAAGTGTTTGGAAAACTCTTCTCTACACAAAAAATGAGGCCTGACATCCCTTTTATAAAAAGATTGAGTCGGTCAAAGAGATAGCAGCGTGTCAGCATAAAAGTCATCTCGCTCGAACGAGAATGACATCTCGCTCGAACGAGATCGCGTGTCATTCGAACGACTACACGCGACATACAATGTCGTTCGAACGAGATTGATATCTCGCTTGAACGACCATGGTGTCGAAACCGAGGTACGTTTACTGCTGAAGCAGTTTTTCACAAACACTTATGAAACCTCTTTAAAAACATTTTTATAAAAATCTTTTTTAAAACATTTTTAAAATATCCCAACACTCTTAATATGAAATGTAAATGAAACTTTAAAACAATATCTTACCAAAGTTCATATTGTTGGGCTTGAATGTTGAAGACAACTGGTAATTCGGATCCGTCTTTTGTAGATTCAATCTTTACAATTCTTCGACGATTTGTAGCGGTATACGACATAATTAATTATGTAGGACTTATTAAAAATATGATATTACATTATCAAATTGGATTGGATTCCTCCAATTATGGCATTCATAGGATTACTGAATCTTCTGTCTAAGACCAGTATAGCAACGGGTGTATCCATACCTTGTCTAAATAGGGCAGCAATACATATTTGAATAAACCCGATATGAATATATTTTATAGTTGGGTGTTTTTTCTTCCATCATTTGATCTTTTTTAAATCAAAAAGTTTTATATCTACTGTTTCATCATCTGTTGAGCCAGCAGTAGTATTACCATTAAATTGTTCAAATATTCTTGTTGAGAATAATTTTAATTTTGATAATTTATAGACATCTTCCTTTTTTATGAGTTGTTTTTGATTATCAATTTCTTGTAACTATTCGTTGGTAAAAGTGATTTATTCTCCAACTATTTCATGAAGGGCTATTGTTTGTAGCTCGTCTTCGCTACTTTCTCGTACTTCTGCGGTATTATACATAAATACGAGTTATTCATCGGATGTTTTCGAATCAGATTCGAGTTCATATAAAATTTCTTTAGAGTTATTAGAAATATCAGAATCAGATAAATATTCTCCATAAAATATTTGTAATTCTTGTTCTTCGAGAAATTTTATCATTTTATTTGCAGTTTTCCCTTTTTTAGGACATTCAGGTGCATAATGGCCTTCTTCGTTACAGATATAGCAATGACACTTCTTTTTTAGAGGTGGTTTTTTAGAAGGTTTATTTTTTCTAATATATTTTTTATTCTTTGAAAAAGATGATTTCTTTATCCAAGGTTTCCATTTAAATTTTCGCTTTCGAGAATGTTTGAAAGTTCTAGGAGGTGGATTACATCCCATCTTCCAATTTTCTTTTAAAATCTTATCACAACATTTATAACCAGCTTTAGATTTTGTGATTTGATTTTTAACTTGTTTTTTCACCTTAATTTCAATACATTTTTCAGATATTTCTCTTAATACCCAATTAATGCGAAAACCAAGATTATCATCCTTCTCGATAGTTTTTAACCAAGCAGGGTAAGATTTTAAAGACATTTCATCCCATGGATTTGGGAGTTTGTTGAAGAATTGATCCAGCCAATGAATATTTTCTAGATGCTTTAGTTTGAAATAATAGTTTTTATATATTTCAACAAATTCTTCAAATTGACAAATGTTACACAATTCTAGTTTAGATAATATGTAACACGCATCTTCTTGGAGTCTGGGTTCTCCAGTATATCCAATCATATTTTCTTTAATTATATCAACAAATCCTTTTAGTATTTCATCAAAATATTTGAAGTTTTGTAGGAGCTCAGATTTTTGCCGAGTTCCTTTTTCTGAGTTTTCAACCATTGTAAAATATCTCCTTAGAGTGTTGCATCAAGGTAGTCTAAAAAAATTTTTTTAGACCATAAACTCTTATAATTAGTAATGAGTATAGACATAGATTGTGCCCAGTCATTAATCGTTTGTTCTTGATCGTTAAAAGGTACATGCCTTAAATCAAGATAAACACCATGTTGAGATATATCTTGTTTGTTCAAATTATCTCTTCTTAAGAAAAAAGGACGTGGTTCGTCCTCATTCTTCGTATTACTTGTAGAAGCTGTAGAAGTATTGACTGTTTTAACAAAATCTTCTTTTTCATTTTTATGTTCAGGGGTTTTCATATAATCTTCAAAAGCTTCCCAATTTTGGAATTCCTGAAGTGGTTCTTCAGCCTTCCGTTTTCCATCAACTGTATTTACTACATGTGGTGGAAAATCTTCTTCATCAGATGAATATTGGTTTAATTCATACTGATAATGTTGTAATAGTTTTTCATTTTCCAAATACGTGGTTTGTACTTGTTCAATGAGTTTATTACATTCGAAGACAGTTAATATTGGATCTTTGTATAAATGTCTCCAATAATCTAATATTTCACAAACGTTTATATATTCGGTGTAATTAAATTCTTCTCTTTGAAGAGCTTTAATTTCTTCCGAACCATAATATAACCTAGGAATTTTGTTATCCCCTGGGTTATTCATGCCAGTTTGTTCTGGGTTTTGATTATCTATTTTGTTTAATAGATTCTCTATTTTTTTGTTTAGTCTCCTCTTTTAAATCTAAATTTGAAACTGTTTCGAGTTGACTAATTTTTTTTATCAACTTTGTTTAAGTTGAAATCAATACTATCTAGTTTTTTCTCTACATAGTTTTGGTTTATTATCTGACGTCTTTCAGTTCATTTTATCCAACTAAAGACTATATCAGTTAGACTATTTAAGGTAGTACTAATTTTACTAATATCATTTTTGGATTTTTTATCAATATGCAAATTATGATTATACATAGACTCATCTTTTTGTAACCATGGTGATAAACATTGTAAATTAATATGATTATTATTTAGATCATCTTTATCAGATTCCATTGGTACGTAAGACCTCCTATTATATGTGGTTTCAAGTGCCTAATACCGATTTTCCTAATGCCGATTGCTATCTACGGTAGCTTTTTGGCAAAACAAAAATATAGGCTTTGAAACAATAATAGGTATATGGGTTTTATGAAAACTTTAAAGATTTTCAGAATAATATAATATTATTGCTATGTTTAATTCACCTTAATTACAAAACAGATAGACACAACTTATTTGGATAAAATTAAGTATAGTGCACCCCTTCGATGAACTCAATTGACTCAAGTTTCTTAACGTCCTCCTGGATGACCCCATACTTCTCTCTTATATAGGTCCTTCTTCTTTGTTTAACCAGCTTTGCCTTCTCATCAATGTTTAACTTATGGCAGATGACCTTGGGGTTAATCCCTAGCATATCTTTATAGCTCCACGCAAACACACTTTGCCTCTTCCTTGACAACTCTATAATCTTCTCTTTCACCTTCTTTTTCAGCGAAGAGAGAATTTGGATGGTTTTTTCCAGCTCTTCCTCATTGAGTACGATGTATTCTACCTTCTCTGCAGCTTCGCCTTTCTTTAGTTTCCTCTCGTCCCTTAGGTCGAGAGTATAAATGTTATAAGAAGTGGTGAGCTATTTATGGGCCTCTCTCTGCTTGACCGAGCTGAAGTAGCATTCTCTCGCCTCTATCTGATCACCCTAGACATACCTTACTCCATAAGGAGTCGGTAATTTCACCATCTGGTGTACGATATAGGTCACTGCTTCAAATTCTTTGAGGGATACACGGTCAAGAATGATATTGTAGGCCCAAAATACATTTTCATTCATTGCAAAAAAGTTGACCTTCTTTATTAGACACCTCGGCTAGGTGCCCATGCAGACATCCATTTCAAACACTCTAAGAGGATTCACTTTCTCTCCACTAAACCCTATCAATGCTTGGTGGTAAGGAATCAGACTCTTCTTGTAGAGCTTTAGACCTTTGAAATAACCCCAAAACATGACGTCGATTGAGATGTCGCCGTCCACCAAAATTTTGGATACGCCATACCCATGAACCCTGGTGCTAATGAAAACAAAGTCGTCATGGGGGCCAAGATTCCCTTAAAATTATACCTGGAGAATCCCACAATAAGAGTGTCCATACACATATTTTTTATCTTTCCCAACTTCATCTCTAAAGCAGTCAAGTCGACTTTTATCACCTTGGGTGCTAATTTAGCCTTTATGACGTGCGATTTGCGATTGGACGGCTCTATCCCTACCCCATCCATTCCCCCACTAATCATTTTTACATGAAGTGAGACCATACACATTCATCCTTTAGGCTCAGGGATCTTTGGTGAGAGGTTAAGGTTGTCTTCACCATCATCATCAAACTGTCCATCCTTCTTTTCGACTGGAGGCTATCGCCTCAACCTCTCATCTCTAGACCCGCCATGTCTCTTTCGGGTGTCATCCTTGGAACCACTTCGGTCAACATACTTCTGAAGCTTACTTTATTTTAGTATTTTCTCTCTCTCATCCTGTAATACAAAACACTTGTCGGTGGTCTGGTTGTGGTCTTGATCAAACTCACACCATTTGATCTTGTCTCTCTTATTAGGAGGACACCTAAGATTTTCAGGCCATCTCAAAGCTCCATCATCCTTGATCTCATTTAAAATCAAATCAAGACTTACTATGAGTGGAGTGTAGTCAGCAAATTCATAATCAGCCGAACTTTTCTTCCTATCCTTTCCCTTAATTTTTTTAGACTTATTTCCATTAGCTTCTTTTTATCCTATCCCTTGTTCGCCAAGGCATCCTCTTCATTCATGACTCTCCCGAACGTAGACAAAAGTTCTGCCATGGATTTTGTAGGATCCTCGATTAGCTTCCAAAGTAATTTGCCTTTTTACAACCCCCCTATGAGGGATGCATGGAAATATTCTCCTCATAGTCTTTAACCTCCATCTTCTCCTTATTAAACTGTGAAATATAGTCTTGGAGAGACTCATTCTTACTTTTCTTTATATATAACATATGGGTAGCCTTCTTATGTGGTTTCATGCTGAAGCAGAAGTTGTGAATGAACTTCTTGACCAATTTCTTGGAATTTTCTATAAAAATTTTAGGAAAAGAGGTATACCAAATATGGATTGTACTGGTTAGAGTGCTGGAGAATGCCCCACATCTCGTCTCATCATAAATAGAGTACATGTCGGCTGTAAATTGGTACATTTTTATATGGTGAATGGGATTTATACTCCCATCCTACTTAGGTGTCACACTCGATGGTTTGAACTTGGTTGGAGTTAGGTAGCTCACAATCCACACCAAAAATGGAGACCCTTACACATACCCCCTTTGAATGGGGTCTTGAATTTTCAAGAGGTCGTCGATTTTATCCTCTAGCCTATGGATGGAAGTGTTCCATGGTTTCTCGACCACTGTTGTATTATCCCCTTCGGCTACCATAGAATTATCCCCGGCTCCTTCTCTGTGATTGGGGTTGCACAAGCTCTCGATTGGCTATACTTTAACGGTTATTTACTTCCCTTTGATCTCCCTCTCGACCTTGTTGAGGCCGACAATCAGCAAAACCTCCACTCACCCTAAAAGGCTATAATACTTTATGATCTGGAGAGTCTATCTCGTAGGTCACTAACTCAGCTGAATCAGTCAAAAACTGACCCTCTTCTCAATCTATCAAATGTTGAAGCTCAGGGTTGTCCATCTCAACTCGACCGACCACTATTAGCTATGATAACTTGGATTAGGAACACTATGTTTCCAAAAATCTCATAAGGATCCTAGTATTCGTCTTCGTCATAATATTGGTCATCTGGGTTTTCCTGCTTCTAGCCCTACTTTCCTAGGTGTGATCGCCTAGGGTTAACTATGTGTCTGCATCGTTGCTACTATGACACTTCTTTGTGTGGGATCAATCCTGTTATCGAAGCCAGCTCTCTGGCATATGGAGTTTCCATTTCATTTATAGCATCGCTTGGCCTAGCCATCATAGTTTAGCTAAAGATAATAAGATGTTCTTGCATTTTCTGCTAGATGGTCGCCAGCGAGCGCAGCACCGTCGCCACCTCAACCATTTTTTACTAAGGAGGCACCTGGATGGAGATGGAGCTAGATCCATGAGGAAAATCAAAGGCCATTCTTTCTGGTGAATGAGATGGGGGAGCTAAGTGATCTAAAAAAAACTTAAGCAACCTAATAAGATCTCTTTTAATGGTGATACAGATCCATCCAAGTGTGGAAGTGGATAACCACCAAAGAATCAAGTGAGAAACAAGATGAAAGCGAAGAGGAAGAAGATGAAGAAACTTTGTTCCTATATACAGAGCCAAAATGATGATGCTATGAAGTCATCATTTAAATTTATAAAAGCAACTCAAGCTCAAGCACAACAGAGCGATGGAGATATATACAACATAACAACAATGTAAATATGACAAGGAGATGAGGAAAAGAGAAATAACGCCAGCATTTAAGTGGTTCATCTATATCATCCTACTCCACTGTGCAGATGAGTGTAGTTTTCACTAGAAAAGAGACTCTAATTGCCTGAAATGTACAACTCTCAAGATTTCTCTCTCTACTATAAGTGAGATAGAGTTTTGCTAGGATTTGTTTTTGGATCCTTTCTTCTAGGGAAGAAGATGAATATTTATAGTGTTTGGGGTGCACAATGAACCCCCAAGCGTGCATGGAATGTGTCATTGATGAAGCATCCAATGAGTAATAGACACATGTCCTGAGCACAAGCATGTAACGATGATGCAAATATTCCCCTCACGTGCTTCTGTGATCTTATTATAACTTCCTATCCACTTGGATTGATCACGCTCGAAACCTGTGTCACATGTGGTTGTATGTTATCTTGGGATGTCTCAACTTGGCCGAGGATGACACCTATAATATTCTGTTTATGAAATCGATGAGCAAGACTGAAGTGTGGCCTCGATTGTTTGGGGATGCCAGGACAAGACAAGACTGATGTAAGGCTATTGGTCGCATTGATGGGTCTTGACTATCTAGGGGTACTAAGATAAGACGAGACTTGTGTAGGGCTAATAAGCTAGTTGATGGGTCTCGGCCCAGGTTACTAGATGAAGCTGAGACTGCTGGTATAGGACTACTATATGAGGACCCATAATGTTAGTCATGATGGTTTATAAGGTCAACCTTGGTCGAGTGGGTCCCAGGCTAGGAAGAAGTCATACTTGGGTATATCAGTTTTGGTGTCTTGAGGTCTGATTTATTTAATTTTTCTCGCTATCACCTAGATGCATGTTTAGGGTAAAAGATAAAATTTGGTAAATCGGTTTTTCACAAGAACAGTTTAATTTGTGCAAAAGTTTAATTGATAGAATTTTGTTTAAACGTTCAATACTTAAAATTGGAAAAACTTAAAAATATTGAACTCTCGTTTATTCGAACCATCCAAGCATTCTTAAATTGGTATGAGAGTTGGTTACACTAAGTTATTGTGTAGATCCTAATTAGTGATTTTCGGGTGGTTATTTTTTTCTCTCTTGGTTTGTTTTTTCTTCTCGATGGATTCCCATAGTGATGACGTTGTTAATCGAGATGAGTTTAATAAGCTTCTAGACCGTTGTGAAAAATTAAATCTTTTGAATTTGAAGTTTACAAAAAAATTGAAAGTCTTGGAAACGAAACAAATCATTTTAAATCCATTATGAGACATTTGCAAATGGTTCAAAATCTATAAGATATTTTTTGTAAGAAGTTTGTTGCCTTGGATCATAATTTTAGAGATTTAAAATTGTCCAAGAAAGAGAGTGAGAATAGAGTCCTTATTTTGTAGAAAGAATTATAGGACTTTAAAAATTCTAGGGTTTGTGTTTGTGCCAATGAGCATAGTGTTTCGATTGAATTTAAGGCACGAGAGAAGACTCTTAGGGATAATTTTGTTCACATTGAAGGCGAACAAGATAACCTTCTAGGGAAAATTAAAAATTTGAAGGAGTCCCTAAAGATTGAGGACTCTAATTTATTGCTTGAGTTTAGAATTTTTAAGTTAAAGGATGATTTAAAAGACTCGAGTAGTAGTGATGATAATGGCTTATCTTGTTATAATGTTCTATTGTCAAAGCCAATACCATTGTTTCTTTTTTAGGGTCATTCAAAACTAAGGATGTTAGAAAAGGTCAACCCACAGGTAACATTCCTCCCGTTTACACATGTTCACATTGTGGTAGGAAATATCACCTTAGGCATTTTTGTTATGATCTTATAAGAGGTCCTAGGAAGTTTAAGTTGAGTGTCTCATCGATTTCTAAAACCTCTCGAGTTAGCTATACACATGTTTGGGTTAGGAAATCTGTTTTGGAGACGCTAAATGTTAGATGGGTTGATTCTCAGATGCTTGCACATAACTCGTCACATGTTATTTCTTATCGTTGATTTCTTGCATGGTTTGTTTGTCATACTCTAGTTGTGCTTCATGATATATATTTGTTAATGTTATGACATATGTATCTTTTTGTACAATATTTTTTATTGAGTCATATTGAAAAATATAAAAAAAAAATTCTTTGACATTTTTTGAAAAATACAAAAATATTTTATTTTTAGAAATTTTGGAAAAATTCAAAATGAATTTTTTTTTGTGTATTTTAATTTTACACATTTGGTATGGCATATTGGTGTTTTTTTAATCCAATTCACTCTGCAATTTCCATGTGGATAGGATATTTGGTTATGTATTTAGATACTTAGATTGTTCATACTCATGTTTACATGGAGTTGAATCGAACTTGATTTGCTTTACATATTCGACTTTGTATATGCATCCACACGCACATGCACGAGCTTATTGGATTTTGACTTCACTATGTATATTTGAGCTTGGTGAGATGTTCTGGCATCAATTTTGTCATCTAAATGTTTATGTGATTGTTGATACCAAAATTAGTATGCTGATGTGGACGAATAATAAAAAGACACGTGTCAATCTACGTGGCACAATAGCAACGAGGAAGTTCATTTCCCCGACCAAGTCAGACTCACTCCGAGCAACAAGTATACTCCGAGGAGCTCCAGCTCTCCGAGGAACACTAGCTTTTTGAGGAACTCCAGCTCTCCGAGGAACTCTTGAACGACGAGCAACTAAGGCGGTTCGAGCTGCATCTCGACCACAGCATTGATTACCAGATAATCAACAGTTCAACTATTCATTGAATGCTTATCATCTTGATGCACACGCTTGAAGAGCATTAAATGAGTTACCCTTTCATATGTATATCATTTAATGTATCACCCTTTCATGTACAGCCTAAGGGCTATAAATACCTTGTATGACCCTCATTCAAAGGGACCGGAATTTCTTGATAGAACTACATATCGAGAATTCCCAAACACTCAGCAATAACAGAAACAGTGGACGTAGGCCATTCTTATAAGGCTGAACCACTTTAAAATTCTTTGTCTCATTTATATTTATCTGTGATTAAATAATTAGAAGCAATCTAGTTTTTTACATCAACAGATTGGCGCCGTCTGTGGGAACGATTGTTATTATCGTTTTTCACCAAAAATCATTCATCATCAATGGCAGATAACCCGGAATCCAGCAATCGAAACGCTAGAAGTGCTGGAAATCATCCAAATCCCTCTGCACCTCCAGATCTGGCTGGGATTATGACGAATCTGGCTCAAGGACAAACCGTCATGCAAGAAACAATGCGGCAACTCATACAGACCCTTCATGGCGGTGCACCTGCACGTTCGGGACAGTGAAGTGGTCAGAGGCAAACCTATTTACTTTCTTCACGATCCAGGCGTACTGAGTCATATCGTAATGAGGAATCTGATGATTTCTCTTATCAACCTGGGCGAACTTCGTCAATAAGAGCTACAGATACTGATCAACGTATCACTCTCTCTCCAGAAAGACCCAGTGCCTTGGAAAGACTGAGTAGGGTGTCTCCTTTCAGTCGATTAGGCCCTAAGAGGAATAGGAGTCCACCTAAGACCATGTTGAGGAGTTTTCGACGACCATCAGATCTAAGAGAAGGATCAGCACAATCACGACCAGTTGCTCGTCAAGATAGATCTCAGGAGGCCACATCAGAACAATCAATTGCTCGAACTAATAAGCCCGAGGAAGGAAATGATGCGTGGAAAGGTTCCATTCAGCGGTTGGAGGATAGATTGGGAGAAATGGCTAAGGCGAAGAATCCCTTACAATGAACTTTTGTTCAAGGGACACCTTTTGTCCAGGCCATTGTGGTTTTTCCTACCCCGTCAAAGTTTAAAGCACCTATGGTGACCCCCAAATATGATAGAAAGACAGATCCTGTTCTACACATAGAGCAGTATCAAGCTGCCGTCGACATCTATGCGGTCCCCGACGAGATGAGATGCAGGGCATTCTCGGGAACTCTTACTGGATCTGCCCAGATATGGTACAACAATCTTCCTCGGGGTAAGATTTCAACTTTCTTTCAATTGGCCGAGTTGTTCATCGGCAATTTCTGTTTTGGAGCAAAGCCAGTAAAAAGAGTAGCACACTTGTTAAGTGTTAGACAAAAATCTGGTGAGAGTACTAGAGATTACATAACTCGCTTCAATAACGAGAAACTGGAAGTTATAGATTATGAAAAAAAGACAGCAATCACCGCCTTGATGAGTGGGTTGTTGCCTAACAAGTTATATTACACTTTGGCCAAAGATCCACCTACAACTATGTCACAGTTGATGGAAAAAGCAACCAAAATCATGAATGCCGAGGAGGCTATGGCTGCGAAGAAGAATATGGATAAAGAAACCAAGGTGGAAGACGACAAATCCAAGAAGAAAGAGCATAAGGGCAATGGCGGTGACAAACATTCCAAGAATAATAAATCGTCATGGGAAGTCCTGAAGAAATTCGATAATTATACTCCTTTGAAAATGGGTATTAATCATGTCTTGCAAGAAATCAAGAATAACGAGGAAGTAAAGTGGCCAAAGAAACTGAGGTCAGACCCTGACATGAGGAATAGGGAGAAATATTGTGAGTTCCATAAGGATCACGGCCATATGACCAAAAATTGCATAGCTCTTCAGAACGAGATTGAAACACTCATCCGAAGAGGGAAGCTAGCAAAGTATGTTGATCGGGGAGGCGAAAGAAGGAATAATGACCGAACCAGAGAAAGGTCTAGATCTCCTCATCGAGAAGAGGATAAAAAGAAGAGAAACCATGAAGATGATACAGAGGATGACCCCAATCTTCCCAAGAAACCAAGGCAGCCAGAACGAGAGGTATTTTCAATATGCTTTGGGTCATTTGATTGTAATGTCATTACAGGAGGAGATGCAGGAGGAGGAGACCTTACTGCAGAAAGAAAAGCTTACCTCGGTGAGGCTCAGGCTTGCTCATACATTCAACGGATAAATTTGGCTAAAGAGGATCGCCCGAGGAAGGTAAACAAAGAAAAGCTGGTCATTGGCTTTTCAAAAAACGACCTGGCAGGTGTTCTTTACCCTCACGACGACCCTTTGGTGATCAAAATGAGGATGAAAGAAGTAGTGATTTCAAGGGTGCTGGTAGATAATGGTAGTTCGGCAGACATCATGTACTATTCATGCTTTGACAGTTTAGATTTGAAATTATCTCAATTAGAACCTTATCACAGACCTCTATTGGGTTTTGCTGGCGAGAAAGTCTTTCCACTTGGGACGATCAAGTTGGATATATTCATTGGAACTTGGCCTGCTTGTCGAACAGAAAAAATACGCTTCTTTGTGATGGATAAGAATGTGCAATCAGCTTACAACATCATCATGGGAAGAGTTGGTTTGAAGAAGTTCGAAGAAGTTCCATCTACAGTACATCAGTGTTTGAAATTCCCTACAAATTTTGGAGTAGGAGTTGTGAAAGGTGATCAGAAAGTAGCTCGGGAATGCTATTATTCGTCTGCCGAGCAAGAGGAGCTTGAAGAATCAAGGAAAAATACTACTACCTACCAGGTGGATGAAGGTACAGAAATTAAAACACTGGATCCCAGAGATGAATCCCAACTTGTAAAAGGACAGGTGGTGGAATCTACAGAAAATGTTATTCTGGACGACGAGCACCCTGAACGAGTAACCCGGATAGGTTCATCGTTGGATGTTTCAATAAAACAGGAGTTGATAACTTTTCTGAGAAACAGAAAGAAAACTTTTGCATGGAGTCATGAAGACATGCCAGGAATAAATCCAAACTTCTTATGCCATGAACTCAATGCGAATAAGTAAATCAAGCCTGTAAAGCAGAGAAGAAAAGTGTTTAGTCTCGAGAAGAATCAAGCCATACAAGAGGAGGTCGAGAAGCTCTAGAAAGCCCAATTCATTGAAGATGTGAAATATCCAGAATGGTTAGCAAATGTGGTGATGGTAAAGAAGAAAAACAATAAATGGAGAATGTGTGTTGATTTCAATGATCTCAACAAGGCCTGCCCAAAGGATCACTTTCCATTGCCCAGAATTGACCAACTAGTGGATGCTACCTCGGGACACGAGCTGCTCAGCTTCATGGATGCTTACTCTGGTTACAACCAGATCAAAATGAAACCTGAAGATAGGGAAAGCACTTCTTTTATTACCCCTAGGGGAACTTATTATTATAATGTTATGCCTTTTGGTTTGAAAAATGCAGGAGCGACATACCAGCAGCTGATGAACAAGGTTTTTGCCGAACAAATCAGTTGCAATATGGAGGTCTATGTCGACGATATGCTGACAAAGAGCAAGAAAGCTGCTGATCATCTAGTTGACTTAGGTCAGACCTTCGATCAACTGGATAAATACTAAATGAAGCTCAATCCGACGAAGTGCACCTTTGGAGTACGAGAAGGAATGTTCCTCGGGTACATCGTCAACCAGCGAGGCATTGAGGCAAATCCAGTAAAGATCAAAGCTCTTTTAGGGTTGCGATCTCCAACGACGAAGAAAGAGGTGCAGAGTCTTACAGGACGAGTTGCAGCGCTCAACAGATTTGTATCCCGAGCAACTGATAGATGCCTCCCATTCTTCAAAACACTTCGAAAAACTTTTGAGTGGAATGATGAATGTGAAAAAGCCTTTCAATACTTGAAGAAATATTTGGGAACACCTCCACTATTGTCCAGACCAGTAATGGGAGAAAAGTTGTACTTGTACCTGGCAGTATCAGAGAATGCAGTCAGCTCGGCATTGATCAGATTGGAGAATGGAGTCCAGAAGCCAATTTATTATACAAGTAAGGCTTTCCGAGGTGCAGAGATCAGGTACCCAAAGCTGGAAAAATTGGCATTGGCATTAATTGAAGCAAGTAGAAGAATGAGGCCTTATTTCCAGGCCCATACCATCGTTGTGTATATCGACATGCCATTGAGACAAGCCCTTCATAAGTCAGAAAAATCAGGGAGACTGATGTATTGGGCAATAGAGCTGGGTGAATATGATATTGTGTATGAACTCAGATCATCGTTAAAAGGGCAAGATGTAGCAGACTTTATAGCAGAATTTACATATCCTGATACCCCCGAGGAACAAAAGTTGCTCGCTGACCAACCTGTGGATGTTACAGGATCAACAGACATAAGTCCAGATCAACTCCGGTCGGTAAAAGGGCTTGTGGATTTAGAAAGATCATCAAACTCAAACCCAGACCAACTCCGGTTGGTAAAAGGGCGAGAAGAGATGGTCGACGAAGAGCGAAAAATACCAGGGGAGGATGAAAGGAAACAGCAGATATTTCACCGAGGAACTCTGTCAGATAATAAATTTGAAGACGAGTTACCTACATGGAGATTATATGTAGATGGGTCATCTTGCACAACAGGTTGTGGGGCAGGGATTGTTTTGAAAACCCCAGACGAGATTGACATGGAATATGCCTTACGATTCCAATTCAAAGCCTCCAATAATGAGGCTGAGTATGAAGCCTTGATAGCAGGTCTTAATTTAGCAAAGATTATGGAAGCACAACAAGTGATGTTATTCAGTGATTCTCAATTAATTGTGAATCAGATGATGTGAACATATGCAGTAAAAGGAGAATTAATAGTCAAGCATCATGCAAAGGCGATGGAGTTGTTGGCAGAATTTGATGCCATTCAGTTGATCAGAATACCAAGAATGGAGAATGCATAAGCAGACGCATTGGCCCGACTAGCATCAGCTACTCGTACCGAGCTGCGAAGAACGATACCAATTGAAATATTAGAAGCTCGGAGCATAGATGAAGACCTGACGATGAATGTTATTACCCTTGATTTAGGACCATCTTGGATGGATCCCATCAGGGCATATATTGAGGAAGGAGAATTGCCGGAGGATAAGATCGCTGCCAAGAAATTGAAGTTTAAAGCTGCTCGGTATGTACTAACTAATGGTGTTTTGTATAGACGAGGAATTATGGCAGGTTTGCAAAGATGTGTACATCCCTCCGAGGTGAAGGAATTGATTGAAGAGGTCCATGAAGGGTCCTGTGGAGCCCATGTAGCAGGTCGGACACTTTTGCAAAGGGTGATGACACATGGATACTACTGGCCAACGATGAGGGCTGATTGTATAGCCTATGCTAAGAGATGTGATAAATGCCAACGTTTTTCCTCCATCCGACGAACTCCACAAGCATTGTTGACACCCATAACTTCCCCTTGGCCTTTCGCCATGTGGGGAATGGATTTGGTTGGACCACTGCCCACGACCCGAGGAAGATTCAAGTACCTCGTCGTCGCAGTGGATTATTTTACTAAGTGGGTAGAAGCTGAGCCTCTGATTGATATGACATACGAGAAGGTGTACCAATTCGTTTGGAAGAACATCATCTGCCGATATGGTATCCCTCATGCTTTCATCACAGACCATGGAACACAATTTGATAACGAGGAGTTTGCCGCCTATTGTCGTCAGTCAAACATTTTGAAAGTTCATTCAGCACCAGGCCATCCTCAAAGCAATGGGAAGACTGAAGTGATGAATAGAACATTACTAAATGGTTTGAAGAAGAGGCTAAGTGAGGCTAAAGCTAATTGGATTAACGAGCTACAGTTAGTATTGTGGGCTTACCGAACAACTCCCCGAGCAGCAACTGGAGAATCACCATATATGTTGGCATTTGGAAGTGAGGCTGTAATACCTGCCGAGTTGGGTCTTCCAACACACAGAGTGATGAATTTCAATTCCCCAGTCAGCGACTTGATGAGGAGATTAGATTTGGACATGCTCGAGGAGGTTAGAGAAGAGGAAGCCATTAAGAATGCTGCATATCAACAACGAACAGCTCTGTTCTATAACAAGAGGGTGAAGAAATGCGATTTAAAAGAAGGAGATTACGTGCTAAAGAAGGTCATTCAGAAGCACAATAAATTGGAAGCAAATTGGCATGGACCTTACCGAGTTACAGAAGTTGTTCGACCAGGAACTTACCGAATAGCAACTCTAGAAGGAGAGGAATTTAAGAATGCATGGAATGCTGAACACCTACGCAACTATTATCAGTGATGTAAAATGTAAAGTAGTTCCATCAATATGAATAAAACGATGATATTTCACAATCTTCTCTCCTTTTATTGAAAGTTTTTCAGGGAATACTAGTGTTTAACACTACGCTGAGGCACACAACGCTGCTCGGCAGTAAAAAGAAGACGATAGTTCAAACCCACGACCAACTCCGATTGGTAAAAGGGCGAGAACAAACTATAATCCTTTGGTTAGGAGGCGTACACTAGCGTGACCAACTCAGGTTGGTAAAAGAGCTAGTGGACATGATAGTTCAAACCCACGACCAACTCCGGTTGGTAAAAGGGCGAGAACAAACTATACTCCTTTGGTTAGGAGGCGTACACTAGCGTGACCAACTCAGGTTGGTAAAAGAGCTAGTGAACATGATAGTTTAAACCCACGACCAACTCCGGTTGGTAAAAGGGCGAGAACACCCCATACTCCTTTGGTTAGGAGGCGTACATTAGCTCAGACTAACTCCGGTTGGTAAAAGAGTTAGTGGATATGATAGTTCGAACTCAGACCAACTCCGGTTGGTAAAAGAGCAAGAACACGATAGTTCGAACTCAGACCAACTCCGGTTGGTAAAAGAGCGAGAACACAAGATGATCGACGATAGGCCAATCTTGGTTGGTTAGGAAACACGATATGCTCTCAAATGCCAACTTATGTTGGTCGGGAAGTAAGATTATCTCAAATGCCAACTTATGTTGGTCGGGAAGTAAGTTTATTACATAAAAGTTCCTCGAAGAACAAATATTCTAAACTGAACCAAGTATAGTTGTTCGGGGATAAAAACCCACTAACTGTAGTTGGTCGACGAGGAAAATTCATCGACCTTGGTTGGTCGGACACATTTTATGAAAAAGACAAAAATTTGCCAAGTATGGTTAGTCGGGGATAAAAACTCTCACTAACTATAATTGGTCGGCAAGCACAATTTAACAACCTTGGTTGGTTGGAAAAATTTTTAAACATTTTTATACTCATTACTTTATTATTAAGTGATCGAGCAACATTACTGATACTTGTAACTTTTTATTACTAAGTTGGTCGGTGAACCACACAATATTGTTATACAAGCACAAATATAAAGTGTTTGACAAGCACAAGACAATAGCAATACAGATTTGCAAACAGAAAATGAAAGTCTTTCATTAAAATTCAAAACGAATTACAAGTTACATATGTGTACTAACTATTACATTGAGATCCCTACTCTATTAGTTTCTTTCCCTCTGCTTTTGAAATAGGTTCCTCGCCAGCAGGAGGATCATTTAAAGTCTGAGGAGAGTTAATGAAGTTCAAGTCCTTCAGCATCCTAACATTCATCATAGAAGGTGTATCCAGTAGATGCTTGGGATGAGATACCTCGATCTGAGAATGAAGATTGTAGTCACCGAGGTATTTTGCAATTAAGCTCCGAGGAATGGCACGAGCTGGGATCCATTCCATGTCCAATTTATAAGGTGGCACAGGCAAGTCTAGTAGCCCAGGAGCATGATAATCCCATAAATAATGGCCCTGCTCTAGTTTTAATACACCCAGGGCGTTCAACCATCCCTGTTTATAACCTTCATTATTGGCATTTTCAAGGCGAGCATCCAAGTGATAAAGGGCCTCATTGTAGCCTGCCATCCAGAACTCACGAGGTTGTTTGTGGAATTGGAAAGTTATTCTCTATAACTGCTCATGAAGGTTCCTGGCAAAAACATCCTTATTATTCAGAGAAGACTTTGTCGAAGCAAGTTCATCCTCCAGAGTTTGGATTTTCTTAGACATTTCAGACAAATCCCGATCTTTTGCATTCAATTGGAACGCTTGAGTTTCCAACGTTGATTGAGTACGAGCTTCTTCCACATTATGACTAAGAGCTCTTGATCCTCCCCGAACAGGTCGAGAACTTGGTTCCTCGACAACATTCTGAGCAGCTCTTCCTCGTCCACGAGAACCTCTTCCTCGCCACCGAGTAGCAGTAGAAGTACCAAATCTTCTCAAGGTATCCAACTCTTGCCTTAATTTGGCATTCTCAACCTCTAGAAAGGAAAATCCCTCGTCAGTCACTGGGATTACAGCTGTTGAAGAAGATGCTGCAGACTTATACTGTGCCAGCTCTTTTTGCAAATTGTTATTTTCTTTCTCTAGCAGCTCGACAATCTGTCTACAAGCTTCAACTTCACCCCTTAGGGTTTTCTCCCTGACATCGTATCCAGCAAGGATCTTTTTGTGGCCTGTCTTGGCAGAAAGTTGTTGATACCTCTTTTCATACCCCTCATGCAAAAGGGCAGTTGATTCCTTGTACTGAGTCTGAAGATCTTCCAAAGTATATTGAAGCTCCTCGATCATGTCATAGTAAGACACGTTATTGGCCACAGCTCGATCAAGTAAGTCCTTCAGGTATTGATAAGCTTCTACTGCCTGCTCTGAAGCATCATGACCAAAGATGTCAGCAACTTCTGATACACTCAATTCTGTGTGACCAGCCTTATAATATTCATGGCATTGCTGCATCAACTTTGTATCATTGGCAGATAATAATTCCATTCTAGCCACAAACTAGTAAAGAAGAGAAGGCAAGAGTTAATAAAAAAAGAAGACAGAACATCAACAATGCAGAGGAACAAAAAAGGTAATTTTATTACATCATCAAAAGGAGTACAGCGTTCAGAATACAAAGTACAAGTAAAAGAAAAATAGAAAGAGAATACCGAACAACTTCACACCTTTTCCTTGTCTCCCAAGACTTTCTCGGGAGGCTGGGACGAGGAGCTTGGTTGCTCGGTGGGAACAATGAGTTAATTGGCAGAAGTTGAGACTTGATCAGGAGGAGCAGGCAAAGACGAGATCTCCTCGATGGCTGTCTGATTGGGTTGTGGAGCAAGGACTTGATCACCTACTATCATTGAAGACTCCTCGGAAGCAGCTTCGTCTTCTTCCTCATCTTCAATCACAGGAGGGGGGCCAGGAAGATGTTGTTGAAATAGTTCAGAGTCCTCGCTAACCTTCAGTTCCTGCAGGGCAGCAACCCAACCATCTCGAAAGTATTTCAAACTCCCATACATGACCTGGGTTATCATTGCTGCAACCCCCCCGTCCCATCCTTTATCCCATCCGATACGAAAAGATTTCTTTACAGCCATTTTCCTTTTCATTTTCTCCTAGGAGAGCTTCTCGGATAGAAGATCCTCGAAGGTTTTCAACTTGGCCTCCACCTCCTCCTTCTGGCGATTTACTTCTCGCAGAAGGGTTAGCTCTTCCTCAGCCTATTTCAACTTATTTTCAAGCTCCCCAAAGTTTGTGAGCTTCTCGGCATATTTCTTATTCTCTCTCTCCAAGTCCTTCACTTTACTTCCCAACTGCACCTTCTCTGCCTCAGATGCAGCCAACTTCTTCTCCCATTTACCCCTATCCTCATCATACTTTTGACGAGAATCCTTCAAAGATTGGGCCAAACCCAGAAAAGCATCCTCCACTCCAGACGAGGATCTAGAAGCCTTGAGTGCTTCATCTTTCTTCACTATGGTGTTAAAGCAACTCACCAGCTGTAAAAAGAAGAAAATAATGATAAGTCAGTGCCGAGATACATATATTGACTGAAAGAAAGAAAAATTCAGGATAAGAGAAACTTACTGAAGCAATGTGACGAGTAGATAGGGATGTGAGCATATCCCTAGACATGTTTTCTTCAATTCCTTGGACTTCAGGAATAGTCCAAGTCTTTACCGAGCTCATTGCAGAACTCGGGGGAATAATGGTTGGGACACCAGCTCCACTAGCTTGGAGCTGGGGAATGGTTTCAGTCAAAGTGACCGAGGAGGATTTCTTCAATATCCTCAGTGGCACTTTAGCAGTTTCAACTAAAGAACTTTTGGTGGTAGAGATGGTGAACACTTCCACAGGTGCATTTTTCTTGCTCGGAACCATTGGGGGCTTCTCGACAGCCTTTTGAGGAGCAATAGAAGGGGCACCATCTACTTTCTTTGTCCCCTTTGGGACATCAGCCTTGTTTCTTTTTCCATCTCCGGCAGAGGAAGTCTCCTCGAAGATAGCAGGAACTCTTCTTTTGCCCATATTCTGACTTAGAGGAATGTGAGATTCTGGTGAAGATTCCTCAGAAGCTGGCAATGGTTCACTAATGCTGATCACAGGACGAGCAGTAAAGGATGATGTGTAGCTCCTGTACTGCAATAAATATGAAGCAGACATGATGTGCTCGTCTGCAACTCTTCGATGCAAATTCCAGATATGTTTCAAATGTTTAATATTTACTTCTGATTCTTTTGGAGTTTTTCTCTTACTGTCAACTGCAAACAAATACATAGTGAAATATCAGTCATACATTTTGTCAAACATAATGAAATCGTAATTTCAAAAATAAAATAAGATGAAAATAACCTATCCCATTGCCATATGGGGGGCATCTGGGACCTTCATATACTTCATCTCCAACCAAAGGGGTATGTTGCCAATTTTTGATAACTACCCCGTGTTCAAAATAATCCCTGTTTGCATCAGGGAGGTTGACTACTAAGGCCCTATTCAAAAATCTAGTTTTTAAATAAAAAATATTGTCTAAAACAGCCCATCTGTAACAGTACATAATCTCAGGAATTCCTATACGAGTTCCATGAGTTTGATTTAACCTATACACCCCATTAACTATTCTCCATGTGTTGGGGGCTATTTTTGCAGGGACAACATCGAAATACTGACAGAACTCTAGACACAAAGGGTTTGGTGGAAAAGAAAATCCACATTCAGCAATAAAGAGGCTAGGGAACCAATGTCCCTCAGCCAAATTAAAATAATTTGAAGGCTCAGAAAGACTCTCCAAAGTTACCCAAGAAGGAATAGAAAAGTCAGAACGGAATTTCTCAAGAGATTCGATAATATAAACCATGGTGAATAAAAAGAAATGAAGAAGAAGGAAGAAAATCTTACAGGAAAAAGGTGATCTGTTGACAAACAAACGAAGAAAGGGATGAACGCACAGGAGAGAGAAAAGCTATAGAAAACTCGAAAGCAGAAATTGAAAAAGGTAGAAGACGATGGGATTGCCTCTGAAGCTTAAATACTTTGACTTGGGAAATGGCGAAAGAAATGATTACAAAAAGGAAACTATTACGCTACCGGCGGTTAAAAGGACAAAAAGTGCACGAAGATCGAAGCGCTTATAAAAATGCAAAAAGACGGATTCTGCGAATTTGGAAGGAAATTCAAATACGAAGAAAAGGCTCCTAAAATCCAGGAAGGTCATTTAATATTGCCATATCCGAGAAAGAATGTTCCATACTCCTTAAAGTTCGAAATATGAAACATTGGGGGCTTCTGTTGATACCAAAATTAGTATGCTGATGTGGACGAATAATAAAAAGACACGTGTCAATCTATGTGGCACAATAGCAACGAGGAAGTTCATTTCCCCGACCAAGTCAGACTCTCTCCGAGCAACAAGTATACTCCGAGGAGCTCCAGCTCTCCGAGGAACACTAGCTTTCCGAGGAACTCCAGCTCTCCGAGGAACTCTTGAACAACGAGCAACTAAGGCGGTTCGAGCTGCATCTCGACCACAGCATTGATTGCCAGATAATCAACAGTTCAACTATTCATTGAATGCTTATCATCTTGACGCACACGCTTGAAGAGAATTAAATGAGTTACCCTTTCATATGTATATCATTTAATGTATCACCCTTTCATGTACAGCCTAAGGGCTATAAATACCTTGTATGACCCTCATTCAAAGGGACCGGAATTTCTTGATAGAACTACATATCGAGAATTCCCAAACACTCAGCAATAACAAAAACAGTGGACGTAGGCCATTCTTATAAGGCTGAACCACTTTAAAATTCTTTGTCTCATTTATATTTATCTGTGATTAAATAATTAGAAGCAATCTAGTTTTTTACATCAACAGTGATTATGGGGGATTTTTGCATGTAAGAACCGTTGCCCATGAGAGTTTATTTATTATCGAAAAAAATATGAGTGTACACAAAAAAGGTCTGCGAGAGACAGGTTGACTCATCATGAAAGACACCATATAAAAGAGTCCAAGAAAAAATAAAGGCAATAAAAAGAGCAAAATTTGACAAAAATGGGCCAAATAGTCTAGTTTGTTTAATCTTACAAAAGAAATCTCTTCAAAATAAAAAGAAAAGAAAATAATAGACAATATGATCATGTTTATCTTTTGAGGGAGTTTAGTTGTAGATCAATGGGTTTGCATAATGATACCTAGTATGCTTATTTTGTCATGACGCTATTAATTTGTAGAATCATCAACATTGTAGGCTTGTGTGCATTGTGCTTATTTTATTCATTGAAGTTCAATTTATTTGTCATTTGAGGCTAAAGCTTAGTTTGATAAAATTTTGCGGTCAATTAGAACTTCTTGAACATATTTAAGTGCTTGGGTCATAATTCTTGTGTTACTAGTTCACGACCATTCACTCCATCCCACATCTTTGGACACGTCGATATTATGCTAATGTGTAAAGTTTATGTATTTTATGTCATGTTTTTTGGTCATTTAGACCTATATATGTGTGCCGAATTTTATTTGATATATTTTTCATATATTATATATGGTCTGTTTTTTAGTCTTTGCGGTTAATATTTAGTCCATGTTTATCACATGCTTGATCTTTTGGATTATTTGTGCTTGAGTTGCCATGTTGTGTATTTAATACACTTTACATCATTCCATGATTTTATTCCCTTCTCCTTCAAATTATTTATAGTGTCAAATTTGTTTTAAAACGGATATCTTATGATCACCTACTTAGGGGGAGAGTCTGTTTTGGGGAGTATTTATTTATGCAATATTTTTTTCGTTTATTCCTAAATAAAAATAGGGGAAATGGTATATTTCCTTTGCATGATTAGGATATCTTTATCTTAGAAAAATTCTTGAGAGATTATATCCACTAATCCAATGACTCTTGTCTCACTGGATAACATACACCTCCATAGTACTTGTGAATGTAGGCACCGCTTTGGGCCAAACCATGTTAATCCATGTTTCTTTCTCTCACTCTCATATTTTTATAAAATCTAGATCGTTAATATGTTTAGTTGTTATTACTCATCATTAGTATTTATCAGATATATAAATCTAAATACTAATTTCAGACAATAACGGATTGGCGTCGTCTGTGGGAATTCGATAAGCCATTTGTTACTTCCTACCATATTATATCCATAAACTCTTGATTTGTGATTGTTCAAATACCATTTTTAATCTTTAAAAATGGGAGAAAATCTAGAGAGTAGCCGTCAAAATGAAACAATTCCATCCTCCACCGTTGTTGGAATGGGGGACATACAAGGGATCCTAATGAGCTTGGCCAAAGGTCAAGAAATGATGAAATAAAGTGTAAAGAAACTAACATAAACACAAACGAACAAGTTAGACTGAAGGAGGACCCATCGAACCAGAAGGGGAGAACACCCGGGCAGGAGGTAGAAACTCCACCTCCTTCCCCCTACCGAGAAATATGATAAGCCTATCACGAAGGGGCCTTAGAAAATCGAAGGAGGCTAAGTTGGGGTTCATAAGAATAAGGGTGCAGGTTTAGGTACTCAAGATCATAAGATGACAACTCATGTCGCCCAGGGGATACCTTGTCCATCAAAACCATGGGCTTTGATGACGAATAAACCTTGTCCAAAGAGAGGTTGAGCATGCTAGAAACATTGAACATAGGTTCTACATTTGATCGTCTAAATCCACGAGCAGTAAGGGAAAATATCGAAGAGAGATCATAGATCCTAGATAGTGCAAATAAGAATCAAGAAGGTCTGCTACCAGAGGAATTGAGTATTTGTTCAGACCTATGACAGTTGAACGAAGGTCAAAATGAGCCGAACAGACTTCCAAGAAGGAAAGTTTGGCAGAAATTCATAGCCGACCAGGAAAATTCATCACATTCATAGTCGAGCAAGATGACTAGCCCTAAAAGGGGTCAATTCAGCATCTGGAAGATCTTCTAGAGTAAATCGTTAAATCAAAGGATCCTTTGCACAGAGGGTTTTTGAAAGGGTCTCCATTCACCCCGTCAATAACGGGTTATCCTATACGCACAAATTTCAAAATACGGATGGTGATCCCGAAGTATAATAGAAAGACTAACTCGATATTGCACATTGAATAGTACCAGGCTATCGCCGATATTCATTCTATTCCAGGTGAGATGTGTTATCGAGCATTCTTCAATACAATCATGGGACTTGCACAAATTTGGTACAATAGTCTACCACGAGGGTAGATTTTGATATTTCAACAGCTTGTTGATCACTTCGTCCATAATTTTTGCTTTGGAACCAATCCCCACAAGAGGGTGGATCTTTTGTTAAATGTTCGGCAGAGGGCGCCTACAAGATGACTCGAGAGTTCATTACTCGTTCCAATAGTTAGAATCTAGACGTGATCAACTATGATGAGAAGACAGCCACCACGGCCCTAATGAGTGGTTTACTATTGGAAAAATTATACTGGGCGTTGGCTAAGGATCCACCCAGGATGATGACTGAATTATTAGCCAAGGCCCGAAAGATTATGAATGTCGAGGAAGCTATGACTGCCAAAGAGGTTGGTGGCTTTAAATCCATCACCAACAAAAGCTCATAGAAGAAAGAGCAGAAAGGCAAAAAAGTTGACAAACCTAAGAGATATGAAGAGTATAGTCCTCTGACCGTTGGTGCACATCATATCCTGGAGGAAATCCATGGAATCAAAGATTTAAAGTGGTCGATAAATTGAAAACCTTAGTGAACAGAAGGGATAGTAGAAAATACTATGACTTCCATATTGATCACGACCATAACATTGACAATTACTTAGCCTTAAAGAACGAGATAAAAAATCTAATTAGGAGGGGGAATGGTTAAACTTTATGGACAAAGTCGTCCAGACGGATTAAAGGGATGAGAATAAGCCCAAGAGACGATGAGAGTCTCCACGCAAAAGACCTTATGAGAAGAAAAGAGGTAGAAATAATGATTCTGAGGATGACCCAGATTTGCTCAAGGGACCCAAGGAGACTATGAATGAGTTTTAAATTACTTCTTTTGGGTGTAATTTTATTTCGGGAGGAGACGATGGTGGGGAGACGAACCTAGAAGAGGAAAGCCTATCTTAATGAGGCAAAGGCTTGTGCTCATTCAGATATATGAACCTTACGGGTACTATGGACACTCCGACAAGGAAGGTTAACAAAAACTGCTTGGTGGTTGGTTTTTCTAAATATGATTTCTTATGAATTCTTTACCCTCATGACTACCCCTGGTTATCACGATGATGGTGCATGAGGATAAGGTGGTAAGAATTATAGTCGATGGCGGCAGATCAACCGACGTCTTACTTTATGCCTCCTTCATAAGTCTGAGGTTAAGGAATAACAAGCTTGAAGACTATCATAGACCACTCATCGATTTCTCAAGAGAAAACATATAACCCTTGGGTACAATTGAATTGGAAGTTGTGATTGTCACATTGCCTACCTGTCGAACAAAGAAGATCCGTTTATTCGTCTTAGATAAGAATATTCCCTCAACGTATAACCTCATCTTTGTCAGGGTAGGACTGAACAAATTAGAGGTGATTCCCTGCATTGTACACTGGTGCATGAAGTTCCCCACTCATTATGGGTTCAGTGGGGTCAAATGAAGTCGAGTTAAAGTTAGGAAATGCTACTATACCTCAGACGAAGAGGAGGAGAAAAAAGATATGACCATAACCTATCACATCGAGACACTGGATCCTCGAGATGAGGAGAAATTAGTTAAGAGTAAGGTCGTAGAGGAGATTGAGTCAATTATTCTAGACGGCGATCACCATAAGAGAACGAATCATATCGGATCATTACTGGATTCTACCCTTAAGAAAGAATTGGTTGATTTTCTTAAGTAGAGAAAGAGTGTGCTTGCTTAGAGTCATGAGGACATATCGGGACTGATCCAGAGTTCATTTTCCATGAGATAAGCATAGTAAAGGATAATAATACAGTCAAATAGAAGTGACGTGTGTTAAGTCAGGAGAAGAATATATCCATATAGGAAGAGGTGGAGAAGTGGCAGGAAATAAACTTCATAATAGTCGTCAAGTAACCAAAATGGCTCTCTAATGTGATCATGGTGAGTAAAAATAAGAACAAGTGGTGTATTTGTGTCGACTTCACCAACCTTAACGAATCATGTCCAAAAGATCATTATCCCCTTCCCCAAATTGACCAGCTAGTCGACGCTACCTCGGGGCATAAATTTCTCAATTTTATAGATGCTTACTCAAGGTATAAACAAATCAAAATGAAGCCGAAAGATCGGGAGAAGACTTTATTCATCACCAGCAAAGGTACTTACTGCTACAACACCATGCCTTTTGGACTCAAAAATTCTATAGCAATGTATCAGAAGCTAGTAAAAAAGTATTTGAGAATCATATCGACGTAAAAATGGAGGTTTACGTCGATAATATGCTCACAAAGAGAAAAATTGTCGCTAACCACATCAGAGACTTAGGACAAACATTTAACCAATTAGAGGTACACAGAATGAGGCTTAACCTGATAAATTGGGTCTTCGAAGTAAAGGAATGGATGATCTTGGGCTTCATATTCAATCGGAGAGGTATGGAGGTCGATGTATATAAAATTTAAGCACCGAACAACATGCAGTCACTGACGAATAAAAAAGAAGTACAAAGGTTAACCGGGCGAGTGGATGCATTAAACAAGTTTGTTTCGCGAGCTACAGACAAATGCCTACCATTTTTCAAGTTATTATGAAACACATTCGAAAGGAACAACTAATGTGAGGCCACATTCCTAGAATTAAAGAAGTATCTGGGGTACCCACACCTACTTTCAAGACCTATTATGGGAGAGAAACTTTATTCGTAGTTAGCCATATCCGAATTAGTATTTAGCTCGGCATTGGTCTGAAAAGAAAATGGAGTGCAAAGACCCATTTACTATACTAGCATACAGGGGGCAGAGACTCAGTACCCAAGGCTAGAAAATCTAGTGCTATACCAAATTAAAGCTTCTCGGAGGATAAAGCCATACTTTTAGGATCATACCATTATTGTCTACATGGATCTACCTCTATGCCAAGTTATTTATAAGCCTAAGAAATCAGGCAGACTGATGGCTTAGGCCATAGGATCAGGAAAGTTTAACATCCAATATTAACATAGGATGGCCATTAAGGCTCAGTACATGGCAGATTTTATAGCCGAATTTACTTATGAAGAGAAGCTATCCAGGCAGACTTCTACGAAAGATAGCATAATATCGAAAGTGGAAAAGCAAACTTATACAAAATATATATCTCTACCATTAATCTGACCAACCAGAACATTAATGTAACAGAGCCATCCACTAAGCGAGAAAAATTTGCTCGCGACTTAGAAAAAATGAAAATGATATTAAAATATGGTAATCTGGTCGACAAAAATTTTACAAAATATATACTTATCTGGAAGATGTTTATAGATGGACAATCTTACGCCACTAGAAGCGAAAAGGGCTTAATAATTATGACATCAGATGACATTGATGTGTAATATACCCTCAGGTTCCAATTTGAAGCCTCCAATAATGAAGTCGAATACGAACAACTTATAGCAAGGTTTGGCCTAGCGTCATCTCTTGGTGTTGATTAAATATAGACATGTAGTGACTCTCAACTCAAAGTAAACCAAGTATTAGGGGTTTATGATGAATGAGAAGAATAAATGGCAAAATACCTGGCCAAAGCCAGGGCATTGTTGGCGAAATGTTCAACTATTAGGATGGTTAGAATTCTAAGGGAAAAGAACGCTCGTGCAGATGCACTTTCTTGGCTTGTATTCGCCACAAGGATAAAACTAAGAAGAAAAGTGACTATAGAGATCCTCACGCACATAAGCACCGACGAAGAGTGTACTAGCTTCATAGAGATAGAATGGGGACCATCCTGGATGGACCCAGTATGAGCATATTTGGAGAATGATGCATTACTAGTAGATCCTAAAGACACAAGAAGGTTATGATATAAAGAAGCAAGATACATACTAGAAAGGTGAATCTTGTAACGAAGAGGGTTCATCATACCATTATTGAGATGTGTTTACTCGAACGAAGTCAATGACTTAATAAAATAGGTTTACAAGGGTTACTACAGTGCACATTCAGCAGGCAGATCATTGGTAAAGCGATTGGCCATAATGGGCTAATATTGTCCCTCCATGAAGGCAGACTGCACGGACCATACGAAGAGGTAGGTTAAGTCCTATAAATATGCCACCATTCGTAAACATCCAGGGTCTTATCTTACGCTGATCACATCCCATTTGACCGTTTTTAATGTGGAGACTAGATCTGGTCGGACCTTTATCTAAGATCAGAGGCAGGTTCAAGTACTTGACCATCACAGTTGATTACTTCACCAAATGGGGAGAGGTTGAACCCTTGGTGGAGATGCTATATGAGAAGGTTTTACATTTTATCTAGAAGAAAAATATTTTTCTTTCTGAGATGTTGTATGCCTTCATCATTGACCATGGCACCCAATTTGACAGTCAGAAGTTCGAAGACTATTACATACGATCTAAAATACAAAAGCTACATTTTGCACTTGGCCATTCATAATGTAATGGGAAAATAGAAATAACAAGCAAAACCTTGCTTGACGGAATGAAAAAGAGACTAGACGATGGCAAAGGAAACTGGATTGATGATATTTAAAGTGTCCTTTAGGCATACAGCACGACACCTAGAACATCAATGGATGAGACCCCTTATATGTTGGCCTTCAAAATAAAGGTAGTGGTCCCAACATAATTTAGTCTGTCAAGTTACCATCTACTTAATTTTGACTCCCCAAAGAGCAACCAAATGAGAAGATTAGATCTGAACCTGGTGGGGGAAGTGGAAGAACATGGATCACTTCAAGTGGAAGTATACCACCAGCGAATTGCTCAGTTTTATAATAAAGAGTAAAAGAAAAAACTTTGAAGGAAGGATACTACGTGCTGAAAAAGGTCATCCAAAAGGGGAACAAGTTGGAGCCTAGATAGCATGGTTTTTGCAAAATATCTATTGTAAACACTAGATGGAGAGCAGTTCAAGAACCCTTGAAATTCTAAAAATCCAAGGAAATACTATCAATAATGGCAAACATGTAATGTCTTTTCATTCAACGTCTTTTTATTTCTTATAATCCACTTTCAGTGATAAATAAAATTCGTTAACGAATGTAATGTTTTTCATCCGTATGGGGGAGATGTGCTAAAAACCTTTCCAAAAGACAAGAGAAAGACATATTAGCCACATATGTTGAACAACCCAATGCATAACTAAAAAACAAAATTACTTCATGTATGATCTCTCCCTAGGGCAGACCAAGAATAAAAAGCTTACCAACTTTTAAGAAATCCGTTGTAGCCATATGGATGATAAAGTCTGATCGTAGCTAGCTAAATGCAAGGATAGTTCCTGCCACATTTGTTTATCTCAGGTAACTAATGTTGCACTTGGTCAAGACGATAAGAACATTCTAGGAGACCCGTAAAAAGAGTTAGTAAAACCTAAGATCGGACAACCCATGTTCATCCAACATTGGTAAATAGTAAGGTAGATCATTGAGGAAACAGCCGACCATGTGATCATAAGACTAAACTACTAATATACCCATTTTAGCACATGACATTCATCAAGATGATGTGGCTTAAATATTCATAAAACTATAATTGTTATCAAACATTTTGCTATATTTAGTTGTGCAAAAGAGAAACAAGTAAAGAGAAACAAGTAAAGAGAAGCAAGTGGAGAAAAATACGAATATAAAGTTCCATTATGATTTGTGAAAAGTCATTTCAATGAGATCGTGAAAAATAGATTACAACAAAGTCATTCATCGGGATGGGTTTGCTTGCTCGGTAAGATCTTAAAACCAGCAGGAGGAATATCTAACTCTTGTGGAGTGATACTCATCCCAAGCCTCTCATCCGAGATTGGCTATCAAAACTAACCATATCCACTAAATGCAAAGGTTATTGTAGATCTTCATCCCCATAAAGGCCATAGTTCCCAAGGCATTTTCTCATCAATCTCACTGGGATAGCATCTGGAGGGGGATCCGTGAAACATTAAACTTAAAAGGAGGATCTGGGTGTTCTAAACAACTTGGATCATGCCAACATCACAACTCATCCTCCTTAAGAACCTTCGCTACAACAAGTGCGTTGAGACAACCGTGCTTAAAATTGACCTTCATATGTGTGAGGGCCTCATCATAACCATTTATCCAGATAATATGAGGCTGCCTATGAAATTGATGCGTAATCCAGATAATCATGGTCAAGTTATGCCTCCATGTGTGTGAGGGCCTCATCATAACCATTTATCCAAATAATATGAGGCTGCCTATGAAATTGATGCGTAAGGCGATGAACCTTCTCACTCAGCCTCTTAATAGCGGATGATTGATTGTTTATGGTCGCGGCCTGGTCGAGAAGAGTCTTCTTTATCCTCTCTTACTTTACTAACTGCAAAAAATTTCCCTGTTGTTGAGAATGATGGCCCTTTATTTTCTTTATTTGCTCTAACTCCCCCTAGGTGAGAATTATGTCCTTATTAAAAGGAGGCACCCTCATTCTGGTCAGAAGACCTGCACTTTTAAAGCCTTTTAGCTCAATCCGTAAAGCATTGTTTTCCTGCTCAAGCATTTTCGTGAATTCTCTGGCACTAGTCTTGGAATTTATTAATGCTAAAGAAATTAGCTTTTAGTCAAACCCACTACTCTTTTATAGGTCGTCCAACTTCTTCTCATCATCGGACATAAGAATTTCCATTGATTCCTTATAGCACTTTTGTATAAAAAAATTATGCCATTGTAGGCAACATTATCTACAACCACCTAATGAAAAAGACGATGCAAATTTAAGTATGATTGCTTCTCCAAAGAAGATGCATCATGTCCAAGTAGCTCCTCAAGCTCATCTTTGTCAATCTCACTATGACCATGCCGAACAATTGACTATGTCGTTCTTCAAAGTCACTCTGGACGGTGACTAGAGATGTCAGTCTTGCATTAAACTGCAAAGAATTTAGTCAAATGTAAGTATTTATCTAGAAAAATAACTTTCAAGAATCTAACTGGGGCAACGATGTATGGAACATAAGTTTTATTTCATTATGAAGAGGGGTTATATCGGGTAAACCCCATACATTGACATGGTATCAAAAACAAAATAAAGATAAACATTCTTAACCCAACTATAGGGATTTATTTACCCACCTTGTCCTTATCAGTAGTGGCAGGGCGATCATCCTTCGAAGCGACCACTAATTGCTCATTATCATTAATAACATTAACTTTTTCTTTATTATCATCAATTTCTTCACTAACCTGCGATGGAGTGCTAGGAAGGTGTAGTTGGAAAAGGTCGGACTCCTTGACAGTGCTAACCTTAACAAAGGCTACATCATAACCATCTTTGAAGAACACTTTCTTCAAGTAGTCAATGTGCATAGAATCATTGGCAAAGGCCTTATCCTAGACCTTTGTGATGGCATATTCCTTAGCTTTGGTAGCAGCCGACAAACCTTGTTCGGCCTTGGTTTTTCTAGCTCGGCTATGGATCAAACATCCTCTGCCTCCTTTCTTGACATTTTGATGGCAGCAATAGCGTTATCCACCACTATCCTCTCCCCCTACAGTGCATTGACCCTCTCTTATAACTTTTTATTCGCTTGCATCTGGGCCTCATTAGCACGACCAGTAGCCTCGAAGAATTTTTGCACCTTATTGAAGGTGACCTCAACATTAGAGTATGACTATCTAATCTTGTCATTCCTCCTCAGGAGTTGGTCATTATCAATTAATAACTGTGAAGATGGGGATGGAAAAGAAGACATTAGAAGAGGGAGTGGAAGAAGTATAAAGAAAAATTAAATAATAAGCGATCAACTCACTAGGGTCAGATTATGATTTATGTGGTCCAACAACCTTGAGTGGGTAAGGGAAAAAGCATTATCTTGATCAGTAAGAAGGACTTCAGAACTAATTACGTCGCGATCAAGGTCAGGGTAAGAAACAACGGACTGGGTAACACCCTCGTCCTTACCGGTAGCTTTCTTTCTGACAATATCAAATGTATGAGGTGGATCCTTCATTGCCCTCTTAGACACGGGCTCATGGTACTTCGCATGACAGGTATCCAGAATTAGTGGGTCATTGGAACCTCCAGCTTTAGACCTCTTACTCGTCGGACGAGTTGGTGGGGGAGACCTCGTGCTAGCATGGGTGGCAATCATATTAATGATATTGTGTTTCCCCACATCACCTTCGGAAACACTGGTTGGCACTAAATGTACAAAGGTTAGAACGATAAAGAGGTTCTCTCTTCAAAAAAAAATTGTCTCCTTTTATAGGGGTGGACTCTGAACCAGACTCAGAATCGGAAGTTGAGGCCTTTGGATCATTAAAAGAGATGGGGTAAATCGGTCTCTCCTAGATAGGTCTTGCGATGAAAGAAGTTGTTATGATCTTATACCCAAACAAAAAAGCAACTGATCTAGGATGGTCCTCGGTACCTAGCCTTTGCTGGATCAACCACACAGTATCAAGATAAACAAAACCTACGTCTACATCACTGAGAGTTTCTTCTTATTCTTCCCTACAAAATATAAAATAAGGACAAAAAATCAACAGCAATTAGAAAATACAACTCACGTAAGAATATTTTAGGTTCATGTCCTAACATATTCCCCTCCTTTCGTAAGGGAATCTTGGCACATCATATACTCCCAACAATAACAGTGCATCAATTCCATGATTCCAATATGTGTCCCATATAGTTCGTTAATACGGTGTACCCCGTTGACAATCCTCTAAGTGTATGGGGCAACGTGGGCAGGGACCACATCAATGTATTGGAAAATTTACAAAAATAAGCGATTGGAGGGAAAAGTGACCCCACACTCAACAATAAAAATGGAAGGTAACCAATGACCTTCAGTCAAGGCACAAAGGTCACAGGCCTAGTTTAACAATTTAATTTCTACCCACAGAGGGATGTCGTATGTAGCCCTAAATACTTCTAATGAACTTTCATCAACAGTATAAACCAAGTTTCAGTAAGAATGTGAAAGAATTATAAAAGAAAGTGAATAAGGAAAAAAGGATCCTTATAGTGAAAAATAGAAGCTCTCATAAATGGATGGAGAACTTGGAGACAAAGAAAGGAAATTTTTAAATAAAGAGTGAAGTGAGCAAAAGGGTGGGAAATCACATTTTCAAAGCTCAAACGGTGTCTTGACGGTTCTGCAAGTCTAATGGTGGTTAAATATACCTGACACTTCATTCTGACAGTGACTCACTGCCAAAGGCGGTTTACTACCAGCGTATTTCGCTCCCCAAATCTTGCCTATATTTATAAAACTACCGCTGAAATGGGAGGACAAAAATTTCTGATATGCCAACTCCCTGAGATCGTTAGCTGACCAACCATTTTTATCGACTAATTCACAAACAACGATTATCAACCAGATTATGTGTAACCTATCAACTCCTACCACATAAAACTTTATCCACTCATTCCACACTCTGGAGATCTAATACTCTAGAGAATATACTATTTGTTATTGCCATGAATGAAGTCTTGGGGGACTTTGTTGTACCATAAATATAGAATAAAAATTGGACCAATAGTATTGTGACACCTGTCCGCATAAAGTTCTCAATTACTCATTAAATGTGGTAGGCTTATCATATCTCTGCTCGGCTTAGTCATATTCCTATTTGGATAGATAACTAACCATAATTAACTGATGTTATTAGTTAAACCCAACATGACACAAGTAAGTCATGTGAAAGAATATGGACAGCTCCGCTTATACCACATGTGTTAACAACCCACCCTTTCAGCTAATTGCAACTGAATCGTCATTAGTTGTATCTTGGAATATAGAAAGGTGTAATTGCCTTACTTATAAAGGCACTCCACCTAACCCCTACACTCTCTCCCCTATAAATAGCACATAATCTCACCTGATAGGGGATACAAGAGATTGATAAGTTTAACACCCATACAAAGAGATGCTAGGGAAATTGTTGACAGCTTGAATCTGCAATTCTGACGGCTATTGTCTAACTGAATAACATACACCTACATAGCACTTGTAGATGTATTCACCACTTTGGGCCGAACAAAGTTAATCTCCTGGTTCTCTCTCTATCCCTTATCTCTTTCTTAAATTTAGATCGTTAATCACTTTATTTATTATATATCATCGTTGTTATTCATCAGTTGAGACTTATAAATCTAAATACCAATTTTAGACGATAACAATGATGTTTCATGTCATGTTTTGGAGAACGAATTATCCAAAGATGAAGAGGATATTAACCCCCTTTACAATACTCATGACTGAGTATCGAAACAATAATCTCCTTTGAATCATAAAGGTGGAAGAAACCGTCCCTATCACCATGGTTATATCAAAGTTGAGATTCCAGAATTTGAGGGTTAAATCCAAGATGATAAGTTCATTGAGTTGCTCAACACCGTGGAGAGAATATTTGACTACCATGAAGTTATAAATATCATAATAGTGAAGTTGATTTCCATTAAGCAAAAGAAACATGCCTCAATTTGGTGGAAACGTCTAAAGAAGAAACACAGAATTGATGGAAAATATTAAGTATATCTTGGGAGAAGATGGAAAAGGAGATAAAGAAGAAATTCTTTACCAGTCATTACTTATAAGATGATTTTCTTAAATTTCACAATTTTAAGAAAAATAAGTTATCAGTGGACGAGTATTAAAAATAATTTGATCATCTCATGATGTGATGTGTTTTATCTAAGCCAGAGGAAACCATGATTACTCGATATCTTGGTGTTTTAAGGATTAAATTTCAAATTTTGTCCAAGTGAAACCTTAGTGTACTTATAATGGTGTATTCATATTGGACATAAAGGTATATAGACAACTCGAGGAGAAAATTAATGTTCGAACTTGAAGTCATGAAAAAGGTTCTAACCGGGGGAGTGCTTCTACTTCTAGGCCTTCAAATACATTTTCATTCAAGCCATCTTTGAACCAATATGAAAAGGTTAAATACATTCATCATAGTTATGAAAATTCAAAGTCTTACCATTGTTTTAAATGCCATGGATTTGGGCATTGAAAAACGTCATGCCTTTATAGAATGGTCCAGTTATATTCTCAAATGTAGAAATCATAGAGTATGTCACAAACAAGACGAAATCATTTTTAGTACAATTTTATCTTGATTAATTAGGTGAAACTAAACATGCAATAAATTATATCAAACAAGACACAACCAAGAATATATGAGGAAAAAATCTCTTTTGGGAAAAACCTTTTATTTTTTAGCACTATTACAATTAGGTATTACAGAATGACACAGACAGACATACGAACTTAAATACCACTACGCATCTCAATTATCTCTCTTTTCTTATTGATAATAGAAAGTGGTGCAGATCCAGCAGTTCTCCGCAAAACAAGCTCCACTTGCCTCGATGTCCACCGATTAGCCTCAGGAACTCATTTCCTATATTTAACAGTGAAGAATCAACTCCATTGGGATATGAACAAGTGATGTATTCTTTTAATATTTGATAAAGTGATCACAAAACATCCAAGGGATTTGTATTTGAAAAATCAAAGTGTTTGATCACAAATGTATTGTAAAAAGCTTGATAAGAATGCAAGTTCGTATCTCAATTTATAGGGAGAAAATTCTTCAAGAGATAGACTTGAAAATATTGTGTTTGAAATTGGTAAAAAACAAATTTTCGCCACATCCTTCGAATATGGAACATCTTGTTCAAATGAAGCACCTGATCTCGATTGAACCACTTCTAACGACTTATCTAATGAGAAAACAAAACGGGCCAAAAGTTGCCAAGATCAATCTCGTTCGAAGTTCATTCGAAGCTGTTCTAATGAGGGACATGCAATCATTCGAACGACATCCAAATGTCATTTTAATGACTTTGCGATTTTAAAAAAAAAAATTAAATATTTTGGAAATTTTTTTTGGATTCAAACAAGTTCAAATAACCTCTGAATATAATTAATCACTAAATCAACCTCATATACCTATTTTCCATGGTTGTAGTGACGATCTCAACTCTTTAATCTTCGATTGTTGCATTTGTCACTAACTTGTCTTAGATTGAAGCTCTTGAGAATGTACATGATGATGTAGACATGTAATGGAATATGCCAAACTTAAAAAGAATAATGAGAAATTTTTAAACTCACTCTTACAAATCTCCCCCTTTGATTATTCTAGTAAAAACCATAAAATCAAAAATATTACCCATAAGACAAGTTCAACTAATGTCCCTCCCAAACATGAAAAATAAAAGTCACTTCAAACTTTGTCTCTATTAAAAATATTCATGATGTCGTCCATGATATCATCAATATGAAAAAATACCTACACACATAAAATAAAGGAAATACTATGACACATGGAGTTTAAAACATAAAACTCTCCCCCTCGATATGTTCACCCCCTTTTTGTCTGTAATAAACAATGGGTTAGAAGCTAAACCTAAAAACATAGCATCACGAGGAAATAAATTTGAAATATCATCACAAAGTATAGACAACCAAACATGAGCGATGAAACTTTAACAAAACAACAAATTATTTTTAAAATTTTTGAGCATATAATTATACATATAATTACAAATATAAAAAATCACACCGTGAAGTAGCACGAAAACATTCGAATCATGGATGTGGAATGAATGTGTGTGAAATAATTGCATGGATAAGTCAACATAAGTATAGGAAGAGATGATGCATGAAGTCAAAGAGACACTCCTAAAGAAAGAACTAAATTCAACCCTTTATTAAAAAATGAACAAAATGAAATTGACTCAACTCGTACAAAATGTCACAAATTTTAATGCTTCTCAAATCAATAATTCAAAACTATTTAATATTTTTAGGGAATTTTATTGTGTAAACCCAATGATCTCTAACTTATAACACACTTAATATATCACATTTTAAGCATGAACTCTTAATTTTTGTAAGGAATCGTATTTATCATTTTTAATAAAGCATCACTAAAAACAAAATTAGGCTTGGCACTTCTATTTTTATGTGTTAAAATCATCTTTTAGTCTCTTGACAATGGTGAACTTTAACGTAAAGAAGACTAATTGTTTCGTAGCCTCTTTCCATTGCTTAAACATATATCAATTATTTTTTTGGAAAAAAAAATAGACAACAGTTTTTACATGAACGATTGGTTACTAGTACATTTGATTCGTCATTGAGCATTATTGAGATGAGAACATCGTATTTAACATGTGACAAGCAAGCGCAATGTTCAAACTGTTCATGCATGTTTGTAATCAAGGTGATATAATGAGTTTAGCATGAAGGAAGTAATCAACAATGAACGACGCAATGCAAAACATGGATAATTAAGCACACAAAAAATGAAGCCACGTATCATGGATAAATAGAATGAAATTTTGATTCTAACATCTTAAATGTGCATCCATATATGGTGTCAAATAAATTACAAAAATCCTTTTGAATTTTTGATTTTTTTTTCAAAAAGAAAAGAAAATATTTTTGGTTTTTTCAATATATAAACATAAGAATACAATCTAGTAGGAGGGATAAATGATAGCAATGTGAAAATCGCCCTAAAGTATCAATAATATTTGAAATCAATCAATGGGATAAATAACCAAAGACTTCCTAAGATCCTCAAATCTAAGTGCATCTAACGGTTGAGTGAAAATGTCGATCAATTGATGTGCGGTACTCACGAATCTCAAGAAGACGATCTTCTCCTCAGCAAGACCACGAACAAAGTGCTCACGAATCATAATGTGCTTCGTACGATAATGTTGGATGGGATTATGAGAAATATTGATTGAAATCGTATTATCGCAAGAAATAATCATTGTGCCTTGAATAATTCCATAATCTTCCAACATTTGCTTCATCTATAAGAATTGTGTACAATAACTCCTGGAAGATATGGACAAATAAATGGATGTTTTCTTCATTATAAACCATGATATAAGAGCACTCCCAAAGTAAATGCATCCAAACAATGTTCTTTTACAATTAGCAACATTTATGTCCCAATCATCATGCAAATAAGCCGATAAATGGTCATCAGTAACAAAGGAATACCTCATAAGAAAGAGTGACACTCATGTTTTTGATGATATGTTTATGTTCAAGCAAGTGTGACTCTTTGGGGGACACTTGGTAACGTGCAGAACCTTCAACACTAAAGGCGATATCAAGACGGCTAGCGGTCAAATAGAGGAGACTACCTATCATACTCTTATAGAGTGTTTTCCCTATGTCCTTACCTAAAGTGTCTTTTCTAAGCTTTATCGAGGAACTCATAGGTGTTCATAATGCTTCGAATAGTCCAAACCAAACTTCTTCACTAAATACCTAACATATTTATATTGAGATATAAATATCTCATTCTCGGGTTAACGAACTTGGATGCGTAGGAAGATTGTAAATTCACCAACCATGCTCATCTCAAATTCGAAAAAATGTGATAGATTAGTTCAGTTATATTTATAATTCATGGAGTAGGTCACACACATAGCAAATCCTGTTTAGCCCAAATTTTATCTTGATTAACTTAGGTGACCATGCAAGATATTTAAACCTAAATGAAAATAAAACACAACCCAAACAAACAGAAGATAGGAGATGAGGAAAATCCATTTCGGGCAAAACATATATTCAATGCTATTTCCAACTAAATAGACAAACAGGCATATAAAGACTTAAAAAATTTGGAGCTCGACTAAGCAATGCAGTATTGTCTTCAATCCTAGTTGTCCACATCAAACGGTTCAGATGTAGCACTATCCCATAGCAAGATCCTCTTGTCTCGGTATCCACTAATCATCCTTAGGAATCGATATCTCTATCTTCTTCAACCCTAGAGATTCAACTCCATAATATCAATAGTAAAGAATCAACACCATATGGGTATGAACATGGAATTGTGTTCTTTTAGGGTTTGATAAAGCTCAAAAATCATTCAATGGATTTGATTTGGAAAAGAAAAATATTTTACACAAACTAGGGTTTGGAGACGTTTTAGATATGCATAGAAAAAAAAATCACACTAAAAGTTCTGATAAAAAATGATCCCAAGACCCCATTTTATAGAAAACAATAATTTCAAGGAGACATAAATTGCAATAAAAGTCGTTCGAACGAAAACAGGATTTTTTCGAACGATAGCAACATCTCATTCGAATCAAGGCATATCTTGTTCGAGTGAAGATCCAATCTTGTTTGAATGAGCTTCGAACAAATTAGGTTCCGTAAACAGACCAAACCCATTTGATCTTCTTTGTAAGTTTTTTTGAATGAACTCTCATTATCGTTCTAACGAAAACATAAATTCGTTTGAACGAAAGCAAAAATAAAAAAAATCTTTTGAAAAATCTTTTAAAAATATTCCTCGAGCCAATTATAAAAACATCCCCGAATAAAGTCTTTATGCATAAATTAAAACCATATGCCTCTTTAATTATTGTAGCGATGATTTCAACTTATTCATTTTTTTATTATTGCTCGATCATTAACTTGTCTTCACTTTGAAGCTCTTGAGAAGTACATGATGATGACGATTTAACGGAGCAGGACAAATTAAAATAAATGATGAACAATCACAAAACATGGTCTTAAAAATATACCCCTTTGTCTATGTGATTTAAAACACAAATCGAAAAATAAATAACGCCTAAGACAAGTACTATTTCCCTCCCAAAATCGAAAAATAAAAGACACAATTGACATTATCTTCAACTAAAAGTCTTCATCATGTAGTCGATAAAATCATCAAGACGGAAAAGACCTACACACATGAAGCAAAAGATATACCATGTGATGCATGGAGTTTAAAAAAATGTAAAAACTCCTCCTTAATATGTTCTCCCCCCTTTTTGTATATAATAGACAAAGGGTTAAAAACTAATCCTGAAATGTTAGCATCACATGAAACCAAATTTGAAATATCATCACAAGGATAAAAACAATTAAGCCTATGCGATGAGAATTCAATGAAGCAACCAACTATTTTTGAAAACTTTTGCGTATATAAAAAGTACATATGTATAAAAATGTATATATAAGTATAAAAAATACAAATAGTCATCCCATGGAGTAGCACAAAAAAATACGAATCATGGAAATGGAATGAAATTGTGTGAACTTGAATCATGAAAAAATTAATATAAGCATATGAAGCAAAGGTGCACAAAGTCATAGAGATACTCCTAAATAAAAAAAAAACTCAATTTCAACTTGAAGTGTCAGAATGTTGAACAAAGTGAAATTGACTCAACCTCTGCAAAATGCAATGAATTTTGATGCCCCACAAATCAATAATGCCAAACTATTTAATGTTTTTTTAAGAAAGTTTATTATGAAAATTCATTGATCTTCAACTTATAACACCCTCAAAATCTCGCATTTTAAGTATACACTCCCAAAATTTTTGAAGGTATCATAATGTTCATGATAGTGAAGTATCAATGAAGTAAAAAATGGCCTTGGCATTCTATTATTTGTGCCGAAATAATCTTTTAGGCTCTTGCCAATGGTGGAATTTAACGCAAAGAAGATTGATTCTTTCTTATCCCATTTCCATTGCTTTAAACAAAACTAATTTGTTCGAAAAATAAAATTCGATTAATGGTCCTTACATGCATAACTTATTTCGAATACATTTCGTTCGTTATTAAATAGTATTGAGATGAGAACACCGCATTTGACATATGATAAGCAACTAAAATGTTTAAAAAGTTCATGCATGTGTGCGATAAAGGCAATAAAAATTCTAGCATAAAGAAAGTAATCATCAAAGAACAACGAAATGCTAACCACGTATTATTAAACACACTAAAAAATGAAGTAATGTCTCATAACACCATGAATAAGACACATGAATAGATAGAATGTAGTTGTGATTCGAATATCTTAAGTGCACATCCATATATGGTGAAGTGAATAAAAATTTGTTTGAATTTTCAAAAAATTTATAAAAAAAATAGAATCTTTTTTAAACTCTTTTTTTTTTAAATTGGATTTTTTTTTTTAAATATGAACGTAAAAGTAAAATCTGGTAATAGGGAAAAAATATGATAATCACCCTATACTATATGAAACACCCAAACTCAATCAATGGTGCAAATACCCAAAGACTTCCTAAGATCCTCAAATGTAAGTGCATCTAAAGATCTAGTGGAAATATAGGCCAATTGACATTCGGTTTTCACGAAACTCAAGGAAAGGATCTTCTCCTCAACATGATCATGAATGAAGTGCTCAAGAATACTAATATGATTCGTACGAGAATGTTAGATCGGATTATGGGAAATATTGATTGTACTCATATTATTTTAAGAAATAATCCTTATGCCTTTAATCCCGTAATCTTCCAATGTTTTCTTCATCCACAAAAGTTGTGTGCAACAACTCCTGGTGGTGATGTACTCGGCCTCCACCTTGGATAAAGAAATGAAGTTTTGCTTATCTCTCAACCAAGTGACAAGATCAATCCCAAAGTAAAATCACCCACCTGAGGTGATTTTATAGCCATCAACATTCCCATCCCAATCGACATCAGAATAAGAAAACAAAAAGTCATTGGTATCAAAGGAATACCAAATACGATAGGAAAGAGTTCCACTCACGTATTTGATGATACGTTTAAGAGAAAGTAAGTGAGACTCTTTTATGGATTCTTGGTAGTGCACACAAACAACAACGCTAAAGGCTATGTCAGGATGGCTAGCATCCAAGTAGAGGAGACTAGCTATCATACTCCTATAAATCTTTTTCTCTATGCCCTTTCTTAAATTTTGTTGGTCGAGGAACTCATGGGTGTGCATGAGTGCTTAGCGGAGTCTAAACCAAAACTCTTCACTAGATCCCTAGCATATTTATATTAAGATATAAATATCCCATTCTCGAGTTGAAGAACTTGGAGACCTAAGAAGAACAAGAGTTCGCTAACTATGATCATCTCAAACTCACTCTCCATTTCGTCCTCAAATGTGTGAGAATGATGGGAATATGTGGATATAAAGACTATGTCGTCCACTTAGACTTGGAAACCAATATATCACCTCCCTTTATACTAACAAATAACATCATATCAACTCCCCCTCTTGAAGCCACGGGCTAAGGGATAAGAAGTTTACCTTTCGTACCAAGCACCGGGTGCCTTCTTCAAACCATACAAGGACTTATGTAGATAAAATACATGTCATAGATTCTTTGGGTCTTGAAACTGCTTTGATTGTTCCACGTAAACTCCTTTCTAAAGAATTTCATTAAGGAATTCAGTCCTGACATCCATTTGGCATAACTTTAACCATAGATGACATGTTATGGAGAGTAGTAAGCGAACAAACTCAATCCTAGCAATAGTAGAGAATGTCTTATCAAAGTCTACACCCGCAATTTGAGTGTAACCTTGAGCGAATAACCTAGCCTTGTTTTGAATAATGGTACCACTCTTATTAATCTTGTTCTTATGCACGCACTTGATACTAATCACATTAGTCTTGGTAGGTCGGGTGACTAATTCCCAGACATCGTTCTTCTAAAATTCAAGCAACTCATCTTGAATAGCACATATCTAATAATCATCCTTGAGTTTTTCCTTCATATTCTTGGGCTCTAATGTGGAAGTGTAGTAAAATTAGCTAACCACATTCTCTAGTTGAGCGCGAGTCTTAATAAATCGTGTGAGATCATCAAGTATGTCGGAAGGGTCATGACTCTTTTGAACCCACGAGGGTGGATCTTTTATATCAAGAGTGAGGTCCACCAGGTGGTGTGGAGAACAATGAGATTGTCACTAGGGGGTGCATTGTTCTCACATGCAAGTCTAGGATCAATAAAAGTGGCCAGCGTATTGTCTCTAATAGTGACGCTTATCGATTCCATAACCTTAGAGACTTTAAGGCTAAACAACCTATCGGCTCTACTAGACGATGATTTCCTTATAAATATTCCACCATCGTTTCTAGAGTCAAGCTTTCCTAAGTTCTCTCCATCTCTAAAGATATAACCAGGACTCCTAAAAAAATAAAAATATGATAGTTTGGCTTTCTTCACTATCCACAACTCATATGAAGTGTGTATGGATGAAGATATACCCTATTTACCAAGTGGCATGCGGTATTAACTGCCTCTACCCAAAAAAAGTCTAGGCACGCTTCTTCCAAGAAGCACGGATTTAGCCATCTCTTGAATTATTTGGTTCTTCCACTCAACAATCATATTTTGTTAAGGAGTAGGAATGAACGAAAACTCATGTGAAAAACTCCTAACCATTGTGTTTTTTTCTTGAATCCGAATTCTATATATTATAAATCATTCTTTGAATTAAGTCTGAAAACTTTTGTTATTGGCATGTATCATATATCATGGCATTTAAAATCATAATCATTTGTGAAAATATCAAGGAAAAGTCAAGGGAGCTGTAAGAGTATTCATATACCCATTTGTGCCCTTATATGTAGTTATCTTATTCCGGTTTTCGAAAAAACTTTGGGTTCCCTATTTACCTCTCCATAAAGTTTCATCAACAAATCAGGAACTTGAAGCTGGTTTTCATCATCCTAGTTATCTCAAGTATCAAATGATTGGATGAAAGGTATATTGGAGAAATCCCTTCACACACTTCATGTGTTTTAACAAACCTATTTCAAAACATATTTGTAAAAATTCATTTTCCTGTGTATTTTATTAAGACTTTTCTATCTTGATCTTGCATATATAACAAATGTTTGAAAATTCAAAATCAAGAAAAATCAAGTAAAACTTATCGATTTCACTACAACAACACTTTTCATCGCTGAAGCAAAATTGGAACAAGTTATTTTTGCAAAAGCTCAGACACTTGGCCGAGCAGCTTATCATTGAAGCATCGCCGAAACACACTCTCGCTATAGTGACACATCCTCATTGGATGCCAAGTATTTTAAAGGTCTCTTTAAAAATATCTAAATGGGTGCGCGACTTGTATCACAGCAGGTTCGCTCCAGCGACTCTCATCTTCCCTGCAGTGACACCTACGATGACGCGTACAGATTCGAAAATCTGTCATAAAGATTTTTGAAGACTATCTAAATATTTATGAGAAAATAACTTTTTTGGCTGTTAATAGGACTTACTAGTCTCTAACCACTCTATCACACATGCATTGGGTAAGAGATGTGTCATTTGGCTTGTTTTGCAAAATGGGAAACCCATTTGTGTGGTTTTACTTATTTAAAACTTTAATGCTCTTCATTTTAAAAACTAACACTCATATTTTTCAAGAGAACAATACCAAAAGAGTCTTTTTAGGGTGTTTTCTTTTCTTCCATCTTTCTAAAGGAGATAAGAACACATTTGTGAAAAAATAGTGACCTTATTTTTTAAATCTAGTTCATCTTTCTCACCTTCTCTTCTTTGCACTTAATCGCCTATCCTTTTAGAGGTTAATTAATATCAAATAATACGAAGCTTTTATCAAGACTCATTTTCATAAAATAAACTTTGTATACACTTTGGGTCTTTCTCCCAATAAGAAGAATTGGGATATTTGAGGTTCTCTTTCGGGGTTCATATCATGGGTCTTTTAATGGGGGGATTATTACCAAGGCGTCAATGCCCGGCATGACATCGTGAATCCATACAAACGTCATATAGTGCTCTTTCTAAAACTGGATCAATCTTTTCCACTTGCCTTCTGATAGCGACGAGCCCATATATACCACCCTCTCTAGACATCCCTTGTATAGAGGGATTAGCATCATATCCTCCAGTGGAGACCCTGTCGTGATTTCTTCAAAGATGAGAAATATCATCTTATGTTCCATGACTGGATTCTTCATAATGTCCCTATTCCATTCGGCATTGGGAACTGAATGGTTAGATATTTGACCAACAAGACTGCGTCAAGGAGACTGAGGGTCATTCACCCTATAAGTAAATTATTGGTTGATGGAGATCTAACAATCAGGAATTACACCTGAAGGGTTACTGGGCGTTCTCCCCTTCCAATGGTGAATCAAAATTCCATCGAATCTTCAGGAACACATGTTCTCTAGAGAAGCCTAATAACAGGCCTTGTACTGTCTTCAGGCGCTCTCCATCTTCATCTTCTTAAAGCATTTGTAGTAGATCTGGTTGGTCGAACTTCCCGTATCGATCATAATTATTTCTACCGTCTAGTTTGATATTTTTATTGTTATTAACAGGGGATCATCATGTAGCGTGATGAGGTCCCCGAAATCCTAAGGCATGAAAATAATATCCTCCCAATCTTCTGTGGTTTTACCAACTTGCACTTCCAATAGTTCTCTTTTCTGACTCTGATATATTTTTCTGGCCGAGGCAGATCTCCCTTCGGTTGTGATTCCTCTGGAAATCATGTCAATCTTCCATCCCTCCCCGACTGCGACTACATCTATTTCGTCTTCTAATAAGGCATAAATTCTTCATTTTATCCCATTAATTTCGGTCTTTTTATGATCTCGTGCATGGTAATTATCTTGGATTTATCTCATATTTATTCAACTAACCCTCCTTAGTGATTATATCATGTTTTGTATATCTCTCAGGTGTTTATAGGTATTTCATATAAGTTGGTGCGAGAGAGAACCCGAAACAGTGAAAGAAACCAAGAAATGGGGAGTTGAAGGGAATTTTTGTAATTTTTCAGCCATAATCCGAAGGTGGGGTCAACTGAAAAGTTGAAGCGTATGAAATCACAAGAACATTGGAAGAAACGGGACCTCACTCGAAGTTACAGTGAAGAAGTTATGGTAGTTTGAAGTTGAGAAGCAAAAAGAAAAGGAAGCAAGCAATGCTAAACTTTGTTGTGAACCACACTCCAACTGGTTTAGGGTTGAACCAGTTCTCATGTACAAAAAAACTTGTCTGGGTACCTGACACACAAAATTTCATTTAAATGTTCATTTTTCTTAAGATTTGTATTAGATTAGGACTCATGCAAAAACGACTTTGTATTGTTATAGTTTGACATTAGACTAGTTTTTAATGAATTTTTACATATTAAATAGGGAAAGAAGGCAAGAAACCTAGTTTCAATTCATGAACTAAGATTACACCATTATTCATCAATTTTCAAGGTTTTTAATAACAAGTTTGTCTTCTCTTTCTTATTATTGCATGTTCTTTGTATTTGCATGTTTCTTTATTTTTCTTGGATTCTAAAGTTATCTTGCATGTTTATCAATAGTTTAATTATGATTTCCAATCCATTTAACGTTAGATTTTTGTTTGTTCACACATAGATAAGTTCAGCTAAGTTCTTAACGGGTTGGGGCATATGAACCCAACCTAGGGCATGCGAATGAATTTAAAAGTGAATAAAATATAATTAAAAATTTAAAGGTTTGAACTTTATCAAGATAAAATTTGTAGGTTTTTAATTATGTTTGCCCTATGTAATCGGAATGTTTAAGGGTGCAATTGGCGTTTTGATAATTTATCATTCTCAACGAATATAATTTTTGATTTGATAATTGTGAGGAGTAAAATCCACATATGTCGACTTATTAAAATGTATCTATTGTTTCTTTGAATTGAGAATTATATTTTTGAAACTTTTACGTTTTACGTAATCACCAATAGTTCAGGGGAGTTTACCCTAACTCCATTTTCACATATTTGTTTAAAACTCGTTTAGTTCATTTTGCGTACGTAGTTTAGTTACTAGTTTAATTAAATTGTATTAGTTGATAGGAAAGTCACAAAATCATCATCTTTTACTTTATTTCTCTAAGTCAATCGTAGGGTTAATCATTCTTCCTATTCGTCGTCATGAGCATTCATCCTATTCCCTGAGTTCGACACTCGGTTTATCGAATTATTACTTGAGCAATCAACTTGCACTTGAGCCGTAATCACATGCATTAGAGACACACTTTTTAAGTCGCGTCAAGTTTTTGGCAACGTTGTCGGGGATGAGGTAGACATTTAGGTTAGGTCTAGTTAATCCAAAATTTGACTCTAATTCTTAAAAATCCAAAAAAATCTTAAAATTAAAAATCAGAAAAAATTAGAAAAACAAAAAGACAAAAGAAAATTAATAAGAAATTATCTTGAGTCCTTACAAGAAAAATCCTCAGCCAACTCCTCAATATACTCCAACGCAAATTCACGAAAATCCTATAGTTGAGTACGATGTTGATAGTCCACACACCCGTAACGCTCCTCAGTTTTGGGTACCACCTCGTACACCACCCAACTCCATCATGAGTCACACTTATAGGATATTGAGTGATGATATCAAGTCAATTGGAGAGAGAGCGATGTCAAACCACGCTACTCTTGGTACGGATGAGGGTGAGATGTCGTATTGCCCTATAAGAGACCTCTTATATCCTGAGCATATTGTCACTTCGGAATGCATTCTATTCCCATATAATAAGGGATAATTTCATTTTAGTAATGGGATTATCCAAATTATTCGCACATTCCATGGTATGGATTCGAAAAAACCATACCTCCACATCCGCGAGTTTGAGGATGAGTGCGAAACGTTTAGTGATCAAACGTGCACTCAAGACGTCATTAGCCTAAAAAAATTCCCTTTCTCTTTGAAGGATAAAGACAATACCTGGTTATGGTCTTTATCACTGAATTCAATTGGATCATGGAGAGATATGAAAGACAAGTTTCTCCTAAAATTCTTCCCCTAACATCAAAAGAATTCCATTAAAGTTCAAATTCAAACGTTTAAACAACACGAAAAGAGCCATTTTATCGATGTTGGGAGCATTTCAACGAGTTATTAAACACACGCCCCCATCATGGTTTTGAGAAGTATCGAATCATCTCTTTCTTACATCACGGGCTAAGTATAACTTCTAAACAACTCGTTGAGACCATGTACAAGGGAGAATTATTTGGGCTAGACGCAAATGATGCAGAGTCCCACCTTAAGTATATCACCAAGACTACTCAAGCGTGGGACACAACCTACCCTAATGCCCAACCCCTGTCTCAACAAACGTCCACAACTCCTTCTGTGTCCGAACTCTATTAATTGGACAAAAAAGCCGAGTTAAAACTCCAAATAAACCAACTTGCTAAAATATTGGAAAACGTCATCGAAGCATGGGAAAGAGAAACAACCGGATCTACTCAAGCATTGAGAGAGAATGTGTGTACGATTTGTGAGGAGAGACATTCAACGAAGGAATGTCCGACGATACCTGCCTACAAAGTCATGCTTAAAGAGCAACTGGAAGTGATAGGAGCATTTAAGGGTAATTTTAATCCCCCTCATGGGAATTCTTATAACCTTTTGTGGAGGAACCATCCAGGTTTTAGTTATGGGAAACAACATATTGAGTTGAATCCTAATTCACATGTTGCCCCTCCACCACCACCTCCGCATTTCCCACAAGCCCCACATACGCAAGCACCACCTCCGGCGCCTTATGTCACCCAACCACAACGAAATCTCGAGGATACTTTGCACCAATTTATGAAATCTCAATCGGCAACCAATGCTCAAAATGCCCGAATGATTGTCAAACTAAATGTAAATATGTCCAAAGTGCAAGCCGCCTTAAGTATCCAAGAAAAGGGCAAGTTTTAGGCCCAAAATCAACCTAAAGTTAGCTCTATGTTCGATGATCATCAAGATCAATGTCAATCCATCATCAATCTACGTAGTGGGATAGTCGTTGATTTATAACCTCCCTCACAAGACGAACCTAAAGAAAAGGAGGTTTTTCCCAACACGAAAGAGGCTGGAGATGCCCCCTTAAATGAGAGTGACAACGAGGACACCACTAGGCCTGAAATCACTGTGAAACCTCCTGCTGTTGCGCCTTTCCCTCAACGGTTAGTTCCTCCTCCTAAAGGAACCTCCCGTGAAGATGAGGTAGATGTACTTAAGCAAGTAAAGCGGAATTTACATTTTCTCGAGGCAATAAAGCAAATTCCCGCCTATGCTAAATTCCTTAAGGATTTATTGACAGTGAAAAAGAACGTTTTCCTAGCATAAAATGTGAGCTCCATTCTATTAAATTACCTCCCACACAAGTTTAAAGATCCGGGTGCGCCAACCATTTTGTGCATCATTGGAGAGAACCACATCGAGAAAGCCTTACTGGATTTAGGGGCGAGTGTTAACATTCTCCCTTATTCCATCTATAGGCAATTAGATTTGGGGGACCTCAAGCCCACTATGATCACTCTCTAACTCGTGGATCGTACCATGGAGATACCTCGAGGTATTGTTAAGTACATGATAGTCCAAGTGGACACTTTTTACGTCCCGATAGATTTTGTCATTTGCGACACGGATCCCTCCATCCCCTAGAGTAATCATGTTCTTGTCATTCTAGGCCACCCATTCTTAGATATAGCTACCGCATTAATTAATACTCGAAATTTAAAAATGCAACTCATATTCGAGGACATGACCCTTGAGACAAATATATTCAACATCACCAAGCAAGTGGGTGATGAGGACAATTTCCACGCGATGGATCTTATCGAGGAGGTGGTAGAAGAGCACATAGAGGGAAATATTATTGGGGATTCGTTAGGAGCGTGCCTTAGTTCAAGTAATGATAGTGACGGGATGAACACCAACTTCAAGATAGAGGTAGGGGAGTTGAGAGCGATATTAGACGAGAGAGCGTCAGATGAGCACGTGAGAGTAGTTAATTGGATTTCTATATTTGAGGAGTTACCACCGAGGGATTCGCGCACGGTTCCCTCTGATGAAAAATTTCCCACCCTCGAATTAAAGAAACTACCCTCCAATGGAAAATATGATTATTTGGGAGAGGATGAGACATTTCCAGTTGTCACCTCGAGCCTAAATAAAGAGCAAGAGGGTAAGCTACTAACGATTTTGAGGAAGCACTAGAGTAATTTTAGTTGGAGTATTACAGATTTGAAAGTTATAAGTCCCCCGATTTGTACCCATAAATTCCACCTCGAGGAGGACGTGAAGCCTTCGAGGGAAATGCAAAGGTGATTGAACCCCACGATGAAATATGTTATGAGAGAGGAGATTATTATGTTATTGGACGCGGGCATCATTTACCCCATCTCGGATAACAAGTGGGTGAGTCCTATCCAAGTCGTCTCGATGAAGTCAGGAATGACTGTGGTCGAGAATGCCAAGGTTGAGCTAATCCCTCAACGCACCACCACCGGGTGGCTCGTGTGCATTGACTATCGAAAGCTCAATGCCAGAACGAGAAAATATCATTTTCCCTTACCGTTTATCAACTAAATTCTAGAGAGAGTAGTGGGACACCCATTCTATTGATTTCTTAACGGTTATTTTGGATATAACCAAATTGAGGTAGATGTCCTTGATCAAGAGAATACGACTTTCACATGTCCTTTTGGCACGTTTGCCTACAAACAGATTCATTTTGGATTATGTAATGCACCCGTGACCTTTCAAAAGTGCATGATAAGTCTGTTTAGCGATATGGTCGAAAGGGGCCTTGAGGTTTTCATGGATGACTTTAGTGTCTTCGGCCCCTCTTTTGACCTTTGCCTTGTGAATATTGAAAAAGTACTAGCTCGTTTTGTGGAAAATAACTTGGAACTAAATTGGGAGAAGTGTCATTTTATGGTTACCGAAGGAATAGTTCTTGGCCACATAGTGTCATCCAAAGGTATTGAGGTTGATATGGTGAAAATAGATAGCCAATCCTCCCCCTTCTAAGTCACTAAAGGATGTGCGCTCTTTCTTCAGCCACGCGGGTTTTTATCGAATGTTTATTAAGAACTTTAGCACAATCACTAGGCCCTTAAGTAACCTACTTGTGAAAGATGCCCCCTTTGAGTGGAATGAAGCATGCCTTTGAAAAATTGAGAAGCATGCTCGTGTCCGCTCTCATTATGCAAGCTCCGGATTGGTCCCTTCCATTTGAGCTCATGTGTGATGTGAGTGATTATTCTATAGGGGCTATTTTGGGCCAAAGATAAGATAAAAAGTCTCACATCATCTACTATGTTATTCGGATGTTAATCGGACCACAACTCAATTACTCCACCACGGAGAAAGAATTGCTAGACATTGTTTTTAACCTAGATAAATTCCGCTCTTGCCTTATTTGTTCACCTATCATATAATTTACTGACCATGCGGCTCTTAAGTATCTCCTTTACAAAAAGGATGCTAAACCGTGCCTCATAAGGTGGATCCTACTCCTACAAAAGTTTAATTTCTCCCTAAAAGACTATAAAGGAGGATAAAACAACGTAGCCGACCCTTTGCCCCAAATCTCGTCCGATGTACCTAGTGATCCCATACCTATAGATGAATATTTCCCAAATGAACAATTATTTGCCACATCTTCTCTCCCTTAGTTTGCGAATACAGTGTATTACCTTATCACGAGTACCGTCCCCTTCGATTCGACACCGCAAGAGAACAAGGAGTTCTTAACTTGATCACACATATTTTTCTATGACGATCCCTACTTGTTCAAATATTGTGCGGACCAAATCATCCGAAGATAATTACCGGATGACGAGATACCTAGCATTATCCATTTTTGTCATAAGGAAGCTTGTGGAGGCCATTTTTTGACGAATAAGATATCCGCTAAGATTCTCCAAAGCGATCTCTATTAACCCAAAAAATTTCAGGATATTAGTGCCTATTGTAAATCTTACGATAGATGTCAAATGATGATGGGAGCCATTACAGGGTGAGATATTATGCCATTGACCCCAATTATTATCATTGAGATATTTAATTGTTGGGGCATTGACTTTATGGGTCCACTTCATCCCTCCTTCATCTCCTTATACATCCTTGTCACAATATATTATGTGTTAAAATGGATTGAGGCCATAGCTACAAAGACAATAACAACAAGGTGGTGATAAAGTTCTTGCAAGAACGCAAACTTTCTCGCTTCAGAGCTCCGAAGGCAATCATTCGCGATAACGGCAAACATTTTTACAATCGGCCGTTTGAAAAACTCATAAGAAAGTATGGGATCATCCACAAGGTTGGGATGACTTATCACCTCCCAAACGAACGGGCAATCCGAATTAGCAAATCATGAGATTGAGCACATTCTAGAAAAGACCGTCGATCCTAATCGGAAGGATTAGTCTCTCCGTTTGAATGATGCATTATAGGCTTATAGAACCGCGTATAGGAACCCCCTAGGGATGTCCCCTTCTCTCTTTTTGTATGGAAAGCCTTGCCATCTCCTCGTGGAGTTAGAGCAAAAGGCATATTGGGTGATCGAGAGGTTGAATTAAAACATGGATCAAGCCGGTGAAGCACGCAAGCTTCAATTGAATGAGTTGGAAGAAATGCGTAATGATGCGTATGAAAGTGCAAAGATATCCAAAGAAAGAATGAAATTCTCACATGATCAAATTATCCGATAAAGGAGTTTCATTTGGGTCAAAAAGTGCTTCTATACAATTCACGTTCACACTTATTTCCCGGCAGGTTACGTTCGCAGTGGACCGGCCCGTTCGTTGTGAGAGAAGTGTTCCCCCATGGAGCCCTTGAAGATCCTAAAGGGGGAGACACATTCAAGTAAATGGACAACGCCTAAAGCCATATTTAGAGGCGTGTGTTGAAGAGGCCGACATAATTTGATTATCGTACCCCATTTATGAGGTTGATTGAGCTCCAAGGGAGAGGTCGTCGTACCCTCTATGCGTATGGGGTGATTAGGGTTGTATACTAGTGAGTAGAATATTTTTGAGGTAGTTTTGAAGTTCACATAGGTCGCGAGATAGGAATGATTTAGGCACTACATTGAGTTTCCAAGCACGGCAAAGTGTATGGGCGTTACGAAAGTGAGGTTAAGGCATCCTGAGTGTTTAGAAGGGCTTGAGGTACTTTAGAGAGGTGAGTTTGAGACTTAGAACACTTAGAATTTGAGAAATAAATGTTTTGGAGTATTTTGTACAGATAATTGAATCGAACCGCAGGCCAAACCGGTTCGGGGTATCTTATCAGATTCGTCCCCTTTCTTCCAAATTCATTCCCCTTTCCCCTTTTCATTCCTTCCCTCCCATACTAATTTCTCCCCCCCCCCCCCCCCCCCAACACACACACAAACCATTTTTCCTCATAATTCATTCCCTCCGCCAACCTTTCCATTTCCCACTAAAAGTTAACCCTTTACACCTATAAATTCAAATATTACCCCCCAATCCCTTCACACCTCCCATTTTCTTCAGTTCTCCTCTCCAACTCCCATATTCTCAAGTTCCCTCTCTTTAACCATGGCCCCCCACTTCTTCCAACCCCATCATCGCCCCCACAAGTATGACTCCACGACCATCCTCAACGAGAGGGCTCAACACGCCTTATGATCGCTGCAAGAGTGAACTTGGTATCTAGAATATTTTACGCCCCAAAAAACCATCCACATTGAGTGAAACGTCCTATGGGAGGAGCTTCCCCAAGACATCACTGTCCTATTCTAATGACGAGGGTGGTGCTCCTTTTTCTCCCCGACGCAAGACCGTGTTTTTTACGAAGAGATCCGCTACTTCTATGCCACCCTTGTCCGTAAAACACCTACTCTCCACGAGGCCTTTGTTGATAACATCCTCATCCCATTTTTCGTCAGCCTCATTGAACGCAAGATGCGTGAAAAGGGGTAATTCTCCCCGTACATTTCACTTACCCCAACAATGCTACACCACGCACCAAAGACAAATGCGTCGAGCGAATGGCATCGAGGGAAGAATGGCTCCAAGATAGTTTTTTCGGTGGGTAAGCTATCAAACACGGTGCAATACATGCACCTAATCACTTGCGGCATAATTCACCAAACCACCAATGATTCGGTGGTCCGTCAACGCCATGGGAACTTCCTCTTTCACTTTCTAGATCCTAACATGACTATCAACCTGGCCCACCTCTTTTATACGAACATCCTTCACACTGCCTATGATGATTGAGGAAAATCAGCTCTCCCCTATGCCCTCATCATCACCGAAATCATGTATGACGTCACGGTGGGGGGCCCTAACTCGTGCATAAAACTTCCTCGCCCTATTGGGGCTTCTTCCACCAGTAGAATCATCCGCCAAATGTGAGTGGTCCACCCCGCGCATCCTATTATTGATGAGGAGGTGGAAATGGGTCACGATGCCCCAATGACGGGTGTGGGGGATATTCCCAATGAGGAAGACTATGATGAGGATGAAGATGAGAACTATGAGCTGAAGGGAGAGAAAATTACGCACCGTGTATTAATGCAGTCAAGGAAAATTTTGATGGATTCATGAATGAATATCGGGCGAATCGTCAAGCATATCAATGCGACACTAGCATGATGTCCCGCCTCCAAGCCAAGATGTATCGATTACAAGTCGGACCGAATGTCGCACTTTCGACTTCTTTCTATGATCCCTATGACCCAAGTGATCCCAGTCCCTCCCACCCACTGCCCGAGTAGATAACCCGTGGTTGATGTGTTGATGGAGTCCATTTTGTGTAGTTCTTCACTGCTTTTATTTGATGATTTTTATGAGAAAGAACTATGAAGTGTTTTTCCTTTTCCTTATTGTATGTACATGTTGCTTGGTAATGAAAAATCAAATCTACATTTTATATATTTGTTTGTATCGCCCCTTTATTTCTTTCTTCTTTAGATTTTAGTCCTTTTGATTGAGGACAATAAGTTAGGGTGTGACAAGTGCGTCTTTTTGAAAAACTTCACAAATTTTTAAAATGATCAAAAAAAATTAGAAAACTTCAAAAAAAATTGAAAAATTTGAAAATGCAAAAACAATATTTTTCTTCAAAATACATAAAAATTGGGATTTAATTTTTCAAAAATATCACTAAAAGTTTGTTTAAAGTTTTAAATTACAAAAATTAAATGCACTTAGTCGAAATTGGCCCAAGATGGAAATTGAGCGAAAATTGACGACTTTACGAATAAATGTAGAGATTAATCAACCTGGTGAGATTTTGAGCCTATCATTTTTGCGAGTTTTTACATCAATCCGAGTTAATGGCTAACTAAAAGTTCAATTTAGCATTCAGTATGTCGTTGAAGATCTCTAAACCTTCGTTTTGATCGGTTATGAGAAACGTGTGAAAATATTGTCTGGAAAAATGTGCTAAAATATCTCTAAATTAAATATATTCTCGAGACACATATGGTATAATAATGAGTAATTCAGATATATGAAGTTAGGCCATCAATTGTTCATCCAAAAATATTAACCATAAAAAGTTGTGAAATATCCTTTTACTAGCAGTTTGAGCCTAATATTTTTTTTTCTATTTCGTTTGATAACCCAAAAAACCCATAAAGCCCGGAGTAGTGAAAATTGAAAAATTCATTAAGTAGGTCCAAATGATGAAGTAAAAAGGGGTAAGAAAAAATTCTCAAACAAAAATAGAAAGAAAAAAAATGAGAAAAATGAGAAAAACATGAAAAAAAAGTAGAAAAAGGAAAGAAAAATAGAAAACACTCAAAATATTGCCAACAGACATCATAAGCAAAATTTTCGAACTTTGAATTTCTCAACTATTCTCAGATTACCCAATACACCTTACAACCCGGAAAAGGTCCTAAGAGAGTCCGAATAACGAAATTATTTACCGCGTGGAGAGCCTAAGACACGAAAAGATAATATGAGAGAGTAATTATTGTAGACTAAGAGGTGATGATTACCGCTTTCCAATAATCGTATTCCATTGATGAGATTTTTTCACCATAAAAATTTCATCTTTCAAATTTATGTGCGTGAGTTCGTGTTCCACTATATTTACTCTTATAAATCACTCATACCGAGAGAAACTAGCCACATTTTGAGTGATTAGTTTGTGATAGTATCCCACTAGAATTTTAATCAAAACGAATTTTTGGAAATTAACGTAATGATTAATTGGTGGAAGTTAGCGGTCTAATTCTCGGCTTCGCACACACACACAATGAATTGAGACTTTCGAATGTAAATTTATGGTGACTATTTTGGGGGAGTTTAAATTGTACAATTTGTAAATATTTCAATTTTTTTTAGACGAAAAAATGAATTTTGTGGGTATATTCACTACAAACCCTCACGAGACACCACTCGTCCTACTAGGGTAACCTAGGGGTTTCACGACTTGTTGTTTATGCTAAATGTAATCGCTTGCCCGCGAAAAAGATATCATATCCCAATAAAGTGTTTGAAGGGTCCTTAACTCATACTCTTACTATTTTACATTGCTTAGGACGCCCAATGTTCTAAGTTAGGGCGATTTGATTAGGCATAAATTCTTCATATGTATCCCCTTAATTTTGATCTTTTTATGATCTAGTGCATGGAAATTATCTTGTATTTATATCATATTTATGCTACAAACCCTCCATGGAGAGTATATCGTGTTTTGTGTATCTTTCATGTGTTTTACAGGTATTTTATACATGTTGGTGTGAGAGAGAGAACTCGAAATGGTGAAAGAAACCAAAAAATGGGGAGTTAAAGGGAATTTTTGTAATTTTTTAGCTATAATTCGGAGGTGGGTCCAACTGGAAAGTTGAGGATCATGAAATTACAAGAACACTAGAAGAAATGGCACCTCAATTCGAGTTACGGTGAAGAAGTTATGGTAGTTTGAAGTTGAGAAACAAATCCAAAGCAAAAGGAAAAGAAAGCAAGCAATGCAGAACTTTGCTCCGAACCACACTCCAAACCGGTTTGGGGTCGAACCAACTCGCAAGTACACCCAAACCGGTTTGGGTACCTGACACGCAAAATTTCATTTAAATGTTGATTTTTCTTAAGAGTTGTATTAGATTAGGATTCTTGCAAACATGACTTTGTATTGTTATAGTTTGGCATTAGACTAGTTTTTAATGAGTTTTTACCTTTTAATTAGAGAGGAGAAGAAGGCAAGAACCCTAATTCAATTCATACACTAAGATTACACCATTGTTGATCAATTTTCAAGATTTTTAATAACAAGTTTATCTTCTCTTTCTTTTTCTTGCATGTTCTTTGTATTTTCATGTTTCTTTATTTTTTGGGGATTCTAAAGTTATCATACATGTTTAGAAATAGTTTAATTATGATTTCCAATGCATTCAAAGTTATATTTTTATTTGTCCCACATAGATATGTTCAACTAAGTTCTTAGTAGGTTGGGGTACATGAACCCAACCTAGGGCTCACGAATGAATTTAAAAGTGAATAAAATGCAATTAACAATTTAAAGGTTTGAACTTTATCAAGATAAAAGTTGTAAGTCTTTTAATTCTGTTTGCCCTAGGTAACCGGACTGTTTAAGGGTGCAATTGGCATTTTGATAATTTATCATCTCATCGAATATAATTTTTGATTTGATATTGGGAGGAGTAAAATTCACATATGTCGAATGCTTAAAAGTTATTTTATGTTTCTTTGAATTGAGAATTAGATTTTTGAAACTTTTATGTTCTACGTAATCCCCGATGGTTCGGGGAGTGTACCCTAACTCCATATTCTCATATTTATTTAAAACTCGTTTAGTTCTTCTTGCATATGTAGTTTAGTTACTAGTTTAATTAAATTGCATTAGTTGATAGGAAAGTCACGAAATCTTCATCTATTCCTTTCTTTCTCTGAGTCAATCGTAAGGTTAATCATTCTTCCTATTCGTCGTCACGAGCATTCGTCCTATTCCCTGAGTTTGACACCCGATTTAACGGACTATTACTTGAGTGACCGGCTTGTACTTGAGTCGTAATCACACGCGTTAGAGATACACTTTTTAAGTCGCGCCATCTTCCTTCCTTGGCTCCCTTTCTTTGGATTAGCTCCTTCTTCTCTTGTCCCGCCTCTTTACATCCTGTTCTTCTTGCTGAGGAAACCGCTTTGGAAAAATTCCCTCAAGTATCCTCTTTGTACCAGTGCCTCGATCTCTCTCTTGATATGAAGGCATTCATCAGTGTTGTGGCCATAGTCCCTGTGGAACTTGTGTAAGAGCAAGATTTTATAATTGCTCATAGTTTATGTATTTTGGCATATCTCATTACAAGCCGAACAAAACAAATCCCCATATACTTCCCATATTTGTTGAAGATGAGTTAGTGATCAAGCAACATTTTGATGTTCGAGTCGTTAAAATCGTCACAACCCTATTTAGAGGTATATGGAATTTAGGTTTTTTATTTAATTTATTTAAACTTATTCTAGGATATATATTCATTTTCAATCAAGGCATTTTTATGAAAGTATTTTTTAAAAAGAATTTTTTTTTATCTCGTTAGAACGAGATGTGGCTCTCGTTAGAACGAGGTTCACTTCTCATTATAACGAACACTTTAATTCGTTAGAACGAAGCTCCATTTTCATTGAAACAAAATTCTTTAGTTCGTGATAACAAACTTGTAATAAGATTCAAATAGGGTCTTTCTCTTTGGCAGAGCTGCACCCATTGAAAGTTCTTTGGAAGATGGTTCGAACAAACTAGGCCCTTCGTTCGAACGAAAGTCAACCTCGTTAGAATAAAATTGTTTTTTCGTTCGAACAAAGTGTAAATTTCGTTCGAAAGAACTCCACCACCTTTAAAAACATATTTCCAACAAATAAGTCACTTTTAATTATTTTTCATAAGACTTTTGGCAAAAATAAAGTTCCATGTCTGTTCCAAAAGTTTTCCTCTTTTTGCTTCATATAAACAACACTTTGTTTTCTAAATCATACACTTTATTTTCCAAATCATTCATCCATAGAATGATTTGTTGAATTTGTCAAACCCTAGTTCCATGCACAAACACTAATCCCTTATAGAGTGTTCTCTACGATTGACATTTATGGAGTTATGACACTACTACTGAAGAAAAAAGTATTTTGCATCCTGAGGCTGATCGGTGGATACCGAGGCAAGAGTTATTTCCTTTGGGTGGTGCTGGACTGTATCACTTTGTGTTGAAGATTTAAAGACCTATACTGCGTTTTACTTAGTGGATCTCTAAGTAGTCTGTAAGTCGATTCGTGTCTATCAAATTTTTAAACAATAGTGAATGAAAAGGTTTTGCCCAAAAGGGATTTTTCTCTCAAACTTCTCCTTCTGTTTGCTTTGGTTTTGGTATGGCATCTTTTAGCTTTGGACTTTACCTTGCATGCTCACTTAAATCTAATTAAGATAAAAATTGGCTAAAAATTGGATTTGTGTGTGTGTAACCTAAGATATATGTGAATCCATATAACCTGTACTTTCAAATTGGTATCAGAATTGGTTACACTAATTTTTCGTGTGATACATATTTTGGGATTATATGGATAATTTGTATAATCGGGTACCTATTTTTAATGGATTATTATGCATATTGGAAAGCTCGAATGAGATCAGCATTGAAATTGATTGATGAGCATGTTTGGCTTGTTTGAGAAAGAGGGTGGACACGACCCACTGTAACTAATGACGATGTCATTGTCTTAAACCAATCACTTCCTGGACCAATGACGATTTTAAATGGATCAATTTCAACTCCTTATGCTTAAGTGTTATTTCTAGTGCAGTCATAACCGATGAGTTTTATCGCATTATAACGTCTACCATGTTTAAGAAAGCGTGACATATCCTCTAACTCACTCATTAGGGTACCAACACTGTGAAAGCTTCTAAGATTAAAAATATCACCAAAAAGTTTGAAACAATTATCATGCTAGAAACTAAGACTTTTGATGAGTTTTATCCACGTTTATCTAATATATCAATTATAGTTTTAATTTGGGTGAGAGAATTCCTAAGCCAAGAGTTGTGAAAAATATTTTGCAATCCATTCCTTCCCCTTTTATTCCAAAAGTCAAAGTCCTAAATTCTTTTGAAATTTTAAATACTCTTATGCTACAAGAACTCATAGGAGACCTTCAAACTTACGAAAGCAATCTGTTCCCCAAAATTCAAAAGAAAGAAAAATGGATCACTTTGAAAGCCCAAACGAAGACCAATAAAAAGGGTTTTAACTCTGACTCTGAGATTGATTTTTAGCTTGATGATCTAGCCATATTTGGGAAAAATTCTCAAATTTAACAAAGAAAATAAGAGTTTTGAGAAAAATAAAAATGTCAATAAGGACATGAATGTTTCTGAGAATGATCAAGTGAGATGTTATGAATTTGGGGGGAAAGGGTACAAAGCCCATGAGTGTCCCATGAGGAAAAAGAGATAGGGAAAAGGCAAAGCTGCATACAAATTCACTCTTAGAGATAATAATGTTGAGTCGGTGGATTCCAGGAATGAATCACTGCATTAACTTAATTTATGTGCATTCATGGCCAGTCACGTGAGTACTTCTAGTTCGTTCCACGCCAGTGAGTACATTTCAAAATGTGATAGCCTCGATAATTTTTCAAACCATTCTGGAGAGAGTGAGAGTGATGAATGAATTTGAGTGAGGGAGAAGGTGGACTCCAACGCACCTATCGCAAACTTTATAAAAAAGTCTTATGAAAAATAGTTCAAAAGGTTCCTACTTATACAAAATACATTTTTCGAGGTGGTGGAGTTCGTTCGAACGAAATTTCCACTTCGTTCAAACAAAAATAATAGTTTTGTTCTAATGAGGTTGACTTTCTTTCGAACGAAGGGCTTAGTTCGTTTGAACCATCTTCCAATGAACTTCCAACGGGTGCAGCTCTGTCAAACAGAGAGACCCCATTTGAATCTCGTTAGAAGTTCATTATAATGAACTAAAGAACTTTGTTCCAATGAAAATGGAGCTTCGTTAACGAGAAGTGAGCCTCGTTCTAATAAGAGCCACATCACGTTCTAACGAGATCAAAAACAAAAAAGAATCTTTTTGAAAAATATTTTTATAAAAATGCCTCGATTGAAAATAAATACATCTTGGAATAAATTTTCATAAGTTAAATCAAAAACCTAAATGCCATATACCTCCAAATAGTGTCGAGATGGTTTCAGCGTCTAGAACTTCAGAATGTTGCTCGGTCACTAACTCATCTTCAACGAACCTGGGAAGTATATGCGGATGTGGTTTATTCGGTTTGTAATGGGATATGCCAAAATATCTAAACTATAAGAAATTATAAATCTTACTCTTATAAATCTCTCCTCTTGGCTATTCTAGTACAAAATAAAAACTGAACGAAATTAAACCCCCAAGACAATGTACTACTAATGCCCTCCCAAATCCAAAAACGGAAAGACGTTGGAGACTTTGTCTTCAACTAAAATTATTCATCTTATGTAGTCTAAGAGATCATCATCAATTCGAAAAAGACATATACACATGAAGCAAAAGAAATACCGTGATGCATACGAAAGTTTAAAGAAAATAAAAACTCCCCCTCAATTTATTAGGAATTAAGTTCTGTCTTTATAAGTATCTCACTAACTTCGTGCGCCTATTTTATGAATGCCTATGTTGATTTGTCCATGGAACTTGTTCACACAATTACATTCCGCTTTCATGATTCGGATATTTTAGTGTTATTCTATGGTGTGATGTATTTGTACCTATATATACCTTTTAAATATATACTTTACTTGAAAAAATTGAAAATTTTCAAAAATAGTTAGTTGCCTTTTGGAAATTCATCGCATATGCTTTATAGATTATCTTTATGATGTTGCTTCATTTGGATTCGGGTGATGCTAATGATTCATGCTTAGTTTCTTACCTTTTGTCTATTATGGACAGAAAGGGGGAGAACAAATTGAGGGGGAGTTTTTATTTTCTTTAAACTCTCGTATGTGTTATGATATTTCTTTTGTTTCATGTGTGTAGATCTTTTTTGCATTGATGATGATCTATTGGACTACACAAGATAAAGAATTTCAGTTGAAGACAAATTCTCCAATGTCTTTCTATTTTGGGGATTGGGAGGACACTAGTTGTACATTATCTTAGGGTTTTAATTTGGTTCGATTTTTTATTTGTATCGAAATAGCCAAAGGGGGAGATTTGTAAGACCAAGACTTTATAATTGCTTATAGTTTAGATATTTTGGTGTATCACATTAAAAACCGCATAAACCACATCTTTACATACTTTTCATGCTCGTTGAATATGAATTAGTGACTGAGAAACATTCTGAAGTTCGAACTATCAAAACCATCACGACACTATTTTTAGGTATATGGCATTTAGGTTTTTGATTTAACTTATTCAAATTTATTTTGGGATGTATTTATTTTCAATCGATGCATTTTTATATAAATATTTTTCAGAAAGAAAATTTTAGTATTTAATCTCATCAGAATGAGATGTGGCTCCTGTTAGAACGAGGCTCACTTATCGTTAGAACGAACACCTTAGTTCGTTAGAACAAATCTCCATTTTCATTGGAACGAAGTTCTTACTTTGTTAGGATGAACTTCTAACGAGCTTCAAATGGGGTCTCCGTGTTCGACAGAGCTGCACCCGTTGAATGTTTGTTAGAAGATGGTTCGAACGAACTAAGCCCTTCATTCAAATGAAAGTCAACCTCATTAGAATAAAATTTATATTAACGTTTAAACGAAGTGGAAATTTGAACGAACTCCTTCACCTCAAAAGACGTGTCTCTTATAAATAGGACCCTCTTGGACTGTTTTTCATAAGACTTTTGGCGAAAACAAATTTCCATAATTGCTCTAAAAGTTTTGCTCTTTTTATTTCATAAAAACAACATTTTGTTTTCCAAATTATACATCTATAGAATGATTTGTTCAGTTTGTCAAAACTTAATTCCATACACAAACATCAAACCCTTGTAGAGTGTTCTCTACAGATGACATTTGTGGATTTGCGACTCTACTACTGAAAAAGAAAGGATTTCTCATATTGAGGTTGATCGATGTGGATACCGAGGGAAGAGATGTTTCATGTGGGTAGTGCTTGACTACATCACTTTATGTTTAATATTTGAAGACCTAACTGCGTTATACTTGGTGGGTCTCAAGTAGTCTGTATGTCGATTCGTGTTTGTCAAATGCTTAAATTGTTATGACAAAGGTTTTGCCTGAAAGTGATTTTTCCTCAAACTTCTTCTTCTGTTTGGTTTGGCATATTTTAGCTTTGGACTTAATCTTGCATGCTCACTTAAATATAATCCAGATAAGAATTAGCTCAAAATTAGATTTTTTTTTCTATGTGTGTGTGTGACCTAGGATACAAGTGAATCCATATAATCAACACTTTTAATTGGCAGTAAAGGTTGGACTTGGGCTTTATAAGTGGGTTCTTTGGCTTGTTTAGCCATTTCATCATTCTTGGATCTGCCATGATGTTTAGACCCTCCCTATGGTGGTGTCAAGAGGAGTGAATTGTTTATTACTAGTTTAATGCAACCGAGGGCTCCTCTCAGGGTTGCTTTCCTTCTTCTTCCTCTTTATTCCTCATACCTCCTCTTCCCGCTCTCCTCTTCATAGCTTCTCTTTCCACTATCCTCTTCGTATCTCCCCTCTCTTACATCTTTGGAAGGGTGGCTCGATTGTCGACTGTTAAGTGTATCTTCGGTATGAATATGCTTCTCCACCTTCCTCGTGAGCTCTGTTATGTTCGCGGGTGGATTCTTAGACTGTGAATAAATGGTGTTGTCGATGGATAATCCTCTCAAGGTTGATACAGCCACCTTCTCATCAGGATGATCTATGCGGACCAGTTCATCATTGAACCTTTTAACATATTCCCTGAGACTTTCATCCCCAGTCTGCAGAACGTTGAACAAAAAATATGTGGTCTTCCAATGGACTCCTATCCCACTAATGTGATGAACAAAGTGTTTGGAGAGCTCCTTGAAACTGGTGATGGAGTGTAGGGGAGTCATTTAAACCATGTCATTGCCGACCCCTTCAGCGTGGTGGAGAATGCTTTGCACCTTATCTGGTCGGGGCTATCCATAAAGTCCATATGCGGCCAATAGTGGTCGATGTTGTCCTTGGGATCAGAGGTGCCATCAGAAGAGTCCATCCGAGATAGCTTGAAGTTTAATGGCATAGGGTAGATCATAACTTCTAGCTGAACGGAGATTCCCATCTAGTGTCTCCAGTAACTTCATATCCGCCGCTCGGCGCGGGGCTCTTGGTCCATCTATTACTCCAGCGATTGCTGGGGTTGACGCATGCGATTAAGTAACTCCACCCGGTGGTCCTGGAGGGCCTGTTGTTACTCTCTAACGCCCTTAATAGCTTGTGTGACCTTCTTCTTATTATTGAATCCGAAAGCAATTGTGCTGACAGACGGCGCCAATTATGTTATTGCAAAAATATTATTCTCACGCAACATAATAAATTTGTAAGAAGAATAAAAAGGAAGGACGTGAGATACGAGTAAGAACAATCTACATATGTGGTTCGGCCGGAATCGGCCTGCATCCATGACGAAAGGAGAGGGGAAGTCTTTTTTATCAAAGGGGAATTAATACAAGGTTGCACAAATTGCTTTTTCATCCTTTGCTTTTTTTTTCTGTTGCATCCTACTTGATAAGCACCCAAAAGTGTACATTTTATACCCCGAATAGATGTATTTTAGTTTCTAATTCTAGGCAATTCGGTCGTTATGCGCGTAATTATTTATTGTGCAGGCTTGATCGCCGTTTGCGAAGTTCGACACTTATTTCAAGGCAAATGTGCGATATATGGAGCTAATTCCCTTGTCCCGTATCTTACCCAAGCCTAACCTAGCCCAAACCGTCACACGAATCCCGTGTGTGTGTTGTGTTTGTACTTTTACTTTTACTTTTATTTTTTTTTAATATAGATTTTAAATTTTTATTTGAGTCGTTTTTATTTTCAGATTTATTTATAATTCTCTAGGATTTATTTTTCAATTTTATATTTATTTATGTCAATTTTGATTTTTATTAAATTTTAATTTTTGATCTTTATTTTATATTATTTTATTTTTATCAAAATTAGTTTTTAGGGATTTATTTTTTTAGTTTTTTTTTTATTTAATTTTTATTTTTAGTTTTAATATATTTTTATTTTGTGTCTTTTATATTTTATTTAGGATTTTAGTTTTTTAGTTTTATTAGATTTTTATATTGTGTCTTTTATATTTTTATTTTTAGGGTCTTTTTAGTTTAATAGGTTTATTGTTTTTATTTTCTTTTTAGTTTGATTTATTTTTAGTAGAATTTTATTTTTATTTTTTTATTTTTAATGGTACAAATTAAGCGCGCACACTACATAACCCCTACACACACACAAAGTGACACTTATCCTATACACTCACCCACACACTACCTAACCTACACAAACACACACCACTTAGCACATCCTAAACCACACACCAATATCCATACACCCACACACACAACCACTCTCCCATCATCTTCAACCTCCCACCAAACCCACCTTCTCTCTCCTACCTCCATACTCCATAACCAAACACCACTCCTCACCACCATTACCCATCAACCAAATAACCCATCTCCATTATCATCCAATCCTAAACCTCTACCCATTTCTACCACCAAACGAAACCATTGACCACCTCCTGTCCGGAGCTCATCCCCAAATCCAAAATCCGCCAGCTTCGTCGACCTTAATACCTGCTTCCCCATAGTGTCGGGGAGCTCGTCCCCAACTCTAAAATTCGGTCGCGACCTCCCAAAATCGAAGACTACACTACCTGTCGACCCCTCGAACCCATAACCTCCAATCCAAATACCCAGACCCGCCTGCGATCTCACCACTAGCAGGTGGTGGTCAACCCGTGGCAACCCGATTACCCAACTTCGTAACCGAGTTCGAACCCGAAGCTATAGCAGCTCCGGAATAAAATTGAAGAAATTCGATCCCAACCCGAACACCAATCAACCCAACCTCTCTAACCGAACCCCATACCTGTTCAAACCCGATTCAAACCTATTTTTACCCTACATCCCCTTGCTCCAACCTCATAGCCCTCTACCTGCTATTAAATCCAAGCCAAAACGATTTTCTTACCTGCCAAAACCTATTGTGCAAAAACCAACAGTCCCAAGCCTCCATTATCTGACACACGTTTGTAATCTCAGCACCTGCAAAAGTCGGCATTACAGCACCCTAGCCTCTCTAGCCTGTTGCCCATGTGATGTCTGAGTTCAACACCTTCTCTACATTTTAAAAGAAGGGGCAGAGAGGAAAAAGGGACAGGACACTATACATACAGTTAGTTTAGTTTGGTTTAGTATAGTTTAGGAGCTCCATTTTTTGGAGATCATTTTTGGTGTTGTATTGTACAAATATTTATTTCTTTTTTTATATTTTTTTATATATAGTGACTTGAGTGTGAGGCAGAAAATATTGAGACACTTATTGTGAGTTGGGTGATATTTTTGTGTATTGTAAAACTCAGATTTGTGGGTTACTATTCATGTCAAGTTTGGGAAATTAATATCAAACTCAAACAGACTTGGTTTATTTATTTTTTCTCATTCCATTTTATTATGTATGCCTCTTATTGTGTCATTATTACATTTTATATGTAATAATACAAATATGAGAGGCTAAATACCCATTCAAGGGATCATATGGAACCCTTAACTTAATTATTTTTATTTTTGGTTTGGTTATTTATTATGCCCCTTTGAATATTAATATTAAAATTTTATATTTATATTTACGCCTCGAGAGAGGGTGAATTATTTTCGAGAGAAAATTGCAAATTCATATTATAATGTTTATTTACTAATTAAACTAGAGATAGGAAATTTTTGAATGATATTATAGTTTGAATTTCTCAACTCTAAAACTTATTTTTTTTTATGATTTAAATGTTTTTAGTAAATTTTCCCTAGCGGATGATTTATTAAAAAATGTTTAAATCTAATTTTTGTGGGTATGTGAGATTTAAATATTAATCTTCTAAAAGGATGATATGTAAATTTATATTTGCAATGAGAGTTGATTTGTGAATTTATATATGTTTTGGGCTATTTCAAATAGACAAACTAATTAATGAAAATAAATAGGTTAAGTAGTGAAGTTTAATCCCTTGAATTATCTCATAATTATTTTCTCCACATATTTAGCTCACTTTATCATTTTCTTTATTAATTAGTGTAGTTTTAATTTTTAGTTCATAATTAGTAATATAAATATCCCTTCAAAATTATTTTAAAAATCATACTTGTTTTCAATTTGCTCTTGTTCACATTAAGGAGCGCGGATTAACCCCTTACTTGTCAATATACAGTTTTAGTGTGTTTGTAGTTACCAAAAGGGATTTTTGATTGACCATCTTTTACCCCATAACGGCATATACACAAAAGGCGAAATATTAAATGGATCCGTTGCCGATTTTTTAAGCGTTGGACTTTGCTCAAGCTTTGGCGATTGACTTTTCACGAAGTGCCGTTGCCGACTTTTCGAGTTGAGGAGAGTTTTGGAGACTTGTACATTTGTTCATTTGTATATATATTTTTCTTTATAGATTCTTTGTATTAGGATATTGAGGCCTTGTACATTTATTTTTGGTGCTTTGGACACCAATTATTTATAATAATTAAATTAAACAAAACAAAAAAAAAGCGAAAAAGGAAACGGGACAAGGTAGAGAGAGAGCGCCCTTGGAGTGGAATTTTGAAACCTCTCTACTTTGGGTCCGTAGGACTCCCGTGGATGACTGAAGTTAGGTGAACTTCCCCCTAATCAACTCAGCTCGGTCTTCACCCCACGTGTGTAAAAGCCGTGGGAGGTACATTTCTTCATCACTCGCGAATCTCCTACAAGCGAGTCCATTCTTGTGTGCTTAATTGCACCTGTGTGATTTTTATTATTTCATTGCATTTATTTTGGATGGTTTGATGAATTAATGAACTTAAGACCTAGACCCGGTCATTGAAACGAGAAGGGATTTCATCACCCGACTCAATCACTTAACTCCACTTGCATGTTAACCCTTGCCATCACTTAATTAAAATCAATGAACTAGTGAGCCAAATAGGAGCACAATTTTTCACATGCGACGTATAAGATTCCATGTTTTTTCTCGCCCGCGGATTAAATAAAATTTGACTACCCAATCACTTAATTGAAGATAAAAAATTGGCTACATGCTAGTTAAGATTCTCCTTTGCTTGTACGTTTCTAATTCAAATCCTTCGGTTGTCGATGTTTGTGTGCTCCGATAGTGTGTGTTTCATATCGAGTCCACTTTTATCCCTTTTTAAAAATTAAAAAATATTTTCATCCTTTTTCTTTTTTTTTTAAATCCAAAAACATTTTATTTATTTATTTTCCTTATTTTTCAAAAATTCAAAAAGATTTTTCATCCTTTTTCTTATTTTCAAAACAAAAACCCAAAAATATTTTTCTTCTTTTTCAAAAAATTAAAAAGCCAAAAATATATTTGGAGAAATCTTTTTCTCCCCTATCCACCCCGTCATGGCCGATGAAAATCCTTTATGGAACGACTTTGGCCATTTTCCATATTCGCAGTGCACCTATTGTTCCCACGTCAATCACATGTCCCATGAGTGCCTGTACCGTCCTTATCCATCCGACCCCACCATGGAACATGTGTATCCATACGACACTGTTTCGAAATCCACTCCAACCTATTATCTTGACATATCTAATACCGAGTGGTGTGAGCAACCAAGTTATTCGTGGAGGCTTGATCACCCTTTCACACAATATTAACCCCCAGCCCCATGTTGAGGATTCCCACATGTTCCAACAGTCGTCATAGCAACCTTGTGCACCCCATCCCGATTAGTTCCCTCACTACGCACCCAACGATTACCATCCTTTCGTCCATCACGGAGATGCTTCTCCCGTGTATGACACACCTGACCCCACTCCCCACACTTCCTTTGAGTATTTTTCGTTTAGTCATGATACTAGTGTGTTGTGTCCACCTCGCCCATCCACCATTGTCCCACTACCACCCATCACTTCACCACCATCATCCACCTCCTCTCTCAAAAGCCTCTTGCAACAGTTCATCCTCGAGCAAGAGCAAGCCACTCAAATTCAAAATCAAGATCTCCAAAGGCTAGCGCAATGCTTAACTGAATTTGAGCGTGCGCACGAGTCGGATTTCACCTCAAGTCAACCCATTGTTGCACCCACGTGGAGTGATGATGCATCGTCTTGTGCCACCGATTTTGAGTGTGATCAACCCTACCACCTTGAGAATCTCGAAATGGAACCATTCCATGGTCCGAGCCCCAAGTTGATAATTGTGTTGACATACCCATTTTTAGTGAGACTGATCCATACCCTAAATATCCAAAAGAACACATATTTGAGGTTCCCCCACCCGTTATATCCAAAAACAGGCTTGAGTTTATACCTATTGTACCCATTGAGTGTGTTCTCGAGACGCCCATTCCTTATAGGTTAGCTCCAGCTACGATTTCCCCCCACTGCACCGAGATTGCATCGAAGATGATTCCCACCTCCCTTGCTATGGATCCTCTCCAGCGATGTTTGGCTCACTTTGAGTCTGATATTGATGTTGATTCATATATCTCGGATCTTAATGCCTCGTTAGAACCTTTCACCATTACGGATGGTGACACATTGGTGGAGAAGTTGACCACTCCATCTTTAGATACGACGCTCATTTATGAGTATTCCTTTACTCCTCCCCATGAGTGTGTGTCCCCTACACTAGAGTTGGATCATCTTCCTCCACCATTTATCCCACCCGATCCACCCATTGTCCTTTCCACCCCACCACCTGGTTTGGATCTTGATTTTATACATTTCAAGTTTCCATCTACATTTTTAGATCCTCACCTAAAACTATTTTCCACCTTCCACGAGAGTATTTATGGTGCTACTCACCACCGCGACACCGAACATTTTACTCTATGCCCGCCACTCTCTTGTGGTGTTGAGTTTTTCCCTCGACAGCTCCCTGGCGTGTTACGGCACAACCATTATCAATGTCCATTTATATAATGGTCGTGTGATTTATATGATGCCCACCCCATCACTATTTCTAAACCATATTGCCTCCCCATCAAGCTTGAGCATCATGCTTATAGGGCCCTTGTTTTCCTCACCTTCCGGCTCAACAAGGCCCGTGACCGGTGCCTATTCACCCTCACACTTAGCCATGCCTTTCTCCCCTATTCACCTTAACCCTTTCCATCCCTCCATATACATTCCTTCCCACCCTCCCATGGTCCATCAATGCTTTGCATCGAGTGATGCATTTTGCCATACAAGTGCATTGACCCGTTTTAGCCTTTATCCAACAAACTGATGCTTCAGTCTTGTTTGGGGGTGATTATCATCACTCAATTTTTATGTCGCCCCGCACTTTCATAGATCTTATTCTTAGGGTGAGTTTCGCTAGGTCTGATTGAATACATTAAACTTAGCGCTATCGGGAGGCAGCCCGCTATTCTGTATGAGTCTTATCCTGTTTGGGAGTGGTGTTTCGCACCTTGTACAAATTTTGTTATCTTATCATTTATTCTGGTTTATTTTTTGCTACATTTGTCCACTTCATTAGCAGTAGATTCGGGTAATCTCTTTCGTCCCTTCTTCTCTTAATTTTAAAAATCATTTTACTTAACATCGAGGACGATGTTCCTTTTTGTTTGGGAGTGGGGAATTTTATCAAAATCGTAACTCTTTTGAAATTTTTTATTTTTACACCTGATTTTTAAAATTTTCGTGCAGTATTTTTCCGTCTCACTCATTGATCTGAATCTTCCTACATCAATCCTTTAAGTCTAGGAATCAAGCTAGAGGATTTATCTTTTTATAAATAGCTTTGTAATACATAACAAGGCATTTTGCACCATGAATTTATAGACTCATTAAAATTTGTGCACTTATCATGTCACTACCGTTTAGAGTTGAGGAGTATTATAATTCCCAAGAAAACCTTAAGGATCACTAGTAGAGACTTTAGCTTGTGAGATTCGTGCCTTTCTCCTTTTAAAGAGTTTTACGCAATATCCGAGTCACAAGTTAATTCAACTTCGTTTGGGTCCGCACTTAAATCGTTGTATAATTTCATTATTCTTCATAAAATTTTGCCCTAATCACTGAGAACGACATCTTTTTCGAGTTGTAAGAAACGCGTGTCTAGAAATTTATCCCGGTCACTAGATTTTCTTTCGTATCGCATTCCCATTCATTTCACCCATTACTTCCCCATATTCACATATATTCCCCTCATCATCCATACACATTCCCCACTCCATTCATATATCATCCATCATCATTTTGAAAAGGAGTGTTTCCAAATGTAAAATGTCTTTAGTGTTGAGAGTATAAAAGGAAAAAAAAAGAGAAAAAATAAATAAATAAATAGAAACATAGAAAAACATAGAAAAAAGAGAGAGAGGGAGAGAAAAGAAAAGAAAAGAAAGAGTTTGTAGTTAGTTTTTATGTAATAAATACATTTGTGCCTAAAGAGTAGAACACTGTTCTATCGAATCCATCATACATTCATCATCTATCCATCATACCTACCTCATACCATCCTTCTCATCCCATTTCATTTCCCCCTCACCCATTATCATTCATATTTTCCCTAGGTGTTCGGGCAAATGAAACTCAACGTGGTGAATAACTCGACGTTCTCACTATAGTGATTAGCATTCTTTCATGAGATCATTTTCTTTCTATTTGTTCGTTCTTTCTTATATGTGTGTGAGACATTTGAACTTGCTTACATTTACTCACCTCGTCACACACAAGAGCGATACACTTACCCAAATATCGTGAGTTCGTTTGAGAGAGAAATATCTGTGAGATTTTGAAATTGAAGCATTGATTCCGAAAAGGCAATCTAGGAATTACCCTTATGATACTTGACCCATTTTGACTGATTGACACTACACACGTTGAGTTCTAGGAAGGATGTGCCTTGAGTATTTACTTAGCTAAATATTTTTTACACGCTTCTAGCTTGTATTTCTCAAAATATTTTTCTCATGATCAATTATGCGATTATTCGACGTCTAAATATTTTTCTCATTGATTGTCGTTTGCAAATAAAGAATTTTGTGGGCATATTCCCTCTAAATCCTCAAGAAACAACACTCGTCCTGTAGGGTAACCAATAGGTTTAAAGGCTTATTGCACATGCTAAGTGCAATCGCAAGTGCCCGCGAAAGTGGTACACTTTTGATTTCTTATCTTTCTCTTTCTTTTTATCTTATTGCTCGAGGACTATCAACGCTCTGTTTGGGATGGTGTGATAAGCACCCAAAAGTGTATATTTTATACCCTGAATAGATGTATTTTAGTTGCAAATTCTCGACAATTATGCCCTTATGTGCGTAATTATTTATTGTGCAGGCTTGATCGCCGTTTACAGAGTTCGACGCTTATTTTAAGGCAAATGTGGGTTATATGGAGCTAATTCCCTTGTCCTGTATCTTACTCAAGCCTAACCTAGCCCAAACCGCCACCCGAATCCCGTGTGTGTGTTGTGTTTGTACTTTTACTTCTTCTTTTTTTTAGATTTTAGATTTTTAAATGAGTCATTTTTATTTTTAGATTTATTTAGAATTCTCTAGGATTTATATTTCATTTTCATATTTCTTTATTTCAATTTTGATTTTTATTAGTTTTTAATTTTTTATCTTTATTTTATATTATTTTATTTTTATCAAGATTAGATTTTAGGAATTTATTTTTTAGTTTTATTAGATTTTATCTTTCTTTAGTTTTATTATATTAAAATTATATTTTTTTTAGTTTTAATAGATTTTTATTTTGTGTCTTTTATATTTTATTTAGGATTTTAGTTTTTTAGTTTTATAGTTTTATTAGATTTTTAAATTTTACTTTTATTTCTTTTTGTTTTTAGGGTCTTTTTAGTTCAATAGGTTTATTGTTTTTATTTTCTTTTTAGTTTGATTTATTTTTAGTAGAATTTTATTTTTATTTTTTTATTTTTAATGGTACAAATTAAGCGCGCACAAACTACATAACCCCTACACACACACACTCACACTTATCCTATACACTCACCCACACACTACCTAACCTACACACACACACACCACTTAACACATCCTAATCCACACACCAATATCCATACACCCCCACACACACACAACCACTCTCCCATTATCATCAACCTCCCACCAAACCCACCTTCTCTCTCCTATCTCCATACTCCATAACCAGACACCACTCCTCACCACCATTACCCATCAACCAAACAAACCATCTCCATTATCATCCACTCATAAACCTCTACCCATCTCTACCACCAAACGAAACCCGAGACCACCTCCTGTCCGGAGCTCGTCCCCAACTCCAAAATCCGGCTGCGACCTCTCAAAACCGAAGACTACACTACATGTCGACCCCTCAAACCCATAACCTCCAATCCAAATACCCAGACCCGCATGCGATCTCGCCACGAGCAGGTGGTGGTCAACCCGTGGCAACCCGATTACCCAACCTCGTAACCCAGTTCGAACCCGGAGCTATAGCAGCTCCCGAATAAAACCAAAGAAATTCGACCCCAACCCGAACACCAATCAACCCGACCTCTTTAACCGAACCCCATACCTGTTCAAACCATGTTCAAACCTATTTTTACCCGACATCCCCTTGCTCCAACCTTATACCCCTCTACCTGCTATTAAATCCAAGCCAAAACGTTTTTCTCATTTACCAAAACCCGTTGTGCAAAAACCAACAATCCTAAGCCTCCATTATCTGGCACACGTTTCTAATCTCAGCACCTGCAAAAATCGGCATTACAGTACCCTAGCCTCTCTATCATGTTTCCCATGTGATGTGTGAGTTCAAGACATCCTCTTCATTTTAAAAGAAGGGGCAGAGAGGAGAAAGGGGCGGACACTATACAGACAGTTAGTTTAGTTTAGGAGCTCCATTTTTTGGAGCTTATTTTTTGTGTTGTATTGTACAAATTTTTTATTTCTTCTTTTATATTTTTTTATGTATAGTGACTTGAGTGTGAGGCAGAAAATATTGGGACACAAATTGTGAGTTGAGTGATATTTTTGTGTGTTGTAAAACTTAGATTTGTGGGTTACTATTCATGTCAAGATTGGGAGCTTAATATCAAACTCAAGCAAACTTGGTTTATTTATTTTTTCTCATTCCATTTTATTATGTATGCCTCTTATTATGTCATTATTACATTTTATATGTAATAATACCAATATGAGAGGCTAAATACACATTCAAGGGGTGAGATGGAACCCTTAACTTAATTTTTTTTTTTTTGGTTTGGTTATTTATTATGCCCCTTTGAATATTAATATTAAAATTTTACAATTTATATTTACGCCTCGAGAGAGGTTGAATTATTTTCGAGAGAAAATTGCAAATTCATATTATAATGTTTATTCACTAATTAAACTAGAGATAGGCAATTTTTGAATGATATTATAGTTTGAATTTCTCAACTCTAAAACTTATTTTTTTTATGATTTAAAAGTTTAGTAAATTTTCTCTAGTGGATGATTTATTAGAAAATGTTTAAATCTAATTTTTGTGGGTATGTGATATTTAAATATTAATCTTCTAAAAGGATGATATGTAAATTTACATTTGCAATGAGAGTTGGTTTGTGAATTTATATAAGTTTTGGCGTATTTGAAATAGACAAACTAATTAATGAAAATAAATAGGTTAAGTGGTGAAGTTTAATCCCTTAAATTATCTCATAATTATTTTCTCCACATATTTAGCTCACTTTATCATTTTCTTTATTTATTAGTGTAGTTTTAATTTTTAGTTCATAATTAGTAGTATAAATATCACTTCAAAATTATTTTAAAAATCATACTTGTTTTCAATTTGCTCTTGTTCACATTAAAGAGCGCGGATTGACCCCTTACTTGTCGATATACAATTTTAGTGTGTTTGTAGGTACCAAAAGGGATTTTTGATTGACTGTTTTTTACCCCACAACGACACATAGGCAAAAGGCGAAATATCACTACTGTTATATAAGGCTTTACATACACAAACTTTTTACAACGCTCTTCCTAGTTCTCAACATACCCGTTTGATACATTCAAACTTGGGCGCGACACGTGTTCGGATCCTCCGAGATGCTTGCCCACGATTATAGGGCTCGTGTTATATATATATATATATATATATATATATATATATATATATATATATATATATATATATATATATATATATATATATATATATATATATATATATATATATATATATATATATATATCATTTTTTTAAATCCCATATTTTGGATATGATCTTTAAAATCAAACTATACTTTTTCAAAACATGTATCTATGATTTAGGATCTAATACCAATTGTTGGTCCGAAAATTATCCCAAGAGGGGGATGGAATTGGGATTATGACATTTATTTGACTTTTCGCAAATTAAATTTTCTTTGTTTCTTTTCACAAATCAGTTTATATACTTCCCAACTTTGTTAAAAGATTTTCTTAGTAGGTCGATAAAATGATTTTTCTTTTCACTGTTGTCTTACATCCACACATTTACATTCACATCCAAACAATAAAATCTAATACCTCATATTTTGATGGCTTTTAATTATCTGATTTAATAAATTAAATTGCCTTGAATTATGAGTTTTATTAAAATTAATTTGGGATAATTAATTAGAAATTAATCCGGATTTAAATGCTAGCGAGACGAGAGTTAGGATTTGATTATTATTATGTTGTTTAATATTACTGAGTGATTATGGTAATATGTGATTATAGAATTTATTAAAATTGTCGTGAGTTAAAAATACGACAATTTTGGTAATTAAGTTAGGACGCGCGTGTCAGTCATGTCAGGATCCAATTTAATGGATTTAAAAGTATTTTGTTTTTATGTAATCCGTATTTACATTTTGAGTGCGCCAACGTATCCGGAAGGTTCGAGATAGTCAGAAAACACTGGCTGGGGGTTTAGTTTGGATCCCGGAGCATTTTTAGGCATAACTGGCCCGGTAGGGTATTTTAGTCATTCCTATTTTTGGGTGAATAGTGACCCACGAATTTTAGATAGTTATTATCAGCCATTAGTAGGGGTGTTCACGGTCCGGTCCGGTCCGGGTTTGGACATTATTATGGACCGGACCGAATTAATCGGTCCATGTTTATTAAGACCCGAAACCGGACATGATTAATCGGGTTCGGTCCAAGTGTGTTTCGGTCCAAATAATGTTCGGGTTCGGTCCAATTCGGTTTGACACGGTTTGATTTAAAAAAAAAAATCTTTTTTTTTTGCTGTTTTTTTCATGTTAAAATTCTGCACTTAAAACTCATTTTGGCTTATAATCTGCCCAAACATATAATCTGTCCAAACTTGCTTCAAAAATCTGCCCAAACCAGCTTAAGAAACCTCCAGCACACCTAGACCCACTTTGTATTAACATATATATTTTTATTATTTAATGTATATATATTTAAACCGGTCCGGTCCGGTCTTAGACCCACTTTTTAAAACCAAACCCAAGACCGACCCGAATACATTCGGTCCTTCCTTTTTAAAACCGAATTTGGACCGAATTTTAAAAAACCCGTAAAAGTATGTTCGGTTCGGTTCGGTTTTTTCGGTCCATCCGGTTTGATGCACACCCCTAGCCATTAGGTTAGAGTCTTAGGGTTTCCATCACCAAGTTTCACAGATGGCCATTAGAGATGAAGTGGAGGAAGTTACCAAAGGAGAACCACCATCTTTGGACTTTTTGCACCACCGTCACCACCATCGGATAGATCGGAATGAGAGGAGCAATTCTATACCATCTACTTCATCGGACCAGAATCTTCATTACCAGGCAAGTGATTTAACTTGCAATAATTCAGCGCATATATCATTCATGTTAGGTTAGAATTGAAGAATAGCCTCAAATAATAAAAATTGAATGAATTTGAAGAAAGTAAATCATAATATGGGTAGGTCTTGTATGTAGTTTAATGTTGGAGATATTAGCAGCCACAAAATTATGATTTAGGGGTAGAAAATTATGAAATTGTATTGATTTATATAGTGTTCTTGAAGAAATAAAAGAATTAGGGGTTTTATATGAAAATTTGGTAAATTGATCCAAGAATTTGATGTTCCATTTTGACTTGATGATTATAAAACGTCAAAAATTATGCAAACATGTTGGTATGATTATTAGTATACTTGGTTGGGAGTTTGGGACGTTATAATGAAGAATTAGAGGTGTAAGAAGAGGGAAACCTGTAACTGTTTAAGAAATTCTGGGTTAATACCTGCTTGATCGATCGATCGACTTAAGAATGTCAATCGACCCCTTCTGAGTTTTTGCAATTATTTTCCCTTAAGGCTTAATGAAAATCCCAAGGCCGATGATGATTCTTAGGATGTTTAAATTGATAATGTGGGACTTAGTTAAGGTCAGTAGGGTCTTAGTTGATGCCGAGAAAAATGGTTTACCTTATAGAATTGAATGATATTGCTTATGAGGGTCTACCGAGTGAGGTACGATTAGAAATCATTCGAATTGAAACTATAATGTGAATTAATGATGATATAAGGATAAGAACAATAATGGAGGGACTTTAAATTACTGAGATAACATTAGAAACTAATAGGAGACCTAATAACCTTTTGAGATAAGTTTAAGCACTCAAATTGATACGATGAGAGAGTTACCAAGCTAAGTATATATTACGTTTGATGATAGGGATAAACTTGATATGTACGAGACTTACTAGATGGAATGTGTGAATACTTATATTGAAATATGATTACTTAGGTTGTGTGAATGCCTAGTGTATGGATTTCTTATGTGTATGACATACCTACCATACTTGCTATCACGGGAGGTTAGTTTTTGAAAAAGGGTCGTCTTATCTTTGTGTGCCTTCGGGGGGATTTAGATTGGTACCTTAAGGACATAGGACTGTGAATGACTTATTTGTGAGTTGATAAGTCAGCTGACCATGGGAGCGTAGGTATGTGCGTGACCCATGGGTATGTGAACTATGTTCGCCTCCAATATGTGTGATTTATATTTAAACGGTTCCTGAGTGATTCGGAACTTGTGATCCTTACGTACGTGATGTACCAGGATTCGATAGCAAAGTATGAGGGCATCGTAGGTTCTATCCTTGTGGGGTGCCTGGTTTGCATATGAGATATTATATGGGTGTATATACATATACTTGAGATAGTTCTGTGATTTTTCTTAGTAAATGTGAATATCTAAGATATTTGAATGGGCTAAAAATATGAATTTAATTAATACTGGAGATAAGTAATTTAATGAATGTGAATATGAGTTATGAATATGACTTATTTTGGTGTTATGAGTAGATAGCCTATGTTAGAATGCGAAAGAAGGAGTGGTACAAACTAGTTAGATAGCGGCATAACTAGCATGGGTTAAGGGCATACGTTAGGCGTGCACATTAGTTGAGAGGTAAGAAACCCATGTGAGAGTACGCAACTAACGTGTTTATAATATGTGTCGTTTAATTGTAATTTAAACACTTTCTAAACTTTTAAACTGTTTTCACCTCGTGCTCTGACCCGTTTTCCCTCCAAATCTATTTTTGTTTTGTAAAAACATTTTAGGTGTCCAGCCACAGGGACGCCAATCATAGGTGTTTTATTCTAATGACGGGATGTAGCTGCTGTGGAAGCTACAGGATCTTGGTATTAGACGCCTTCATATTCCTCCTTGGTTCCTTGAGAGTCAATTGTATCAGTTTGGGCATGTCGTCCATTCTTATTTAGAGGTTTTAGTTACAGACTTTCATTATTTCAGTTATTGGTTTATTTATTCAGACTCTTGTATTGGGACTTTACTTACTGTAGCATTATTATTATTGTAGTGTTTACTCACTACACCAAAACACGCCATTAGTAACACAATTTTACCGTTACTAAAAATATTAGTAACACAATTTTTCCGTTAGAAAAAAGGCGTGGGGCACGAAGCTAGTAACGGTAAAATTCTGTTACTAATAGTAACGGTAAAATTCAGAATTAGTAACGGTAAATTCTGTTACTAATAGTAACGGTAAAATTCGGAATTCGTAACGGAAAAATTCTGTTACTAATAGTAACGGTAAAATTCAGAATTAGTAACGCTAAAGTTGTGTTACTAATAGTAACGAAAAGTTCATAATTACTAACGGAAAATTTATGTTACTAATAGTCACGAAAAATTCGTGAGTAGCAACAGTGAAATTGTGTTACTAATAGTAACGGTAAAATTCAAAATTAGTAACGGTAGAATTATGTTACTAATTTTAATACATATTTAAAAAAAATATTTTTCAGGATCCAATATCCTAAATTTAAAATCAGGAACACTAATTAAATCCTCAGAACATATATAAAAATAGTGACCTAATCATATTTCAAACTAATCAATTCGAAAATAAACACGGACAATTTAAATTTTTTGGAGAGTTTCCTTTGTTATAAAACTTCCCACCTTATTTAAGAAAGAAAAAATACTCGAACAATAATACCAAAAATCCGTTCTAAACATGATATAAACAAATGCCAACTCAATTCGTGAAAATAACGCCAATACTTAATTCAAAAATATTTATTACATAACACAAATAATTGTAAACAATATAAAAAAAATTAAACAGAGCTTCATTTATTTATAGGACCTATCCACCCTGTTTAAGAAATAAAAAAATAACCCAACAATATTCAACATATGACACTTATGAGATTAGAGTCAAGATATCCTACATTGCTCATTGCTTTGAATGCATGTCCCGCGGTCCCAGCACTGTCACCTTTTTTAGCAAAAAATAACTTCTCCCAATTTTTGAATCACCGAAACCTAAAATAAGTGAGCAAAGACAAATCAAAACATACATTAGGACTTCAATAGTAATTTAAACACAAACTCAATAAAGAAATCAAATCAATACCTTGAATTCGTAATCATAACTATTGGTAAACACAAACTCAATAAAGAAATCAAACTAAGTTGTGTAGTTACTTCTAATCAGTTGAATAACTTAAACTCGGTTGTTAAAAAAATTCAGTTGTGTAGCACGAGCCATTTGTTTACTCATACATCTTTCTTTTTCAAACAAAAACAATAATGAAAGTGGTTTGAACTTTAAATTTATTAGTTATATTTATGAAGCAGGGCTAATTTACACACACATTAGATATAGGCAGAATACTATCCCCCATCCGAAAAGAAGAAGGTTTTTCATCATCTCCAAATTTTTTGATTCAATTAGTTGAAATATCTAAATCATATTCAGGGAAGTTGACAGCATCTACTAATTTACACACACATTAGATACAGTGACTGCACACACACAAATCACATCATCACAACCTAAATAAATCATATCAAAGATTTATTGTGTGTGTGAAATAAATAACAAAATATTACCTTAGGGGATGCTGGACCACCTCTCCACAAAGATATTTTAGTTGTTCCACAATCAGCACATGTTTTAAGCTGCCCATCTATGGTTTTTCAACTAATCATTCCTTCAGAGTTAGATCCCTATCAAAAATGGGATTGTCGAGTCTTAAACCGGATCAAAAAGTATTATCACACAGTTAAATAGGACAAAATGGGCATAAATCATATTTCAAAATTGCTTCGTTTGCTCGTCTATAATTAAGAACACCTACTTTGGCTTAGAGGGGAAGTAGGCTCTGGGGGTAATCCGACACCTCTGTCCGAGTGTTGAGGCAGTGAAGACGGTCAAACTACCATTTTTAAAGCCTGCGTATATTGAGTGGCTATCAATTGGGATTGTAGCATCGGTAATTATAGTTGATTCCGGGGGAACATACTGCCAAAAGAAAACAAAATGACATCTCCTAGTTACTATAAATATAGTTGATGTTGAGCACACTCTCAGACGTAAAAGTCTTAGGATGGTTCTCTACGACCATCTCTAGCACCTCCCGCTCATGAGTTCAAAACCTTGAAGGCAGCTCAGAATGCCATAGAGCACTCATAAAGTCACCAAGAGACTCTATCTCAATGTCATCGTAGCCTATATTCCAGGATTCAAGATTCGAAATAGGAAGAGAGGAATCCTCGCTGAAGCCAGCATCACCATCTAAGCGAGTAGCCTTAGAGCTTTGCTTTGCCTTATCAACTTCCTCAGCGTGCTCACGGATCAAATCCTGAAAAAGAGAAATATAAAAATGATAAGTCACAAAGATAGAAGAATAGATGGTTGAGTGTCTTTACCTAAGTTAAAACAAGGAATACAAATTATACCTCAAAGTCCAGAGGTGTAAGTATGTTACTGCCGAACAAAGAAGGCGCCACGTGACCCTGAATACCTGCCTAATAGAGAATAGTAAATCAGTTAAAAGTAAACAGTTAGAAATGAAAATTTCTAAGAAAACAGTTAAAAGTAAATCAGGAATGGCAGTCTAATACCTAGGGACTGCGTAGAACAAGACACACAACATGTCCCTCAGAACACGGGGCGACCTCCTCACTAACTTGAAAACGAGGAAACAAGGGTGTGAGAACGAGTATTACTTGCACAGAAAAAGAAAGAAGAAAGGGGGAAATAGAAATGAGAGGAGGGTATGACACTTTAACACCTCCCTCACAGCAAATCCCCGAGATGTTCCTCATCTAGTAGAATAGCTGCAGCACTAACTTGAAAACACAAAAATAGGTTAGTGTTAGTAATCGCTTGCACAGTAAAAGCAAGTTTGAAGGGTCTAAGTATACCAAGTGTTCACCTGGTAAGTCTCATCCGAGACACCAGCCAAAAGTCACACAACAGTGGGAACAAATGCGACACTAATCTAAAAAATAATAAGGCAGGGAAGTGTCAGCAAACCCTTTCATAGAAAATGCAAGTCAATAAAAATAATGGGCCACATATACCAGAGTAGTCTCCTCTAGGATGCTGTCCAAAGATTCCACAGGTACAGAAATTGGCACAGTGTTAACCTGAGAACCAAGATATATTCTAACATGAAAATAAATATTTTCTTTATAGAAATAAAGATTGCTTCTTGACAATTTGTTTAGTATGAATACAAACTTGAGGTCAAATGCGTATCAGTAGACCAAATGTCATAAGATATTCATAGTATATTTTTCATTCAAAAACCTTTACAATCGAATGGACTCTATCCCGAGCTTGAACCCCAAGCCGAGAAGTTTGAGCTTCGGCAAAAAAACAACAATCTTCCTAGTCTTCATACACATGCACATACAGACTAGAGCCTCGTCCTGTTTCACTGGAAGAGCATTTCCTTACCAAAAAAAGAAGGAAAAAATATACTTTAGCTGCTTAAAGCATGTATGTTGTCACTGGTTTGACCTACTGCTATACTGCCCTTTTCTTTTTAGCATCACAAAGAAAATTAAGGAAAATTTTATTGGATCATAACTTTTAAGGTTTAATTGTATAAAAGAGGACATGATGCTCAACGTAGTGTTTTACTTATTTGCAATTCTGGGTTAAGTTGAAAATAACTTATTGTAATGTGGGACTTTCAGGAGTTTTTAGTACCAAAAGGTGACAATTAGCCCAAAATTATAGTCGGTTTTCCTGATTTTTCAAAGAATTGAGTGACACGGGATCCACTGGACCGCCTTAATTACCTATCCGGAGTGATCGTCTTCCTGTGGCCTAAGAATCTGCGATGCCCTTCAACAGCTCTGGCCATTTTACCCGAATATGAGGGGATGAATACATCACTCTCTATAAAGATAATATAATCAACTGCGGCAGTTTGAGAAGCGTGATTGCCAAATTCTTTCAATTCTTCTTGGGTTGCAATCATTTCCTGTAGCACAATGGCAGGTTTAGAGTCATCAAACTATTTGGGAAATCTTTTGGAGGTGGATGTTTTTGTACAGAAATGTTGTAAAAGGATTGTTTTGACATTAGCTCTAATTTTAACTTGACTAACCTTAAAAACAACATTTGGAAAGCGTGAAGTGAGCTTTGAAAGGCAAGTGTTACCACTATAAATTTCCCCAGCAGCAACATAAATCAGTGTCGATGAAGGATAACCGAGACCTTGTAGAAATAATCCAACCTCCTTGGGTGTTAAAGCCCTATGCCCAAGAAGGAAAACGCCCTGGTAATGTAAACAAAGGGATGCATACTTTTTAGTATCCTTATCTGTTTAAAAATTCCCTATATATGAATCTAGATCGACTAAAAAATCCAGAATCAGATCATCTGAATTCATCGTATTTGAAGATGGATATTATTCAGATTTTGATAAAATATATGGATCCGTTAACATCTGATAAGAATATATAGTTGAGAATAGCATAATAATGCAGCTAATATTATTATTTTCTAGCAAAATAAAACGCTAATCAAATTCTACATAAATGAAAGCATGGGAAAGTTTAAAATGCTAATCAAATTCTACACAAATGAAAGCATGGGAAACTTTCCCATTTGTGTGTGGTCTTTTCCAAAGATATAAAAGCCCGACTGAACACAACGACTAGTTTGTTTTTCTAACTATAACGTAGTTAGTTTCAAAGTAATTCAAGTTTGTTTCCTTAGGTGTAGGTTATAAATAGCTCCAACATTTCAGTTAATCATTCTTTTTGTAAAAAAAAACATTCAGGTTTTGCTAAGAATTTGAAATACCATTTGAATAAGTAAATGAATAATACTCACTTCATCGCGATAAGCTTCAACAGGGTGCTTCCCAATATCATGTTGAAGTGCTTCGAATATCTTATCTTCATTCTCATCGATGAGCTTAAAGATTGCTCGAAGCTGGGCCTTTCTCCATGTCACGCTTTTTGTTCTTCCACTCTTGAAAGTTTGCCTAAGTTCTCCCGTCAAACAAACCTGAAATTTATATAAAACAACTGCCTGTTGATATCCCAATAGTAATCCAAAAAACTTAAATTCTTAAATCCTCTGTGTAGAACAAAATAATTGTATTTTTATTTTCATTTCATATTATTTTGTTAAACAAAACTAAATCTTACATTTTCCATTCTTTGATTTTGTCACTGAATCGATATTTTGGAGTGTTGTACTTGTTTTTATCCTGGTTAATAAGATGAGTCCTAGCTCGGTAATCTATCTTATCCTCTCTCCTTCATTTGAATTGAACTTGGCACCGCTTAAAGTAAGCTTTTGACTTCTGAGATTTAACGAATGGCATTTCGTTGATGCTGAATGAGCTGCACTGAACAGGGAGCCAAGGACGCAAAAGAGAGAACTTAGTGAGTTTAATAGATAATCCTAGGACAAGAATTTGAAATTAAAATAAGATGGTATAGTGCCTCACCTTTTCCCAAGTAACTATCCCATGTGAGATTTCCATCTGTCATATTTGTGCAGTGTCACCATTTGTATTTCAAACTTCCCCTTGAGAAACCAGTGCTCTTGCGACAGAGTATGTTCATAAATACTTCTTTGGTCAGATTACTCATCTACAACTACATAGAAAAGATAAGAACATAATCAAACACACTATAAATAATATACAGGTACGATTCTCTTGATAACATATGTTTCTTACAATGCATCAAATGACAATATAAATTCATAAGGTAATTTCACCGTTTTCATGAATTGGGGATTCAGTCTTCTTCCTTTAGAATAAGCACAACAGTCTTCTTCCTGTAGAATAAGCATTACTCAATCTACCACATGACAACAATAAACGGAGAATATGTGATGGAAATACATTAAATGAAGCTTACGTCTCATCTGCAATAGTAATGTCATGTTTTGGGATGGTTTCATTGTTTAGTTTCCTTCGAATACTCATGGTGGGAGATACACTTTGCACAACAACAATAATATCTACAGTTCATAAGCATTCAAATAGTCTTATTATACAAAACATAAAAACAAAGAACAGTTCAAGCATCAAGACATCAATTAGTAGAAATCCTTACCCACAAGATCATTCTGATTGACATATGGACCCAACTGATGAATTGGTACAAAATTGAATTTTGTTTCGGGAATAAATATTGCTTCATTACTTGCCTCCTCCACTTCGGAATTTTCATTCAAAGTCATCTCATAATCATTTTTTACAGTTTTGAATTGTTTGTTAGCAACTTTTAGAGTTCCCTTTGATATGTAATAGACCTTCCCCATTTGAAACTTGTCATAAAACTTCCTTGCAACCTCATTAAACATGGTTGCTTGTATTTGTGTACCCTGAATCATAAAAATCAATTTACTCTCAGTTAATCATTTACATGTCATGTTTCTACATCATCAAATAGGCATATAGTGCTTATGAAAAAAATAAATATTGCTTACATCTTCATCTGTCAACTCTACATTAAAAACACAACCTTCTCCTCTAGAAATCCTATAAGTCCTTCGATATAATATTCATAAATTTGATTGAATATACCTGATCACCTACAGAAAATAATCAATTCTTCTAATATCAGCGCATACACACATAAAAACAACCAAAAATCACTTAAAAACACAAATATTACCTGATTTTTAGCATAGGTAATGGCATCATGCTCTCGCCCATCAACGGCAAAATCGACAAAATCGACGCCTTACTCGCATCCGTCGGCAGCTTCAATGACTACAAACCTAAAAAATGAAATTGGGTGATCTTTATATGACTTTACCCCTCATTTTATTTGGACAAAAATGCCCTTATTTCTCACTTCAACGTTTTCCCCAAATCCAACAACTCCTCCTCCTAATTCCAAAAACCCATATTATTAACCCTATGTTTAGATTTTTTAAGGGAAGAAAAAAAAGACCACACACAAATGAACCTTCAACACTTTCCAACATATTATTGTTAAACCCTAGGTTTAGATTTTTTAATTGGAAAAAAAAATCCACACAACACACATATTTCCAGTTAAATCTTACCACTTGATACAGCAATAACAAGTTCTCCCATATTAGTCCTAAACCCTAGATACATGGTTTTTACATGGGTAGGGAAAACAAAAGGCATTAAGGAAGTAATAATAACAGGCAACTGATACTAATACTAATACTAAAATAAAATCAAAAGTATATAGAAAATGAAATATGATGATGTATGTATATACCAAGGGCGTGGCGAAGGGTTTGAACATCGCCACTATTGACAGCGGCGGCAAGGTCCCGGAGGTGGGGATGGGTATCAAAATCCCTTCATCGCCTGGATCTATCATACCATTCCATCTTTGGACCAAAGTACGATCGCTCAATTAATCAACGTTGTTGGAAGAAATTTTGAGAGCAAAGAATGAGTGATGGATGTGGCCAGATCTATGAGAGAAAGAGAGGGGGGAGAAATTTTGGGCGGGTAGGAGATGAAATAGTTTCGTGTAGGTGAGCGGGGGTTGGATGAAAATTTTAGTCAGGGATATTTCTTTCATCAGGGGAAAAGTAACTTTTATTCTCTTAAAAAATTACTTTTAAAATATTAAACCAATATTAGTAACACTTATATAAGATTACTAATGGTTTTTTATTGTGAGAAATAGTAATGGTATAATACTGTTAGTAATCAATAAAATAGTGTGTTACTAAAAGCATGTTTTGGTGTAGTGACTCCAGACTCAGTTGATTTCATTTGAGTGGTTATTCTTATGAGATTTGTTTATGCGATTGATGGTTAATGATTTAATTCTTGGTTATTTGTTAACTTAATTAATAAAATTTGACATATCTCTTTTTAAATATTAGGTGGCTAGTAATTAATTAAATGTTTTTCGGCAGTGATGCTAAGACTGAACCAACTTGATATTCTGTATTAATTTAATAAAGGAGTAGCTACCCGGTATTTAATTAGACGGGGTGTCACAGGTGGTATCAGAGCATCAGGTTCTAGTGTCCTTTAGGATCTGTGTGGCTTATTATGCTTCCAGCGTAGCTTTCTTTGATATAGAGCCCTATGTTTAGGATTGTTGATTTCTTTGGTGAGATTTTGTTCTCCTACTATGATGTATATGATAGTGAATCTTATTTGTATTCGGGTGTGTTCGTGCGCCGAACAATGCAGTACGTCAGGCAAAGACAGTTGGGCGGACAGCAGGAGGAAAAGATTAGTTGGGGTGATTTGATATATTAAAGAAGGATGACCGTAGTTGAGGTCACCCATATTATGGCACAGAAGTCCAGGACGGTAAAGACGTCTAAGGCGCGACTTGTGACTTCTAGGTACATCGATAGTAGGAAGTGGGGTCAAATTAGACTCACCCAGCGAGGTTGGATTGGGATGGAGTCAGATGAAATATTTAAAGGAACCATCAGTGGAAATACTAGAAATGCGGAGATGGATTGTGTTAGCCAACGAAGGAAGAATATCCAAAGGCACGGGCATATGTTTGAATATGGCTAATCGGGAATGTAAATTTGAGGTAAAATTTTTCTTAGCTCGTAAGAGCAGAGTTACAATGGTGTGAGGCAACCACCACACTTAGAGTGGAATGTTTTATCAGGAGAAGGAGCATAGGTACAGTCTGACCATAAGTTCCTTCATCAGATGTTCAGGATAAAATGCAAACATTATTCTTAACTCACACAAAAGTGTCAGACAGAGGTCACTTTGTGAGAAGAAATTTAATTATTTCGCGAACCTTACACTGGGTGAAGTAGGTGAAATGGAGAAGAGGAGATTAAAGGGAGAATTTGCACACAAGAAGAATTGTTAGCACTTCTGAAGAAATTTTGCTTGGACGGTCAATGAAGAGGGAAACGATGTCGCGTTGTGTTAATATGGAGATAAACGCTTCCTTGTGTGGGGAGATATAAGAATCGAAGAATTCAGATAGAGTAAGACTGGGGGAAACGGTGTTGGTGAAACACCACAAGGGGGAGACCCATCAGAGTACCTGTTTAAATGATTTGGGAAGCTGAATTATTTACCGAGCGTAGGTAATTTTAGGAAGAGATGTTGAAACCAGTAGCATGTTCCTTAGGGCCGTCAAAAGCTAATGGAACAACAGATTAGAGTCGAGACTACCAACTTTCGAGAGAAGGATAACCTTAACATGGTCAATGTGACCAGAGATGAGTGGAGTATGTGTAAAGGTATTTTGTGGGGAGTGAAACCCGTGCGTTCAAATTTTTTCGAAGCGAGTAGAGGAATAAAGGGTATGGTGCCTAGCAAGGGAAACAGTTATTGAAATTTTCGGTTGGTACGGACAGGTGTGTTAAGTCCAGGAACCATTTGAGCAGCCAAGGCGATTGGCAAGATAGAAGTATGGGTTATATCCTCAGATGATGATACGTGTTGTATGTGATACGAACGAGTTACTACATTTTTATTATTGTTATATTTGCATGAGAGACGAGTTTAGTGTGTATCTCGACAATTTTATTATTTATGTGAATATTTTCCCTGGTATAGTGGGGTTACCTTTATTGTTAGCCGCGAAGGATGTATGGGGGTATCGATAGTGGTATATACTTTATTGAAATTACTCGTTTTAGTGTTGTGTTATACGAGTATGATATTATCCTAATTATGGTTTTATGAAAATGATTAAATCGATTGTGTTCGGTTATTGCTAGTCCATCGGGGTTACTACCTTGGGGTAGAATGTTTTTCTATGGCAAGGCCCCATCTGCGAGAGGGACGGACTCGCGTTTATATATTTGTATATAGGTATATATATGTATTATTGAGACTTAGAAAAGTATAATAGTCTCGAATATTTGTTCCCGGTATGAGTAGGGATTTCATTGTTACGATGCAGAGTGTATTTAGTTTAATGTTCAGCGGAAAGATTTAGCTGATTATTATAATTAACGCTCAGGATGTAGTAATAAGAAGAATGCAATGTTTTAACACCCTTTAGAGACGTGGGAGTTAATACTCATAGTTTTATGTCTGGGGATGGGATTTTGAGAGCCCCGGTTATATTTGCAGGATGTTTATGGAATGTGATTACCATCAATGTTAAGAGACAGTGTCTTTCGGAAGAAATTCCTTATTTAAGAATTTTGTGAAAGGAGATGTAACTTTGTGGTCAAGAGATGGGAATATAGGGGTACATGTTATGGACCGAGGGCCTAACAGAACCCGATGATCGACAATGCTAGGGAGTAGTGTATCGGGGGGGTTCCTTGTTTGGATTTCGCTTTGCGAGACATCCCACGCATGAAACTTAGCGTAAGGATGGTAGTAAGGATATGTTTGGCCATTCATCCATGATTTGGATACCTCGATTGTTATGGAAGTATATAGTTATAATTGGAAGTTAAAGGGGTAAATTACCATATAAGGCCAGTATAGCCAATGGTGTGGTGAGGAAATACTGAAAATTTTGGTTTTATTACGGCGGGTTGAAGGATGCAATGAGGTTAAGGAGTATTTAGGATTTCTAATTCGGGGGTGATTGAGAACGCCTAAGTGGTACAGCCACGTTACAAATGTAGGGGCAATAAAGAGTTTGGAGTACGTATGGAGCATATATGATGTTTAAAACCGTATGTATGGGTTAAAAAGGGGTATAGACACCCTGGTTTGTTTATGTGTTAATCGAAGGAAGAAGAGACATAGATGGGTGAAATTTTTACTTGTGAGAATAATATGACAAAATGGAAGTGGTAGAGTGAATTAAGCATCGTGAGAAGGAAGAAAATCCATTGACTTTGGTGCAATCAGGATAACACGTCCAACATTGGATGAAGGGCATTGGGAAACCATTTAAAAGGAGAGTATCCCTTGAGAAGACAGATATCTAACTATTATGGACAATTTGGAGTGGATTCCCACCCAATCGAATGTTGAGGGTGACTTACGCGTAAATAGAGTGAGGATGTTGATAAGGTATGAGAGTCCAGAGGTGCACAACGTGGTGAAAGGTGCACGGGTAGTAATTTTTGGTATACGTCGAGAGGAGAAGAGGGTTAGTAAGTATCATTTAATGGGAAGAAGTATACGTGAAAGTCGGCATTGAAAGGGGTATAGTATGTAGTAGATCTGTTGGGGTAAGATGATCAACCAGATAATTTTGTATCAAGCCGACGATTCCAGTGACGGAAGAGCCAAGTTGGAAAATTTCCATGAGGAGATTGCCAACTTATAGATAAGTAACGAGTTCCTTCGAATATGTGGGATAGGTTGTCCAGAAGGAGAGGAATTGTTATATCCTTGGGTGAATTACACTATTAGATAGTGAATACGCCGGTACGTGGTCCTACGCATTATTATTCAGAACTAGGATGAGATCCCCGAAATCCACCTTCAACATGGGGTATCAGCAAGTAGTGGAGATAACGTTTCGTTCTAAGAAGGTTGTATCATCTATAGCCGAGGAGTAGGCGCAAGATGATTGATGACTGGTGGAACTGTATGAAAGCAATTTTGGATTCATTGCGATCATTTCATTTCCAAAATGGGTATAGCTAGTCAGTGAGGTACATTGTGGTAAGGGGGAGAAGATCTTACCTAATGGTAAAGTTGGGTGAAAGAACCTGTATCTATTCATAGTGGACAAGGTGCTTACTGAGGTTTTGTGTGGATAAACCTTATCAGTCTTTCTCTGGATGTTTAGAGGTGAACGGATTATCAGAGTTTTGGATGAGTGAGGAGTTAGATTTCGATGACTAAAATGGGATAACCACCAATAGTCGTGAGTGGCTTTCCCTTGTGTAAAAGTCATAACACCATAATAGAGATTCAAAGAACGGACAAGAGTAGTCAGATGTTCTATGGTTTCTCCCAGAATGGGAGTTTTGTGTCTAGTTAAATGCGGGAGTTGATATGTAGTGAGGTACATACTCAAATTAATATTGAGATAATGCGGCCAATAATGTATAGGCTACTCTTATTCGAATGTTGTTTAGTAAGAGCACAACGTGAGGTGTATTTATTGATATATAACCCTATAACTGCTAAAGTGTCAAGAGTGTTCAACAAGCTTATTGTGAAGCGAGGGCAGGTGATTGAGCCTTTCTTTGTATTTTACTTTGAGTACAGGAGGATTACAATTTTTTCCAGATATGCCTATTTTCTAAATTTCAGGACGAAATTCCCTTATTAGGGGGGAAGTATGTAATACCTCATATTTTTATGGCTTTTAATTATGTGATTTAATAAATTAAATTGCCTTGAATTATGAGTTTTATTAAAATTAATTTGGGATAATTAATTAGAAATTAATCCGGATTTAAATGCTAGCGAGACGAGAGTTAGGATTTGATTATTATGTTGTTTAATATTACTGAGTGATTATGGTAATATGTGATTATAGAATTTATTAAAATTGTCGTGAGTTAAAAATACGATAGTTTTGGTAATTAAGTTAGGACGCGCGTGTCAGTCATGTCAGGATCCAATTTAATGGATTTAAAAGTATTTTATTTTTATGTAATCTGTATTTACATTTTGAGTGCGCCAACGTATCCGGAAGGTTCGAGATAGTCAGAAAACACTGGCCGGGGGTTTAGTTTGGATCCCGGAGCATTTTTAGGCATAACCGGCAACCCGGTAGGGTATTTTAGTCATTCCTATTTTTGGGTGAATAGTGACCCACGAATTTTAGATAGTTATTATCAGCTATTAGGTTAGAGTCTTAGGGTTTCCATCACCAAGTTTCACAGATGGCCATTAGAGATGAAGTGGAGGAAGTTACCAAAGGAGAACCACCATCTTTGGACTTTTTGCACCACCGTCACCACCATCGGATAGATCGGAATGAGAGGAGCAATTCTATACCATCTACTTCATCGGACCAGAATCTTCATTACCAGATAAGTGATTTAACTTGCAATAATTAAGCGCATATATCATTCATGTTAGGTTAGAATTGAAGAATAACCTCAAATAATGAAAATTGAATGAATTTGAAGAAAGTAAATCATAATATGGGTAGGTCTTGCATATAGTTTAATGTTGGAGATATTAGCAGCCACAAAATTATGATTTAGGGGTAGAAAATTATGAAATTGTATTGATTTATATAGTGTTCTTGAAGAAATAAAAGAATTAGGGGTTTTATATGAAAATTTGGTAAATTGATCCAAGAATTTGATGTTCCATTTTGATTTGATGATTATAAAACGTCAAAAATTATGCAAACATGTTGGTATGATTATTAGTATACTTGGTTGGGAGTTTGGGATGTTATAATGAAGAATTAGAGGTGTAAAAAGAGGGAAACCTGTAACTGTTTAAGAAATTCTGGGTTGATACCTGCTTGATCGATCGATCGACTTAAGAATGTCAATCGACCCCTTCTGAGTTTTTGTAATTGTTTTCCCTTAAGGCTTAATGAAAATCCCAAGGCCGATGATGATTCTTAGGATGTTTAAATTGATAACGTGGGACTTAGTTAAGGTCAGTAGGGTCTTAGTTGATGCCGAGAAAAATGGTTTACCTTATAGAATTGAATGAAATTGCTTATGAGGGTCTACCGAGTGAGGTACGATTAGAAATCATTCGAATTGAAACTATAATGTGAATTAATAATGATATAAGGATAAGAACAATAATGGAGGGACTTTAAATTACTGAGATAACATTAGAAACTAATAGGAGACCTAATAACCTTTTGAGATAGGTTTAAGCACTCAAATTGATACGATGAGAGAGTTACCAAGCTAAGTATATATTACGTTTGATGTTAGGGATAAACTTGCTATGTACGAGACTTACTAGATGGAATGTGTGAATACTTATATTGAAATATGATTACTTAGGTTGTGTGAATGCCTAGTGTATGGATTTCTTATGTGTATGACATACCTACCATACTTGCTATCACGGGAGGTTAGTTTTTGAAAAAGGGCCGTCTTATCTTTGTGTGCCTTCGGGGGGATTTAGATTGGTACCTTAAGGACATAGGACTGTGAATGACTTATTTGTGAGTTTATAAGTCAGCTGACCATGGGAGCGTAGGTATGTGCGTGACCCATGGGTATGTGAACTATGTTCGCCTCCAATATGTGTGATTTGTATTTAAACGGTTCCTGAGTGATTCGGAACTTGTGATCCTTACGTACGTGATGTACCAGGATTCGATAGCAAAGTATGAGGGCATCGTAGGTTCTATCCTTGTGGGGTGCCTGATTTGCATATGAGATATTATATGGGTGTATATACATATACTTGAGATAGTTATGTGGTGTTGCTTAGTAAATGTGAATATCTAAGATATTTGAATGGGCTAAAAATATGAATTTAATTAATACTGGAGATAAGTAATTTAATGAATGTGAATATGAGTTATGAATATGACTTATTTGGGTGTTACGAGTAGATAGCCTATGTTAGAATGCGAAAGAAGGAGTGGTACAAACTAGTTAGATAGCAGCATAACTAGCATGGTTTAAGGGCATACATTAGGCGTGCACATTAGTTGAGAGGTAAGAAACCCATGTGAGAGTACGCAACTAACGTGTTTATAATATGTGTCGTTTAATTGTAATTTAAACACTTTCTAAACTTTTAAACTGTTTTCACCTCGGGCTCTGACCCGTTTTCCCTCCAAATCTATTTTTGTTTTGTAAAAACATTTTAGGTGTCCAGCCACAGGGACGCCAATCATAGGTGTTTTATTCTAATGACGGGATGTAGCTGCTGTGGAAGCTACAGGATCTTGGTATTAGACGCCTTCATATTCCTCCTTGGTTCCTTGAGAGTCAATTGTATCAGTTTGGGCATGTCGTCCATTCTTATTTAGAGGTTTTAGTTACAGACTTTCATTATTTCAGTTATTGGTTTATTTATTCAGACTCTTGTATTGGGACTTTACTTACTGTAGCATTATTAATATTGCAGTGTTTACTCCAGACTCAGTTGATTTCATTTGAGTGGTTATTCTTATGAGATTTGTTTATGCGATTGATGGTTAATGATTTAATTCTTGGTTATTTGTTAACTTAATTAATAAAATTTGACATCTCTCTTTTTAAATATTAGGTGGCTAGTAATTAATTAAATATTTTTCGGCAGTGATGCTAAGACTGAACCAACTTGATATTCTGTATTAATTTAATAAAGGAGTAGCTACCCGGTATTTAATTAGACGGGGTGTCACATAAAAGTATTAAGCATGTTAAAGTAAAGCATGAATATACACTAACGAAGGAAAAATGGACCAAGGATTTTTTACGTGGTTCAACACTTCCTACATCCATGCTGAGACGGTACCCGAGAAGCTTCACTACCTTTCAATTCTCTTAGGTGGAATCGAAACCTCAGAATGAATTTGCACACCTTACAAATCATAACCAACTAGAGAACTATCCCCTTCCTTGCCCAAGTGGTACATGCAAGAGCCCAAGGTCTTATCACGCCTCGACTCCCTGTAAGTACGACACTACCAAATGTAAAAGAAACAGTGGACTTCTTCATGGTTTTCTCGGGTCGCCATTGACCGAGGCTTTCATTGGCTCGCCAATGACCCAAGCTTTGGAGATCACCATCGACCCGCTGCAATGTTTGATTTGGATGTTCTTATTACTTGAACACTTGCATAGAATTTCCTCCTTCGTGAGTGAAAATATTTATGTACAATACAATCTTCTGTATCTTTGGATTCACCAAGATGAGTTTACTTGGAAGATTGTTGAGATTGGAACCGTGGTGGTTGTGATTTGGTAATTTTTGTTCACGTGAAGAAACATCCACTCTTCTCTTTGGGTTGGAAATGGCTATTTTGATTTGGACTACCTTATTGCTCAAACATTTTTAGCAATCACAAATACTTTGGCTAGAGAGAGTGTTGTTTTTATATTATAATATCCATTTTTAACTTTTTACAAATCTATTTATTAAAGTATATGTAGTTTAGTAAAATATTATTTTGGTCAAAGTATGTAAAATTTCTGAAAGTATTTGCTAATTGAATTAAGGTATTCATCAAAGCATCGATTAATTGTGTGTGTGTGTGTGTGTGTGTGTATATATATATATATATATATATATATATATATATATATATATATATATATCGAGTGAAAATGGATAACGGACTTAATTGAAATGATATTACAAGACACGGGCCTTATTGGAGAAAATAATATAAAAGTGGTCTGAAATTTTACTTGAGGGCCTATTTGTCATAGCCCTTGAATGCTTCTACCACTGGTTGGGGGTCAAAAATGTGAATACTTTTCTCCCTAAATTTGGACAGATTCCCATTGGTCCAACAGATGTTGACCTTTGCATTTTTCAAGTCGCACTCTGAACATAGAGATGGCCACATGTGAATAACAAATGAACCAATTCCCCCAAATAATGCAAACTGAGTGGTCCCTCACGCCATCAAATTTGCACCATTTCAAGAAACAAAAGAGTTAAGGGAATCACACCCTATCCATCACTCTCACATTTATAAATGCCTGCATGCGCGTTAACTACACAAGCATAAAGACAACAATAACACCAAACAACTTAAATTACCACCACCACCCCAATATCAGTCACTAATAATACGTGAAAACACCACGATAACATACACAGATACATAAAGGTCAATTACAAAACTACCTGCAAGAACACAAAAAAATACAAATACATAGATCAAATTACAGGAGCTATCGTAGTAGATATATCCCCACATACAAAATGCACTAGTACCACAAGACCGTGGCACAGTTTCAGCCAAACATCACCAGAATAACAGTGTAAAACAAATACTTTAATTTATCAATGGATGGGATCGACCACAGAAATTTCATACTAATGAACCGAGAAGATTTACGGCGAAAATTTTCAGAAAAATATGCAAGAAAGTAAGAGTTGGGCCACAAATCCCCCGTCATTTTCTCATCCATTATTCATACCTCTTGCCAGGGTGTTGAGTGATGCTCTCTTAAACCTCAAGATATCAACCAATTGATTTACCACCCACCTTTATATTGCAGCATATATTATCCTGCTCTATTAAAAATATTGAGAGAATTTCACAAGCCAAAAGCTACATGGTTCCATCTCAATAATTGAAGAGAATTTTCAAAAGGAGTTCAAGCTTTCTCTCTACATAGACTTCCATTCCAGCACGCCATGGACAACCTTCAATCAAGTACCATTACCATCACACATAACACTACTACATCCCCATTTGAGGCAAATTCAAATAGCAAACCCAAATTTTAAGTGAAAATTGGTTTTACAAATCTTATCCCAAACCGAAATTGTTTCTCAGAGAGTATCAAGTCCTAAAGCTTTGGCTTTGGCCTTCAAGGATCTCAAGTAGTGAATAGCGTCGTCAAGGGCCACAATGGGATCCTTACCCTTCCCACCGGGAATAATGGTCTGCAGAATGCTTATAGTCTCACGGATTTTCTCTTTCCTTACCCTCTTGTGTCCATTAAAGGAATCTCCAAGAACCCGATTTCTTGTATCGTCACAGCAAGATTCTGCATCATCCTCATACTCTAAGCATCTACGGGTTTTAACAGAGCTCGCAGTGTCCATGAGTAATGGCACATCAGAACAACCTCCATCAACTAGTTTCTGCCTTTTCATGGGGCCACCTGAACTAGCAACTTCCTCTTCTCTACTCTCCTCGGACCGTTCTTGTTTATCGTAAGCTGTCACCGTACTAGGTGAATGACCAGTGCTTGTAACTTCTTCATCCTCGGAATAATCACTCTCGTCGTCATCAGAGTAAAGCAAAGCATCTAGTTCTTCAGTGTCCTCGTGCATCTCACTTTCGACATCATCTTTCTGATTTTCCTCGATATTTTCATAACTCAAAAACGGACCAGATGGATACATTTTCTCCCTCTTAATTCCCATTTCCTCCTTGGTCAAATCAAACCCAACATGGGTTCTATGGCTCCAAGCAGGCAGGTATTGGGCCGGATCCCCAATCCCGGAACTGAAAACGAGGGTTGTTTGATCACCGGACTGATCAAAAACTAGGAATCTTTTTGAGGACTCCGCATTCAAAACAGGCCCAGGCCGGGGCCTGGTAGAAATTTCTTTTGGGCCAATAGGAAGTTCATCTCTTGGCACAGAGTTTAGCACAGGGGCAAAAGCCTGACGGAAACGTGGCAAACAGTAGAACCAATTACGAGGTACTTTTGGTTGGTTGGCCTTACTATGAGGCACCTCAGGAAACGCAAACACGGGCAGATTCCCATTTGTAGAAACCGAATTAGCACAAGGATTAATGTAATCCGGGACAGTATATTGTCCACACAAGGGATTCAAATATGGCGATGGCCAATCAGTACGCTGGTGTCGAAACCAGGACCCAAACTCCTTTTCCATTCAACGATAACAATCACCTATAGAGAAAAACCCAAATAAGAATACAACTTATCTAAATATCAAACATGCAAAAAGAAGTTCATATTCACAGCTATAGCAAAACGTACCAGATTACTACTATTCACAAGGTCAAATAGTGCTGATTATTTGCTATTTCTTTCAAGAACAATGTGTAAAACCGAAAACTCCAGCTTAACTTGAACACAGAAATGAGAAGATTTACTACGTAACAGGTTTTAGTAAGTGACGAAAATATTCTCCCTGGAAAACACCGAATACACAAAAAGAAAAGCACATTAGATTTTTCACACCATAACCCAAAACAACAAAAGATTAAGGAATCTTACGGGCACGGAAAGAAAATAACATTAACGACGAGTATAAACACAGCGAATCTAATTCTGTAATAAAGATTGTAGATTATATTTTGAAGGGTGTTGATTTTACTAACCAAGCAATCATCCAAACGCTGAAAACATGCTATAACTCTAACGATTATGGTGGCATTTCCTGCAATTCCAGTCTCGTGTTTCAAAGCCCGAAATCTTGTTTGGCTAGCTGCTTGGCACACCATAACTACTTCTTCCCAACCCTTTTAATCCAACCCAACTTTGCAATCTTCCAGCAAACAACAATCAAAAGAAACCCCCAAAAAATATCAACCAAATGAGAGAAATAGTATTGAATTGCTAAAGATTGAAATCAGCTCAAATTAACGCTTGAGAATGAATTGAGAGAGATTTGGAAATGGAAACAATAAAGATTCAGATTCAACTGATCCTGCGGACGAAGCAGGGGATGATTATAAAGAGATTAGATCCCATGGAAAGGAGGTTTGTTATAGAAGGGTAAATGAGAGAAGAAATCTGAATGGTTAGTTATATTATGTGGAGAGAGAACTAGAGAATCACACGACAGTATAAGTTCAAAGAGATGACTTTGCGGAAAACATCTATAGAGAGGCTAAACCAACGCATGTTGCTTTTTTCTCTGCAATATGATAGCCACAACTATCCTTTTCTTGATTCCTCCTCAGTGTTTCCTGTAAAAGTTCCACACACATCAATACAGACCCATAGACAGAAACTAAATTAGACCAAGTTTCTGTTTGTTTCACACGAAAAGGGACAAAACTAAATAATCTTATTTTACCTAAACATGTGATGTAACTTATAAGCCCAACAAAAGCTTAGCTGAGGTTCTAAAGTATTAACATACATCAATTTCAATACAGCTTACATAGCCATAAAGTCAAAAATGATAAAATATCACCATATTTTTTTTAATCAAACATCACAGAAATACAAAGTTTATCAGATCTGAGATATAAACATATACTTATAGGAAAAACCCATGAAGAAAAACACACACAAACACAGTATCTTGTACCTCATTCAGATAATAAAGATTCAAAGGAAATAAATACATGCAAACGTTAAAACCCAATACTGTAGAGAGGATTAACAACACTTACAGTGTAAGTAAAAAACCAAAACTTGTTAATCTTTAACACCAATGGAATCTAAACTGTAGGGAGAGAGAGAGAGAGAGAGAGAGAGGGAGTACAGTCAAAGTGAGAACTTGAAGGGTGCACGGAGGGTGAGAGAGAAGATATAAAAGAAGGAATTGACATGAATGTCCCATTTCGCGCGTGGTATTCATACGTGTGTAACGCACGCTTGGGTGGTGGTGTATTAGTGTACAATCATGTAACCATTTTTATTTTATTTGGGTGATGTATTAAGTCATAAAACTCTCCGTGGGGGCATGGGTGGAAGTTGGACCCACGGGTGGTTGTATTATCATGCCCAATCCAACTCCGCGTTCAGTAGTTGACCATCTGATTGTGTTCCAACCAACTCTCTAGTTTAGGTTCTCATAATTTCCTTTTTCTTTCTTCTTTTTCCTTTTTTTTTTATAGCATACCATGAATTGTTCTAATTAATTTTCATTCGCAATTTTTTATACCACTAAACAAAGATGCTTGATTATCTTTGTGTTTTCTTTAGGTTCACTCCTACATTTTTTTGGAATAATTGAATTTTAATTTTTTCTAAGGTTATTATATTTTAGTCCTATTTAAAAGAGTTTTCATCGTACAAGTCATGTTCGGTAGTCAATCTTAAATAAGTCATATTAGCATTATCTTAACAACGTAAAGATAAACTTTTAAATACATCTTTTTAACCTATTTGTTAACTCAAAAATTCTCCATCTACGAGGACCAATCAGAAAAGGACACATGTCATCCTACGTGGCAATATTCGACACCCGAGGAGAGTTGGTCAGTACCCGAGGAGTGTTAGTCGACACCCGAGGAGTGTTAGTCGACACCCGAGGAGAGTTAGTCGGCACCCGAGGAGAGTTGGTCGGCATACCAACCAGGAAGATCAAAGGATAACTATGCATTTAATGTGCATTAATGAAGATGACAGTGCATTTAATGAGCCTTAATGTACATTTATACTGTATTAATAGATGACAACACATAGCATACAAACAATTCAACAATTAGATTCGTTGAATGTAGACATAAATATCTACATACAATGAATCTCTTTATCTCTCATCACTATAAATACATGTATTCCCTTAGCCAAAAGGGAGGAGATCCGAGAGAACCAAGAAACACCATATACAAGATACACATCCTTCTCTCTCTACACCACATTGTGCTATTGTAAACCCCTGGGAATAAAATAACAGTGGACGTAGGCTTTATTCATAGCCGAACCACTTTAAAAACCTTTGTCTCTTATATGTTTGATGTGAATGTTTATCTTCATCTTCAATCTCATCTTCATCATTTATCTGTTGTTGATGCCACTAAAATGGAAGTGGTCATTTTCTGTCTTCAACAGATTGGCGCCGTCTGTGGGAAGGTGTTATAAGCATTGTTCTCCATCAAAAGCTAAGTTTTTATTTTCTCTACGTATAATCAATTATACATACATCTTTTGATTCAATCATGATTTTTATGTTTATATACATAAATTATTTGTCCAATTTTTATCTGCAAAATGTTTTATATCATGATTTTTAAATCATAACTGTTAGATTCATTCTTATTTAGAAATCTGAAAAATAGTGAATTTCATAAATCATAACTTTTTGCTTGATTCTCAAGTTTCAATTTTATATCATGGAATAAATATTTTAAATGATTACATATACCAATATATACGACGATGATAAGATTTGATAATTTTCATTATAAATTTTGTAAGATCTTTGATGTCTATTCAAATTCTCATCATATTTTTAATCGAAGAATGAGAAAAGGTTAAAGACAATAAAAAGTTTTCTCATGGAAATCATGACCCAGATCTACTTTCTCTCACTTCAAGTTTGAGTCTCTTGGCATTCATTTTTATAAACTATATACTTAATTTGGTTCATCTTCCATCTATGTCAATAAAGTCTCATTGATTGTTTTGATATAAATTTGGTAATAACTTCGATCATTCAGCATATTTTTATCTCTCTAAATAGGGAATAGGAAGGGATCAATATAAAAAATAATTTTCTCCCACCTGAAAAACATTTACCAACCTATTGTAAAAAAGGATCAATTAAACAATCATGGCCATATCGAGACTTTGGGCATAAATTTGAGATGTTGGCTCCTCGTTCATCACACCACAGGATTTCTTTATCGGAATCACACGATATAGTGGATTAGATAATTATTCATTTAATTAACATTCTTAATGCTTAAATTTTACATCGAATGTTATTTTTCTGATCTAAGGATTCGAGATATTCTGGTCAGCCATCCATATTGTTGGTCGGCATCATCTCGGGCCATTTTTTATTAAAGGAAAGTTTAACCAGACCATTTTTGTTTGTCGGAGATAAGATGTGAAGATCCATCAGCAACGTTGAAATAATTTTATCCAACTACGAGGTATCTTATTGTTGGTCAGAGACTCTTATTGTAGCTCGATGGAACCAATTGCAGGTCGACGATCATCTACTTTTTGATCGGCGACATCTCAGTCTTGTTCGGAGGGTTCGATTTACTGGTCGGCAACTATCCAACCATCCACTTTTTGGTCGGTGACATCTAATGTTGTTCGGTGCTGTCAATGCACCATTTTTGTTGATCGGCGAAATTGCTCAGCTGGTCAGGGACCATTTGCTTCTTGGTCAGCACCATATATTCTATAACTTGAGATATCCTTAAATGTTGGTCGGCAACATCCATGCCGTTTGTCGGCAGCAGTAGAATCTTGGGGTGTTAAAAAATGCGAAGCACCCCAGATATTTCTTTAAACACGAGTTCAGCTTGGGGACAAACAGGAGGCTTAAGTCTTTTTTAACTTGTGATCAGCCCAAAAATATTTTTAAAACCAAGTGATAAATAATTTTCAAACATCAACTTATACCTGATTAGTTGTTGGAGATTAAATAACTTTACAAAAAAACTCTACGTCTTATTTATGGCGCATATCTAATAATAATTTGTCCATCTCACACACATTTGGCACAAAACATATTATTTCATATTTTGAAATTTTTATTGCCTTATGATGATACACATCACATATTATTTGGTTGAATAATTATTCTCATAACAATAATTATTTGATCTAGTCTCGACAGGTGCTCGGGCAGCTTATTAAAATTTCATAGGGACGAGATTCAATCCCGACGAAAGCTCGGCCACAATCTTAAACTTTTGGAAACTGTTATTGCTCGACATCAGGCAATTTTGCCTCGACATATCAGCCAACATTTATTATTTCATTTTTTGAAATTAATATTTTTATTTCTCAAACATATACCTATCATATATTTATTGAATGATTAATTATTCTCACGGCTAATCAATTCAGCCTACACAAATGGTAGAGCAAGATATTAATTTTTACAGGTACAAGACTCAACGCCGAAGAATGCTCGGAAACAATCTGGAAACTATTATCATTGCTTAACATTATGAAATTTCACCTCAGCAAGGCACTATATATTTTATTATTGCTTTGATTTGTGCTCAAGCACGAATTATTCTATATATCCGTTCGGATTCATATTCTATATTCATCTCTTCATGGAGCTCGGCGAAATACTTATTATCATATTCAGCTCCGAGGAAAAGCTACAACAGTTATTATATTTCACCCCCAACGGATAGTTGGTCGGGGTAATTCTTATTTATATTCAGGCCCAGATATCGGCTCAAGCACAAATTATTCTATATATCCCTTGGGATTCTTATTCTATATTCATCTCAACATGGAACTCGGCGAGATACTTATTATCATATTCAGCTCCGAGGAGAACTATAACATGTATTATATGTCTCCCCCAACGGATAGTTGGTCGGGGTAATTCTTATTTATATGCAGGCCCAACAAAGTTCTCGTCCATATTCTTATGTTCAGGAAAATATTATTCTTATTTGGTATTATGCAATTGTGCCTCGACAAGATACTTATTCAGCTTTAAGGAGAAATACAACATTCGTTGTATTTCACCCCCAACGGATAGTTGGTCGGATAATTCTTATTTATATTCAGGCCTGACAACGTTCTCGGCCATATTCTTATGTTCTGAAAGATCTTATTCTTGTTCGGCATTATATAATTCTACCTCGACAGATCAACGAGGCATTTTATTATTTTTAATTATTCTTTATATCTATTTGGATGCATATTCTATTCTTATTTCAGCGAGGAGGTCTCCAACATTTATATTATCTTATTCCCAACAATATGTTGGTCAGCTCCAAGGAGGTCTCCAACATTTATATTATCTTATTTCCAACAATTTGTTGGTCAGCTCCAAGGAGGTCTCCAACATTTATATTATCTTATTCCCAACAATCTGTTGGTCAGCTCCAAGGATGTCTCCAGCATATATTATCTTATTTCCAACAATCTATTGGTCAGCTCCAAGGATGTCTCCATCATTTATTATATCTTATTCCCAACAATCCGTTGGTCAGCTCCGAGGAAGTCTCTATCATTTATTATCAAAAATGTATTCCTAAAAATGCCGACTTATGTTGGTTAGGAAGTAAATGTATTCCTACGGGAAGTAAAACTATGTATTCCTAAAAATGCCAACTTATGTTGGTTAGGAAGTAAATGTATTCCTACGGGAAGTAAAACTATGTATTCCTAAAAATGCCAACTTATGTTGGTTACGAAGTAAATGTATTCCTACGGGAAGTAAAACTATTCCTAAAAATGCCAACTTATGTTGGTTAGGAAATGTATTCCTAAAAATGCCAACTTATGTTGGTTAGGAAGTAAATGTATTCCTACGGGAAGTAAAACTATGTATTCCTAAAAATGCCAACTTATGTTGGTTAGGAAGTAAATGTATTCCTACGGGAAGTAAAACTATATATTCCTAAAAATGCCAACTTATGTTGGTTAGGAAGTAAATCTATTCCCAAAAATGCCAACTCAGGTTGGTCGGAAATAAGAAGCTGTCAACTATAGTTGGTCGGAAACATTTTATGAGTATGTGAAAGCAATCAAGCAAAAAGCATTCAAAGTTCACATTCCACACTTGGGGGCTTCTATTACATATATATTTATTCATTCGGTGGCACATTCTTATAACATCATGCAGTCGAGCATCAAATTCAACTCCACAAACTCACACGGTCGGGGCCCCGACCAATCATCATTCAGGAGTTGTTTTTCTTGCTCAGGAATTATTTTTGATAGTTCATGAGGTATATTGAAGTTCAGGAGGCGTATTCAGAAGTTCAGGAGGTATATTGAAGTTCAGGAGGAATATTAAAGTTCGGGAGGTATATTGAAGTTCAGGAGGCATATTCAGGAGTTATTATGCACATACTATTGAAGTTCAGAAGTCAAATTCAGCATCTACAGCACTGAGATCTTTACTACTACTATCCCGACCAACATTGAAGAAGAACTTGTATGAAAATATTTTGAAGTCCACCACTAGCTTGGTACTAATCAGATTGAAGAGTTGGGTTCAAAAGCTAGTATGTTACTCGATAAAGTATTCAGAGGATCATAAATCAGAAGAATCAAGCACGTGAAGTTAGCACTTAGTTGCTCGGCACAGGAGGCAGTTGGTCGGCTAGCAAACCAATCAACATACTTGAAGATTATGACAAGCTACAAGCTGCATACTATGGCATGGCTGCATCCAAATTCCCAGGGGTGATACATATCACACGGAGTTCCTCAAAAGAAAGATTAGCAACCATCGATCAGCCTGCATCATATGTCATCCATGAGATAATGCACTTTATGTTGAACAAATCAAGAAGGTAGATCAAGAATTTCACGAGCACCGAGCAATAGTGCAGAATAAATACTCCATCCTTTCAAGTAAACCATCAAGCATGGAGCATTGGGGGCTTCTGTTAACGCAAAAATTCTCCATCTACGAGGACCAATCAGAAAAGGACACATGTCATCCTACGTGGCCATATTCGACACCCGAGGAGAGTTGGTCAGTACCCAAGGAATGTTAGTCGGCACCCGAGGAGAGTTGGTCAATACCCGAGGAGTGTTAGTCAGCACCCGAGGAGAGTTGGTCAGTACCTGAGGAGAATTAGTCGGCACCCGAGGAGAGTTGGTCGGCATACCAACCAGGAAGATCAAAGGATAACTATGCATTTAATGTGCATTAATGAAGATGACAGCGCATTTAATGAGCCTTAATGTACATTTATACTGTATTAATAGATGACAACACATAGCATACCAAGCAATTCAACAATTAGATTCGTTGAATGTAGACATAAATGTCTACATACAATGAATCTCTTTATCTCCCATCACTATAAATACATGTATTCCCTTAGCCAAAAGGGAGGAGATCCGAGAGAACCAAGAAACACCATATACAAGATACACATCCTTTCTCTCTCTACACCACATTGTGCTAACAGTGGACGTAGGCTTTATTCATAACCGAACCACTTTAAAAACCTTTGTCTCTTATATGTTTGATGTGAATGTTTATCTTCATCTTCAATCTCATGCTCATCATTTATGTGCCACTGCCATTTTAGTGGCGTCAACACTATTATAAAAATTTTAAATAAATCATATTAGCCTATTAAAAGAACTTATATAGTTAAATAAAAATTAATATGACTTCAATGGGGGTTGACTAAATAAATAGGACTAAAATATAATAAACAGTTTTTGTAACTTAAATACAATACTAGTGTTTTATATTAAATTTTAATAAAAAATTTAGACTTTATCCAAAAATGTAAGAAAAATGGTAACCTTAATGGACATGTGGCATTTTAAGTTTAAAGTAATTATAAAAAAGAATCTAAAAATACTTAATAAAAAAAACTAAAAACTGTATTTTGATTATAATAATTTTAAAATCCCCAAAAATAAAATAAAAATAAAAATAATATACATCCTTTAGAAATTCACGAACACACATTATTTCACTAGGTTAAATATTAAAGTGACTTTATAATGCCCCGATCTAAATTTATGGGTCACTTGTGGGCATGGGTGGACCTAGATGGTCCCGAAGGTGGGCGGTCGCCCACCCTATTTTTTCGGGAATTTTTTTGAGATATATACTAAAAAAAGTTTTTTATTTTGAATCTTTGTGTAAGTTTTCATAGTGAAAGGCAATGAATTTTATGTCATTTTAAAAGCTTCGGGGAAAAGCTGTAAATAACAAATCTTCTAATCAGCTATGCGTCTCACTAAAAAAATACCTTCATTTTCTATTTCTTCCTTCCCTCCCCTCTCTCTTCCCTCCAAACCTAAGTCGTTGTTACCTTTCCTTATCCAACCCGAGTCGTCTGTGACCCCCCCCCCCCCTCCCCCCTTCCATTCCCTCTATCCGACGATAACACCCCAGTCAGGCCCCTCCCTCTGTCTCACGAGCAGGTTAACGCCTCTTTCACTCAACAACATAGGTAACTTTCAAAGTTTTAGTGGCATAATTTTTTTTAGTTCAATATTTATTTTATATTTTTTATTATTTTCAGTTAAACTTTTTTTATTATTTAATTAGGATAAACTTTGAAAGTTCAATAATGTAAAATATTAGATTAGTTTAATTTTTCAGTTCAAAGTTCAAATGTAAACTATTAAGTTAGTTTAATTTCAATATTTAAATGATTCAATGATCAATTATGTTTATTGTAAGTTTTGAAAAAAATGTTAAATTAGTTTAAATTGTTGAAGTTAAATTGTTATGGTTTAATTATTGAGTTTCTCATTTTTTTAATATTTAATTATTGTAAAATATTTTATCGCTAAAATATAACTTGAATGAGTAATTGTTATAGTACAACTTGAATTAGTATTTGTCATTCAATTAATATTCTTTAAGGCAAAAAAATTGTGAAACACTATAAATAACCCTAATAAAATTGCCTCAGGGGGCTCCCACCTTGAACTCCCGCCACTACTCGAACCTTTCGCATCCCCTCACTAAAAATCCTGGGCCCGTCATTGCCCTTGGGTCAACCTGAATCGATCCGGGTGCGTTAGCGTGAAGTGATGTGAAACAATCCTAGGATAATGTTTTTAGTCCTCTTTACTTATTAAAAGTTCCAATATTTATCATGTAATTTCGTTTCCAGCAATATATCACAATATAACAAGTGTAGACCCATCAAAGTGCCTTCGGGATTCATATAATAAAAGCTACTAACGTAAAAAGGTAAGGACCACTTACTTATAAAACGCTCATAAATACGGAATCACATTTATCCTACCATAACAAACGAATAGCTTGAGTCAATACCCAATGGAATTATTAACAAAATGCAATATAAAAATGAAGGGTAGAAAGAATAGATGTTATAACATAACAATAACTATAATGTAAACACAATATATATAACCATATATGCAAAAACATTTACTTGTTCTGGTTAAACTACATTCACCCCTTTTTATACCGGTCACATTAACATTTGCACGACACCTTTTATATCCATTATCCCAACCCGATTAATTCAAGAAAAATGCTTTCTTCCTTACTTTCTTAGAAAATGATTTGTATTCCATAAAAATCACTGAATTACTTAATTATCATTTCAACACACACAACCAGTGTTCTAATATAATTATTCATACCTCTTAATCTTATCACCCTTAAAGTAAAACTTTAAAAATAAATTACCAAGTAAACTTGGGTTTATGCCACTTAGGCTACTTATTTAGTCGTGTTTTATCCTTTATTAAATACTTCTAATTAACACTCCCATGGACTTTATTGAATTTACACTAAATTCCCTTTATTATCCATTTTAAACCTTTACCTGAAATTACATCCATATGCATTCAATTTCATTTATCGTTTTTAGAATTTTAACCAATTCCAATAATTCAACATTAATCTAATTATTATTTACGAGCTTTCAGCGTCCGCCACATATTTCGTGGTCAATGATTTACTGGCCAGTTGCCTTTTATTTTTCACTCTAGGTCCTCGTGCCCTTCTTAATTTTTTTATACTCCTTTATAAAAACTCTTTCACTTTTCACTAATTCCATTACTTGCGGTCTAACCGCTATTTTTATAAAGACATCTGGCTTATAGTCGTACTTTATTTGCAATAAAGTATACATTTTATTTCTTAATATTACTTTAACCATTTTACCCAAGGCAATTACCACCTTGTCTTCCTCGGTATATAACTTTATTTCATTTCTAAGTTTAAGGATCATTTAGTGTTCATTTAAATTCTTTTGTAATAAGTCCCCCTGAAAATGTTTAATAATATTTTTATATCTTCTTTCAATTTAAAGTCACATTATTTGGTTTAAAATTATCTTGAAAGTAATTTCACCTTAAACATCATCTAATATATTACTAGTTAGCCCAAATTACAACAAGTGACTCTTGTGATACTTTTACATATAAGATCATAGTTTTGGTATTTTAAAACCCTTAAATATAATCCAACATTTTATCAACCTGAGGTAACACCAAATTTATAGAATAATATCATTCTTGTATGATATCTTTACCAAACAACTCACTTTTTATTCCAATTTTTATTTTTACTTGAAAATCCATTTGAAATTCATCATTTTTAACATATTCTTCAATTTGTTAAAAATTCCAACTCACTTATTACTTTTGGGGAATAAATCTTATGTTTACCAACATTAAACTCCACTTTGCAAAGTCATTAGTTTCACTCATTAATTTGAGTTCTACTCATTTTTATGCCAAAATACCAATATTCATCATGCCAACTTTTACTCATTTTACCAAATTTTATTTTTAGAACATCAAACTATGTTTCTTAGGCATTATTAATAGAAAGTAGTATCATTTTTGTGTAGATAGATTTCTGAAATGATTAGTGCCATAAATTCATGTGTAAAATCCATTTGGCACATAATCAAGTACCTTTCACATTTAACCCATAAAGAGTTAAAGTTTATACCCATGAAATCCATTTAACACATATTTTATCCATATATTCATATAAAAATATGTATTTTTGTTCTCAAATAAAATCCAATGCATTTCTTACTTTAAAAATACTTATTTAACATCTTATAAATTTCATAAAAATGTTCAATGAATATTCTAAAATTTTGAAATCTTTGAAACTTTTCTTTAACCCATTATTTAATCCATATCAACTTATGAAATCCTATTATATCCCACTAAAATGGTAGCATGCTTGAATCCTACATATGTATACCAATGTATGTAATAATCATGCTTTAAAGACTTGAATATAATAGTAAGTGCAATAAATTAAGTTTTTCCACCATAGGGAAGCTTCGGTAATGGTGGAAATGGCTATGATGAGGGCAACCCCCCACCTCCAAAGGTGGACTCAAGGGAGTTACCAAGATTTTACTAGCTTTGTCCTTCTTCTTGCTCTAAAAATCCATATTCTTCCTACCCTTCAACTTTATGAAAATTTTCCTCTTTATAAAACTCACTTCAACTTCACTCCAAAATAATCCAACTTTATCCCCCTAAACACCACTATAACTTCATTTAACCCTTGACAATGGAAGAAGAATACTTGAGATGTAACTTGGTAGAAATGTGGGAGAAAATATAGTGGAATATTTTTTGATAATGGAGTATTTATAGAGAGAATGGGGTTGATTTCTGTCGAAGAAAATGGAGTTTGAACTCTCTCTCTCTCTCTCTCTATATATATATATATATATATATCTATCTATCTATATATATATATATATATATATATATATATATATATATATATATATATATATCTTATACCACACAACTAATTAATTAAACCCATTTAAATCTTAAGATAAGTTTTCCTTAGTTAAATATATATAGATGATAAGAAAAATCTAGTTAAAACCCTTTTATGCTCGACAACACAACAACCCAACCAATTAAATTTCGATAGCAAAAAATAATTGAACTTGCTAACTAGGGCCCGTCATATTGATCCAAAACTCATTTAGAATCAATATGTTTGGCTTTGTATCGATCCATCCGGGCTGGATCGATTCGAAGCCTAACACAGTGCCTTTTTTTGTGAAGTTTGAACTTTCGATGAATTTCACATTGGACCCCTAAACTCTTATATGTTGTACATGTAAATCGTCATTTTACTTATTTTAAATTGTTACACACACATGCTTGATTTCTATTATTGTAAACTTCATAATATCACCAAAATACCCTTTATAAATGACTTTAAAAAAGTGCGGGTATTACATTCTTTCCTCCTAACAAAATTTCACCCTTGAAATTCGCTATTTTCTTTAATATAAGAAAATTTAATCTTCATCATCTCGTTACCAGGGCCACACTTAGGCAACATGAATTTAAATCATCATAATGCCTATTTGAACACTATAACCTTAGCAATACTTTGACTCCTTGAGTCTTATCAGCATATTACACTCCTCATAAAATCTACCTCGATGCCTCGAATAATCCATACGACTCCCTTAAGCTCCACATTAAGTGGAAACAACCACTACGTGTTAAAATTCAAAAGTTCACTTGTGAATCCCAAACCATGATTCGACATTTCTATTGTTGTTACTTATTTCCATAACTGATTCCTATCTTATGCATTAATACATTTTAATCCTTAGTCTTACAACCAGGCCAGACTGAAATACCTCGACCCTTTCAGTCTAAAGGAGTATCTTATTTCCTCTAAAATCCCTGAACTTATACAACTCTCCCTATATATTGTAACCTATAAATTGTGGGCTCAGGCATCGAATCAACCCCACACTACACATGATAATGTATGACTACTTTTAGACCTTAGATTATAAACGATAAATGTAAAGATTTAACAACCCGTGTGACCACGCACAAACACATGACACTCGTGCAATCTAAAAAATATGATCATATGGAAAGCGCACTAAATTATTGTGATGCATCATCTATACCCGACGTAACCCACATCAGAGCTGAGATAAATCGCGCCATGTTCCAAACATCTACCATTCAATGACTACCAACTACTGTGATCAAGAACAATGGACAAAATGCGATAAGTGACGATTATTCCACCCTGAAATTGGGAAACCCTGTCGATAGAAGTAGAACATTATCTTGTTATTTATGGACTCGTCTTTATTCTATTGAATCTTATAACTTAACTTTACCATACTTTCTAAATCCCTAGCCTGACCATATATCTATTGGCCAGAATAGTCAACCTTTGATGATTTAAAATATGAATTGTAAACCTCACGCGAAGAATGTATGCATGGCTCTGATGGGAAGTCGCGATGCTAGATTTGCCTCCATAAAATAAAATATATTCCTTTCATCCATGCTAATGATAACTAAGGCTAATGACTCAACCAACAAATGTTGACAATCTCCCCAAATGTTGGACTAAAAATCTTCCTTTGGTCGACACAGCACCACGTGTTTCGGTATGACACTAATCACCTAAGTTAGTCGGTTGGACACATCGAGTTACCTAACAATTTCAAAGCATAAGAAGTTGGCATCTAAGAACCTCACCTACTACGATGATCATTGTCACAATGCCTATATTATGCAACTTGTAATTTCTCGAGTAATCTACCTTACTCGAATTTTTTCACCGACCAAATCAGTCGATATGGTCACCCCAAAAGTGGCAATGCTTGATTACGTATACTTTATTTCTACATTCCCTAACTGCTACTAATCATGCGAAACATGCTAAGAATCGACTCAGTAATTTATCAAAATATATTGAAAGTGTCTTAACATGCATAAACTAAGAGAATATTCATTCCTAACACCCATCGTAGGGAGCTACCATGAGATACCAATGGGAAAATACCAAGCCTCAATTGTCTAATTACTCGTAGAGTTCATCAAATTTCCCTATAATTTCTCCTTTCATACTAACTGTGTTGATCATGGTATTAAACCAAGGTATCGCTAACATATTACGTAGTTGAATATCATTAAACTTTACAACTATATAAAAACCTTAAGTAACCTTTTTAAATTTAAAATTGATAAGATCGTACAACATTTCATTTTTCATTGATCAATAAAAATCCAACTATACCGTCATAATGATTTCACCTCAATCATTCGGTATTGATTTATTAACATAAGTCATTCATTATTCCTAAGGTGGCAAAGCCAAATGACTTCCTAACCCACTGATGAGTCATAAACACTAAATTGTCTTATCCCTAATATGCCTTTGCAATATTGTTGCATCGAAATGACCTAGTCAATGTATGTTATCTAGACAATATTTTTATTCCCAAAATTCAATGACTACTACTATGCGGGGCCATCTTAACTCTATATGATGCTTGTCTTAATAATCATCAATTTTAAGTTTAAGGACCATTTAGTGTTCCTTTAAGTTCTTTTATAACAAGTTCCCTAAAAATGTTTAACAATATTTTTTATCTTCTTTTAATTTAAAGTCATATTACTTGGTCTAACATTATCTTGAAATTACTAACACAATAATTTTACCTTAAACATCATCTTGATATGTTTCTAGTTAGACCAAAATTATAACAAGTGACTTTTGTGATACTTTTACACATAAGATCATAGTTCTAGTATCTTAAAACCCTTAAATGTAACCCAACATTTTCTCAACATGAGATAACACCAAATTTATTAAATAATATTATTCAAGTATGATATCTTTACCAAATAACTCACTTTTTCTTCCAAATTTTATTTTAACTTGGAAACCTGCTTGAAATTCCTCATTCTTAATATATTCTTCAATTTGTTAAAAATGTCAATATAATTATTATTTTTTGGACACAAACCTTATGTTTACCAACATTAAAGTCCACTTTTCATATTCATTAGTTTCACTCATTACTTTGAATTCTGCTTATTTTTTATGCCCAAATGTCAACATTCATCATGCCAAGTTTTACTCATTTTACCAACTTTTTTTTTAGAACATCAAACCATATTTCTTATCCATTATTAACACAGAGTAGCATCATTTTTTTGTAGAATAATTTTTAAAATTATTAGTGCCATAAATTCATGTATAAAATCCATTTGGCATACATTCAAGGAACTTTCACATTTAACCCATTAAGAGTTAAACTCTATATCCATGAAATCCATTTCACATATATTTTACCCATATATTCATATGAAAGCATGTATTTTTGTACTCAAATATCCTCAATTAAAACCTAAACATATTTCTTACTTTAAAAACCCTTGTTTAACATCATATAGGTTACTTTCAAACATTTTTATTTCATAAAATTATCAATGAATATTCTAAAAATTTCACATCATTGAAACCTTTCTTTAAACTCATTTTTCAATCCATATTAACATATAAAATCCTATAGTATTCCACTATAATGGTAGCATACTTGAATCCTATATATTTACCAATATATGTAATAATCATTATTTAACGACTTGAATATAATAGTAAATACAATAAAGCAAGTTTTCTCACCTCAAAGAAGCTTAAAAAATGGTGAAAATGGTTGTGAAGTGGGCAACCCCTACCTCCAAAGATGGCCTCAAGGGAGTTACTAAGCTTATCCTAGCTTTATTCTTCTTTTTGCTCTAAAAATCCATCTTTTTCTTACCCTTCAACTCCATGAAAGTTTCCCTCTTCATAAAATCCAATTTGACTTTAATCCAAGACAACAAAACTTCATCCCCCAAAACACCACTATAACTCCATTTAACCCTTAATAATGGAAGGGGAGGACTTGAGGTGTAACTTAGTAAAAATGTTTGGTAAAATATGGCGAAAAAAGCTTTGATAATAAAGGGTTTTAGAGAGAGAATGGGGCTGATTTTTGTTACAGAAAATAGAGTTTTAACGCTTTATCTCTCTCTCTCTCTCTCTCGCTCTCTTTCTCTCTCACATAACCCAATAACTAATTAATTAAAATCACTTAACTCTTAAGATAAGTTTACCTTAGTTAAATATGGATATGAGATAAGAAAAATCACGCGAAAACCCTTCTATGGTCGACAACACAACAATTCTAACCAATAAAATTTCGATATAAAAAAAAGGGAACTGAACCTGTTGACTCAAGCTCATCGGACCTATCCGAAATTCACTTCGAGTCAATCCGTTTGGCTTTGGATCAATCTGACTTAGTATTATGGTCGGCTATTAAATTGCAAGGGACTAGGTGTCGGGAGTTTTCTTGTTTGTATTATTCTCTTGGTATTGGGCCCCATTAATTATGAAGTTTTATAATATCGAGTCATGCTTAATTAATTAATAATTAATATTTAAACTTAAGCTACGCATATCGACTAATTAATTAATTTAATGGATTAATTAACTTATAGAATATGTTCTCTTTTGGGTTTGGTTCTCACGATGTTTAGAAAGTTTCATTTGGGTTTAAAATAGTGGAACTTTGGTCTGTTGGGTTAGTATATGGGTTGGGTTGAGTTTTTGGCCATTTGTAGGTTGTTTTGGGCCTTTTAGGTTAAGATTAGTTTGGGGCCTAAGCTTACTTTCAAGTTTAATGATTATACTTACCTTATTAGGTAAGCTTCATATAATACAATTGTATAGGAACCCTAGCTTCTAAAGAGAATGGGGGGAACCTAATCTTAAAGAATTAGGAGATTCTTGGGACTGATTCTACAATCATCCTCAGGTAAGTCTATTTTTATAAGCATATAATTAGGTTTGTGTTATAGTAATTCCAATATGTTGGAATTTGTTAATTAAACTATATAATCTGATATGTCTCGAAAGTTAAACTTAATTTAATAATTAGATTAATCATAGTATAAACACTAGTTTATGTATTGAAGATATATTATAGCTTTATTAATGAACAACAAATTAACTCACGAATCCACCTAATCTGAAATTAAAAACATTAGATATGAATCTTATTATTTGTAATCTGTAAAAGCCCTCACTTTATATTGATTATTTTTTTAAGCTAATTGGATCAGTCTTGTGTAGAACATGAACTTGGGGTTAATTTCATAAATTTTGTCGTTAGATCTTTAAACTTATTTTAAATCATCTAAAGTTTATAAAAATGTTGCTAACTCTTAAATGTTAATTATTTATATAGGAGAATTAGAAAATTTTATGTATTAGAGGTTGTATTACTGAAGAAACTTTGGCTATGATCGTGATGAACAAATGAGAAGAAGACTCACCCCACTGGTCCCATTGAATAGATTCGGCGCAGACCTGAATCGATTCAAAATGAGAAGAAGATTCCAAGGGTAGGTTAGTTTAAGTAACTTTTTTTATATAAAAACCCTTAGTAATCATTAGGTTTAGGGTTTTATTTTTATGTTTAAGAACCCTAGATATTCAAGATTAAAATCACATAATTAATTAACATTTAATGCCTGTAATAATCGATAATAAAAGAGACCCTTTTGATGACCTTAACAAAGGATCAATTGTTGGATTATCTGCATTATGGGAATCATACCATGGGGTGTGTGCATGTAGGTAACCTACTAGATGGGGCACGTATGACTTGACTACACGGGTATCCCAGTGAGTGCATGGGTTCTACCTAGGTCTTAATACCCCAATCCTAAATGCCGAGGCCCCATTTCTTGACATGGAACAATGGGTTCATATCCTAAATACCCCGTATTTTTAATGAGTATTTTTTAATTAGGAAAATTGGTGAAGATTAATTATGTGTGCTTGTTATGACCGAAGATGTCATTATTTATATTTTTACGTCTTATTTAATTCGGATTGGAAATTGAATTTTATATATGTTAATATCTTGATTGATTAATTGATAATTGAACTCATATTGGTTGATTATTAAATAACTAAGATGTTAGTTTCTTGAATTGTTATATGTTGTACCCGACTTTTAGTACACTTAGAAGGTTTGTTTTTATCATTAAATGATGGGTTTTGGCCTATTAGATGGGTATAGGGTTTTGCTAATTTTTTAAGTCATTTGAAAGTAATTTTGGGCTCTTTTAGGCGAGTTCCATTTAGGTCCCAAACCTAATTTCATGGGTGAAATGTTTTAATGAGTTGTTTAGGGATCTTATAATTCACATAACATAATTGGGGGAAGAACTTTTAGGCTATAGAGGAGGAACTTCAAGAGAAAATAAGGAATTAGGGGATCTTGGCATGTTTTTCTCCATAAATTCATTGGTGCAAGTTTATTTATAATTTGATTATAGTTGATTTTATGTTAGATTAGGTCTATTCATTAAAATCTAAACCTAATCATGTTTTAAATTTTATTTGTATGATTTAATAGTTAATTTTCATGATAAATATAATCAAGATGTTAATTAGGTTAATTTTTCCTCTTATTTTGATTGATTTCTTCATGAATATGACTTGAATTTATTAGAGAATGATTATAAGATGTTTTGCATTGAAAATACCTTTGATTATGTGAATTAATCTATTGAAATCATAAGTCAATGGAAGAATTTGATAAATATAGGGTTCTTGAACGAAACTAGGGGTTTTCCTTTCAATCTTGATATAAACTTGAGGATTTGTTATTAAAAATATGTTACAGTTGTTTATATGATGTGATTTTATTGTTTTAATGTTGGTTGGTGCTTGGATGAAACTTTGGAAGTCATTAATGGCATTTTAGAGGGAAAAATTGGGTTTTGGAGATGATGAATCCCGTAACTAGGAAAGTTTTCACTCTAGAGCCATCAATTGATCGGCCATGGACCATCAATCGATTCTTGCTCTCAGGTTTGTACTAGTTTGAGTTTTTATTTATTTTGGTTAGATTGTTGGATATGGTAATTAGGGCTAGGATGGATTGGCCTATATATTTCTTATAATTGTATAATAGAGATGAATTATAATGATATGAGCTGTTGGAAGTTGGTGCTTGGGTTATTTTAATATTTATGAATTTGGTTGGTTTGAAGGGGTAAAATTGAGTATAGAGCATTTTTTTTTGCAAATGATGGGTTGCTATTTGGGATTTTGAAACTTTAATGAATTGGAATTATTTGCAAGGCTTAATAGAATCATTAGGATAGACTAGTGGGGCTTATATCCATTAGGTGAGATTAGGATGGAGTTAAAAAAACTAGAATGGAGTAGTTATTATGATTTAATGGTCTTGTATACTTTAGGTGTGGGGTGATACCTAGATATAAAACTTTGGGAGATTGTGCAAGGACTATACGAGATTGAATATAGTTGCCATGCCTATTTTTAGGTTATGGTAGGGTGAGAATATACCTAGAATTGAGAACCCTAGGGGTTTGGTTAATATAGTAGGAGATGAATAAGAGGTTAAGATGTGTTTTACCTTTCTACGTTAGTAATACTAGTGTGACTCGGTAGCATTAAGGTAGATATATGAATGTAGTTTATCTTAACCCGTTTGTAAGGGTCGTGTGTGTATTTACTTGAGCCCGTTAGTGAAGGTTGTAATTGTTTACATGTTTAGTTTTTAGAGCATACTATGTATGAGTTCTTGTGGGTTTCATACTAGGAGGGATTCCATGATGGGGAGCATGTGACATCGACTACGCTGGTACATCAATGATATAGTTGAGCTCACCATGGTCATTTTTACCTCGGGTCCTACGCCTTTGTACCCATGTCCTCAGAGGGTCTCATGGATAGATTTCATTGTGTAGTATTGGGTATGTTAGGGTATATAAATAATGGGTAGGCGTAGAGATTTATCCCTTGGATGTGATGTTGTCTTAGGTTTGAGGTGAGACTATGCCTAGTATGAAGAGTGAACCCCGAAAACATTACGGATATGCCTCCATTATTTGGGGCTTGAGTGAGAGCTCATTTACATATGTCTCGAGGACCATACTTATGTGGATATCAAACTTTGAGTTTATCTTACTTGTTGCGTATACTTAAGATGCTTAGTGTAGGGGTCATTTTGAATTCATCTATTATTATATTTAAATTATGTAGAATAATATTTAATCACGGGTTCACTTGGGTTTGGAATTTTAGATGCATGTGATATCTAGTATTATTTGGGTTGTGGTACTAGAGATAATTGTACCGATTTATGTGTTATTCTAGAGAGGTATATGATATATAGTATGGATATGCATACTTACATGGTTATAACTCAAGATTCTTGTGTCTTATATACTAAAGATGTGTATTATTGTGTGGCATGAGATAGCCGTGAGTGGATAGACTTGAGATATATGATTTAAGCATGTGATTGGAACCTTGGTTACTTGGTGAGACATACCGTAGGTTTACGACTACTGTATGCTATATGTTTTATAATTAAAGATATTTAAATTATACCAAACCCCCATGAACTACAACAATTTTACAGATATCCCCTTAGTCTAAAAGACTAGGCAACTAGCCCCTAAACTATTGAATTTCGACACCTAAAAAATATGCATAAAATTTAACATTTTTATGAATAAAATCATGTTTTTATCAACTCAATTTCAATGAAAATGTGTTAGGTGTAAAAATTCAATAGTTTAGAGGGTTTTTTTATTGGAATTTTTACATTAGGGGATAACTGCAAAACCTCTATAGTTTAAGGGCCTTTAGTGTAATTTACCCTTTACTTAATGATAAGAATCTGAATATTAAAGGATTAAGAGATAAGATACATGGCTACATATGGATTTGGAATTAGAACCACGTGTTATTTTTGGTTGTTGGGTTGGATAACTAATTACTTAAAATCCACCAAAATATGAGAGGAAGATGTTTACCTATATTGTAGCCAAAATTCAGTTAAAATATTATTCTTAATAAACTTGTTTACGTTGTTGTTATATCTGTGTTTTCATAGGTCTTAGATCTTTGTTCCTTCCATTGACTGAATTGATCACTGGAGGAGCACCTCTAGCGACATTTTATCCTTTATTCCTAGGATATAGTAGTTGAGTAGCATTGCTCATTCCCTTCTTATATTATTTTATATTTTAGCAGGATTTATTGTATAGTTTATTCGCGGGTTAACTTTTGTACACATGGCATTTGTATTTCAGAGTTTGATTATTATATTGGCAGTGATTGGTATCAGAGTTAAATTTATTTTAGTTCAATACTTCATTATCTCGTTTTAATACTTATCCAGTTTTATTTATTTTATTATGTTGAGGATGTTACCACATATTTTTTGTTCTCTTAATTTTTATATTAGACCTGATCAACCTATTTATGGATATTACAAGGTGTCACATATCCTCTCCTATAGCCTTAAGGTATGAGGTCATGTTTTTGGCGTGATGGCCTAGTGATTTCGTTCTTGTGCTATTTTGAGGTTATAAGATTGGTAAGTCCTATAACCATACCTAGTAGTGTCACGAGTGATCCCCGGAGGCCATATGGATAGGTCTTCGCGCTTTGAATTTTGGGTTACGTATAACCCATATGACTTGTATGTGAGCGGGGAATATCGGATTGTATGATTCCCTTTTTATTATACATTGTGATTCTCGTAGAGACTTATAATTGTGATCATGACTCAAAAATTATTAAAGTAATGAACGCTTGAGTAAAAGATATATATTTGCAATATGGGCCTCATTTGGGATTGGGATTAGAACCACATGCTTCTTTAGGTTGTTTGGGTTGGGATAACTTAAAATCAACTTAAATACTGGAGGAAAATGTATTATTATTATTATTATTATTATGGTCCAAATACAGTTATATTCTTATGAATTGTAGACTTTTTAGGTTTAATACTGTTTATGGAACGATTTTTTATAGGCTCTAGGTCGCAACCGCTGCCTCATACCCGATCACTCATTGTTGGAGACTTCCCAAGCACCCAGTTCTAGTTTCATTCTCTATTCCTACGATGTAGGTGTTTCAACATCTCCTTTCAATTATTCAGACTTCATTTTTATGTAGTCCGTCTTGAGTAGTTTTTTTTTATTAGGGATTACATATATTAATGTCAAATTTATTTATTCAGAGATTTTACATTGGTTTATATGATTTATTTATATTCTAGTGTTGGAGTTTATGTTTCATTATGGATTTAGTGGTATTATAGACATGTCGGTTATTTTTTCATTATTTTATCTTAGCACTGTTAGCATCTATATCATTTTATTTAGTTTAGTCATGCTTAAAATATTAATAATTGTTTTGACTCTCATATTATTTATGTTTAGAACTGATCAATATATTTCTAAATATTACGGGGTGTCACAGTTGGTATCAGACCATTCTAGGTTCTAGTACCCTAGCGTCCATAGCTTTTCTACATTACATTCTTTGACTACTTTAGAGCTAAACTAATTAAGATTTTGTATACTTTTCTTCTATGTTTACTGATCCACTTTTATTTATCACCTTTCAGATGGAAAACATAAGGAAATGAGGAGCATGTTGTAGGCATAGATAATTGTCACCAAGCCAGTGGCACCATAACCCCAGCTACAACCACAAGGTCAAACATTAGCTTTTATGTTGACAGATTTAACTGTCATCAATGCATAGGCCGTTGCTGCTACTATGGCTACTATATGGTAGGATCAGACACCACCTATGGTTTCATATACCCCACATGATAAGTCAATTTAGGAGAAGGCAAGGGAATTTCATTAGCAAGGGAAACCCACCTAAGTTCTCAGGCTCGATAAATCCTATCATTTCTCAATAGTGTAGGAGAAAAATAGAGAGGCATGATAGCTTCAAGCTATTTAGTGATGTGTTCTAGTGGTGGGAATCAGTTATCGCTGAGGCTGGCAGATTGAGGATGATTATCATATAGTTTTGTATGAAGTTTGAGGGGAAATATTTCCTATTGGCTATTCGATCTAGCACGAGGACCAAAATTTTAAGGATTTTATAGGATAATCGCATCATAGGAGAGTATGAGAGGTATTTCACCTACCTTTCACTATTTCCCCTGAGAAGATTGAAACGAAGGCAAAAAAGATGGATAGGTACATCAGGGGCCTTACTTGCAGGATTAGACAGATGTTACTTGGCAACCCGACCTTTACCAGTTACTCATAAGTAGTGGAAGTTGCTCTCTTAGATTGCCGGACCACTATAATTTTCAACGAGATATGGAACCTAAGAAGAGAAGACTGGTTTTGGGTAAGGGATGAAGACTGGGGATAGTAGTGAGTCGTTCCGAGCTCAAGGAGTCTCACATTAGCAGAGGTGAGCGGTAAAGGGGGAGCAGATCCCTAAGAGATTCTGAGGGTTAAATGATTAGAGAACCATTTTAGGGTCACCCTCATTTGCCTTATGGACAAGTGTTCAACGTTTACCAGTGGGACCAATAGACTCTGTCCCAAACCATCAAGGGTATGTCCTTTGTTTACAATTATTTTGTATGAGTATTACTTGACACTAGAGCTTCACATTTTTCTATTCATACTACATTTTCCAATACTTTGGAACTACTAGATATTGCTACTAAGGTCTTACTGCATGTAAATACCCCATTGGGTAGGGGTGCTTCTTGATGTCATGTTTGTAGAGACGTAATAGTTGAGATTGGTCGGCAATGATTTTCGCCCGACATATTGATTTTTATATATATGGATGTATGATATTATATTGAGTATGGATTGGTTAGCAAATTATGACTCCCATATCGACTACATCGAGAAGGCTATCACATTTACCATTCTCATGCATGAGATGTTTATCAAAGGTATGCATCGATGCGAGCATTTCAGAGGAGCTTATTATATCCTTATTGTTGATACTGATAGTCCAAGAGTTTTCAAAAATATTTGAGGAGGTACTAGGGCTACCACCCACTCACAAGAGAGACTTTATTATAGACTTGGCACCAGGAACCATGCCTATAATGAGGGCACTATATAAGATGGTTCCTTTGGAGAAGAAAGAGCCCCGGGAGCAAATTTACCATCTTTTGAGTAATGGATTTATTCAGAGTAGTACGTCTTTACGGGGAGCTCTAGTATTATTTGTTAAAAATAAGGATTATTCATTATGACTATATGTGGTCTACCGAGAGACGAATATGGTCACGATATGGAACAGGTATCCATTGACACATATCGACGACCTATTTGATCAGTTTGGAGGTGCGTCTTTCTTTTGAAGATTTATTTGCACTCGAGATATCATTAATTATGGATTCGGGAGGAGGATATCCCGATGATGACCTTATTGACATGGTATGGATTATATGGGTTCCGGGTCATACTGTTCAGATTGACCAATGATCTAGTCGTGTTCATAGATTTGATGAACATAGTATATCTACCCTAGTTGGACCAATTCATTATGGTTTTTATAGACGATATATTATTCTATTCTCAGTTCGAGGATGAGCATGCAAAGCATCCGAGGACGGTATTGTATACACTTCAGAAATACAAGTTGTATGTTATGTTTTCCAAGTGTGGATTTTGGTTGCGGGAACTTCAGTTTAGCGGGCATACTATATCGAGATTGGAATTTTTGTGGATACTATCAAGGTGTCATCCATGATGGAGTGGGGATAACCCATAACACCTATTGAGATCAAGAGCTTCTTGGAATTGGTAGGGTATTATAGAAGGTTTATTTAGGGTTCTCAAAGATTATCGGGCCTCTGACTCACCTAACCTAGAAGGGGGGGACCATTTATTTGGTAAGTTCATTTCCAGAGGGATTTTGAGGAGTTGAAGGTGAGTCTCACAATCATGCAAGAGTATAGTATACTCAAAGTGATCCATAGGATTAGATTATTAAAATTCCATGCCAAAACATTTTTGAGTCTTTGTCCTAGAGGTCCCCAAAAATCTTCATTAACTTCAACCTAGATCATTCATGCCAAACCTCAAGTACACCACGGTGACACCCCGCCTAATAAAATACCGGGTGATCAGTCCTATACCAAATTAAAATAGGAATCTTAATTGGTTCATCCTTAGCATCACTGTCGAAAACAATTTTAAAACTTACTAACCACCTAGTATTTCAAAAAGTTGGTGCCAAATTTTATCTTTTTTAATTAAACAAAACAATAACATGCGGAATTATAATATGAGACATACACAACGCCTGAATTACATAAACTGAATAAATAATAAAATGACATGTCGAATAAACCATCGGCCACCAAAGTAAATAGTCCAATACAAACATCCAACACCTGAATAAATAAATCTGAAAACTGTACTGAAAAGTTTGGGCGACAAGACCTAAGTAAAACTGAAACTGATAACTGATTCCTACTCTGGGAAGGAATGAACGATGCGTCTAAACCAAACTCCTGTTAGCATCCACTTGTGTCGCAACTCCGCGTCTCTGGAACAAAATATCAATCCCGGCGTCCCTGTGGCTGGACACCTAAAAGGTTTTGAAAATAATTTTATAGCAAGGGTTAGAACCCAAAGCATTTTGAAAATATTTAGCAAGTGAATTAACTGCAGTAATTAAAAATATATGAATGGGCTTCATATTTAAATTAGTGTCGCACTACCTTGAGGACATACTCACCGCTCCACTAATGTGCACACCTAATGGTTACTTTAACCCCACCTAGTTATACTACAACTAGTCCTAGTATAATCTCCCCTTGCCATTCTACTATAAACCGAATATTATTAATGCATGATTTATAAGTTATTTACCATCTTAACTTAGTTAATCATCTTTCCTTGAAAGCCATATAACATTCACTAGTTATATAAATAATACAATTTTCTCCATGTATTTAAACTTCCGGTATATAATTATTCACCCCATTATATACGTACAGTTATCTTACAACAATCCCACATGTTGAATGTGAATATAACTCATATATAATTAATACAATTCACTACATGTATTTAATGACCCATATATAAGTATTTATCCCATTATATATGTAGAACCATATTACAACATTCACACATATGTTGAATATAAATATAACCCATCCTCCCGACAAATAACTCACTGGATGTATTCTCTAAAGTGCTATCACACTAGGTGTACTCACATAACCTAGTTACCCCAAGTCAGAATCGCTCACTAACTTGGACAAAAAAAACATACATAATGGAGGCGGTCATATTCCTTCCCTGAAAGTGAGATAAGCCCCTCACCCATATAATGGACGCTATGACCTAGGGATATACTCGCCCTACTCCTCAAGCTAGGTGATTCACTCACATCGTGCAACCTCCTTCGATAGCACTAGAGTATATATTAATAATATCTAATCATTGATATTTATATGCACACACCATATATATACAATCACACACCGTATATATATAAGTATAAATATTCCGGCTTTACCATGTCATGAGTCCGTAACACTAGCCTATATTTAGTACCTCGAGTTTATGGTCCAACTCTGATTATTAATTAATTTACACATTAATTAATATAATAATTTCCCGAGTCTGTAGTCCGACTCTAAATAAATTAATTTATCCCTTAATTAATTTATTACCTTGGTGTCACTCAACCAATATACTCGGACTCGCTCACGTGGCCCGAAATTAAATATCACCCGAGTCTAATCCCCGACTCCAAATTAATTAGTTTTTCTCTATAATTAATTTAAATGAGTAGTGTTGCCCTACTACTATACCCGAACTTATTCACCCAGTCCGTTATTTTAGTTTTTAAGAATTTATTTCCCAAAATTCATTCGCAATGTGTCGTACTTAATTCCCCCACCACTCCCAATTATACTCCCTTATAATTGTTAAGAATTAACTCCCATAATTAATTTTTTTTCCTCTTAATTATGCTAGGGGAATTTGCAACTAAATTTTTTACCCATATAAATGCCTAAGCCAAACTGTCGAAAAACCTGAAGGGTCGATCGATCGACCCCCAACCGTCGATCGATCGACCCCCAACCGTCGATCGATCGATCGAACAGATGGTCGCCTTCTCCACCATGAGGATTCCTCCATTAATGAAAATTTCCAATTTCTAACCTCTCCCTTGGTCTAACCCAAGCACAATCAGCATCACGACTATATAAGAACATGATCAGGGCCTCTCATAGAACCTCAAATATAAATTTAATTTCATAAATTTCTACCTTTATGGTTTGGGGAAAATCCTGGGTTTTTACTCGTTAGGTTTCAATTTCATCTACTTACCCCCAATTCGTCCATAATTGCTACTGGGTTTTTCACATGTAAATCAAATATCCTTACAGAATCATGTCACACCATTAATTCCCACATTAAATCTCATTTAAGTGTTCCTTTCATAAAAGCCCCGTTTTGTACCCAATGTACCCAAAACGAATTTCTGATTTCACATCACAAAAATATGAATTGATTAACATAAATTAATATCACATCAAGTTAACCACTTGCCTTATGGGTTTGTAGGGTCTAATCCAAGGGTGTGATTTTCGAGGTTGATGATGAACTCCCCATTGGTTCCCTGTCTTGTCTCCAAAAGACTCCAATTTACAGTGTAACCACTCTCTATGGGTTGCTCTCAATACCCTAGGTTCTCTCTTGTGTTTTCTGCCATTTTCTTTTTCTCCTAAATTAGGAATTAAAGCTAAATCCCGTTTTTAGCCTAATGGGTCAAGCCCGAGTGACCCAAATACCCCCGTGTGGGTCCGGTTATGCCTAAAAACGCCCCGTGACCCATTTACTACCCCCGGATAAACTTTTTCGAGTATTTCGGCCCATCCGGACTTAACCGTGCACTTAAAATCGACATCCGAATTAATTTATGAAAATCCCATCTCACACCCAAATTAGTCTATACCGACTCCCGGCTGAGATAAATAAATGCCACGTCACTAATACACGTTATGATGTAAATAAATTATTACTATTCACGTAGTAATTAAATTTCCCTAAATATTAACCATTCACTCTCCGATTAATATTTAAATAAATATTACCATAATTAATTCAATTAAATTACGACACACAAGTAATTTAAATTTTTTTGAATTAATTAAATATTACACGCACAGAAATACGGGGTGTTACATACTCCCCCCCTACTAAGGAATTTCGTCCCCGAAATTTGGTCATTACTGCGATGAATAACACTGGATACTGCTCTCACATATCCTCCTCCCGATCCCACGTATACTCATTAATACTGTGATGACCCCACTCCATTATACTCTAACTGGTGGTACTTTATTAGACTGCAGCTTGCGCTCACATAGCTACCAGTCTCCCCTCATATGAGGTGTCTTATTGCAAGTCGTTATCCTCGAGTGGAACGTGCCCAAAAAGCTAAATCGCTCCTCCTGCATCCTTTCAGCTATGCCACGTGGAACACATCCCATATCTGCTGAAGATGTTCTAGCAAACCCAGTCGATAAGGTATTAGTCCCACCTTCTTAAAGATAGGGAAAGGACCCACATACCTCGAAGCTAGCTCCCCTTTCTAGCGGAACTTCATCACTCCTTTCATAGGAGGCACCCGAACCAATACCTGGTCACAAATTTTTAACTCGATGGCCCCTAATAACATAGTGCCCCAGAAGATGAGCCTATACTCCGCCGACTCCACTATCTCTCAGTTAGGAAATTCCCATCCTATATGGGTGTCAATTTCCTTGTTGCCAAAATGCGCGTCTATTTTCCGTGTAATTACCCGCATCATTCCTGATTAATCATGTCATACTTGAACCTTTAACTCACGGTGACGTACCCCTCCTTACGTCCCTGAACTATATGAAAGGATACAACTTAATCAATTCCCGTTGATGGACCATAACCCATCTCGGGTTCTAGCAGCTTGTTATTTCCCCACCTCTTATCTCTCAAAGGTGGATAATAAAACTTTTCCCATAAAATCTCCTAAGGTGTCATGCAGACCCAACCGTTACGAGGCATCACACGTAACTCTACCTGTGGTAAATACTACTCCCGAATCACCCAAAAATCTAAAATGCACAATCCTCACTTCGCGTCCACCCATCGACTTATGGGTGACACGTTCAACCCAATATGTAACTCTGTCCCGAATACCTCCTGACAGTTTACCAACCTGAGCATTAATTCCTTCACTGGGACCATAGAATTAAAAAAATTTCCAGGTTGATACCCTTTAATCAACCTCGTTCCATCCTTAAATGGTCTACCCGACGACAAATTCACTATGTCCCATTCAACACCGATTCCGATGCTCAAGAACTCTATTCCTTGTGCGGTTTTCGTCGGGAAGGAATGTATACCTTGTCTATGCGTAAAACCACTTTAGGTATATGACTAAGTGATACTCTTTTCTATCTTCCCAAAAATGTGGCATTCTCCCTTTCCTAGGGATATCTTATTACATAGGTCTCCCCCACCTTCCCACTCCTTACGGTGGAGGTAGTTCTCCTTGAAATACATAGTCAGACCAATTCATTTCTCAAACGGATTTCAGTTCACTACACTTTTCCATATATTCTCTGACTGCCCCACAGACGTACATTTAATATGTTTATTTACACATCCCTTTTATTTAAGACAACTTTGAAATCACACTAACCAGGGTGCCTATACACCCTATATCCCGTGCTTAAACGCACCAAAATTACCTTAATTAACCAGGGTGCCCATACACCCTGTCCCCGTACTTTACCGCATGAAAGTTACCCAACTATGCTAGTCGGAACCCGTAGTATAACTTCCAACATGAATAATAACCGGGGTACCCAACCTATGTACTAATGACCAAACATCTGCCCACTTCCAATGTTACGTTAAGTTTCATGCATGGGACGTCTCGCAAGACGAAATCCAAATAAGGAACCCCCCCGATACACTACTACCTAACATTGTTGGTCGTTGAGATCTGTTAGACCCTCAGTCATAGCACATACCCCCAAATACTGGTCCCTTGACACAAAAACATGCACGCCTACTCTCATGCTATAAAAGACAACATAAAATACCGCGCCCTTACTATCACTAGTTCTTGCGCAAAATAAATCCCAAGCTATCTCACCCCACTCGAAAATAAATCTAACCACCCTGATTCACTTCAGTAGACACCCCTACTTACCGGGATAAAATATGAGAACACAAGACCTCACTATGTGTCTATCGCACCACACAATACAACATATATACACACATATATATAGGCTAGCCGCCCTCTCAGGTGATACCTAGTAAAAATCATTCATAGCCTGGTGTCACGAACACCCAAAATTACTTTCACTATTCGTAATAGTTCGCATCCATCGCTAACCAATCCATACCCAGGAAAAATTATACTTTCATAACACTCCTCAAAATGAGTAAATCTCATAAAATGTACCCTCTTAGTTTTCACGCCTACTTCCCTTCAAATAAAGGAAAAGAGAGCCCTATTACCCCATGATAAACATATACTTAATAGTGACACTACTATACACCCACTAAACTCGTCCCCCACGCAAATATAGTGTTAACAAGAATACTGTGACTACCCGTGTCACGAAATTCACCCCATCTATTCGAGGATAAAATTTGTACTTCCACTCACCTATCCACCGGCGACCCAAATGATTCCTGGATATAATATTCTCATACAACCGAACCAAAACTTCGCAATTATTGTCCCTGTGGGACATACCACTTCTATTCCCTGACTCACCGTGGACATAACCAATTGTTGTGGTCCCACTTTCCACACATAAGACACCTCTCTGTGTCAATCTCCTGCCTATGGCCCCAATGTCCATGTCGGGGTTGTTCTTCTCGCATACTTGGTCGTCTTGACCCTAAATGCTACCCCCGTTGTCCTTTCGGCTTCTTTAGCCCTAAGGGACTCATTGCGGGTCTCGATGACTCGGATCAAATCCACCGTCAATAGTTAGAAATTTACTTAATTTAAAATGTCAAGATGGGTCCCTCACTAGGTATACCCTTCTGTCCTGCTTCACTAGAACCATTACATCTCATTTGGTTCTTAGGTTAAACTCTCTAACCTTATTGGCTCCTATATCGTAGAAGTGTTAATGTAAGCTGGCAAATAAACGATATTGACGACCTCAACACTAGTCATCCTAGTCGGATTTCCCATCCATCCTTGGGTATTACCCGCGAGTCCATTATTAACTCATGGACCCCTTCTTGGCCTCCGCATCCACCTCGTTGGGTACGAAGTTTGTTGCATAATTCAACTTTCCCTTATGTCCGGCCATTGTCCGGCCCTTCTGAAGTAAGTACTGAAATATCCTTTGCCAACCGGTTAAAATGGCTAATGCAAAGATTTACGGTCAAACCGCACCCTAAATTCTTTATTGTTCAGTGTATTTCTCCATGATTGTGGTGACTGACTCCTACCCCTACAACACTGCCCCACTAGGCTAAAATTTTATTCAAAATTTAGTCCTGGGTGCCGTCACACACCACCCTACACAATTGTCTTTGGGTTATCTCTTCCCATAGACTCATCATGCTACTCCGCTAATCGAATCCTTAGATGGCCCTTCCAAAAGGGTCCTTCCACACTTTCCCCACCCCTTGCTGACTACGCCGGGTGAGGCTGAAATCGTACCACCGTTACTTACTACAGTGCTTTGGGAGACTATCTCTCCCGGGTGATTATTCTATCACCACGGGCCTGAACAATAATCAAGGTGCTTCCTAACAAGATCACTATTCCCAGAATACCCCATGCCTTCTGTTGAACCTCTCCTCCTGAAATCATCCTTTGGCCCTCGTTGGTCATCCCAAAGAATGTTCGATTTACAAAGCTCAACCGAACTCGTGTACAAATCACATCACTATACTTGATAGCAGGAGAACGTAAGTCGCATACGTAGAGGAATACAATAATCCTATCATAAGGCTCTACGTCAAAGAATGCTAAGCTGAAGCGTGAAAAGCTGCACATATCCTAAGGATACTAGAACCTGATGCTCTTATACTATTTGTGACACCCCGCCTAATAAAATATCGGGTGATCAGTCCTATACCAAATTAAAACAGGAATCCCAGTTGGTTCATCCTTAGCATCACTGTCGAAAACCTTTTTAAAACTTACTAACCACCTAGTATTTCAAAAAGCTGGTGCCAAATTTTATCTGTTTTAATTAAACAAAACAATAACATGTGGAATTATAATATGAGCCATACACAACAACTGAATTACATCAACTGAATAAATAATAAAACGACATGTCGAATAAACCATTGGCCACCAAAGTAAATAGTCCAATACAAACATCCAACACCTGAATAAATAAATCTGAAAACTGTACTGAAAAGTCAGGGCGACAAGCCCTAAGTAAAACTGAAACTGATAAATGATTCTTACTCTAGGAAGGAATGATCTATGCGTCTAAACCAAACTCCTGCTAGCATCCACCCGTGCCGCAGTGCCGCGTATCTGGAATAGAATATCAATCCTGGCGTCCCTGTGGCTGAACACCCAAAAGGTTTTGAAAATAATTTTATAGCAAGGGTTAGAACCCAAAACATTTTGCAAATATTTAGCAAGTGAATTAACTGCAGTAATTCAAACTATTTGAATGCGCTTCATATTTAAGTTAGTGTCGCACTCCCTTGAGTACATACTCACCCATCCACTAATGTGCACACCTAACGGTTACTTTAACCCCACCTAGTTGTACTACCCCGTCCAACTAGTCCTGGTATAATCTCCCCTTGCCATTCTACTCTAAACCGAGTATTATTAATGCATGATTTATAAGTTATTTACCATTTTAACTTAGTTAATCATCTTTCCTTGAAAGCCGTATAACATTCACAAGATATATAAATAATACAATTTTCTCTATGTATTTAAAATTCCCGTATATAATTATTCACCCCATTATGTAAGTACAATTATCTTACAACAATTCCATATGTTGAATGTGGACATAACTCATATATAATTAATACAATTCACTACATGTATTTAATAACCCGTATATAACTATTTATCCCATTATATACGTAGAACTATATTACAACATTCACACATATGTTGAATATAAATATAACCCATCCTCCCGAGTAATAACTCACTGGATCTATTCTCTAAAGTGCTATCACACTAGGTGTACTCGCATAACCTAGTTACCCCAAGTCAGAATCGCTCACTAACTTGGACAAAAAAAACATACATAATGGAGGCAGTCATATTCCTTCCCTGAAAGTGAGATAAGACCCTCACCCATATAATGGATGCTATGACCTGGGGATATACTCGCCCTACTCCTCAAGCTAGGGGATTCACCCACATCGCGCAACCTCCTTCGATAGCACTAGAGTATATATATTAATAATATCTAATCACTGATATTTATATGCACACACCATATATATACTATCACACACCGTATATATATAATTATAAAATATCTCGGCTTTACCGTGTACTCAGTCCGTAACACTAGCCTATATTTAGTACCTCGAGTTTATGGTCCAACTCTGATTATTAATTAATTTACACATTAATTAATATAATACTTTCCTGAGTCTATAGTCTGACTCTAAATAAATTAATTTATCCCTTAATTAATTTATTACCTTGGTGTCACTCAACCGATATACCGGAACTCACTCACGTGGCCCGAAATTAAAATCACCCGAGTCTAATCCCCGACTCCAAATTAATTAGTTTTCCTCTATAATTAATTTAAATGAGTAGTGTTTCCCCACTACTATACCCGAACTTATTCACCCAATCCGTTATTTTATTTTTTAGAATTTATTTTTCAAAATTCATTCGCAATGTGTCGCATTTAATTCCCCCACCACTCCCAGTTATACTCCCTTATAATTGTTAAGAATTAACTCCCATAATTAATTTTTTTTTCCTCTTAATTATGTTAGGGGAATTTGGAACTAAAATTTTTACCCATATAAATTCCTAAGCCAAACTGCCGAAAAACCTGAAGGGTCGATCGATCGACCCCCAACCGTCGATCGATTGATCGAACAGGTGGTCGTCTTCTCCACCTTGTTGTTTCCTCCATTAGCGAAATTTTCCAATTTCTAACCTCTCCCTTGGTCTAACCCAAGAACAATCAACATCGTGACTATATAAGAACATGATCAGGGCCTCTCATAGAACCTCAAATATAAATTTAATTTCACAAATTTCTACCTTTTTAATTTGGGAAAAATCCCGGGTTAGGTTTCAATTTCATCTACTTACCCCAAATTCGTCCATAATTGGTACTGGGTTTTTTACATGTAAATCAAATATCCTTACAGAATCATGTCACACCATTAATTCCCACATTAAATATCATTTAAGTGTTCCTTTCATAAAAATCCCATTTTGTACCCAATGTACCCAAAACGAATTTTTGATTTCACGCCACAAAAATATAAATTGATTAACATTAATTAATATCATAGAAAGTTAACCACTTGCCTTATGGGTTCGTAAGGTCTGATCCGAGGGTGTGATTTGCATGGTTGACGATGAACTCCTAATTAGTTCCCTGTCTTGTCTCCAAAAGACTCCAATTTGGAGTGTAACCACTCTCTATGGGTTCCTCTTAATACCCTAGGTTCTCTCTTGTGTTTTCTTCTATTTTCCTTTTCTCCTAAATTAGGTATTAAAGCTAAATCCCATTTTTATCCTGATGGGTCAAGCCCAAGTGATCCAAATACCCCCATGTGGGTCCGGTTATGCCTAAAAACGCCCCGTGACACATTTACTACCCCCGGGTACACTTTTTCGACTATCTTGACCCATCCGGACTCAACCGTGCACTCAAAATCGACATCCAAATTAATTTATAAAAATCCCTATCTCACACCCAAATTAGTTTATACCGACCCCCGACTGAGATAAATAAATGCCACGTCACTAATACACGTTATGATGTAAATAAATTATTACTATTCACTTAGTAATTAAATTTCTCTAATTATTAACCATTCAATCTCCGATTAATATTTAAATAAATATTTCCATAATTAATTCAATTATATTACGACACACAAGTAATTTAAATTTTTTTGAATTAATTAAACATTACATGCACAGAAATACGGGGTGTTACAACCACTTAGGAAATTTATAAGACTTATCATACTTAGTTTCAACCCTTAGCTAATTATGTTATGATTAAAACATCTCTTTAATTAACCTTTTACAGTAAGTTATCAAATACATTGTGCAAATATACTTTTCTTATAGAAAAATCTATTTTCTTAGAAATTTCATTTTTCAATAAACCTTATTTTAAGAATGGATATACTTAGATGGAACAAACATATTTTTAATTTTTTTTTAAGGCAAAAAAGCTCGTCGTAGTATCGTCACAGTGAAGCTTTTGGCGCTGGAGAAAAAAGCTCTTCGTGACTACTTTGTCCTCCTTTTTTCCCTTGGTCTCTTTTACGAACTGCTTCACTTCAGTTTCGTTCTAGAAAATATTTTCTTCGTTGCACCAAAGCTATTAGTGAATGGTTTAACAAAGTGTCAAAAGTACATTTTTGGAAGATCTTTCATATATATCTCATTGGTAACTGTTCTAAGTACACATTTTTGACTGATTTAGTTATAGATGTGACTAGTTAAGGCCTTAAGATTTTGTCTCCTAACCTATTAGCCTACCAAATATTTCATACATCATGTATATATAGTTAATCTCTCAACACTATTACAAAACAAAGAGTGAGAGTTAAAGAAAAATATTTTTTCTCATTAACATCATTTCAAATATTTAAGGTTATTTCTTTCACTCCTCTTTTTTGAGATCTTCAAGTCATATCTTTTGTGTTTTCTCTTTGATGAATCTTTAAAGATTTATATACTCATATTTATGTTTAAATCATTTTCAAAAACTTGTGTTAGCGAGTATATATTTTCTATACTTTAGCTTGAAAAATTCATTGTAAAATTTAGAACATCATAAACTTGTAATACACCTACCCACACCTTTTAGGATTCCCTCACAATCCTAGGTTTATCTTTTGTGAAAGAGTTTGTAGTGAAAGTTATGTAAGTGTTTCTCAATTTTCTTTTGTAAAACTATAGCATAATAAGTTTGTCGTTCATATCGGGCCGAGAATATTTTCGTTAATGGATTTTTCCCTCGTACATTTGGTCTTGGGATTATTGTTTTACTTTTAAAATATTATATAATCATTTTCTTAATCTAAGAAGATAAAATGTGGATTCTAAAACTTAATAAAATAATGTATCACATATACTTTTAGGATTGTTTACCCTTTTGTAATAACAAATTATTCTTCCTTTTTCTTAAATTATGTGCATTAAATTTTAATTGGGTAGTTACCATCACGAGGCACACTCTTAACCGATATCAGAATTGGTCTCCAAAGTTTTAGGTGTTTTTGTGTGAAATATATATAGGTTCAACCCTCTAGCCTCCTCCATTTTATGGTAACGATTATTCCTATAGGAAAACTCGTATGTTCGCATACTTGATGTCTATTAATGATAGGATTTGGAATAATGTTCTTTTAGGACGGAAGTTTCCTATGGTTATTGTCAATAATGTTCCCATAACCATGATTAGATCTAGTTGGGATGACAGTGAAGTTAAGGAGAATGGGCGGAATATGAAGGGACTTGACTCCATTTTTAGTTGTGTGTCCCCAACTGAGTTTAAGTTTATTTCAACATGTATGATGTCTAACGAAGATTTTGAAATCTTATCGATAACTTATAAAGACTCCTTTACTGTAAAACACTCCAATCTTTAATGGTTTACCACCCATTTTAAACTCCTCACCATGAAGGAGAACGAAACTTTATAAGAGTTCTATGCCGAGGTGAACGATGTAGTAATGTCTGCCTTTACTTTATGGAAGACTATAAAAGAGGATATAATCATCAACAAAATCCTACCGTCTCTCCTAAGTAGGTTCTATGGTGAGGTAAATGTCATTAGAGAAGTTAGATCCTTACTCATAATGCCCTTCTCTGTGGATGAGTTGGCTGGTTCTCTTCAAACCTACGAGACAAATTTGTTGTATCACTAATAAATGACTCCCAAAGAGAAGAATCTAAGTTTTAAGTCCAAAAAGGCATATCTTAGTTTGAGTTCTAGTGATGTTAGTGATGATGATATGGACTTCATTACTAAAAAGTTTTCCAAGACTTGGCAAAAGAAATTTTAACTGAAAGGCACTCCAAAGCACTATCCGTTGAGGTTTAAAGTTGGTTAAGGAAGTGGACAAAAGAAGAATGATTCTCCACAACCCATGACTTGTTCACTTGCAGTAGTCGAGGACATATTTCTAAGTAATATCCCTTCGATTTGAGTCAAGATGGTGGAAAGAACACTTATCAATCCACTTTTAGGGATGATGACTTGGACTCGAAAAATGACTCTTAAGGAAGTGTATATGCCGCATTTATAGAAAGAGATAAATTTAACAAGTTACACAATTTAGAGAATTTTGATGTTCCCCACCCAATTATTAGATAACTTATTACTTCAAACACCTATTTGAGAACTACTGAGGAAGAGTAACATGATCTTCAAGACGAATATTTTAAGCTTTATGAGGAGTTTATAAACCTCAAAAGGCAAAACATAGAACTCTCCACCATGTAAGCCAATGTTGAGAACAAAAGTACTATGGTGTGAGAGTAGTTTGAGCTACTTTGATGCTCAACATGAGGTTATTAGAAAATCACATTTAGAGGGAAGTATTAACGAATTTCTTTGACTTCGGGTAGGCTTCCTAAGAAAATCCTTACATCAGAGTGAAAAGTCTAGGATAGACTTGGAGAAAAAAACATCTTTACTTGAGATTGAGATATTATTTGCATCCAATTGAAAGATATATTTGATGCATAGATATCAATAGTTGGATAATAATCTACTTACAATTCTCTAAGGATAAACTTATTTTAGGTTTTATTGATGGTGAAAGATTTTCTTCTCGCCATTTTTTTTTGCATATGATTTTTTTTTACCATCTATCATTACTGATTCTTCTTCTAACGATATATTCAAGAATAAATAAATTAAGGTGAAGTTCATATATTCCCATTGTAATAAATAATGAAATTTGAAAGAGTTTTGCTTTAGATTTGGGAAGCAACTACTCAAATTCCCCAACGACCTCGTGGAGCCGAAACCCTTTTTAAGTGTACCCATTGCCATAATTTAGGTCACTGTGGAGAGTTATATGCTTTACTTCAACCCTTGTTACTTTAAGATGATTTAAAGAGTGGTAGAGAGGTCAATAGGAAGGGGAGGAAGAAGAAGGAAGCCCCCATAAGGTTTCCAAGGAAAACAACAAAGTTTGACCCTCCTAAGATGGTTTCGAAATCTGATCCATTAGTGATCAATTCAAGTTGGATTGGGAAGCTTCTCATAGACAGAGACCGATTACAAACCTTGAGAGATTTCCTCTACTAAGTAGGGTTAGGATTCTTTATAAGTGCTTTAGAGTATTTAGTTTACTCTTTTTTCTAGGTATCTTGCTCTATTTTTTATCCTTTTATTCTTTAGGGTATGTTCTATGCTTGTTCATACCTTGAGAATTTTTGCCTTGTACTATATTTGTCTTTTATGTTTGTAGGTATCATTTTACCCGGTGTGCTTAATTCAAATCCACATGCTTGGTTATTGTACAAACAATTTTATTTATGACTTCTATACTCCATATTTAGAATTTCATATATAAGGACAAATTTCCAATCGAGTCAATTTTCTATTGTTGTCTTAATTCCGAACAAAACTATTTGAGTCGTAGGATAGAAGTTGTGTCCTTCAAGCCTATGACTTTTATGTTGAAGACGTTGCGACCAAGTGTATAATGAAGATATCATCATTGTCGATTTTCGTACCAAGTTTAAACGTCATAAACCTCTCATATACCCAAGGCCTCTAAAGGTAAGAATGCATTAATATATATAGGGATGTGGATATTTTTTACTGGGTGCTAGTATTTTTATTAAATTTTTTTTGAATTCATACTACCTAGATATTTTGTTCTCGAACAACTTTTCATAGAAACATCATAACTAATTCAAAAAAATAAGAAAAATACAAAACTGGTGGCCACGCATTCGTATCGAAATTTTCTAGATTCATGGCCTGAAATGGCATTAGATAGGTAGTTCGAACAAACTATCTAACGAGATTTGTTCTGAATTCTCATTATAAGTTTTTTTTCAAACATAGTCGTTCGAACGAAGTCGTTCAAACTAACTATCTAACGAGATTTGTTCTGAATTATCATTAGAATTTTTGTTCAAACATAGTCATTCGAACGACCATGTTCGAGCGACCAGGCAGTTTTTCGACAGTTTTGTTTTAAACTCCCCACTTCCCCACTAACTTGTACCAGTTTTAATTTGTTCAAGAACACAATTTTGGTAAGACTTTTTGGATAACTTGAGAGAGTTTTTACAAGTTTTGAGAGATAAAATCCAAATTCAAATTGTCCTTTTGTGATTCCAAAATGAATTCATCTTCAAACAAAAACTAGTTTACACCCAATAGTTTATTTTGATCCAAGTATTAATATATATATTTGTTTTGAGATCATATATTTGTCACCAGGTATTTTTCTCATCCCAAAAGGAGAAAGTTTCCTACGAAGGAGTCCGTTCATTGGTTCGTGATGTGCATATGGAGGAGAAACTTTCGTATGCTTGATGGTTGATTTTCCCCATCGGTGGATTCCAAGACAACGCTGGATTTCAGAGTTATCGACTAGGCAGAGATAGAAGAACGAAGAAGCATCAAGGCTTGAAAGGAGTCGAGTCGTTGAGGTAAGTCTTTTTTTGTGTCTTTTGTATAACCATACCTAGTAGATTTATGGCTGGGTTGTCCGAGGTTTTTTCCATTGTAGGTTTTCCTTGTACATCGCGATCTTATATTGTGATTGTTTATTTTATTATGAAAAAATACCTAGAGGCATGCTTAGGACTAAAAAGATAAAAGTTGGTTAAATCACAACAATTGTGTAATTTTGGTGCTATTTTAGTTTGCATAATTTTAATTTCATTTAATTCAAGTTGGCATAATTAATTTGGAAAAATGCATGCTTCAGTTTGTATGGCATAATTTTAACTTGAATTGAATTAATTTTATTTAATCGTGATTAAAAGAAAAATTCAAATATTTATTTGTTTAAGTTTAATTTGATTTTAATTTTGAAGAAATTAAAATTTGAGGACTTTGATTGTTAATGTTGAAAGAAATATTTTGGATATTTCGAGGACCATCATCCCCTTTCAAGTGGTATCAAAGTGGGAATGCTAAATTATTATGTTAAGATCCTTTGTTTAATTTTGATTTAAAAATGGAAAATTTACCTTTTGCAAAATTTCCAGTTTTTGATGGTTCCAACTACGCGTATGAGGTTGGCACTTAAATCCTTAAATGAGCGGATTTGGTTATTGGTAGTTAAAGGGTGGACCCCACCAACATGTCTATAAGGAGAGGTTCGTGTACCTAAACCCTTAGAAAGATGGAGTGAGACTGAGCTTAAGTCCGCTAATTTTAATTCTTGAGGTTTAAATGCCCTTTTCAGTGCGGTCACACCGGATGAGTTCCATCGGATTATGACGTGGGAAACGTCTAAGGAGGTATGGGATATACTCCAACTCACCCATGAGGGAACAAGTATCGTTAAAGCTTCAAAACTCCAAAACCTCACCACTCAATTTGAAACCATTAAAATGTTAGAAAGTGAGACGTTTGTTGACTTCTATGCGAGATTGTCAGATATTGTGAATTTATGCTTTAATTTGGGAGAAAAGATACCCAAAAACCGTGTCGTAAAGAAAATTTTGAGGTCATTACTCGATTGATTTATTCCAAAGGTGACAGTTTTAAATTCTTTAGGCACTTTAGACTCTACGAAACCTGATGAGCTTGTAGGCGAGCTTCAAACCTATGAACTTGACATGTTTCCATCCAAGGATGAGAAGAATAAAGACTGGAAGGTGGAAATATCAGTTTCAAATGATGAATTTGAGATTGACTCGAAAGATATGGCTTTGTTTGCTAGGAAGTTTAGAAATTTTCTCAAGACTAATAAAGAGAAACTTAAAAATGATTATAAGAAATATAAAAAGTCTAAGCATAGTAAAGCCGAGAAATTCCCTAAAAATCATAATGAGGATCTTAATAGGGATAAGTCAACTAGGTGTTATGGTTTGAGGGTTATGGCCATAGGGCATTCAAGTGTCCCACTAAACTAAGGAAGGAGGGAAAGCAACCAATTTCATATAATACCACCCTTAGTGATAGTGAATCAAAAGAGGGACCCGATTCCCTCATTGAGCGCAACTTCTCCACATTCTTGGAAAACCATGTGAGCATTAACAATGAATCTTCCCATGAAGATATTCCTTTACATGACACTTACGAGGCAATGGTTTATGAATCCTAAGAATTTGATGGTAGAAAGAGTGAAGGAGAGAGTGAGAATGAAGAGGACGAAGAGGAGAGTTAACTTCAAGTGGACTTCCATGAGTTGTATGAAAAATCATTGAAATTAAAAAGGGCTAACTTGAAGTTAGAAGCTAAAATGAGAGAACGTGTCATAGGTAGTGATAAAAATGCTTTAGTTGACGATCTTAAGGCACATGAGAGAACTCTTTGTGAGAAGCTATAGTATGTAGAAGGTTAAAGCGATAGCTTTAGAGGTTAAATGGAGGCTATGAAGAAAGAGCTTCTCGAGTTTAAAGAGAGTAGATGTTTACTTGACTCTCGAATAGTGGAACTTGAAGAAAAATTAAAAGATTCAAGTCGGGTCAAATTTGATTTGGAGTGTAGGTCGGAGAAATTAGATAAAATCTTAGGCACCATCCAAATCAAAGATAACAAGTGTGGTATTGGATTTTATTCTCAAGATACTTCCGTTAACAATGCCAAAACCATGAGTTTGAGAGAATCATCTAGGAACACTAGAAAAGATAAATCCTTAGGTAATACTTCATGTCAGGTTTTCACTTGCATACATTGTGATCAGAAGGGTCACCTTTGGAAGTTTTGTTTTAATCTTAGAAATGGTTCTAGAAAGTCAAAGGGTAGAGTCGCCAAGGTTACCAAATCCCGAGAGCATCGTGTTCCACTTATGTGGGTTAGGATATCCGATTTGGAGGCTTTACATGATAAAATTTATAATTCTCATCACTACAACAATTCTTATATTTAACTACGAAATTTTTTGTAGCTGTAATACCCCGTATGTTTATGGCTTTGAATTATGAGATTTAATAAATTAAATTGCCTTGAATTATGAGATTTATTAAAATTAATTTGGGATAATTAATTGGAAATTAATTCGGATTTAAATGCTAGCGAGACGAGAGTTAGTATTTGATTATTATTATGATGTTGAATATTACTGAGTGATTATGGTAATATGTGATTATAAAATTCATTAAAATTATCGTGAGTTAAAAATATGGCAGTTTCGATAATTAAGTTGGGACGTGCGTGTCAGTCATGTCAGAACCAAATTTAATGGATTTAAAATTATTTTATTTTTATGTAATCCGTATGAGCATTTTGAGTGCGCCAACATGTCCGGAAGGGTCGATATAGTCAGAAAACACTAGCCGGGGGTTTAGTTTGGGTCCCGGGGCATTTTTAGGCCTAAGCAACAACCCGGGAGGGTATTTTAGTCATTCCTATTTTTGGGTGAATAGTGACCCACGAATTTTAGATAGTTATTATTAGCTATTAGGTTAGAGCCTTAGGGTTTCCATCACCAAGTTTCACAAACGACCATTAGAGATGAAGTGGAGGAAGTTACCAAAGGAGAACCTAAGTGTCGTAATAAATGTTGTATGAAATATCGTTTAATCCTAGTTTTATATAAATAACTATGTTATTTGATATTACTGTTTGTTTTGTCGCTAGAATTGGTATATGCAGTTATAATCTCCATATTATGATCAAGTTACAACTGTCCTTATAAAAAATAAAAAATAAAAAAATTCAATTATGGTATTCATAGGATTATTGAATCTTTTATCTAAGACCAGTATAGCTACGGGTGTATCCATACCTTGTCTAAACAGGGCAGTAATACAGATTTGAATAAACCCGATATGTATATATTTAATATTTGGGTGTTTCTTCTTCCATCTTTTGATCTTTTTTAAATCAAAAAGTTTAATATCAGCTGTTTCATCATCTGTTGAGCCAGCAGTAGTATTACCATTAAATTGTTCAAATATTCTTGTTGAGAATAATTTGAATTTTGATAATTTATAGACATCTTCCTTTTTTATAAGTTGCCTTTGATTATCAATTTCTTGTAGCTGTTCGTTGGTAAAAGTGATTTCTTCTCCAACTATTTCACGAAGGGCTATTGTTTGTAGCTCATCTTCGCTACTACCTCGTACTTCTGCAGTATTATACATAAATACGAGTTCTTCCTCAGATGTTTCCGAATTCGATTCAATCTCATATAAAATTTCATAATTAGAAATATCAGAATCAGATAAATCTTCTCCATAAAATATTTCTAATTCTTGCTCTTCAAGAAATTTCATCATTTTATTTGCACTTTTTCCTTTTTTAGGACAATCAGGTGCATAATGGCCTTTTTCGTTGCAAATGTAACAACGACACTTCTTTTTTAGAGGTGGGTTTTTAGAAGGTTTCTTTTTTCTAATATATTTTTTATTCTTTGAAAAAGATGTTTTCTTTTTCCAAGGTTTCCATTTAAATTTTCTCTTTCGAGAATATTTAGAATATTTGAAATTTCTAGGAGGTGGATTGCATCCTATTTTCCAGTTTTCTTTTAAAATCTTATCACAACATTTATAACCAGCTTTAGAATTTGTGATTTGATTTTTAACTTGTTTCTTGGCTTTTATTTCAATGCAGTGGTCAGATATTTTTCTTAATACCCAATTAATGCGAAAACCAAGATTGTCATCTTTCTCGTCTTTCCCGATAGTTTTTAACCAGTCAGGATAAGATTTTAAGGCTATTTCATCCCATAGGTTTGGGAGTTTATGAAATAATTTATCCATCCAGTGTTTGGTCTCTGAATGTTTTAGTTTGAAATAATATTTTTTATATAGTTCAACAAATTCTTCAAATTGACAAATATTACATAATTCTAGTTTAGATAAGATGTAACACGCATCCTCTTGGAGTCTGGGTTCTCCAGTATATCCAATTAGATTTTCTTTAATTATTTCAACAAATCCTTTTAATATTTCATCAAAAGATTTGAAGGTTTGTAGGAGTTCAGTTTTTTGCTGAATTCCTTTTTCTGAGCTTTCCCATTGTTGCAACCACTGTAAAACATCACCTTGGAGTGTTGCAGCAAGGTAGTCTAAAAATTTTTCTTTAGACCATTTACTCTTATAATTAGTAATGAGTATAGACATGGATTGTTCCCACTCATTAATAGTCTGTTCTTGATCTTTAAAAGATACATGCCTTAGATCAAGATAAATACCATGTTGAGATATATTTTGTTTATTCAAATTATCTCTTCTTAAGAAAAAAGGGTTTGGTTCATCCTCATTTTTAGTATTACTTGTAGAAGCATTGCCTGTTTTAACAAAATCTTCTTTTTCATTTTTATATGCAGGAGTTTGCATATAATCTTCAAAAGCTTCCCAATTTTGGAATTCCTGAAGTGGGTCTTCAACCTTCCTTTTTCCATCAATTGTATTTACTACATGTGGTGGGATTTCTTCTTCATCAGATGAATATTGGTTTAATTCATACTGATAGTATTGTAATAATTTTTCATTTTTCAAATATGTGGTTTGTATTTGTTCAATGAGTTTATTACGTTCTGAAACAGTTAATATTGGATCTTTGTATAGATGTTTCCAATAATCTAATATTTCACGAACGTTTATATATTCGGTGTAATTAAATTCTTCTGTTTGAAGAGCTTTAATTTCTTCCGAACCATAATATAACCTAGGGATTTTGTTATCCCATGGGTTATTCATTCGAGTTTGTTCTGGATTTTGATTATCTATTTTGTTTAATAGATTTTCAATTTATTGTTTAGTCTCCTCTTTTATATCTAAATTTGTAACCGTTTCGAGTTGACTAATTTTTTGATCAACTTTGTTTAAGTTGAATTCAATACAATCTAATTTTTTCTCTACATAATTTTGATTAACGACCTGATGTCTTTCAGTTCGTTTGACCCAACTAAAAACTATATCAGTTAAACTATTTAACGTAGTACTAATTTTACTAATATCTTTTTCAGATTTTTTTATCTATATGTAAACTATGATTATACATAGACTCATCTTTTTGTAACCATGGTGCTAAACATTGTAGATTAATATTATTATTATTTTGTTCATCTTTTCGAGATTCCATTGGTACCTAAGACCTCCTATTATATGTTATTTCAGGTGCCTAAAACCAGTTTTCCTAACGCCTATTGCTTAACTAGAGTAGCTTTTTGGCGAATGGAAATATGGGCTTTGAAATAATAATAGGGATATGGGTTTTATGAAAACTTTAAAGATTTTCAAAATAATATAATAATATCTTTATATGTAATTCACCGTGATTATTTACTCTTTTTTTTTATAAGGATAGTCGTAACTTGATCATAATATGGAGATTATAACTGCATATACCAATTCTAGCGACAAAACAAACAGTAAAATCAAATAACATAGTTATTTATATAAAACTAGGATTAAACAATTATTACGACACTTAGTTCCAAAAACTTTATATTTTACTCTAAAATTTTCTCCATAAACATAAGTTCTGTGATGGAGTATAATAGTTTCTGCTTTAACATTCATATTAGCATAACAATATAAACATAGTTAGAATTCTAACCTTTGATAACAAGGCTCTGATACCAATTGCACAACAATTGCACAACACAATAGGGTTTTTCATTAAACCATATAGCCACTTTTTTGGCTTTTAAATCAATGAAATTTTGTGTCCCATTGATGCCTGTTACAGCAATAGGGTTTTTCATTTTTATCCATTTTTTAGGAGGTAAAGCATTAGGTCTACAAGAACATATAGTTGCTCCTGTATCATTTAATGTGCAAAGACTATATGGTTTATATCCTGCAAAATTTAAGTAGCCTAATACATAAGTATATCTTCTCTTTCCATGGCTTGGTGAGAAGATTATTTCTTCTTTTCCTAATTGGAAATGATAAATTTGACTTGATTTTATATTATCTTCTTTTAGATAATTTTTTCCAGGTAATATTGGTACTTGTATATTTGTCATAGCAATAGGAGGTTTACTATTACTACTTTCGCCTTTTAAAAGGTTTTTTCCCTTTAATTTTTCCCAATCATTGTCAGGAAAATTCTTTTGCCAATTTTCTGAATATTTATTTTTAAAATAGACATTATTACCAGATACCTGTAATTCAACGCTGTTTCGTTGTTTTTCAGGAGGTGGTTCTGTTATTTGGGGTAGTATCCATTATCTTGGTACTTCCAAATCTCTCCAGTTGATTAATCTGGGTTGTATTGCCGAATCGAATGGTCGAGGTTCAAATATTTCTATAATATTTCTATCCACATTTTGTGTATTTGTATGTGGTAGAGTTGTCAATTCATGAATTGTTTTCCAATGTATTGACATATTCATGAGGTATCTTTCATTCCTATTCCTTTGGTTTGGATTTTTATAATGACAGATTCCTCAATGTTTGGATCATCAATAGATATGAAGAAATTTGGTTTTATGTTAAACCAAATAACTCCATTTACCAAATTGGATTGGACTCCTCAAATTATGGTATTCATAGGATTACTGAATCTTTTATCTAAGACCAGTATAGCTACGGGTGTATCCATACCTTGTGGGCTGCTAAAAAAGGAAAAGTCATAAAGTGTACAGTAGGTGCACAGTAAAAAGTACACAGTAATTTTTAATAATTAAAAGACAAATAGTAACTGATTTGGATGTTTTGTTTTATACGTCCAAATCGTCATCACATGCGTCAGCTGTTTACTATCCATGTGCACATCCCACTTCGTGTGCTGGATGAATTGCAGTTGTCCATGTGGGTTTATTTCCTTGTTCCAATTGTCATGCATCGAATGCATTAGCAATATTGGCCTCAACGACAAAGTCGAAAGACATACTATCGTTAGGGCTGTGATTTGGAGGTCCATGTAATTGGGCTTGTTCGTATTCCTCCGCATGGCTTAATTGTTCAAAGGGAACATCCAAATTATTTTTGTTTTTTAAATTATTTAGAAACTCCCTTACTGACGCTCGTTGTTCAAGCGAGGTAGTATAATTTATCGATAAATCGGTAACAAATAATCGTCTGCCATCAGTTACCATGAATTTTAATGCTGATTCCCGACAAAAATATTCTGCATAGTTTGAAGTATTGATCAGGTTTTGTGACCAATATCTCGTTGTGTCCAACTGGTCCAACGGTACATTCAGTGCAATTTCCCAATTTTGTTCAATCTCGTCCCATTCATAGTCCTCAGTAGCTCTGAGGTACCAGATCTGGTAGGGTTGATAAAAAATTTCTCTTGATCGCCAACCAATTATGCTTGTGATATGAAATGACAGATAGCGAGTATATTTGTACTTGCTTATTGTCAATACATGATAGATCATGGTTTTGATCATCATAGGTAAAAATTCAAAATGAATGGAACAAGCTACACTAAAGAAGATTAGTTTGTTTACTAACCCCCATTCAATTGTTTCAATATCCCAAGGTGGATATCTGATAATACGTAAATATCGCGTATTTCATCCTCCGAACCTACGCATTTTAGCCCCCTCGGGTACCTTAATCTCTATATTTAAGCCCGTTAACCAGACAACCTCAGTTTATATTGTTAACATGCTATATGAGGTATAATTGGGATTTTGTAGGTATTTAGGTACTAAGTATGAAGTTCGGACGCATTCCGGTGAAGTTTCGTACGCAATCGCACGTTCAAGGGCATTTTAGTCTTTTCATAGCTTGGGTACCTGGCCTGACAGCTCACGGAAGTTGTAGCCCTCCTCGCTAGCTTCGCGTGGCCGTGAACAGTGCGCGATTCCGATTCATAACGAAGAAGTTACGGTGATTTCAGCGGAGGAAAAACAAGGAAAGCAAAAGAGGAGAAGAGAAGGAGAAGGGAAGAATGCAATGTGCTGCTGCCTGGCCAAGACCTGCTTGACCGATCGATCGACCATTCTAAATTGTCAATTTTTGGCCTTGATCGATCGATCGACCAAAGGGGTCGATCGATCGATCCCCTGTTTTTCAGCAGATATTTTCATTTCTTTTCTTTCTTCTTTTCTTTTAATCCAACTTACTATAAATACAATTTTTGTTGTAATAAGAATATATAGCAGTAGATACATGATTTTAGGTTATTTTAGCTTAGGGTTTGGGTGATTTTCTTGGTTCTCCTTCATTTCCTCTTGGATTGACACACTTTTGGGCTTGAATGTTGACTATTCATCATCCTCTCCATTAATATAGTTTGTATTTCTTCATTTCTTGCTTTCTAGTTAATTTACAAGCTTTCTAATTTAGGTTTTCTTGCTTTATTTACATGCTTTGATTTACTTGCTTTGTAGTGTAATTTTACCGCGTTTATTTACCGCTTTCCATTTATCGCGTTTTTAACATGCTTTCTAGGTAACTTAAATTAGGTTGTGTTTAAATTGAACTCACTCGGGTTGACGTGTTGCTTTGCTTTGGTGATGGAGTTTACGGGTCTATTTCGGGTGCGTTGTCCTAGTTATTACTCCTAGGAGATTTGACGGGGCATATCATGTATGTCCCGTGCTTAAGACCTTTCGTGCGTAATTTCCGGGATATTTGTTGACACCAAAATCTTGTTAAGCTTTTATGACGATTTAGGGCGTAACAACCCTTGATTTAATTAACTGTCGAAACGAGATGCATTTGTAATAACTCGTCGACCCATGTGACTATTTTATACTAATTAACTCGGGTGAGGGATATCCGACGCAACCTATAGTTTTACTCGCTTTCATAATCTAGTTTCAACACATTGCCTAGATTAACTTTTCCTTTTAGTTTGTAATCATCTTTTACACTTTTATTTTTGGAGTATTGAATCACTTAAATTCTAACAACTTGTCCCTGTGGATTCTCGATACCCGACTTACCGCTGTGCTTGCCTCGCAAGTGTAGTAGTAACTTAGGTTTTTGTATTGAGTTGGCGAAACGAAAACAACGATTAGCGTCTTTACACGTGCTACTTTTCGCACTCAATCAAAATGGCGTCGTTGCCGGGGATGTGTTTTGTTATAGATTGTAATTGTATTATTAGTTCGTAGTAATCTTTTCTTTGTATTAGTATTCTTTCTTTTAACCCTTTTTTGCAGGACTTCTACATTTGAGTGCCTAGGAATGCTTGAATTCACCGCTGCACATCATTGTTGTGGAAGTCGCCCTCTCGAGCCTTCGTTGGGGTAAGCATGTCTTATTCTAATTTTTCTGGTAATCCTAATGATAATTCTCAAAATTCCGGTAAACCTTTGACTTTTGGTCAATACTTGCAATCCCAAAAAGTTACAACATCTAAAATGACATTGGGTGAGTATTACAAAAGTCAAAGTTTGGATTACAGCAATTTTGTGCATGATCATTCTGATTTTGGGTCGCAAGATCCTTATGATAAGAATTTTGAATCCAATTGTAATCATTTTCAAAATTCCTATGTTAATGATTTTGAGTGTAGTCCCGAGAACAATTTCCAAACTTCCCATTTTCAAGAATCCGCTCCTCGTCCTATGACTTTCGGTGAGGGATTGCGTATGCTTGAAAATGAGAGGATTGAAGAACGTTATCGGGAAGAAAATCGTTGTTGGGAACACGAGTTGGATTTACTATTTGAATCCGACGACGACTTTTCTTCGGAGACTACCGAAGTCGAGGACTGTTTTGAACCAAATGAGGACTTTGTTCCTACTTTGGAACAAATCATCCTTGACTTGACCCACGGTATAGTAGATAATGAAAATGAGGATGAAAAAGGCATGGTATCTATTTGCAATGAATTCGTTTCTTCTTTGATTTTCAAAGAAGAAAGTTTCATTGTAAACGATCCTATTTCTCCCGAAATTCAATTCTCAAGTGATGATCACTCATCGCCTGAGATTGAATTTCTTTCATCCCCGTCTTCATTATATACTGTCGTACCAATTCGAGTACCCGATGAATCGGTTCAAAACTTTTTAGTTCCAAACCTTTTCACCGACGAGGAGTACTCGCTCGAGCCGCTTTCCATAACGGCATCTTTGCCCTCATGTGCGCCGCCTCCCGTTCCAACTTTAAAATACTCGGGAGTTGATTCTGGTTTTCTCGGCCCGCATGTGTATTTATTGCCCATCCTATCCAAATCCCCCATCCTCCCTCCCAAAGTTTCAATTGGGGATGGTTCACTTTTACCGCCTTACACATGCCTTCCGTCGTTCGAACGGAATTCCTATTTTCCGGGAGGCATGCATGTTCGGGAGGGTCCACCGTTGATCCGCCAAATTCAAATTGTGTTTTGGATGGACCCTCAAAAGTTTCAACTTTTAGTATATAGTTAATTGCACATCCTAAGTGTAGGTTGTATATACTAACTTCTTCTTTTTTTGTTTTTCTTCATATTAGCCTAGTGTAATTAGTTAATCTCTTTTTATTTCTTTTTGTATGCTTGGTTCTAACTCTTTTGTAGGTTCAACGCACTTGAATTTGCGGAGACTATGCATCTCGGCACGCATTTCTTAAGAAAACAATCAAAAAAGTCGCAAAAACATTTTTACTTTTTTTTTTCACACACACATCCTCACGCATTTTCATTTGCTTTTCTTTTTATTTTATTTTATTTTTCATTTTTATCGTGAATATGCGCGTGTGTTGCTCCTTGTACATATTTTTATTTTTTGGTTAGCATAGGCCTTTTTGTGTGTATATTTAAGCCTATGTGTAATTAATTTTATTTTTATTTTTATTTTTATATTTTTATTTCATATTATTATATATATATATATATACTTATATATACTATATATATATTTATTTTATATTTAAACCCCCCCATTATCCCCTAATTTCAATTTCCCTCCCCCCCCATTTAAAAAAGGAATGCAGTGTGCCTGGCCCTGCTTGATCGATCGATCGAAGGCCAGGCTCGATCGATCGATCGAGCAGTTAAGGCCGAGGTCTGCTTCTTTTTTTTTCCCCATTTTTCATATTCTCTCCTCTCCTCTCTCAAACCGATTTTGGCCTAGTTTTTTCCCACACCACATTCTCTCTTTTTCTTCCAATTTCTACATATCCAAGGTATAATCTTCATTACTCTTACATGATTTTGTAGCTTTTGTTAGAATTGTGTCACAAATTACATATTTAAAACCCTAGGTTGACATATGTTAGTTTGTGGTTGTTTGCCCCTGATTTTGTATTGTTCCAACTGTTTTTTTTCTCATGATTCTTGATATAAATCCACTCATGAACAAGTATGTATTGCTGCATTGTTGTTTTGTTCATGAGTGGGGGATTTCGTTGGTTCAATTCGGTATTTTCAACCTTGACGCACATTGCGCACGCCAAGTGTTCGTCAAAATGCCTAAAACAGATTTCAATCCAATTTTTGACGCACACTTGGGTGATTTTCATGCCTAGTTGCATTCCGACATTCTTCATCGCAATGTTGCATATTTTCACCTCGGTTTTGCGCACTTGCACCACCATTTCAACTTGTACACTACTAACCATAAATTGTGCTTACACTTTGCTTTGTATTGTGTAATTCTTGTTTTGTGGGTTGAAATGGCACCGAAGAAATACAGCTCTACTAGGTGTGTGCCCGCTGGGGGCGTTGATGGTTTCCGCTGCAAGCAGGAGCGGGTATGGTTCCGTGCGACTTTCATACATCCGAGCGACCGCTTGGTTATCACTTTGCGTGGGTCCTTGAGGAGATACCGAGGGAGGCGCGTGTTCTGTTGCGCCGTCAGGGGTGGGAGCCCTCTCTTGCTACTAACGGGCGCGTCAACGAGGAGTTGGTCCGAATATTCTACGCGACGTTAGTGGAGGTAAAGGGCAACAATGGGCAGACTACATACGAGGCCATGGTCCGTGGGGTGCGAATTCGCTTCACTATATCATATTTAGCAGATTTTATGGATGTTCCACTTCCCGCGGATTCAGTCAGTTTTCTTGATGGGACTATTTTCGGCCGAGGGACATTGATAGAGGCTCTTGCATCGGGCGAGGCGTGGAAGAAGGGTGCTTTCCGCTCGGCTGCGATGGAGGACTTGCCTCGATTATTACACTACATCAATGTTCATTCCTTCATGGTGACGAACAACCGGTCAGAGGTTCGTCACAAGCATGCCACATTGATCTACACGATGATCAATGGCTTGGGCAGTATCAGCTTGCCCAGTATTTTTCTAGACATGATGTGCGCGACTGCGAAGGAGATCGCATGGAGATTTTCCCTTCCTTTTCCTGCCCTCATCACGAGGATTTGTATTTCACACGGTTGCCCGGAGTTGGACGTTGACCGTAAGCATGACCCACTCGGGCTTCTCTCTAAGGATAACATCTCGAAAATGCTTAAGCACGAGTGGGGGCAACTGGAGGGTAAGAGACAGAGGGCAGAGATGGTTGACTTGCCGGACGAGGAGGAGGATGAGATACGTGAGATGGAGATGGGTGAGGGTTCTCACGCTCCACACACCGATGATGATGCCCGCTTTGCGGCATTTCAGGCCGTGCAGGACCAGCGCTGGGAGGAGACCCAGCTCAGGTGGGCTACAAGGGAGTCCCGCCTGGACCAGTTGCAGGCCGAGCAGCGGCAACAATGGGCACAGCAGCAGGCCGACCAACGGCAGTTTCACGACGAGCAGCGGTAGGAGTGGGCCATGCAGAGGCAGGCAAGGACACAGCACAGACAGGATTACTGGATGATGCAGCGGATGATGAGAGATCTTTATCTGCAGCGCAGTGATTCTGACACACCGTTGCCTCCTCATTTTCAGGACCCTTATGATCCTAGTGGTTCTGGCCACTAGGCTGTTGCTGTACTGAGTTATTTTGGTATTCTGGGATCGGATATTATATTGTACTTTTTATTTTTATTTTATTTTTATTTTTATTTGTATTTCTTTTATTTCAGGAGTTGTAATGTATTAAGTAATTTTGTATTGAACTTATGAAATGAGAAATGAAAATGTAGTTTGTGGTTGTTTATTGGATTTTGATGTGTGTGACCTTCCATTTTATAAAATCAAAAAGTTCACCATCAATTTATCTAGTATTTGCACTTCAGCCCCTCTATATTATTGTGACTTGTGACATAGATTCTCTTAACTTAATGCATCGGTACATATTCTTCATATGCTTTGTACTAACTTGTTTTGCAGCTTCATTTGGACTTGTACTTATGGAGATCGCTCCACATTTGGGTAATATCATTCTTTTCCTAGCTTTGTGTTGTGTTCTTTAATGGACGCATTGGGAACAATGCAACATTCAAGTTAGGGGGTGTAGGATATTCTATCCATTTTGCTGTTTAGTCCTTGGATTTGATTAAATTTAGTTACAAAGCATGTTTTTGTTAAAAATTTGAAAATTTTCAAAAATATTTTCTTTCTTTTTTCTCCTTTATTGGGCATTTTGCCCTTGTTTCCGATGGTAAATTTTAATAATTGCCTGATCAAATAGACAATTCAACGATGCATGTTCTCGATTTTAGAAGTTATTAGATTTTAGTCCCTAAATCATTGATATTATGAATAACTTCATGAATTAAACTTTAATCCGTGAGCACATGCACCATTCTTGTTATATTGATTTGGTTTAAGATTTTTATAACTCGGTATGCTTTTGTTGCATTGTATATACTTACACCGAGTGAGATTAGATACTTATCTTCAGTTGTGAGTGTATACACTTTTCTTTCCTCTTTTAAAACGTTACAGTTGTTGGTAATCTCTTTATTCTTTCATTGACCGTTCATTAATTGAGTTCATACCTGAAATGTGTTACTTGAGCATGATTTTCTTATGTTGTTTGACTCGAGAATTGCGTATACTTTTTGAAATGATCATAGGCCATCTTTGTATATCACCCATATGAACTTGACCTCACCTTTTATATGTTCCCTAGTCAACCCACTTGAGCCTAAATACTAGCCTTTCTTTTCATTACCCAAAATCCCATAACCAACTCCAAATTGGAGTTTTATACCATGCATATTACCTTACATACCCTTGTTTTGGATTGTTGCTTGGGATTGAATGTTATTATTGTGTTGTGTGGTTGCAATTTGAGTATGAAAAGAGTAAGAAGTGAAAGAAATAGAAAGGAAAAGAGTGAAAAAGAGAAAGTTGAAAACAAAAGAAAAGAAAACAAAAGAAAAAGTGAGAAAAAGAAGAAAAAGAAAAAGAAAGAGAAAGTTGTTTATAGTGTTTGTAGTGTTTCAATAAGCTTTGATTACTCTCTCGATTGTTATATCTAATGCTCGTTTGGAAATCATTTGTCCAATTTGAAATTGCCCACTTTTTCCATTATTCCGAGTTTCATCCCCAAACACTTTGAATCCGTATATACATCCCTTTCATTTCTTACCCTAACCTAGACTATATTACAACCCTATATAAGTCCTATGTGATCTTAAGTTGATGTAATTAAAATGTTTAAATAGTTTTGATAATCTGTGAAAATGCATTTCGCCTCTTTTATATGTGCGGTATCCTTTCACTGAGATTGCAGTTTTTATTTCCTACATAGCGTTCTTCTTTTGTGACATGTGTGCGGCCTAGTGTCCATTTACATTTACTCTTTAGCCCGCATGTCCCGTGTGTTACCTCCCTGTTTCGAGTGAATTCGCTTGATGTGCATAATGCCCGCGAGGATTGAATATATGCTTGCTTTAATGTAGTATCCGATTTATATAAGTTTTTCGCCAAATCACACTTTGCATGTGCTCGCTCCCCTCCCACATTTTAAGGTTTCAATTCTATGAGGTGCATTCTATAATGTTAATGATTTGGACTTTTGTGTGAATTCATTCACTTTGCTAATAATGCGTATGAAATCCTTTTCGCCATTATTGGGCTTTTCGCATGTTGGATTGGGCATATTTTGAGGAAACCATGTGATGTTTGTGGGTACCATCTCTGAAAACCCTCACGAGACGACACTCGTCCATTAGGGTGACCTAGGGGTATAACGGCTTATTGCATACGCTAAATGCAATCGAATCGCCCGCGAAAGTGGCCTTATGCTTTTATACCATACTTTTGTACTATCTCCTGCTTTTGGTTTGCTTGTTGTTCTTGTTGCATCCTATTTCATTGCTAGGGACTAGCAATGTGTAAGTTAGGGGGTGTGATAATACTCAAATATCGCGTATTTCATCCTCCGAACCTACGCATTTTAGCCCCCTCGGGTGCCTTAATCTATACATTTAAGCCTGTTAACCAGACAACCTCGGTTTATATTGTTAACATGCTATATGAGGTATAATTGGGCTTTTGTAGGTATTTAGGTACTAAGTATGAAGTTCGGACGCATTCCGGTGAAGTTCCGTACGCAATCGCACGTTTAAGGGCATTTTAGTCTTTTCACAGCTTGGGTACTGGCCTGATAGCTCACGGAAGTTGTATCCCTCCTCGCTAGCTTCGCGTGGCCGCGAACGGTGCGCGATTCCGATTCATAACGAAGAAGTTACGGCGATTTCAGCGGAGGAAAAACAAGGAAAGCAAAAGAGGATAATGGAAGAATGCAGTGTGCTGCTGCCTGGCCAAGACCTGCTTGATCGATCGATCGACCCCTTTGGTCGATCGATCGACCATTCTAAATTGTCGATTTTTGGCCTTGATCGATCGATCGACCAAAGGGGTCGATCGATCAATCCCCTGTTTTTCAGCAGATATTTTCATTTCTTTTCTTTCTTCTTTTCTTTTAATCCAACTTACTATAAATACAATTTTTGTTGCAATAAGAATATATAGCAGTAGATACACGATTTTAGGTTAGTTTAGCTTAGGGTTTGGGTGATTTGCTTGGTTCTCCTTCATTTCCTCTTGGATTGACACACTTTTGGGCTTGAATGTTGACTATTCATCATCCTCTCCATTAATATAGTTTGTATTTCTTCATTTCTTGATTTCTAGTTAATTTACAAGCTTTCTAATTTAGGTTTTCTTGCTTTATTTACATGCTTTGATTTGCTTGCTTTGTAGTGTAATTTTACCGCGTTTATTTACCGCTTTCCATTTATCGCGTTTTTATCATGCTTTCTAGGTAACTTAAATTAGGTTGTGTTTGAATTGAACTCACTCGGGTTGACGCGTTGCTGTGCTTTGGTGATGGAGTTTACGGGTCTATTTTGGGTGCGTTGTCCTAGTTATTACGCCTAGGAGATTTGACGGGGCATATCATGTATGTCTCGTGCTTACGACCTTTCGTGCGTAATTTCTGGGACATTTGTTGACACCAAATTCTTATTAGGCTTTTATGACGATTTAGGGCGTAACAACCCTTGATTTAATTAACTGTCGAAACGAGATGCATTTGTAATAACTCGTCGACCCATGTGACCATTTTATACTAATTAACTCGGGTGAGGAATATTCGATGCAACCTCTAGTTTTACCCGCTTTCATAATCTAGTTTCAACACATTGCCTAGATTAACTTTTCCTTTTAGTTTGTAATCATCTTTTACACTTTTATTTTAGGAGTATTGAATCACTTAAATTCTAACAACTTGTCCCTGTGGATTCTCGATACCTGACTTACCGTTGTGCTTGCCTCGCAAGTGTAGTAGTAACTTAGGTTTTTGTATTGAGTTGGCGAAACGAAAACAACGATTAGCGTCTTTACACGCGCTACTTTTCGCACTCAATCAATATCCTTCTTCAGTAATGAAATGTAGTTTTGGCATGTCATCACTATAATTTTAGCTAGAGTAAAAATGTTGGAGTGAAAGACTTTTTATCTTTTGCTCATGGTCCTCGATTTTTGGTAAAATTTCGATTTGGAATAGAGGACGTGGGAGAATTATCTTTGCTTTTTCAAATAGACAAATTCTCCTGATAGTATTGAAGATCTTATCAGAAAAATCATTTTCCAGTAATTCAGAAAATTCCAGAAAAGTATCAATTTTTTCCAAAGGAAAATCTTCATTTTCATAGTTTAAGCTTTTTATGAGTTTGAGGCTCAGACTTTTGAATTTGTCCAAAGTTGCTATTTGTTCAGCAATTTTGTTAGCAAGGATACTCATATTTTTTCTAAAATCTTTTCTTTTATCTCGGAGATGAGATTTCCATGCTTCATTTAATGGTGTATACAACTCGCAGGGGATTCCTGGCTTGTGAAAGTCATAAGTTTCAGTATCAAGGAGGCTTTCCTTGGTCTGTAGTTTGGAGAAGTGGTAAATCATATTAGGAGGTCCTAACTGTTTCATCCAATTTTCCCATGCTGTAATGGCTTCTGGCATAGTGTCATATTTTTGATGACATGCACCAGGGTATTTGTTTACTTGCATAAAACATTGATTCCAGTTGTCATAGAAGCCTGGATTTCTTCCACTGAATACAACATAAACAGGATTTTGTTTAGGTTGTGTAGATGATGATGCTTGGGTTTTTGCCTTTTTAGCAACAGTTACCCAATCTCCTTTTACTTCTCCTGGGTGCTTATCTCCCATCCTGAAAATAGAAAACTCCACTTGTTTAGTGGTTTTGATAAAATATATTTCAAAATATTCCACTTGTTTAGTGGGTGTTATTTTAAAATATGCAACATACTCCACTTGTTTAGTGGGTTTCTAAAAACTCTACTTGGTTAGTAGGTTTTTCTTCATAGTTCCTGCTAAGATAATCTGCAAGAAAATTATTAGTACCATTTAAATGTTCAACCTCAAATGTATAGACAACAATTTGGTTGAACCATTTAAGTCTTCTTCCTTCTAAAATATTTCTTTTATTTATGAGGAAGTCTTTGACATCTTTATTATCCGTTCTGACAATAAAGTCACCAGGTGCTAAGAAAATATGGAATTTTTTAATAGCAAGCTTAATTGCTAATAATTCCTTTTCAAAAATAATATAATTCAGTTCATTTGGTTTAAATTTTCCTGAATTATATCCGCATATCAATTCATGTTTTTGAATTGTTTTTGGGATAGTGGTTTTCTTACCATGAATACCAAAAGTATTGAAAGGATTGTTTTCATTCCAGTATTCTGCAGGAATTGCTTTGAGAACACATCCCCAGCAATTGTCCAAAGCATCAGTTTCCAATATTAATTTATCTCCTATTTTAGGAAAATAAACTTTTGGGCAATTATTAATAATTTCTTGTTTAATTGTTTTAACAACAAGAGTATCATTAGCACCCCATGTAAAAACTTCATTCTTTTTGAGTTTTTCAAGAAGTGGTAATTCTTTTTGAGATAATCCTTTTATGAAATTTCTTCCATAATTAAGGATTCCTAGGAAACTTTGTAATTGTTTTTTATCCAAAATTTCCTCATTAAAATCTCTTATTTTAGAGATGATATGATCTTGTAATTGTAGGCCATCCTGGTTTAGGATTATGCCAAGAAAATTAATTTCTGTTTTTTCAACATCAATTTTCTTAGGTGATAAAATGATTCCATGTCTTTGGAATTTTTCACAGATAATTTTCAGATGATATCTATGTTCTTCTATGGTTTTGGAAAAAACAAGAATGTCATCTATATAGACAATACAAAAATCTTTAAGGTCTTTAAAGATTTTGTCCATCCATCTTTGATATACCTGAGGAGCTGTGTTTAGTCCAAAAGGCATAACATTCCATTGATAATGTCCTCTAGGGGTACTAAAGGCTGTCAATGGCTTAGATTCTTCAGTTAGTTTTAACTGCCAAAATCCAGATTTACAATCGAATTTGCTAAAGAACTTTTTTTCTTTAGTTTGGTTAATTAATACATCTTTTCTTGGAATAAAATAACCATCAAATTCTAATTGTTCATTTAGTCTTTTATAGTTTATAACCATTCTAGCTTTTCCTCTCATAACTTCATTGTGTTTTCTCACCATGAAGGCAGGGCTAGAGTGTGGACTTATTATTTCTTCAATAAGGTTTATATCCAATAATTCTTTGATTTGTTTATCAAATTCATCTATGTCATTTCTGGTGTAGATCATTGGTTTTACTCTTATAATGACATTGGGATCTCTTAGTCTGAGATTACAATATCTTGGACTTTTATTCCATAATTTTAGTGGGTGTTGATGTAAAAAATTAGATTACTCTAATTATTTAATCACAGATAAATAAATGAGACAAAAGATTTTAAAGTGGTTCAGCCTTATGAATGGCCTACGTCCACCGTTATGTTATTGCTGAGTGTTTGGGAATTCTCGATTACAAGTGCTATCAAGAAATTCCGGTCCCCTTGAATGAGGGTGATACAAGGTATTTATAGTCCTTAGGCTGTACATGAAAGGGTGTTACATTAAATGATACATATATGAAAGGGTAATTCATTTAATGTTCTTCAAACGTGTTCGTCAAGATGATAAGCATTCAATGAATAGTTGAACTGTTGATTATCTGGCAATTAATGCTGCGGTCGAGATGCAGCTCGAACCGCCTTAGTTGCTCGTCATCCAAGAGTTCCTCGGAGCATTAGAGTTCCTCGGAGGATAAGAGTTCCTCGGAGGGTTGGTGTTCCTCGGAAGACTGGTGTTCCTCGGAGTATACCTATTGCTCGGAGTGATTATGTTGGTCGGGGGAATGATCTTCCTCGTTGCTATTGTGCCTTGTAGATTGACATGTGTCTTCTTATTATTTGTCCACATCAGCATATTAATTTTGGTATCAACAGAAGCCACCAATGTTTCATATTTTGAATTTTGAGGAGTATGGAACATTCTTTCTCGGTATATGGCGATATTAAATGACTTTCCTGGGTTTTAGGAGCCTTTTCTTCATATTTGAATTTCCTTCCAAATTCGCAGAATCCGCCTTTTTGCATTTTTATAGGCGCTTGGATCTTCGTGCCCTTTTTGTCCTTTTAGCCGCCGGTAGCATAATAGTTTCCTTTTTGTAATCATTTCTTTCGTCGTTTCCCAAGGCAAAGTATTTAAGCTTCAGAGGCAATCCCATCGTCTTCTACCTTTTCAATTTCTGCGTTCGAGTTTTCTATAGCTTTTCTCTCTCCTGTGCGTCCATCCCTTTCTTCGTTTATTTGTCAACAGATCTCCTTTTTCCCTGTAAGCTCTTCTTCCTTCTTCTTTTATTCATCATGGTTTACATTATTGAGTCTCTTGAGAAATTTCGTTCTGATTTCTCTATTCCATATTGGGTAATTTTGGAGGTTCTTTCTGAACCTTCAAGTTATTTTGATTTGGCAGAGGGACATTGGTTCCCTAGCCTCTTTATTGCTGAATGTGGATTTTCTTTTCCACCAAACCCTTTGTGTTTAGAATTCTGTCAGTATTTCGATGTTGTCCCTGCAAAAATAGCCCCCAACACATGAAGAATAGTTAATGGGGTGTATAGGTTAAATCAAACTCATGGAACTCGTATAGGAATCCCTGAGATTATGTACTGTTATAGATGGGCTGTTTTAGACAATGTTTATTATTTAAAAACTAGATTTTTGAATAGGGCTCTAGTAGTCAACCTCCCTGATGCCAACAGGGATTATTTTGAACATGGAGTAGTTGTAAAAAATTGGCAACATGCCCCTTTGGTTGGAGACGAAGTGTATGAGGGTCCCAAATGCCCTCCATATGGCAAATGGGATAGGTTATTTTCATCTTATTTTGTTTTTTTGAAATTATGATTTCATTGTGTTTGACAAAATGTATGACTGATATTTCACTATGTTTTTATTTGCAGTTGACAGCAAGAGAAAAACTCCAAAAGAAACAGAAGTTAATATCAAGCATTTAAAACATATATGGAGTTTGCATCAGAAGGTTGCAAACGAGCACATTAGGTCTGCTTCATACTTGCTGCAGTACAGAAGCTATACATCCTCTTATACTGCTCGTCCTGTGGCTAGCATTAGCGAACCATTGCCAGCTTCTGAAGATTCTTCACCAGACTCTCACATTCCTTTGAGTCAGAAGATGGGCAAGAGAAGAGTTCCTGCTCTCTTTGAAGAGACCTCCTCTGCTGGAGATGGAAAGAGAAATAAAGCTGATGTCCCAAAGGGGACAAAGAAAATGGATGTTGCCCCTTCTACTGCTCCTCAGAAGGTCGCCGAGAAGCCCCCAGTGGCTCCTGTACAGAAGGATGCGCCTGTGGAAGTAATCACTATCTCTCCAACCAAAAATTCTTCTTTGGTTGAGGTTGTTGAGAAGACACCGAGGAGATTGAAGAAGTCTTCCTCGGTTAGTTTTTCTGAAGTCATTCCCCAGCTCCAAACTAGTGGAGCTGGTGTTCCAACCATTATTCCCCCGAGCTCTGCAATGAGCTCGGTAAAGACTTGGACTATTCCTGAAGTCCAAGGTATCGAGGAAAACATGTCTAGGGATATGCTGACATCCCTAGCTACTCGTCACATTGCTTCAGTAAGTTTCTTCTTATCTTGAATTCTTATTTCCTTCTATCAATATATATGTATCTCGGCACTAACTCATCACTACCTTCTTTTTTCAGCTGGTGAGTTGCTTTAACACCATTGTGAAGAAAGATGAAGCGCTCAAGGCTTCAAGCTCCTCGTCTGGAGTAGAGGATACATTCCAGGGTTTGGCCCAATCTCTGAAGGAATCCCGTCAAAAGTACGACGAGGATAAAGGTGAATGGGAGAAGAAATTGGCTGCATCTGAAGCAGAGAAGGTGCAATTGGGAAATAAAGTGAAGGACTTGGAAAGAGAGAATAAAAAATACTCCGAGAAGCTCACTACTTTTGGGGAGCTTGAAAATAAGCTGAAATCAGCTGAGGAAGAGCTGACCCTTCTGCGCGAAGCAAATTGTCAGAAGGAGGAGTTGGAGGCTAAGCTGAAAGCCTCCGAGGACCTTCTATCCGAGAAGCTCTCCTCGGAGAAGATGAAAAGAAAGATGGCAATAAAGAAGTCTTTCGGCACAGGTTGGGACAAAGGGTGGAACAAGGGAGTAGCTGCCATGATGACTCAGGTGCAATATGGAAGTTTGAAATACTTCCGAGATGGCTGGGTTGCTGCTTTGCAAGAATTGAAGGTGAGCGAGGACTCCGAGTTATTTCAACAGCATCTCCCTGGTCCTCCCCCAACTATCGAGGATGAAGAAGAGGACGAAGCTGCCTCAGAAGAATCTTCACTGGTAGTGGGTGATCTCATCCTTACCCAGCCTGCTGACGAGGAGCTTTCATCTATGCCAGCTCCTCCAGAACAAGTTCCAGCTCCCGCCGACCAACTCATTATTTCCACCGAGCAACCAAGCTCCTCGTCCCAGCCTCCCGAGAAAGTCTTGGGAGACAAGGAAAAGGTGTGAAGTTGTTCGGTATTCTCTTTCTATTTTTCTTCTTACTTGTACTTTGTATCCCAGATCTTTGTAACTTTGCCTTATGATCTAATAAAATTTGAGTTCTTTTCTTCCATATGATTGTCTCTTCTTTATCTGCACTCTGTCTTGATCTTCTTTTTCTTTCTCTGTTAGTTTCTGGCCAGGATGGATCTTCTGTCTGCTAATGACACAAAGTTGATGCAGCAATGCCATGAATATTATAAAGTTGGTCACACAGACCTAAGTGCATCAGAAGTTGCCGACATCCTTGGTCATGGTGCTTCAAAGCAGGCAGTAGAAGCTTATCAATACCTGGAGGGCTTACTTGATCGAGCTGTGGCCAATAACGTGGCTTACTATGATATGATCGAGGAGCTCCAATATACTCTAGAAGATCTTCAGACTTAGTACAAGGAGTCAAATGCCCTGTTACATGAGGGGTATGAAAAGAAATATCAATAGCTTTCTGCCGAGAAGGGCTACGACAAACTCCTTACTGGGTATGATGTCAGGGAGAGGACCCTAAAGGGAGAAGTTGAAGCTTGTATATAAATTGCTGAACTGCTGGAGCAAGAGAATAATAATTTGCAGAAAGAACTAGCACAATATAAGTCTGCAGCCTCTTCTTCAACAACGGTAATCCCAGTGACCGATGAGGGATTTTCCATCTTAGAGGTTGAGAATGCCAAATTAAGGCAAGAGTTGGATATCCTGAGAAGATCTGGTACTTCTACTTCTACTCGGGGACGAGGAAGAGGTTCTCGTGGGCGAGGAAGAGTTGCCCAGGATGTTGTCGAGGAACGAAGTACTCCACCTGCTCGGGGTCGATCAAGAACTCCTCGTAGTATTGAAGAAGCTCGTACTCTGTCAACATAGGAAACCCAAGCGTACCAACTGAATGAAAAAGATCGGGCTTTGTCTGAAATGTCCAAGAAAATCCTAACTTTGGAGGATCAACTTACTGCGACGAAGTCTGCTTTAGAGAATAAGGACATTTTTGCAAAAATCCTTCACGAGCAATTGGAGAGACTAACTTTCCAATTCCATAAGCAGCCCAGGGAATTTTGGATGGTTGGGTACAACGAGGCACTATTCCATTTAGATGCTCGTATCCAGAATGCCACTAATGAGGGCTATAAACAAGGCTGGTTGAATGCCTTATGCGTGTTGAAACTTGAACAGGGACATTACTTGTGGGACTATTATGACCCTGGGGTACTTGACTTGCCTGTGACACCGTTAAATTTGGACAAGGAATGGATCCCAGCTCGTGCTATTCCTCGGAGCTTAATTGCACAATACCTCGGTGACTACAATCTTCATTCTCAGATCGAGGTATCTCGTCCCGAGCATCTATTGGACACACCTTCAGTAATGAATGTCAGAATGCTGAAGGACTTGAATTTTATTAATTCTCCTCAGACTTTAAATGATCCACCCGCTGGCGAGGAACCTATTTCAAAAGCTGAAGGAAAGAAACCAATAGAGTAGGGATCTCAATGTAATAGTTAGTATACATGTAATTTGTAATTCGTTTTGAATTTTAATGGAAGACTTTCATTTTCTGTTTGTAAATCTGTATTGCTATTGTTTTGTACTTGTCTAACACTTTTATATTTGTGATTGCATAACAATATTTTGTGGTTCATCGACCAATCTAGTAATAAAAAGTTACAAGTATCAGTAATGTTGCTCGATCACTTAATAATAAAGTAATGAGTATAAAAATGTTTAAAATTTTTCCAACCAACCAAGGTTGTTAAATTGTGCTCGTCGACCAATTATAGTTAGTGAGAGTTTTTATCCCCGACTAACCATACTTGGTAAATTTTTTTCATAAAATGTGTCCGACCAACCAAGGTCGATAATTTTATCCTCGTCGACCAACTACAGTTAGTGGATTTTGATCCCGACCAACCATACTTGGTTCAGTTTGGAATATTTTGTATTTTCTGGAATAGTTTTACCTTCCGACCAACATAAGTTGGCATATTTTGTTTCTTAACCAACCGAGATTGGCATTTTTAGGAATCACATGTTCTCGCTCTTTTACCCACCGGAGTTGGTCTGAGTTCGAACTATCAGTGTCCACTAGTTATTTTACCAACCGGAGTTGGTCACGCTAGTGTATGCCTCCTAACCAAAGGAGTATAGTTTGTTCTCGCCCTTTTACCAACCGGAGTTGGTCGTGGGTCTGAACTATCAACGTCCACTAGTTATTTTACCAACCGGAGTTGGTCACGCTAGTGTATGCCTCCTAACCAAAGGAGTATAGTTTGTTCTCGCCCTTTTACCAACCGGAGTTGATCGTGGGTCTGAACTATCAATGTCCACTAGTTATTTTACCAACCGGATTTGGTCACGCTAGTGTATGCCTCCTAACCAAAGGAGTATAGTTTGTTCTCGCCCTTTTACCAACCGGAGTTGGTCGTGGGTCTGAACTATCGTCTTCTTTTTGCTGTCGAGCAGCGTAGTGTTGTACACTAGTATTCCCCGAAAAACTTTCAATAAAAGGAGAGAAGATGGTGAAAAATCATCGTTTTATTCATATTGATAGAACTGCTTTACATTTTACATTACTGATAATACTCGCGTAGGTGTTCAGCATTCCATGCATTCTTGAATTCCTCTCCTTCTAGAGTTGCTATTCGGTAAGTTCCTGGTTGAACAACTTCTGTAACTCGGTAAGGTCCATGCCAATTTGCTTCCAATTTATTGTGCTTCTGAATGACCTTCTTTAGCACGTAATCTCCTTCTTTTAAATCGCATTTCTTCACCCTCTTGTTATAGAACAGAGCTGTTCGTTGTTGATATGCAGCATTCCTAATGGCTGCTTCTTCTCTAACCTCCTCGAGCATGTCCAAATCTAATCTTCTCATCAAGTCACTGACTGGGGAATTGAAATTCAGCACTCTGTGTGTTGGGAGACCCAACTCAGCAGGTATTACAGCCTCACTTCCAAACGCCAGCATATATGGTGATTCTCCAGTTGCTACCCGGGGAGTTGTTCAGTAAGCCCACAATACTGATTGTAGCTCATTAATCCAATTAGCTTTAGCCTCACTTAACCTCTTCTTCAAACCATTTAATAATGTTCTGTTCGTCACTTCAGTCTGTCCATTGCTTTGAGGATGGCCTGGTGCTGAATGAACCTTCAAAATGTTTGACTGATGACAATAGGCGGCAAACTCCTCGTTATCAAACTGTGTTCCATATTCTGTGATGAAGGCATGAGGGAGACCATATCGGCAGATGATATTCTTCCAAACGAATTGGTATACCTTCTCGTATGTCATATCAATCAGAGGCTCAGCTTCTACCCACTTAGTAAAATAATCCACTGTGACGACGAGGTACTTGAATCTTCCTCGGGTCGTTGGTAGTGGTCCAACCAAATCAATTCCCCACATGGCAAAAGGCCAATGGGAAGTTATGGGTGTCAACAATGCTTGTGGAGTTCGTCGGATGGAAGAAAAACGTTGGCATTTATCACATCTCTTAGCATAGGCTATACAATCAGCCCTCATCGTTGGCCAGTAGTATCCCTGCGTCATCACCCTTTGCAACAGTGTCCGCCCTGCTACATGGGCTCCATAAGACCCTTCATGGATCTCTTCAATCAATTCTTTCACCTCGGAGGGATGTACACATCTTTGCAAACATGCCATAATTCCTCGTCTATACAAAACACCATTAGTTAATACATACCGAGCAGCTTTAAACTTCAATTTCTTGGTAGCGATCTTATCCTCCGGTAATTCTCCTTCCTCGACATATGCCCTGATGGGATCCATCCAAGATGGTCCTAAATCGAGGGAAATAACATTCATCGTCAGGCCTTCATCTATGCTTCGACTTTCTAACACCTCAATTGGTATCGTTCTTCGCAACTCGGTACGAGTAGCTGATGCTAGTCGGGCCAGTGCATCTGCTTGTGCATTCTCCATTCTTGGTATTCTGATCAACTGAATGGCATTAAATTCTGCCAATAACTCCATCGCCTTTGCATGATACTTGACCATTAATTCTCCTTTAACTGCATACGTTCCCATCATCTGATTCACAATTAATTGAGAATCACTGAATACCATCACTTGTCGCGCTTCCATAATCTTTGCTAAATTAAGACCTGCTATCAAGGCTTCATACTCAGCCTCATTATTGGAAGCTTTGAATTGGAATCGTAAGGCATATTCCACGTCAATCTCGTCTGGGGTGTTCAAAACAATCCCTGCCCCACAACCTGTTGTGCAAGATGACTCATCTACATATAATCTCCATGTAGGTAACTCGTCTTCAAATTTCTTTTCTGACAGAGTTCCTCGGTGAAATATCTGATATTTCCTTTCATCCTCCCCTGGTATTTTTTGTTCTTCGTCGACCATCTCTTCTTGCCCTTTTACCAACCGGAGTTGGTCTGGGTTTGAATTTGATGATCTTTCTACATCCACAAGCCCTTTTACCAACCGGAGTTGATCTGGACTCATGTCTGTTGATCCTGTAACATCCACAGGTTGGTTAGAGAGCAACTTTTGCTCCTCGGGGGTATCAGGATATGTAAATTCTGCTATAAAGTCTGCTACAGCCTGCCCTCTTAATGACGATCTGGGTTCATATACAATATCATATTCACCAAGCTCTATTGCCCAATACATCAGTCTTCCTGATTTTTTTGGCTTATGAAGGGCTTGTCTCAATGGCATGTCGGTGTATACGACGATGGTATGGGCCTGGAAATAAGGCCTCATTCTTCTACTTGCTTCAATTAATGCCAATGCCAATTTTTCCAACTTTGGGTACCTGATCTCTGCACCTCGAAAAGCCTTACTTGTGTAATAAATTGGCTTCTGGACTCCATTTTCCAATCTGATCAATGCCGAGCTGACTGCATTCTCTGATACTGCCAGGTATAAGTACAACTTTTCTCCCATCACTGGCCTGGACAGTAATGGAGGTGTTCCCAGATATTTCTTCAAGTCTTGAAAGGCTTTTTCACATTCATCATTCCACTCAAAATTTTTTCGGAGTGTTTTGAAGAATGGAAGGCACCTATCAGTTGCTCGAGATACAAATCTATTGAGCGCTGCAACTCGTCCTGTAAGACTCTGCACTTCTTTCTTCGTCGTTGGAAATCGCAACCCTAAAAGAGCTTTGGTCTTTGCTGGATTTGCCTCAATGCCTCGCTGGTTAACAATGTACCCGAGGAACATTCCTTCTCGTACTCCAAAGGTGCACTTCGTCGGGTTGAGCTTCATCTGGTATTTATCCAGTTGATCAAAGGTCTGACCTAAATCAACTAGATGCTCAGCAGCTTTCTTGCTCTTTGTCAGCATATCGTCGACATAGACTTCCATGTTGCAACTGATTTGTTCGGCAAAAACCTTGTTCATCAGCCGCTGATATGTCGCTCCTGCATTTTTCAAACCAAAAGGCATAACATTATAACAATAAGTTCCCCTAGGGGTAATAAAAGAAGTGCTTTCCCTGTCTTCAGGTTTCATTTTGATCTGGTTGTAACCAGAGTAAGCATCCATGAAGCTGAGCAACTCGTGCCCCGAGGTAGCATCCACTAGTTGGTCAATTCTGGGCAATGGGAAGTGATCCTTTGGGCAGGCCTTGTTGAGATCAGTGAAATCAACACACATTCTCCATTTATTGTTTTTCTTCTTTACCATCACCACATTTGCCAACCAGTCTGGATACCTCACATCTTCAATGAATTGGGCTTTCTGGAGCTTGTCGACCTCCTCTTGAATAGCTTGATTCTTCTCGGGGCTAAATACCCTTCTTCTCTGCTTTACGGGCTTGATCTCCTTATTCACATTGAGCTCATGACATAAGAAGTTTGGATCTATTCCTGGCATGTCTTCATGACTCCATGCAAAAGTTTTCTTTCTATTTCTCAAGAAATTTATCAACTCCTGTTTTATTGAAGCATCCAACGACGAACCTATCTGAGTTGTTCGTTCAGGGTATTCGTCGTCCAGAATAACATTTTCTGTAGATTCCACCACCTGTCCTTTTACAAGTTGGGATTCATCTCTTGGATCAAGTGTTTCAATTTCTTTACTTTCATCCACCTGGTAAGTAGTAGTCTTTTTCCTTGACTCTTCAGGTTCCTCTTGCTCGGCAGATGAATAATAGTATCAACTCCTGTTTTATTGAAGCATCCAACGACAAACCTATCTGAGTTGTTCGTTCAGGGTATTCGTCGTCCAGAATAACATTTTCTGTAGATTCCACCACCTATCCTTTTACAAGTTGGGATTCATCTCTCGGATCAAGTGTTTCAATTTCTGTACTTTCATCCACCTGGTAAGTAGTAGTCTTTTTCCTTGACTCTTCAAGTTCCTCTTGCTCGGCAGATGAATAATAGCATTCTCGAGCTACTTTTTGGTCACCTTTCACCACTCCCACTCCGAAATTTGTTGGGAATTTTAAACATTGATGTACTATAGATGGGACTGCTTCGAACTTCTTCAAACCAACTCTTCCCATGGTGATGTTGTAGGCTGACTGCACATTCTTATCCATCACAAAGAAGCGTATTCTCTCTGTTCGACAAGCAGGCCAAGTTCCAATGAATATATCCAACTTGATCGTCCCAAGTGGAAAAACTTTCTCGCCAGCGAAACCTAGAAGAGGTCTGTGATAAGGTTCCAATTGAGATAATTTCAAATTTAAACTGTCAAAGCATGAATAGTACATAATGTCTGCCGAACTGCCATTATCTACCAGCACCCTTGAAATCACTACTTCTTTCATCCTCATTTTGATCACCAAAGGGTCGTCGTGAGGGTAAAGAACACCTGCCAGGTCATTTTTTGAAAATCCAATAAGCAGCTTCTCTTTGTTTACCTTCCTCGGACGATCCTCCTCGGCCAAATTTATTCGCTGAATGTACGAGCAAGCTTGTGCCTCTCCGAGGTAAGATTTTCTTTCTGCAGTAAGATCTCCTCCTCCTGCATCTCCTCCTGTAATAACATTACAATCAAATGACCCAAAACGTATGGAAAATACCTCTCGTTCTGGCTGCCTTGGTTTCTTGGGAAGATCGGGGTCATCCTCGGCATCATCTTTATGGCCTCTCTTCTTTTTCTCCTCTGCTCGACGAGGAGATCTAGATCTATCTCTAGTTCGATCATTATTTCTTCTTTCACCTCCCCGATCAACATACTTTGCTAGCTTTCCTCTTCGGATGAGTGTTTCAATCTCGTTCTGAAGAGCTATGCAATTTTTAGTCATATGGCCATGATCTTTGTGGAACTCGCAATATTTATCCCTGTTCCTTGCATCAGGGTCTGATCTTAGTTTCTTCGGCTACTTTACCTCCTCGCTATTCTTGATTTCTTCCAAGACATGATTAATACCCATTTTCAAGGGAGTATAATTATCGAATTTCTTCAGGACTTCTCATGATGACTTATTATTTTTGGAACGCTTGTCACCGCCATTGCCCTTATGCTCTTTATTTTTAGACTTGTCGACTTCCACCTTGGTGTCTTTATCCATATTCTTCTTTGCAGCCATAGCTTCCTCGGCATTCATGATTTTGGCAGCTTTTGCCATCAACTCTGACATAGTTTTAAGTGGATCTTTCGCCAAGGTGTAATACAACTTATTAGGCAATAACCCACTCATCAAGGCGGTGATTGCTGTCTTCTCCTCATAATCTATGACTTCCAACATCTCGTTATTGAAACGAGTTATGTAATCTCTAGTACTCTCACCAGATTTTGTCTAACACTTAACAAGTGTGCTACTCATTTTACTGCCTTTGCTCCAAAATAGAAATTACCGATGAACAACTCGGCCAACTGAAAGAAAGTTGAAATCTTACCCCAAGGAAGATTGTTGTACCATATCTCGGCAGCTCCAGTAAGAGTTCCTGAGAACGCTCTGCATCTCATCTCGTCGGGGACAGCATAGATATCGGCGGCAGCTTGATATTGCTCTATATGAAGAATATGATCTGTCTTTCCATCATATTTGGGGGTCACTACTGGTGCTTTAAACTTTGACGGTGTAGGAAAATTCACAATGGCCTGGACAAAAGGTGTCCCTTAAACAAAAGTTCGTTGTAGGGGATTCTTCGCCTTAGCCATTTCTCCCAATCTATTCTCCAACCGCCGAAGGGATCTTTTCCACGCTTCATTTCCTTCCTCGGGCCTATTGCTTCGAGCAATAGATCATTCTGAAGTAGCCTCCTGAGATCTATTTTGACGAGCAACTGGTCGTGATTGTGCTGATCCTTCTTTTAGATCTGATGGTTGTCGAAAACTCCTCGACATGGTCTTAGGTGGACTCCTATTCCTCCTAGGGCCTAATCGGCTGAAAGGAGACACCCTACTCAGTCTTTCTAAGGCACTGGGTCTTTTTGGAGAGAGGGTGATACATTGATCAGTATCTGTAGCCCTTATTGAAGAAGTTCGCCCAGGTTGATAAGAGAAATCATCAGACTCCTCATTACGATATGACTCAGTACGCCTGGATCGTGAAGAAAGTAAATAAGTTTGCCTCTGACCACTGCGCTGTCCTGAACGTGCAGGTGCACCGCCATGAAGGGTTTGTATGAGTTGCCTCATTATTTCTTGCATGGCGGTTTGTCCTTGAGCCAGATTCGTCATAATCCCAGCCAGATCTAGAGGTGCAGAGGGATTTGGAGGATTTCCAGCATTTCCAGCGTTTCGATTGCTAGATTCTGGATTATCCGCCATTGATGATGAATGATTTTTGGTGAAAAACGATAATAACAATCGTTCCCACAGACGGCGCCAATCTGTTGATGTAAAAAATTAGATTACTCTAATTATTTAATCACAGATAAATAAATGAGACAAAAGATTTTAAAGTGGTTCAGCCTTATGAATGGCCTACGTCCACTGTTATGTTATTGCTGAGTGTTTGGGAATTCTCGATTACAAGTGTTATCAAGAAATTCTGGTCCCCTTGAATGAGGGTGATACAAGGTATTTATAGCCCTTAGGCTGTACATGAAAGGGTGTTACATTAAATGATACATATATGAAAGGGTAATTCATTTAATGTTCTTCAAACGTGTTCGTCAAGATGATAAGCATTCAATGAATAGTTGAACTGTTGATTATCTGGCAATTAATGATGCGGTCGAGATGCAGCTCGAACCGCCTTAGTTGCTCGTCGTCCAAGAGTTCCTTGGAGCATTAGAGTTCCTCGGAGGATAAGAGTTCCTCGGAGGGTTGGTGTTCCTCGGAAGACTGGTGTTCCTCGGAGTATACCTGTTGCTCGGAGTGATTATGTTGGTCGGGGGAATGATCTTCCTCGTTGCTATTGTGCCTTGTAGATTGACATGTGTCTTCTTATTATTTGTCCACATCAGCATACTAATTTTGGTATCAACAGTGGGTTTTCACTAAAATTATCAATTAATATAGTATAAAGCCAATGAGTTTCTTCAAGGGCTTTTATAAAAGGAGTTATATCCCCTTTCTTAGTAGGGCGAAAATCTCTTTCGCACTTATATTTATGTTTTTGTAGTAAAGGGATTTTTACTATATCTTTGTTGAGGGTTAAATTTATAGTTCCCTCATCAATACTTATAGGCAAATATTCTGAGATAAAATTGTTGCCTAAAATAAAATCTCCATGCATTTCTGGAAAGCATAAGATTTTCGGAATAATGAATTTCTTTTCATTAAACCATATAGCTACTTTTTTGGCTTTTAAATCAATGAAATTTTGTGTCCCATTGATGCCTGTTACAGCAATAGGGTTTTTCATTTTTATCCATTTTTCAGGAGGTAAAGCATTAGGTCTACAAGAACATATAGTTGCTCCTGTATCAATTAATGTGCAAAGACTATATGGTTTATAGCCTGCAAAATTGAAGTAGCCTAATACATAAGTATATCTTCTCTTTCCATGGCTTGGTGAGAAGATTATTTCTTCTTTTCCTAATTGGAAATGATAAATTTGACTGGATTTTATATTATCTTCTTTTAGATAATTTGTTCCAGGTAATATTGGTACTTGTATATTTTTCATAGCAATAGGAGGTTTACTATTACTACTTTCGCCTTTTAAAAGGTTTTTTCCCTTTAATTTTTCCCAATCATTGTCAGGAAAATTCTTTTGCCAATTTTCTGAATATTTATTTTTAAAATAGACATTATTACCAGATACCTGTAATTCAATGCTGTTTCGTTGTTTTTCAGGAGGTGGTTCTGTTATTTGGGGTAGTATCCATTGTCTTGGTACTTCCAAATCTCTCCAGTTGATTAATCCGGGTTGTATTACCGAATCGAATGGTCGAGGTTCAAATATTTCTATAATATTTCTATCCACATTTTGTGTATTTGTATATGGTAGAGTTGTCAATTCATGAATTATTTTCTAATGTATTGACACATTTCGTGAGGTATCTTTCATTCCTATTCCTTTGGTTTGGATTTTTATAATGATAGATTCCTCAATGTTTGGATCATCAATAGATATGAAGAAATTTGGTTTTATGTTAAACCAAATAACTCCATTTACCAAATTGGATTGGACTCCTCCAATTATGGTATTCATAGGATTACTGAATCTTTTGTCTAAGACCAGTATAGCTACAGGTGTATCCATACCTTGTCTAAACAGGGCAGTAATACAGATTTGAATAAACTCGATATGTATATATTTAATATTTGGGTGTTTCTTCTTCTATCTTTTGATCTTTTTTAAATCAAAAAGTTTAATATCAGCTGTTTCATCATTTGTTGAGCCAGCAGTAGTATTACCATTAAATTGTTCAAATATTCTTGTTGAGAATAATTTGAATTTTGATAATTTATAGACATCTTCCTTTTTTATAAGTTGCCTTTGATTTTCAATTTCTTGTAGCTGTTCGTTGGTAAAAGTGATTTCTTCTCCAACTATTTCACGAAGGGCTATTGTTTGTAGCTCATCTTCGCTACTACCTCGTACTTCTGCAGTATTATACATAAATACGAGTTCTTCCTCAGATGTTTCCGAATCCGATTCAATCTCATATAAAATTTCATAATTAGAAATATCAGAATCAAATAAATCTTCTCCATAAAATATTTCTAATTCTTGCTCTTCAAGAAATTTTATCATTTTATTTGCACTTTTTCCTTTTTTAGGACAATCAGGTGCATAATGGCCTTCTTCGTTGCAAATGTAACAACGGCACTTCTTTTTTAGAGGTGGTTTTTTAGAAGGTTTCTTTTTTCTAATATATTTTTTATTCTTTGAAAAAGATGTTTTCTTTTTCCAAGGTTTCCATTTAAATTTTCTCTTTCGAGAATATTTAGAATATTTGGAATTTCTAGGAGGTGGATTACATCCTATTTTCCAGTTTTCTTTTAAAATCTTATCACAACATTTATAACCAGCTTTAGAATTTGTGGTTTGATTTTTAACTTGTTTCTTGGCTTTTATTTCAATGCAGTGGTCAGATATTTTTCTTAATACCCAATTAATGCGAAAAACCAAGATTGTCATCTTTCTCGTCTTTCCCGATAGTTTTTAACCAGTCAGGATAAGATTTTAAGGCTATTTCATCCCATGGGTTTGGGAGTTTATGAAAGAATTGATCCATATGGTGTTTGGTCTCTGAATGTTTTAGTTTGAAATAATATTTTTTATATAGTTCAACAAATTCTTCAAATTGACAAATATTACATAATTCTAGTTTAGATAAGATGTAACACGCATCCTCTGGGAGTCTGGGTTCTCCAGTATATCCAATTAGATTTTATTTAATTATTTCAACAAATCCTTTTAATATTTCATCAAAAGATTTGAAGGTTTGTAAGAGTTCAGTTTTTTGCTGAATTCCTTTTTCTGAGCTTTCCCATTGTTGCAACCACTGTAAAACATTACCTTGGAGTGTTGCAGCAAGGCAGTCTAAAATTTTTTCTTTAGACCATGTACTCTTATAATTAGTAATTGTATAGACATGGATTGTGCCCACTCATTAATAGTTTGTTCTTGATCTTTAAAAGGTACATGCCTTAGATCAAGATAAATACCATGTTGAGATATATTTTGTTTATTCAAATTATCTCTTCTTAAGAAAAAAGGGTTTGGTTCATCCTCATTTTTAGTATTACTTGTAGAAGCATTGCCTGTTTTAACAAAATCTTCTTTTTCATTTTTATATGCAGGGGTTTGCATATAATCTTCAAAAGCTTCCCAATTTTGGAATTCCTGAAGTGGGTCTTCAGCCTTCCTTTTTCCATCAATTGTATTTACTACATGTGGTGGAATTTCTTCTTCATCAGATGAATATTGGTTTAATTCATACTGATAGTATTGTTATAATTTTTCATTTTCCAAATATGTGGTTTGTATTTGTTCAATGAGTTTATTACGTTCTGAAACAGTTAATATTGGATCTTTGTATAGATGTTTCCAATAATCTAATATTTCACGAACGTTTATATATTCGGTGTAATTAAATTCTTCTGTTTGAAGAGCTTTAATTTCTTCCGAACCATAATATAACCTAGGGATTTTGTTATCCCCTGGGTTATTCATTCCAGTTTGTTCTGGATTTTGATTATCTATTTTGTTTAATAGATTTTCAATTTGTTGTTTAGTCTCCTCTTTTAGATCTAAATTTGTAACCGTTTCGAGTTGACTAATTTTTTGATCAACTTTGTTTAAGTTGAATTCAATACAATCTAATTTTTTCTCTACATAATTTTGATTAACGACCTGATGTCTTTCAGTTCGTTTGACCCAACTAAAAACTATATCAGTTAAACTATTTAACGTAGTACTAATTTTACTAATATCATTTTCAGATTTTTTATCTATATGTAAACTATGATTATACATAGACTCATCTTTTTGTAACCACGGTGCTAAACATTGTAGATTAATATTATTATTATTTTGTTCATCTTTTCGAGATTCCTTTGGAACCTAAGACCTCCTATTATATGTTGTTTCAGGTGCCTAAAACCAGTTTTCCTAACGCCTATAGCTTAACTAGAGTAGCTTTTTGGCGAATGGAAATATGGGCTTTGAAATAATAATAGAGATATGGGTTTTATGAAAACTTTAAAGATTTTCAAAATAATAAAATAATATCTTTATATGTAATTCACCGTGATTATTTACTCTTTTTTTTATAAGGACAGTCGTAACTTGATCATAATATGGAGATTATAACTGCATATACCAATTCTAGCGACAAAACAAACAGTAATATCAAATAACATAGTTATTTATATAAAACTAGGATTAAACAATCATTACGACACTTAGTTCCAAAAACTTTATATTTTACTCTAAAATTTTCTCCAGAAACATAAGTTCTGTGATGGAGTATAATAGTTTCTGCTTTAACATTCATATTAGCATAACAATATAAACATAGTTAGAATGCTAAACTTTGATAACAAGGCTCTGATACCAATTGCAGAACAATTGCACAACACAACTCGGAAATGATCGGACTAATAATATATGTGGAGAATATTAAAAGAGAGTACAAAAGAGTAAGAGAAATATTACAACTGATGATTTACAAGGGAGGAGGAATACTCCTTTTATAACCTTCATAAAGGTTATATCATTTAAAACGTGGGCTGCTAAAAAAGCAAAAGTCATAAAGTGTACTGTAGGTGCACAGTAAAAAGTACACAATAATTTTTAATAATTAAAAAGCAAATAGTAACTGATTTGGATGTTTTGTTTTATACGTCCAAATCGTCATCACATGCGTCAGCTGTTTACTGTCCATGTGCGTATCCCACTTCGTGTGCTGGATGAATTGCAGTCGTCCATGTGGGTTTATTTCCTTGTTCCAATTGTCATGCATCGAATGCATTGGCAATATTGGCCTCAGCGACAGAGTCGAAAGACATACTATCGTTAGGGCTGTGATTTGCACCACCTTCACCATCATCGGAAAGATCGGAATGAGAGGAGAAATTCTATACCATCTACTTCATCGGATCAGAATCTTCATTACCAGGCAAGTGATTTAACTTGTAGTAATTTAGCTCATATATCATCCATGTTAGGATAGAATTGGAGATTAACCTTGAAAAATGAAAATTAAATGGATTTGAAGAATTTAAATCATAATCTGGGTAGGCCTTGCATGTAGTTTAATGTTGGTGATAATAGCAGCCACGAAATTATGATTATGGGTAGAGAATTATGAAAATGTATTGAATTTTAAAGTGTTATTGAAGAAATAGAAGAATTAGGGTTTTTATATGAAAATTGGGTGTTTTAGTCCATGAAACTCGTAATCCTTAAGGGTTTAATGATTCTAATATGTTAGAGATGATGTTGTTATGTTAATAGGATTATTAGTGAACTTTCTTGGGAGTTTTGGACATTTTAAGGAAGAATTAGAGGTGTAAAAAGGATGAAACCCGTAACTGTTTAAGAAATTTGGGTTGATACTTGCTTGATCAATCGATCGACTCAAAAATGTCGATCAATCGACGATCGATCGATCGAGCCCTTTTCTTCGACCGATCGACCCCTTCTGATTTTTAGCAATTGTTTTCCTTTAAGGTTAAATGGAAATTCCAAGGCCGAGGATAATTCTTAGGGTGATTAATTTGATATTTTGGGATTAGTTAAGGTCAGTAAGGACTTAATTATTTCCCGGAGAATATTATAACATATGGTATCGAGCATTATAATTTTGAGCGGTTACCGGGTGAGGACGGTTTGAATATTTCGATTTGGGACTGAAAGTGGAATGAAAGATAATTTAGGGGTATGAACAGTAGTAGAGTGATTTTATAATTATTGAGATAACATTTGAAATTAATAGGGAACTAGTAACCTTTTGGGATAGGTTGAGGTACTCAAATTGATACGACGAGAGAATTATCAAGTTAAATGTGTACTTCGTTTGATGTCGGGTTAAACTTATTATGTACAAGTCTTACTAGATAGAATGTGTGAATACTCATATTATAATACGATTACTTAGGTTGTGTGAATGCCTAGTGTATGAATTTCTTATGTGTATGACATACCTACCATACTCGCTATCATGGGAGGTTATTTTTTTATGGAAAAAGACCATCTTATCCTTGTGTGCCTTCGGGGGGATTTAGACTGGTACCTTAAGGACATAAGACTGTGAATGACTTATTTGTGAGTGGATAAGTCAGCTGACCATGGGAGTGTAGGTATGTGCGTGACCCATGGGTATGTGAACTATGTTCGCCTCCAATATGCGTGATTTGTATTTAGACGGTTCCTGAGTGATTCGGAACACGTGATCCTTACGCGCGTGATGTACATGGATTTGATAGCAGAGTATGCGTGCATCGCAGCTTAGCCTAGGTGTTCCATATATGTATTTATGTACATAGAGTGCTATACTTATGTACTTGTGACTGGCTCATTATTGCTTAGTAGATGTGAATAAGCTAAGATATTTGAATGGGTTAAGAATGAGAATTTAATTAACACTTAAGATAAGTAATTTAATGAATATGAATATGGGGTCTGAACATAACTTAATTTGATACTAAGAGTAGACGTCCTATGGTAGAATACGAAAGCGGAAGTGGTACAGACTAGTTAGTTACTGGCATAACTAGGATGGGTTAAGGGCATACGTTAGGTGTGCACACTAGTTGAGAGGTGAGAAACTTATGTGAGAGTACACAACTAACGTGTATGTAATATGTGCTATTTAATTGTAATTTAAACACTTGCTAAACTTTTAAACTATTTTCACATCGGGCCCTGACCTGTTTTCTTTCAAATCTATTTTGTTTTGTAAAAACATTTTAGGTGCCCAGCCATAGGGATGCCAAGCATTGATGTTCCATTCTGATGACGTGCTGTAGCTGCTGTGGAAGCTTCAGGATCTTGGTATTAGACGCCTTCATGTTTATCCTTGGTTCCTTCAGAGACATTTGTATCAGTTAGGTCATGGCGCCCATTCTTATTTAAAGGTCGTAGTTGCAGACTTTCATCATTTTGGTTATTTGTTTATTTATTCAGACTCTTGTATTTGGACTTTATATACTCTGGCATTATCATTATTGGAGTGTTACTCCAGATTCAGTTGATTTTATTTCGTTGATTATTCATATGAGATTGTTTATGTGATTGATGGTTAATGATTAAATTCTTGGTTATTTGTTAACTTAATTAATAAAATTGGGCATCTCTCTTTTTAAATATTAGGTGGCTAGTAATTAATTAAATTTTTTCAACAGTGATGCTAAGACTGAACCAATTTGATATTCTGTATTAATTTAATAAAGGAGTAGCTACCCGGTATTTAATTAGACGGGGTGTCATAGTAGCCAAAAGTGTATATTTCGTTGCTGATAGTTTTTGGCAACGAAAAATATTTCGTAGAGAGTTCATGGCCAAAGGTACGTTGCTAAATGTATATGGACACGAAATTAAATTTCGTTGCCAACTGTTTAGTCCATTTGCCACGAAATTTGTTTCATGGCAAATTTTCATATTTACGCTACAATTTATTTTGTAACTAATTGTTCAACATTTCGTTGTTAAATGTCTTCATTTTGTTGCCAATTCTATCAATAAACTAGTGTGTTATAAGCTTTTAGCTACGAAATTTACAATTTATTTTGTAACTAATTGTTCAACATTTCATTGCTAAATGTCTTCATTTCGTTGCCAATTCTATCAATAAATTTGTGTGTTAGATGCTTTTAGCTACGAAATTTGTACCTTACCTCGAGATCTACTGGCTATGAAATTTAATTATTGAAAAATTCAATAATAAATTATCAAATCTTAAACCGCACTTTTATTTATCAATTGCATATTTAACTACGAAAACATTTTTTTTGGTAACGGAGTGTTTCAAAATATGTTTTTTTTAAATGAATTTTATAGACTAATGTATACCACCAAATTTAAAAAAATTACCATTTAAAAAAAACACATTCATTAAGATGCACAAAATAACTAAGTATCATAAACATAATTCACATTAAGTCACGTACACATACATTGTCAAGTCACCTAAACACTTGTTAAAGGGTGTAGAAGTCCCACATTTCTTCCCCTTACAAACGAAAAATATCCATCGTGCAAAAAAATAACTTAAACTAGTTATAGGACTTAGAAGTCTCAGATTCAATTTACAAACATCAAATGTCAAAAGTTTATGGTGCCCCAAAAATAACTTATCGTCACGTCAAATATGCAATTAAGAGAATACAATACCATTAGCTAAGATAAAGTAGTATTTGATTTGTCTTTATCATGAAAAGGTTATAACGATGAGCGAAAGTTAATAATTAAAGAGATAAAAATCGATTACGAATGTGAACATTTTAAAGCATACGAGTAGCAAAACTAAAGGATGTCTAGATTACCATCATTCGGAAGATGAGGAACGAGATACGATCAACGACTGAATCAACTTATCGGACTCCGCTTATCGATCTAGAATAACATCTAGCTTTTCACGTTGAGTCTCTATAGCGGCATTTTGTGCCACTCACTCTTCTCATTGAATTGTTGCCTCTACCTCACGAGCTTGTAAACGACCCATTAAATCTTCTTGAAGTTCCATAGACTGCTTAAGCGCCTCTTCCAATTCGGCATTCATCAATCTCATTATATTAATTCTAGAATCCTTTCTTTTCGGACCATACCCAAGGTCGTTAATATATCCCGGTCATGTGCCAAGAACTTTATCTGCTATCTCGTCTGAGCTCATCATGGTACCATCCTTAAATATTGATTCAGATTCAAGGCATTTCATCTCATTCTGCAAAGAAAATAGAAGAAAAAGGATTACAAGTTTGGTGAAATTGTCAAGATGTCTACACTTTTTAAGCCCCTTGAAGACAAAATAAATTTAAAATAGTAAAGCATAATGCAGTATGTGTAATTTTTAAAAAAAGTAAATCATAATGCAACATGTGCAGTTTCTAAATCTAATTTACCCTTTTATAAAATTTAATTCAATCAAAAGAAGTAATTACCTAATCAATTCTTAATTATAGTATTGAATTTAATTTATTATTAAGTAGTTCTGATGAGATATACTTGCAAAATAAAATTTATAAGACTTACATAGAGCGTTTCGGCTTCAGGAGATGTCCACTTTTCATTTTTGCACTGTGTTTCTTTATAAAACTTGATCCTATTCAGCTCTTGACCGTCCACCTCTTTACTCCTCTATTAAACAACAAACAATTAATAATTATACTTGCAAAATAAAATTCTCAACTGACCACCAAAACAAGTAGATATTTTACCAATTCGTGACGAACCAACACAAATGCTTTTGACCCTTGATTATGCTTCACAATTTGTTTGGACTTGTTATTCTCGTTTATAATACATTGTCTCTGGAGTAATTTTCCAAACATCATAAGTATGCATATTTTAATAAAATCATATTTACAGGTGACAAGATCAATAATAGTTTAAACCTGATATATTGGACTTCCATAAAGATCGCATAGACTAAGCCAATTATCCTTGGTCATACCAGTAGGAAAATTTTCTTGAGCCTCCTCTGCTGATCCATATGTTTTATACACTTCACGAAGCTTGCTCCGTTGCCTCCTACTTCTCCCTTTCATTAGCTCTTCCAAACACTCCTTCGCATGATCATCCAAATCAATGTCGAATCTCTCCTGAAATTTTATGTAATAAGTTAGTTTTTGGGAACATATCTCACAAAATCAAAGATGCAAAATGAATACAAACATATTTCACTATTCGTATGACCACAATTTTGTGCACTAATCCCAACCAAAGATCTAAAACATATCCGGGCACAAGTAAAGATGACTATAAACAGATTTAAAATTTGAAAAGTATCATCAACAACTGCTAATAAAATTTGAAAAGTATCATCAACAACTGCTAATATTTCACTATTCATATGTTGGAAGTGTTGGGCAATATGGACAAGAAAAGCTTCATCAACAACTGCTAATAAAATTTAAAATGCATATTTTCATTTAAATGCAAGCTTAACAATATACAGCACTCTTGTAAGAAAAATATCATCAACAGATAATCACATGATGTTGCACTCTTGAATGGACATAAGAAGACAACATGTTGGAAGTGTTGCACTCTTAAATGGACATAAGCAGCACTTTGTTCTATTAAATTATGTTCTATAAATGGTTAAAATAATTTCAGCAACAATGACAATTTCTAGGCCCCAAACCATTCGACGTAGAATCGCCCCAAACAATTTCTCACTCAGAATTTCAAGTAATTCATTAACCTCACCAATTCGACGCAGAATCTCCTTAACATTCAAACCATTCTTAAAGAGTTTCACTCTTAATTTTGGAAGGAAATAAACTGCAACTAGGATTGAATACAGTTGTTCTGGAACTAGGAAATAAGCTCCAATTGATCCGATTTGTTGTTTGAATGTTTAATAAAATTCTGTTAATTGTGGCAATAGATACTTAAAACTTAACGTTTTTACTTAAAAGTGTTAAGTTTTTTGGTTTTTGGTGCCTATAGATACTTAATACCTGAAATAGTGCCCTCCAAGTCATCCTTGGATTTAAAAGTAAACTTACTGTAGGCGCTTCCCTGCATATCAAAAAGAATTTCAGCAGTTGTGTATACATTGCAACCTACTTGACAATAAGTGGAGGCTATGTCCTTGAGAGAAACGACAGAACCAAATGCTTCGAATAACTGCTCCAAGTTCTTTTGTTCATCACCATCAAGTGAAATGCCTGAAGGAGCTATTTACATTCGCTTCGACTCACTCTTCTCTTTCAGGTATAATTGATCGTTAACAAGCTTATGAAAAATGATCGAATTCAGTTAGGCATGATGTGTGCCGCGTACCGCGGGTAATTTAGATGAAGGTATGAGGACAATTCAGGTGTGAGTGGCTGGTATGATGTGTGCCATGTGTTCAAATTCGGTTGAGGGAGCTCCCATGGGGGTTAAGGATGTTTCTAGGGCTTCTGTTGCTTTGTTGCAGAACAGAGCTGACATGGTTTTTTTATCCTAGCTTGCTTAAGGTTAGTCAAATTATTCTCTTTTTTCTTTTGGCTCATTTTAAAAACAGCAGCTTGGGGGTTAATTATTTACTTACTTTTTTAAATGCTACTTGTTTGGAGCTCTATGTGTTATATTGGAGAATCAATGAGCTAAGTTCAAACGATGGTGTACTTTTTTTTAACATAATGAAGGAGCCAAGTTCAAATGATGGTGAACTTGGTTCTATACAAAATAAAGATATTGGGTTGTCCTGAATTAGGACTACACTTAATCAATGAAGGAAATTCCACAATAGTGCACAAGTGTTATTCTGGTATACTTAATCTATATAAAAGAAATAGGGGCTCTTAATTTGGAATGATTGGGTATAACTCTTTTAACATTGGAAGTATATTCAATTCATGTTTTACTATCATTCTCTCTCTCTCTCTCTCTCTCTCTCAGCTAAGCGTATTTGGCTGCACCATTTCTGCATTCTTTTATGCTGAAGCATACATAATATGATATTAAGTCTGTAATTCACTTAACCTTCTTAATTTTATTGATAACACTGAATGATCTCTTCTTGATAAGTTATTGTAGATCTTCTTCTAATTTGAGTTCTCGTATTATTAATTTAGTGCTGAAGAATACATATAAATTATAATTAGGCAAAGAGGATGTGGCAATGTAATGAGTTTATAACTTTATGTATTGGAGAATTTGTAGTATGCAAGTGTGGCCTTAGAAATGATTGTTAGTGTTTTTAAATGTTGCCAATGACTTAAGAGAGGCATACCCTTAGATAGAACTGAGTTGCAGTGAATAATTGGCTCATGTAATTCGGCCATGGTCAATTGTTTGGATAATTTTTGATTTGTTAATGAATTGTTTTAGATCAGGGGAAAGTTTGGATAAATTCTGATTTGTTAATGAATTTCAGCTAGCTATGATGCGCTGGATTGTAAGAAGTTTTTTGCTTTAGATCAGGGGAAAGCTAAAATTCAGATGCATTACAATAAACGAATAGATGATGAACAAGAATGTCACGAAGGAAAGTAGATGGAAAATCGCATAAACACAGTAACAACCCTTAAAATTGCTGAAAAACATAAAAAAATACCAAAATTTGATGAGGTTATTCCCAAAAAATCCCAAAACATCTCCCATGTTTCTGATGGGATTATTCATCTTGCCCCAACTCACGGAATTAATTCCTCTCATGATGTCATTGATGTGGATTCGGGTCTGTTTAATGGCTTAATCCACAAGCAGCCCCTTGTGGCCTCTCTTCAGGTGGATGCGAATGCAGTTGAGCGATACATAAGCAGCCTTATGAGGATTTCAATCAAGATAGTTGTTCTAGCAGTGTGATAACCAAACATCCCATTGTGCCCATTGTTCTAGCGAGCGAGGTGAAGCTTAGTGTGGTTTATGGTACGCTTCACTACAGGTTCTTCAGGATTTAACGTTGAAAAACTTAAAACTTTAGGGTGAAATGAATACAAACACAAGGGTGAGGACTGCTTAACTACACCTAAAACCATCCCAATCCCAACACCTAATAACCAACATCACCAATCTGTTAACACCCCACGCACACCCTCTGCCCTGTACCTACCCCGCTGCCCAACTCATCACAAACCCATTTGTGGTTCACAAATAGACCAAGACTGAGCAAAATATATTAAACAATCCTAACTATTGCTGTCTTTATTATAAAATAAGATCTGAAATTAAGTATTTTATTGCAAAAACCTTTGGAAGCCAATTATTTTCTTTACTTATTCTTTTTCTACGGACTTCAAAACACCGATTGGCTTCCATATTATCACCCTAGTAAACAAAAATAGTAACAATGTCATTTTAAATAAGAAATTACTTACATTGAGTCTGTCGAACGCTTTTGTCTTATCAGCTTCAGCGAGGTCTTTCCATTTGGTTGGGACTGGAATTAGGTTACGAATGATAATCCCAAGTTCATTTGATGGTCTTTGTCAAGTGGCCTGCTTTTCTCCTTTGAAATCTCAACACGCATCTTTTGCCCAGTAGCTTTTATCATCTTCTGAAGCCCCTTGCCCCGTGTAGGTCCATGAACTTTTTTCGTTATGGTAGAATCTGTATTCGAAGCTTTAAAAGAAAATAAACAATATTAGCGGCAAGTGGTAGAATCTGTGTTCGAAACATTTGAAAATTAGTTTTTGTACCTGCATGGCTCGTGGAGGTTTCAGGACTGCTTTGTTGTGTTGATGGTGCACTACTTGAAAATTCTACATCCATTACATGTTCGGTCATGGGTGCCATGGGAGCTATGGGAGCCGTGGGTGCCATGAAAAACGGGGGTGCCGTGGGAGCTCGGGGTGCTGGGGGAACTGTGGGTGCCATGGGAGCCGTGGGAGCCTCCTTCGTGCTATTTAACTGAAGACGTCTTCCTGGTGCCATACTAAAAAAGAACATCAAATCACACATTAATGTAATTTAAACAATTTAGGGAATATATTATATATTAAATGATATATATGATATATTGTGTATGAAATAAAAAGAATATGGCATAATAAAACTGAAGAAAGGAATAAAACTAAATTCCATTAACATATTCAAATGGTATACTATGCATGAAATAAAAATAATCCGGCATAATAAAATTGAAGAAAGTAGTTTCCATTAACAAATCCAATCTATACCACTATCATCATCCTCGAGGATCTGGCACCAGGTATTGATATCATTATGATCAACAGATCCTCGAGGAGTTGAAGAAAGTAGTTTCCATTAATGATTTACAAATCCAATCCAATCTATATCACTATTATCATCATCCGGCATAATAAAACTGAAGAAAGTAGTTTCCATTAACAAACCATTCTTTCGCATTTTCACAATATTCATCAAGTGTTTCGTCTTTATCATCGACATCATCAAGGGAAACAATGTCTTCTTTCGATAGTACTTCTTTATCTATATCTACAATTTCAGCATCAATAATGTCCGCTTCTACATCGTTTCTCTGCAACTGGCCAACATCAACTTCTATAATCTCAAAAACCTATGATGAAGCATTTTCCTGATACCCAAAATCATTCGTTTCAGATACATCTGTGTCCATTTCTTCCACCCCAAGATCATACAAGTGTCTATGCTGGAATTCCTGAACAACTTGCCAATTTCTTCCCAATTTTGTGTTATTAAGATAAAACACTTGTTTTGCTTTAATGGCTAGAACATAAGGATCACTCTTGTACCACCTACCATTAACATTAATGCTTGTAAAGTGATCATCGATTTGTATTCCTGATTTCTTCTTTTTATCAGCTTCAAACCAATCACACTCGAAAAGGAGGACTCAATTTCCTTTGATATACTCTAACTCAATAATATTGTTCAATATACTATAAAAGTTAATCTCTTCATCATTATGATCTCCTTTAATAACTAAATCGTTGTTTTAATTTCTCCTGCGATTATCACGATCTTTAGTGTGAAATCTAACTCCTTTTACTATGCAACTTTTATACTTGTTTGCACGTATGTCAGGACCACATGCTAATGCATATAGTTGCCCAGTACATTCTGGAGACTTCTGGTTGTACAACTTTTTCATCTATTAAAGACAAAATTTAAATGATCTAAGTTAGACCAATTATATTACTTAAAAAATAATTAAATTTATACATCAATATTATGTTATGATAACTTTGCTTAAACTTACGGGTTCTTCAAACCATCTAGGTAAATTCTTTCAACTTCTCTCTTCTAAATTCAAAGGGCTTTCTTTCTTCAGCTCCTCCATATGATCACTAACAATGGTAATAATTATAACAATAAGCTTTGTAATAGTTGCAAAATTAATACTTATTAAGATTACTTCCTAGTTATTAACTTACTCTATATATGGAGCCACTTTCTCGCAATTATTCAACGTATACTACCTCATCATTTCAATCTCAGCCCATGTGAGAAAGTCATAAGTACATGCCCCCAAAGGGCGTACCTTCTGAGAGAATACATGCAATCCCTCCTTTTGCTCCTCCCCATTATAATTTCTTTCCTGACGGTTGAGTTTAGTTTCCATCCCGTCGAAGTACATCGAGCAAAATGTCAAACATTCATTAACGATGTAGGCTTCTACTATAGAACCTTTCGGTCGAGATTTATTACGCACGTAACCCTTCAATGTTCCCAAGTACCTATTAGCATTTGCAATGATAAAAATGACCTCATGTTAAATCTATAAACTATACGTAAAAAATAAGTATTTTAACTTAACCCCCACTTTTTTATGTCATGTTTGACTTAAAAAGTGGGGGCTATGTCGAAATAACCCTAAAAATATAACAATAAGTATATTGAAATACCTTTAAATAGTATACATCCACCTATATTGCACTAGTTCTCCAAGCATAGCCTGCCGCGGAAAATGAATAGCTAAGTGGACCATTACATAAAAAAAAGCCGGTGGATAAATCATTTCTAGTTTGCACAAAATCACGACAAGTCTTTCTCCAACCTCTTCAGTTCTTCTACATCCAGTGTTTTACAACACAAATCTTTGAAAAAATTCCCCAACTCAACTATCTCAATGTATGCCTCCTTGCGTAAATATCCACGAGTCCCAACGGGCAATAATCGTTGTAATAGAACATGACTATCGTAGCCTTTCAGCCCCGATACCTTACCATCACCAACGTTCACACACCGTGAGATATTCAAAGCATATGAATATAGAAACTTCACTAATTTTAAGAACTCACAAAAACCTTGTTCTTCTAACTTACTAAGCGTATAACATGCAGACGGCATTATATATGTATCCCCATTCCGCTTCAAATGTAATTCCTTTCTTATCTTTAAATCATCCAAATCTTGTCTCGCCTTATACGTGTCTTTTGCTTTCCCTCAGTATTTAATAAAGTTCCCAACACACTCTCATAAATATTTTTTTCATTATGCATAACATCAAGGTTATGTCGAAGTTTTAATGTTTTCCAATATGGTAATTCAAAAAATATGTTTTTTCTTGTCCAATTTAGCTCTTCAGGTGTACACTTCCTCTTTTTATTACCCGAATGTTTCCCTGGTATATAATCATTGACATGATTCAATTGTCATAACAAATCATCCCCATTTGAGTCCATGGGCTTTAACCGGAGCTCTTGCTTACCATTAAATTTTCTACTCTTCCTCCATATGTGGTTAGCATCTAGATATCGGCGATGGTCCATATAACATATCTTACTTCTTATTCTTTTCGAAGAAGTATCTTTATTACACGTAGGAAAATCCATATAACCCTTAGTGCTCCAACCAGAAAAATTACCATATGCCGAAAAGTCATTTATAGTCCACAAAACTGCCGCATGCATCTGAAAATTCATTTTGGTGGATGCATCATATGTTTCTACACCAATTTCCCATAACTCATTCAACTCATCAATTAATGGTCGTAAATACACATCCATATTCTTACCTGGTGCCAGAGGTCATGGAATAAGTAACAACATCATAAAAAATGACTCTTTCATACATAACCAAGGTGGTAAGTTATATGGCATAAGTATTACTTTCCACATGCTATATGAGTTGTGCATATTACCAAAGGGGTTAAAACCATCACTTGCTAGGCCAAGCCTTTCATTACGAGGGTTTTGAGAAAGCCACTCGTGCTCTGCATCAAAATCCTTCTATGCACTAGAATCTGCAAGATGTATCAATACATTATCTTTGACACATTTTTCTTTGTGCCACTTCATATCATCGACCGTTTTTCTCGACATAAACAGTCTTTGGAGTCTTAGTTTTAATGGAAAGTAACGAACTATTTTGTGAGGAATACGTTTACCCCTATCATCATTAACCTTCCATCTAGACTCTCCACATATTGGACACTCATGTTTATTTTCAAGCTCCTTCCAAAACAAACAACAATCATTTTTGCAAGCATGAATTGATATGTATCCTAATCCCAAGCCACACAACATGCTTCTTGCCTCATAATCTGACTTTTGAAATGTCTCATCGTCGAGGAAATCTTCCTTCAATAGTTCAAGCAACATCTTGAGTGATTTATTACTCCAGTGATTGATCACTTTCAAATGTAGCAACTTCACGAGAAAAGACAATGCAGAGAATTTCATGCAACCAGGATATAATTCTCGCTCTACATCTTTCAATAATTTGTTAAAATGGATCTCATCCCCGGCACCAACTTGTCTAGGAGTATTACCAGTTTCAAACACTTCAGCTGGACCAACATAAAAGAAAAACCCGTTCTGCATGTCTTCCAACACTTCTCCCATATCGTCCCCTCCTTCATTTTCATTATCAATCCAACCATCGACATCATCATTGTCATCATTGACATCATCAGGAACTATATCATTAGAACATTCCCCGTGATGTGTTCATTGCGTGTAGGTGGTACAAATACCTTTTAAGAAAATATAATCTTCTACTTCATCAATATTTCTCAGATCTATGTTAAGACAATTACAACATGGGCACCTAATGTAACTGTTTAGTCCCATATGATCCTTCACAAATCGAATGAATGATCTAACACCCAAGACATACTTTTCACAAAATCTATTTGTTTCTTGCATCCTACTCTTATCCATCTATTCACATGAAAATTCAAACACATTAAAATATTAGTTTATTATTTCATATAATATTTTTATTGTCCAAGATTCCAAAGCATAAGATATAATATGTTTATTAAAAACAGCTAATCAATATCCATAAAACTAAAGGATATATGGCAACCCTCAAGTCAAAACACAACATTTCTAATTAGGTTCCACTACATAGACCTAAGTCCCCTAATCAATGAAAAAGAAACACACAACATTAACAATTAAACATGGGTTTTCGTCTTAGATCATACAGCTAGACATAGAGTTTAAAATTTTCCGAGGAGACTAAAACAGGATGATGGAGAAGCGAGGTACAAACTAATTTTAAAATTAATGATTCCATTCTACTGAGTGTTAATCAAACACCCAGTTTTCACTGGTTAGAACTTTCAAAAATTAAGAATCGCATTATAGTTATACTTTATTAAATCTTCATCAGATAACTCTTCACTAATTAATATATAGGAGATAAAAAATTTGTTTCCTTAGTAATGTGATAGAAATTGAATTAACTATCACCCTAAATGGGACCACAAACACGATTTCTTTTATTTACCCGGCCTATTAAATCGCAAGACATAGAGAAATGGCAGAGCACCCTATTGGTGAACAAAGATTCGAAAGGTTCTCTCAAACTCACTAATAGAAATCCCAAAGGTGAACAAAGATTTTGTGTTTGGTGCATTATGATTAATACAGAAAGAGAGACAACGTACCTTATTGAGAGAGGCAGAAAGTTTGGTGGAGACGCGAGATTCAAGTGTTCGTGGGTTTGTAAGTTTGTGAAAGATGTTGTTCCGATTTTGGACGAGTTTGTGAAAACTGTGACTGATCGTGTGGGAGTCTTGAGATTAAAAAAATTACCTTTTTGACCACAAAAAAAATCGTTGCCCAATAACTTGTATATTAAGCCACGCAACATTTTTCGTTAGAAGCCCAATAACTTATATATTAGGCCACGAAATATTTTTTCATTGCAAAAACAACATATTAACTACTACGAATTTCGTTGCCAATAATACAAATTTCGTTGCTAAATAATTTCCACTTACACTCAAGGGCGGGAAATTTGGCACTAGCCTTTTTGAGGATCTGTTGTCAACTAAATTTTAATTTTCATTGCTAAAGATAATTTTTTTCGTCGCGAAATTAATTTCGTAGCAAATGTCCATATTTTTCCACGAATTTTTTTTTGTGGATAAGAAAATAGCAGCTAAATGTAAGTTTTATTGTAGTGCATTTACTTGCACACGATTCCTCCCTTTCTAAATCTAAAGGTTGATTATGTTAGTTTTATTTACATACACTAGCTTTTGTGCTTCATGATATAATTTTTTCTAATTGTATGTTTGTTTATCATTTCCTAGTCTTTGATTTATCATATATCTTTTTTTAGGATTATAATATCTTTATCTTTTGTATTTTAATTTTTTTTGGGTTTCATTGAAAAATTCAAAAAGATTTTGTCTGTATTTTGAATTATTTTTTGTTTTTGGTGTTTGTTTGAAATTTGAAAAACTCAAAAAGATTTTTTTTGTTTAGTTTAGTTTTACACATTTCATGTGGCATATACTTGTGTTTGAATCCAATGTCATTCCCCCGCTTCCATGTGGTTAGAACTTTTGTTTATCAATTTCAATTATTAAAATGTTCTTTATCCTGCTTGCTTGGAGAAGTTTGATTTTGAGTTGCTTTGTGGATTCTCTTTTTATATGCCTCTCACACACATGCACAAGATCTTTGAACTTTAACTTCACATGTATATTTGAAGTAAGTGAGATGTTATCCATCAATTTTGTCATCTTTATGTTTCTAAGACTATATAGGATTTGTGCATGTAAGAACCGTTGCACGTGAGTTTTTGTTTGAAGTGTATAAAAATCTATATGAGGGTGCACGAAAAGGGTCTAAAAAGTGTGGCATTATAAAAATTAGCCAAGACCCAAAGAGTTTAAAAATGGCCTAAAAAGTTGTGACTTTTTAAAAAGTAGCCAAGGCCAAAATAGTTTAGTTTTGTATGTCCATTCAAAAGAAAAGAATTATTATTTTTTAGGGAGTTTGGATGGATATATCAACGGGTTTGTACAATGACAATGTATCATAGTTATGCTTATTTTGTCATGAATCTATTGGTTTGTAAAATCATCAAAATTCTAGGCTTGTGTGCATTGTGCTTGTTTATTCCTTGATTTCACACTATCTTATCACATGAGGCTATATTTAAGTTTGATAAAGTTTTACAATCAAATAAGAACTCCATGATCATGTTTAAGTGATTGGGTTATAATTCTTTAGTATCTAGTTCACACCCCTTTCACTACCGTTTACCACATGTTATTTAGACACATTTATGCCATATGAGTGTGGAAAGCTTAATGTATATTGTGTCGTGTGTGGTGTTTATACCTATGTGTATGTGCGTTATTGGTATATGTTGTGTGTGTGTGTGTGTGTCTATATATATATATATATATATATATATATATATATATATATATATATATATGGTATTTCTTTTATTTTTGAGTCTTTGCCTTTCCTTCTAGTCCTTGTATGATTCATATTGAAATATATATTCATCTTATTGTGATTGAGATCTCATGCTCATATTAGTTTATTCTATTTAGTATCATTTTTCTTTTCTATCGCATCATAGTTGGTATTTATTAATCTTTGTGTTGGATTAATTTCTTTTCACGCCATGTGCTTTATTATTCTTGTCTTTTTTTTACACAATTGCATGATATGATTGTTTTTTCATTATTTATATCCATTGTTTCATTTAGGGGGAGTATTTGATTTTAATTGGGGAGAAATGAGTTAATATATTCATTTTAATCTTTGTCAATTCTTGAACAAAAAGGGGGAGAAATGGTATCTTCGAACTTAGGGGGAGACGCGGGGCTTTTCTTAAGTAGGTCATGTTAGACAAAGGGGGAGTATTTAATTATGTCATTTATCTTATTATATTCCCAATGTGTTTAATGGTGTGTTTAAGTATGCAGGTTTTCATCCTAAGGGGCAATAATTTTAAAGCAATGAAAGCATCTCAACTATGTGTCAGTCAAGTCATATGTATGTAACTTTTTTTTGGGTGGGATTGTGCCTTGTTAGATGAGCTTGACAGCCTATAGGATTTTTATTTTTGGTTTTGTCACGGAATAGCCAAAGGAGGAGATATGTAACGATAAATTTTTAATCGAGTAAATTTGCTATTGTTGGCTTAATTCCGGACAAAACTATTCGAGTCGTAGGATAGCAGTTGTGTCCTTTAAGCCTATGACATTTATGTTGAAGGTGTTGCGGCCAAGCATATATTAAAGATATCATCATTGTAGATTTTCATGCCAAGTTTAAACATCATCAACCTCTCATATTTCCAAGGTCTCTAAATGTATGAATGCATTAATATATATCGGGACTTGAATATTTTTTATTGGGTCTTATTATTTTTGTTAATTTTTTTAATTCATGCTATCTAAATATTTTATTTCGGACACTATTTCGTAGAAAAATCATAACTAATTCAAAAAAAATCAGAAAGATACGAAACAAGCGGCCACGTGTTCGTATAAAAAATTTCTAGACTCATGGCCTAAAATGTCGTTAGATAGGTCATTCTATCCGAACGAACTATCTAACGAGATTTGTTCTGAATTTTCGTTAGAAGTTCTATTCTAACATAGTCGTTCGAACGAACTATCTAACGAGATTTGTTCTGATTTCTCATTAGAAGCTTTGTTCAAACATATTCGTTTGAATGACCATGTTCAAACGACTTGACAGTTTTTCGAAAGTTTTGTTTTGAACTCCTCACTTCCCTACTAACTTTTTACCAATTTTAATTTGTGTGGGGACACAATTTTTGGCAAGACATTTTGGATAACGTGAGAGAGTTTTTACAAGTTTTGATAGCTAAAATCCAAATCCAAATTATCCTTTAGTTTTTGTGATTCCAAAATGAATTAATCTTCAAAGAAAAACTAGTTTACACGCAATAGTTTATTTTGATCTAAGTTTCAATATATAAGTGTTTTGAGATCATCCATTTGGCACTGAATATTTTTCAAATCCCCAAAAGAGAAATTTTCCTACGAAGGAGTCCATTCATTGGTTCGTGGCGTGCATACGGAAGAGAGACTTTCGTATGTTTGACGATTAATTTGCCCCATCGATGGATTCCAAGACGACGGTGGATTCCAGAGTTATCAACTAGACGGAGGTGAAAGAACTAAGAAGCGTCAAGGCTTGAAAAGAGTCGAGTCGTTAAGATAAGTATTTTGTTGTGTCTTTTGTAAAACCATACCTAGTAGATTTATGGCTGGACCGTCCAAGATTTTTCCCGTTGTGGATTTTTCTCGTACATCGCGGTCTTGTGTTGTGATTGTTTATTTTATCTTGCAAAAACACCTAGATGCATGATTAGGACTAAAAAGATAAAAATTGGTTAAATCCCAACAATGGTGTAATTTTGGTATTATTTTTTTAGGTAATTTTAATTTAATTTAATTCGAGTTAACATAATTCATTTGGCAAAATTCATGCTTAAGTTTGTTTGGCATAATTTTAACATGAATTGAATTAATTTTATTTAATAATGATTAAAAGAAAATTTCAAATATTTATTTATTTAAGTTTAATTTGATTTTAATTTTGAAAAAATTAAAATTTGAGGACTTTAATTGTTAATCTTAAAAGAAATATAAAATTTAAGATATTTCGGGGACCATCACCCCCTTTTATCATAGCTTGAAATGCCTTGGTAAATTATGCTTGATATTTTAGAGTATTTTTTATAACTCATGCACTTTACACGAAACTATAACTTGAGCGATTTCAAAAAAAATAAATATGATTAAGGGATTTGTTTTCTACTTCTACCGAAAACTAAAAGTTTTATGTGATATTTTGAAAAGGGGGGTCATTGTTAATTCTTTGTGTGTGTGAGATCATTATGGTTGCAGTGGAAAAATGATGTGTGTGTGTGTATTTCAAAAATCATAAGTGATCATGTGGTAAGGGCTCTAACTTTAGGATTGTGAGAACTACTATAATAACCCGCGTAATTTTTGGGCTATTTTAATTAATTTAGGAAAATGGAGGAAAATAAAGTTTTTGATAAAATTATTTTTATTGCTCAAATATGTTGGTTATTTTTTTTAAGGTGAGAATTTCAAACGGTTTCGAAAATGGAGTTAAAACGGATTTTAAAATTATTTTTAAATGTTTTTAAATCTTGGAGTTGTTTTGACTTCTAACTCTTCATTTCTTTGCCTTATTTAAAGGAGTCTTTTGGCTTCCAACTCTTCATTTCTTTGCATTATAAAAGGAAATCGTGGACATCCCTTTTAACATACTTTTGGCACAAATTTTGGCAGCAAATATATTTTATATTCCTCTTCTTTTTATAGACACATTGGCCCTTGAGATTTGTGAGTTCCAACCTTAGATTAGAGGTGTTCTTGGGGCTATTTTGTTGGAGGTTCTTGGAGGAGCTTTTGTAGATCTTTTGTGTTGATCTTGAGGATGTGATCATTGGTTTCTCATCATGGTTTGAGGTATGGGGTTTTACACAATATGCTCCTTAAATCTCGCGAGTGTCATTCTCTTTGAATTCTTGTTAATTGAACTCATATTTGAATTGATAAATTCATTGAAATCTGGAAAATAATTGTTGAAATTATTTTGATTCATGTGGTATCATTATATTATTGATGAGCATGTTGTCATGAGATTTTAATATGGCACAGACGTTGAGTACCCACCAAAATTCCTATTTCCCGGACTATGGCTTGATAAAGCATATACGGATGTGGTGAGGCCTGGTGACCCGATTAATGTGTTGTTGAGAAATTATATTGATAAATGCTTTGAGATTTGCATTTCGATTTGAATATTCGTACTCATGTTGTTACGTTTTATTCATCGCTAACATATATTTGTTGAGCATCTTTCCTGTCGTATTGTGTACTTCCCCATATTTTCTTTTAGTTGGCAGGTTAGCGTGGATTGGGATGCTATGGACCAATTGAGATTATTTTAGCGAGGATTGTTTTGGGAAGATTTTTAATACAAGTTAGAAGATTGTATTATTTTGATGTATAGAGCTTTGGAGATTTATATTTTTATTCGAGTTAGATAGTTGTAATTTTAATTCGAGAGACTTGTTGTAATTAAAGAGATTGAGATTAGTGGATTTATATTATTGTGGGTTTATTTAGATGCTCTATACCTTGTCACTTGTGGATTTGGATTTATTTTATCGCATTAGCGCTCCGTTCGCTCTCCCCGGGCTGGCGGGGTGTTACAACTACCTTATATTGGCAAGAGCTCCCCACCCTTTGTAATGAATGAGTGAAATAAGCCACATGAAAAATTTGTTTAAAAAAAGATGTCTCAGAAAATTTATCTATCCCAAAATTGAGTAAGATCAAGGATATGATATGCAAAAGGTTTTAATCATAAATCCTTATTTTCGACAGAAAAAAGTAGAAGTTAAAATTTCTATATTTTTCAAGAAAAAAATGAGGATTTTTCTTTGTTTCATAAAGCCAAAATGTTTAAAAGTGAGTTCAAAGATTAATATTAATTCTTGATCTTACGGGTTAATGCTCATCTTCCTCGTTTTTCTATCATTAGTTATATATTTGAATCAATATATCTTTTATGGATTTAATTTACCTTTAGGCTATTGAATGCTAAATCATTCTTCGTGTAGAGTATTTTATATGACCAAGAACCGTTGTATGATCTTTTTAAAAGAGTGTTTGATCATAATAATGGTATATTTTTTGTTATTATGAATCAAATGTGCATGCTTATATCTTAGAAATAATTAACTACGTTTTGGTGTATGTGTTTTGTTTCACACATATTATTTGGCTTATACTAGGCTCTGGCATCACTAGTACTTCACCGCAGCAATAGACGCGACAAACAATGGTCAAGTTCACTGCATCGAAGCTTTTGTTTTTTAAAATTGCCCAAATCGGGTATCTATAACTTCCTCCCATCTCAGTATCTTAGAAGCTATCTTTAGAAGTTCACATCCTATTTCTAAGTGGTCAATCATCATCTTGGTAAGTTTATCCTTCCTAAATTTATTAATTTATTCCTCTTCTAGACTTAAAGTTTGGTATTAGATGTTTTGTTAGATTTTGATGATTTTTTGTTTATGATTGATAAGTTTACTTGTCTTAAGATAAGATTGATTCTTCTATAATAGCTTTTTCATGTGTATAGCTTTGCTTTACTCATTTTGGGGTTTGTCTACCCTTGTGTTTTGTATGCATTAGAGTTTATGAATGTTTAACCTCTTGTCATTCATAAGCACTACACCAAAAATGTTAAATTATCACCTTTGAGCAGGCCAGCCTTGTCACGGTCATTGACCGTGGTAAAAAATCACGCATTTTTCATCACGATCAATGACCGTGACAACTTTTGACAACTTTAGAAAGTTGTCATGGTCAAAGATCTTGACAAGTCCGTGACAACTCTGTTAACTAAAAAACCCTACCACCTCTTTTTTCCCTCGTTTCATTTCCCTCCTTTTTCTCTCTCTCTCTCTCTCTCTCTCCCCCCTTTGTGTGTGTGTGTATATATATATGCGCACGTGTGTGTGTGTGTTTTCCTTTATATGTGTGTGTGTGTGTGTGTGTGTGTATGATTTTGTGTATATATATATATACACTACACCAAAATGGCCAAATTGTCACCTTTCAGCCGGCCAGCCTTGTCAAGGTCATTGACCGTGACAAAAAATACGCGTTTTTTGTCACGGTCATTGACCTTGACACGACCGTGACAACTAATTATCACGGTCATTGACCGTGACAAGACCGTGATAAATTTACTTGTCACGGACTTGTCACGGTCAATGACCGTGGCAATTCTTTAAATAATTATCACGGTCAATGACCTTGACACGACCGTGACAATGTTAACAACAAAAACCCTTTCCCCCTTCTTTTTTCCTTCCCGCGACGTTCCCTCCCTCTCTCTCTCTCTCGACGCTGCTCTCTCTCTCTCTACTTTCAGGTTTAATTTTCTCTCTCTCTCTCTCTCTCTCTCTCTTCCATTTATATATATGTTTGTGTGTATATATATGTGTGTATGTGTGTATATATGTGCGTGTGTGTGCATGTGTGGGGGTGGGGCAGGGTGGGGTGGGGGTGGGGCAGGGTGGGGGCAGGGTGAGGGTAGGGGGTTAAAAATGTACATAAATAAGTAATTTTCTATAAATTTCCAAAAATAATATCCAAAAATGTAAATGTAAATAATATCCAAAAATAATATCCAAAAATGTAAATTTGTAGTAATTGTCATCCGAAGTTGTTAAAAGCATCCGAAGTTTAGTAAGCATGAAAAATAAAATATTTTTTAAGATTTGTGGTGAATAACTAAAGTTAAAAAAAGTATTACTTTAGTCATTAAATTACTTTTTGAATTCGGGCGATGCGCGTAAATTTGTAGTAATTGTCTTATAATAAAGATCAATTAGTCTATGTTGTTGAAAATTTTGATCAAATTGGTGAGGCCTTCATATTTTAAAAATGTTATTTTTATTCCTATAGAACAACTTAGATAGTGTGTGTGTGTGTGTGTATGTGGTCAATACATGAATTTATTTTTGTATTTGAATAAACCCATGAATTTATTTTTGTATTTGAATTAACCTATGAATTTATTTTTGTATTTGAATTAACCCATGAATTTATTTTTGTATTTGAATTAACCCATTATATGAAACATACTTGAAATTAAATATAGTGCGCATAGATACTAGCATTCTAGTTCTTATGCGTACGCATTCAATAGCCCTTAGACCCATTCGAGAGTCATTACCCCTGTAATGAGATCTCTCGAATTGTCCCGTTTGGACAGTTTGAGACTGTATAATTTCTATATAATATTCTTATTGGCTTAAAGTTGTTACTTTTGGAGGAAGTTCTGCAGTCGTATCTTAATGTTCTCTGGGTACATACTAGATTGACAAGTGTGACTGTTATTTCAATTGACCAATTGAAATAACACTAACACCTGCCAATCTACGTCGTGTACTTGGAGAACTAAGGGGATATGCTGTCGATTTTTTTTCAAATCGTAACAATGTGCATGAGCTGTTAAGTATATTACAGAAAAATGCATTCTTGAATGGGATAGGACCACTTACCCTTTAATAGGATAATTAAATGATGGGATAATTAAATGAAACATACAATAAATCTAAGTTTTGTTTACCTTTAATAGGTGTTTAGTTGTGGTAGCTGTGATGGGATATTCGAAATACAAAGAGTGGATGGGTGAGACTAATAGAATGGGGGATGTGTTTCGCAGAGGTGCTAACGAATTTGTGAAATATGCAAAGAGATGTCGTAATGATGAAGAGTTTTCGTGTCCGTGTGCTAGGTGTAAGAATGGTAAGGTGTTTGAGTGGAAAACAGTTGAACTACATTTGTTAAGGTAGGGTATGCAAGATAGTTATCGATTTTGGAGTTTTCACGGTGAATTGAAAGTTCCTTTTGTCCCCGACCAACCTTCACAACAACCTTCAACAAGTAAAATAGATGTAGAAGGGGACGACGTAGATCATAATATGTTAGAGGATTTAGTTGATGATGGATACGGAGTTTATGAAGCTGAGGAGAATGAGGTTACTGATGATGTAGAAGATTCAAGTGCTCGTGAAGATAACACGATAAAACTTGACGATGACTACCAAAGTTTAAAATTTAAGGCGACCCAACCGTTATACTCTGGCTGTGAGAAAGATCAAACAACTTTACATGCCATGGTTGGTTTGCACAGTTTGAAGACGCAGTACGGTTTGTCTGGCAATAGCGTGACGGGAATTCTGAAATGGGTGAAGGGCTTATTACCCAAGGTGAATACACTTCCAAATAGCTATCCTGTTATGAAGAACAGTTTGAAAGGTTTGGGAATGAAGTATAAATCGATTCATGCTTGTGTGTATGACTGCATGCTATATCAAAAGGAGTATGAAAATCTCGATCATTGTCCGGTATGCGATGAACCTAGATATGTCCAATCTACTAGTAAGGAAGGCACAAGCTCAAAAGTGCCTAAAAAAGTATTGAAATATTTTCCCGTTGGGCCTAGATTAAAGCGATTTTACTGCATGGCGGAGGATGAATTTTGAGTATCCCGATTTTGCTCGAGAACAACGCAACATTCGTTTGGCTATATCAACAGATGGTTTCAATCCATTTGGAAATCTAATCACCAATCAGAGTGTATGGCCAGTGATCCTAGCCCCACTCAACCTCCCTTCTTCACAGTGTATGAGACCTAAATTTTCGATGATGGCTTTATTGATACCTGGGCCAAAGGCACCAAGTGATGACATTGATATCTACCTGGCTCCTTTGGTAGAAGAATTAAATGAGTTGTGGGAAGAGGGTGTGCAATCATTTGACTCTTTTAGAAAAGAAGAGTTTACGCTGAAAGCTATGTTGATGTGGGCAATTCATGATTTTCCAGCTTATGGGACATTATCCAGATGTGTAGTACATGGTTATTTGGGGTGTCCTATTTGTGGAGAGGAGAATGAATCTCTTCGTCTATCCTCTAGCTTAAAAAATATATACCATTGCCACAGGAGGTTTTTACCCCCAGCTCATAGTTTCAGATTTGAGAAAGGTTCCAATTTTTTATTGGGCGGAGTTGAACATAGGCTACCGCCGAGACAACTTTCGGGTTCAGAAATTGAAAGTAAATCTTCTGAATGTGGCCCAAATATGCCAGGTAAGAATCCCAAATTTAAGAATGTCAAGCATAAGAAGACCCCAACTGGGAATGAAACTGAGATAAGAAAGGCATGGTCTCGGAGGTCAATTTTATTTGACTTGCCTTATTGGAAGAAAAACCCGGTGCGCCATGTATTGGATGTGATGCATGCAGAGAAGAACTTCGCTGAACATATTGTGGGTACTTGCCTTGGGGGGAGTCATTCGAAGGATGGAGAAAATGCACGAAAAGACCTTAAAACGTTAAAACTTAAACCACAACTATGGTTGAAAGAAGATAGTAGAGGAAGGACAATAATTCCCCCTGGTGCGTTTACTTTGACGAGTGAGGAAAGGAAGGTGCTTCTAGACACAATATATAATTTGAAGGGCCCATCTACTTTTTCGTCCAACTTGCAAAGGATTATGCATTATGTTACTCATGATTTACATAAGTGTAAGTCCCACGATTGGCATGTGATCATGCAATTGGTTCCTCTATTGTTTAAGCACTGTTTCTCCAAGCACAAGGATTTGCGTAGGGATATTATGCAAATTAGTATTACCTTCTCCCTCTTGTGTGAGAAGGTAGTGAATCGAGAACACATAGTGGACGCAAAATTGGCTGTGAACGAAGCGATTTGTGTATTGGAGAAGTACTTTCCCCCAGCATTCTTTGACATAAGTGTTCACTTGCTGGTACACCTATGCGACGAGGCACTTCTTTGTGGTCCAGTTAGATATCGGTGGATGTATCCGTTTGAAAGATTGATGAAAGTTTTTAAAGATTACGTCAAGAATAAGCGATATATTGCAGGATCAATTGCAGAGGAATACATCACCCTGGAGTCATCAATATATACTCGGGAATATATGCCTGACTCGACCAACGTTGATGACACTGATGAATTCCTCGATGATGGTGGTAATGTGATGGGAAAACGAGTGAAATTAACGAGTTTGCAACATGAACAAGTAGCTCGTTATCTATTTGACACACATGAAGATGTCGAAGAATGGAAAAAGTAAGTTTCGAATATTATAATGTTTAACATTATGTTAGATTATTTTATACATGATTAATTTTGTAATATGCAGTAAATATGAAGCCTGTGAGAACAATAAAAGACGAAAAACAATGGTACAATCAGATAGCGAATTTAGGCTATGGTTGACACAAGAGGTAATTATAATGAAAACAGTCGTTATATAACGTTACATTACACTCAAATTTTACTACTAATATAATTAATTTATCTATATTCTTAGCTCCTAAAGATGGGTGATGCGACATCAAGGCTTGCTCGTCTAGCCACTGGACCCTTGTTCGTGGCACAAGAGTACAAAAAGTATCGATTGAACGGTTACATTTTCGGCGCTAAAGTGTACGAGGAAAGTACAAATGTACAGAACTCGGGAATTTCATACAAGGCTCTTACTTTCTTTCGAGCGAGCGCAAAAGATAAAAACCTCGTTGAAGCTGAAATGACTTACTATGGTGTAATCAAAATATATTTGAATTGGATTATATAAGCTTCAAAGAGGTTGTATTTTACTGTGAATGGATAAGAGTTGAGGATAAAAATACTTGTAAAGTTGATCCTGTCACCAATTTGATCATGGTTGACTTGTCCAAGTTGAAGAGCAACGATCACGTGAGCGATGAGCCATTTGTTTGTGCATTTCAAAAGGTTAATCAAGTGTTTTACTCGGAGTATATCAACAATGAGCCGTGGTCAATTGTCCAACACGCGCCAAGGCGTCTAAATAGTAGTGTGGATGACTTGGCTGCTCCTACCGAATATCAATCCATTTTTTATGATAACCCGAATTTGAAACAATTTTTCAATTTGTAATAAATATTTCAATTTGTACCGAAACATCCATTTTTAATGCTTTTACTTGATCTGCACTTTATCATTTTCACTCTTGTGTAGTGTGCGTGTGTGGAGAGGAGATTAATACATAAATATTCCAACTACATCTAAGTTTTGTTTATACTAATCCATGAATATACGCTTCTTACCTTTAATAGGTGATTAGTACATAGTTATGTGGGGTGTCCTATTTGTGGAGAGGAGACTGAATCTCTTCGTCTATCCGAACACTAAGAAATGCCATAATCCTATGGAGCGATGCTCTACAAATTCCTCCCAACCGTTATGTAGCCAAACATCACCAGTTGAAGTTGTCAATTCCACCCCACCACTTGGAACTTCTAGCAAAACATGGGAGACCATTGAAAGGTGGAATTGATAACTTCAACTGCTGATTTTTGGCTACACAACGGTTGGAAGGAATTTGCAACGCATAACTCCATAGGATTATGGTATTTCTTAGTGTTTAGATATGAAGAGAATTATAATTGACACGATTGACCGGGGTACATTAGTTGGAAGGAGGTGCCATATGAGCTCAAGTTAGCTGTTTGAGTGACACTACAGGTAATGTATTTATATTTATATGTCAATTTCGATTTTGATTTCAATTACGATTTATATTTATCTATATTTGAGGGGCGGATACTAATTTTACTTTATTTCAATTCAGGGGACAGGGAGTGTCCCTAAGGGTAGGCCACATATGCTCTATACTTATGTGGCTATTCGGACGAGAAGGGAAGGATAAGGAGGTGTTCCCGAGCGTCGCAGCACAAAATCTCTTTTCCATGCAAATAGTTTGTAGATTTGAGATAAAATGATGGTGATGTTGTTTCTTTTTAAATAGTTTCTTATTTGAATATATATTTACATTATCTTTAGTTTGTTCGGATATATGATTTTTGGAACAGGTACAACGTTGCTATAACAGGTACAAATATACTGCTGGGCAGTGGCAGTGGCCATACTGCCTAGCAGATTTTTTTTAAATTCTGCCCAGAATTGTCACGGTCATTGACCGTGACACGTCTGTGACAAAGGTTATCACGGATGTGTCACAGTCAATGACCGTGACAAGTTTTTTAAAAAGGGTCACGACTTTGTCACGGTTTATAACCGTGACAAACGTGTCACGATCATTGACCGCGACACGACTGTGACACAAAACGCGAGTTTTGTGTCAAGGTCAATGACCGTGACACGACCGTGACAAAAAAAGTTGTCTCGCCTCGAAATGTCACGGTCATTGACCTTGACAAGTTGGATTTGTCAAGGTCAATGACCTTGACAAATGGGCAGATTTGGTGTAGTGATATGTATGTGTGTGTGTGTGTGTGTGTGTCATTAATTTGGCATAAATCTGAATTGGACCCCTTTGTTGTGTAAATATGAAATTAAAATTGGTTGGACATCTAAAATTGGGCATATTGTTGTGTAAATGTGAAATTAAAATTGAAATTGGGTATAAAATGGAAATTGGGTATAATGTTGTGTAAATCTGAAATTGGACCCCTTTTGTTGTGTAGATATGAAATTGAAATTGGGTATAAATCTAAAATTGGGCATATTGTTGTGTAAATCTGAAATTAAAATTGAAATTGGGTATAAAACAAAAATGGAGTATAGTGTTGTGTAAATCTGAAATTGGGTAATGCGAAATGAAACATAATTATTTATAAATCATCACTATAAATATTATTATCGAATATAATTAAGAAATAATTAATTGAAACTAAATATAGGCCTTACATAAAGTGCGCATAAATACTATCCTTCTAGTTCTTATGCGTACGCATTCAATAGCCCTTAGACCCGTTCGAGAGTCATTATCCCTATAATGAGATCTCTCGAATTGTCCCGTTTGGACAGTTTGGGAATGCAGAGTTTTTGTATAATAATATTCTTATTGGCTTAAATTTGTTACTTTTGGGGGAAGTTATGATGTCGTATATTAATGTTCTCTGGGTACATACTAGATGATGCGATATTAAGTCCATTGATAAATTGAAATAACATTTACACTTGCGAATCTATGTCGTGTACTTGGAGAACTATGGGCATATGATGCCGAATTTTTCTCAAATTGGAACAATGTGCATGAGTTAAGTATATTATAGAAATACGCGGTCTTGAATGGGATAGGACCACTCACCCTTTAAAGGAGATGTAGGACATATGACTTAGTATTATAAATTGAATTTTAATTTCAATTTCAAATTAAAATTGAATTTGAAATTGAAATTGGTATTTTAAATTGAAATTAGTTTTAGAAATTGAAATTGGTATTGGTATTTGATATTTGGTTTTTGGTATAGTGCCTATTTGATTTTTGGTATTTAATTCTGAAATTGAAATTTGGTTTCTCTCTCTAATTGCAGCAGGGGCCGCCATCTCTCTCTCTCTCTCTCTCTCTCTCTATATATATATATATATATATATATATATTTGGTTTTTGGTATAGTGCCTATTTGATTTTTGGTATTTAATTCTAAAATTAAAATTTTGGTTCTCTCTCTAATTGCAGTCGCGGTCGCCATCTCTCTCTCTCTCTCTCTCTCTCTCTCTCTCTCTCTCTCTCTATATATATATATATATATATATATATATATATATATATATATATATATATATATATATATATATATATATATTGTTTAATTGTTTGGGATTCTTGAATTGTTGTTGACTAGTGGATTTGAACATTTAGATGGCCATTGAGTTTGTTGGACCTAGGAATTTCTAATAAAAGACATTATTATTTGCATTGTTGTTTTAAATTCGTGAATTGTTATTGACTGATGAATTTGAACACTTAGATGGCCATTGAGTTGGTTGTCCCCAGGCATTCTCTAACATTTTAGGGCTGTGATGCGAAATGAAACATAACAATGTAAAAATTGGATATAAATAAAACATAATTAAATGAAACATACTATAAATTTTAAAAAATAAGTAATAAATAATCAGGTATTCACATGAGATTTCCTGCATGCATGTAGCCTGCAAAGCAAGTGTTATATAACAAGTATCGAGGGTAAAAGGTAATAACGGGAACCGTAATAGATAGCCCATGCGTAAATTTACATAAAGTCAACTTCTTATATAACACTTGCTTCGGGGGGTGCATGCCTGCATGTATACTCATTTGAATGCACGACATAACAGTTACGTAACATTTATAACTAATTTAAATTACATATAGTGCGCATAGATACTAGTCTTCTAGTTCTTATGTGTACGCATTCGATAGCCCTTAGACCCGTTCGAGAGTCATTACCCCTATAATGAGATCTTTCGAATTGTCCTACTGGACAGTTTGGGACTGCATAATTTCTGTATAATAATATTCTTATTGGCTTAAACTTGTTACTTTTAGGGGAAGTTCTGATATCGTATCTTAATGTTCTCTGGGTACATAATAGATGATGCAATGTTAAGTGTTATTTCAATTGATAAATTGAAATAACACTTACACTTCCGAATCTATGTCGTGTACTTGGAGAACTATGGGGATATGCTGTTGAATTTTCCTCAAATTGGAACAATGTGCATGAGCTGCTAATTATATTATAGAAATATCGATTGAATGGTTATGTATTCGGTGCAAGGGTGTACGAGGAAAATACAAATATACAAAACTCGGGCTTTTCATACAAGGCTCTTACTTATATTTCGAGCGAGTGCGAAAGATAAAAACCTCGTTGAAGCTGAAATGACTTATTATGGTGTAATTCAAAATATATTTGAATTGGACTATGTAAGCTTTAAAGAGGTTGTATTTTACTATGATTGGGTAAGAGTTGAGGATGAAAATGCTTGTAAAGTTAATCCTGGCACCAATCTGATCATGGTTGACTTGTCCAATTTGAAGAGCAACGAGAACCTGACCGATGAGCCGTTTGTGTGTGCTTTTCAAAAGGTCAAGAAAGTATTTTACTCGGAGTATATCAACAATGAGCCGCGGTCAATCATCCTATATGCGCCAAAGTGGCTAAACAGTAGTGTGGATGACCCTACCATATATCAATCCATTTTTTATGATGACCCAAATTTGAAACAATTTTTAGATTTATAACAAGTATTCCAAATATTTGTAATGACGAATGGTTGTATTATTCTAGTTCTTTATTATTATCGGACGATAATTTAATTCTTTTTATTCATTTATACTTGATTTGTTTAATGCTTGTAATAACGAGTGGGTGTTTTTTTGTAGTGCATTGTTATTATCGAATTTGAATTAAAATTGATTTTATGACATGACCCGATATTGAAACAATATTTAGATTTATAATGTCATTAACTTGTATTCTTCTAGTGCTTTGTTATATTCGGATTTGAATCAAAATTGGTTTTATGGTTATTGAATATGTTAATTAGGATTTTAATCAATTTAAGCATTAATTCAAAGTCCATGACATGACCGATATTGGAACAATATTTAGATTTATAATGTCGTTAATTTGTATTCTTCTAGTGCATTGTTATTATCAGATTTGAGCATTAATTCAAAGTCCACATACATTTTTGTACTAATAATAACAATTTGTACAGAAAATGTTTTCATCCCATCGCAGTAGCGGAGGCGACGAGGGCTCCTTGGCCACTAGGCCCCCAAAATAGGGCATATTGGGATCCGTCGTCGATAATAAGATGACATTATTGGCTAGATACTTAGAGTTGCTGAAGGCGATCGTCGACCTGGGGTACATTGATTGGAGGGACATGCCTAATGAGCTCAAGATGGGCATCTGGGGGGGAACTATATATAGTGTATTTATATTTATGCTTTTATTTATATTTAAATATAAATTTATAAGAAACTAACACTTGCTTTCTTTTTGGTTTATATTTGTTTGAGAGGATTAATTCAGCCTGCCCCCACATGTCCGCGACTCCATGTTAGAACACTTAAGGGATCAATATAAGATGTGGAAGAAAAATATGCGAGCACGGTACTTTGGGAAGACCGGGGAGTCTATTATGAGAGTACGTGACACCATCCCCTAGAAGGATCACCGATCTCATTGACACAATGGAAAAAGTTTATCGACAATGAGATTAATGAGCGGCAATTGGCATCTCATCAATCGGGGAGGAAAAATCGGGGAAAAAAGTTGGACGTGCACTACTCTGGACGGACGTCTTACACCGAGGTGGAGCACATGATGGTAAGTTTTTATTTTTCTTTAATTTTAGTTTTATGTTATTCTTATTTAGCATTATTTTCGTTACTTACTAATTTTGTATTATTTTATTTCAGGAGACGGGGAGTGGCCCTGGGGTAGGCCACACAGGCTCGATGCCTATAAGGCAATTTAGACGAAGAAAGGTAAGGACAAATAGGTGTCCCCAAGCGTCGCAATCATGATTGTAAGTTATAAATGTTTAATTTTTTTATTTACTTAATTAACTAATCATGTACTTTTTATCATTTCAGACAAAGCTTAAGGAAGTGCATGAGTCGTAGTCTGATGCCGACAAAGAATCTTTGGCTACGGACGCACTCATCTAAGTGCTCGGGGCGGATCACAAAGGGAGGACTAGGGAGTGAGCTCGCAAGTAGGGAAGTCGAGGATCATCGGAATGGAGAAGGTGGACAACCATGACGATAAGCTATCAAGGTTGGAGGCGAATGTCCTAGATATGTATGCCTTCATGAAGATTCAGTGGTGGTCCACCTCCGATGAGGGCAAGGGCAAGGGTAAGGGGAAGGAGAAGTAAAAGGAGGTATATGTAGATGAGGACATCACTGTTTCAACGCTGATACGCACAAACTGGTTGGTCTAGGATCCATTTCCCATCTTGAACCCTTTCGAACGGTCTATGTCAACAATTGATTGGCTGAGCGTGTTTTTGCTCGACATATATGATAAGGAGTAGATAGCGAGGGGGTTAAGGGACCTGAACTTCATCTCGAGTATGGTGGTTTATGGATTTCCCCTCCAAGACATTGAGGCAAGGGTGCTCGTCAGGCATATTTTGGCTGGGAAGGAGAACTCACCTTTATGGTTGCGCGAACAATGCGATAATTGAAGGGGTGTACCAATGCATATGTCGTGTGGCCTTCCAGCGTCCTCCGACCTGCTCAAGACCCTATGCCATGGGTACATGTTGGTTTGGATATGGATATTTGTATTTGGTTATTGATATTTACATGTTGGTTATGGATATTTGTATTTTGGTTTGGTTGCTCTATATATATGCTGTTTGGACATGTACAATTTTGCTATAACAGGTACAAATATACTGCTAGGCAGTGGTAGTGGCCATACTGCGCATCAGTGTTTTTTTAAATTGTGCCCAAAATTGTCACAGACTTTGACCGTGACAAAAAAATTATCACGGTCAAAGTCTCTGATAATTTTTTATTTATCACGGACTTGTTATGATCCAAAACAGTGACAAGTTTAAGTTTTTTTCATGGACTTGTCACGGTCTTTGACCGTGACTCGCCCGTGACAACTCTAATGAACTTGTCATGGTCTTTGACCATGACAAGTTCAGTTGTCACCCTCAAACTTGTAACGGTCAAAGACTATGAAAAGTTTGACTTGTCAAGGTTTTTTATCGTGATAAGTTGTTAGTTTTGGTGTAGTGGAGACTCTTTATCATATTTTAATATAGGATCCTTGGTCTATCTTTTCATTTTATCATTTATCATAGGATTTATGTACTTTGTTGTCTTGGTGTGTGTGATTTCCAGGCTATTTTCAATGGCTCCAAAGTCTCGTGCACATGCCTCGACTTCCTCTGCTTATACCAGATTTAAGAAACTTTTCTCTAAGTGCCCCATGCATTGGGAGGGGTCTATTGATTTAGATTCCCTTTTTAAAACTCGAGTTCCTTAAATCTTGAGTGAAAGAGAGTGAACTGAAGTTTGTTCTCAAGCCAAAACATTTTACCCTAATCTAGTGAGATAATTTTATTCTGCCCAAATTAAGGGGAGAAAATATGAAAATTTCTTCTAGGTGGATAGGCAACCACTTTCATGACCCGGTAAAAGAGTGCCGCACCCTAATTATCCATATAGATAGAATGATGGTTAGCCTTCTAGACAACGGTAATTACTTTTTTGAGTAACAATTAAATGGAAATGTGACCGATCATGCCACATTGGGCGACACGTGGCATCCAGATGTTAAGGGGGATAGTCGACTGAATATCGAGGGAGAGCTAATGCAGAATCTAGGAAGATGACAACATATCAAATACGATTAATCCTAATAAAACTCTGCTAACCCAGAAATTAGATCGAAGTAGAGACACCTAGATTTGTTTGAACCTTGTACTTATAAATAAGGGCGACCTCACCCTAGTTTGGGTCATTGATTTTTACTTTAAACATTGGACTCTTAGATAGCAACCCTAACACTCCAATTATACATTTTTCTTCTAAGTAATAAATAACTATCCCTCCCTTCTCGTGGACATAGGCAGGATGATCTATCAAACCACATATATACCGGCTCATTTATTTCATCCCATTCATATTCTTGGGGCTAATTCATAATATTGCATTTATTATAGGTTCGATATACCCTACAATTTGGCACCGCCTGTGGAAAAGTGAGAATTCTCATCATCGTTAAAGTTAGCCTGTTAGCAATATGAATGTTAATCGGTCTCACCATTCATACGCTAGATGTTGTATCCAGTTTAAGGTAGAAATTATTTGGAAGGAACAAACTCCTTTGAGATCTCCTTTGCCTCACAGGCGATCAAGGGTGAGGGAGAGATCACCCAGAAGATCTGGTCATAGTCATCGACTTTATACCCCCTCGGCAGAGTGACCTGTGGGCAGAGAAAACTCACAGTGGTTAGTTTTTATGAAGAAAGGTCGGATCATCACAATGAGGAGATCGGCCATTTAAGAAGGCAGTTAACTAGGCAATCAGAAGAGAAAAATTCTAGTTCTCATAAGATGGATTGATGTAGAAGGGGGAAAATCCATTCCCCAAGGTACAATAGGTCCAACCAAACTAACAGAGCCTATATGTCATGGAACCCTTGCATTGTGCAATCTATCCGACGACGTGGGTTTTATTCGCGGTCTCATCACTTCGCTTTAGCCATTAAGCACTTGTTTGGGTAGGGAATCGTCACATAATAACAGGTTGGCTAAACCTATGTTTCCATCAAAGAAAATTAATAGTAATGAAAATAGGGACCTCATAAAAATAGGAATTAGAAGGAAGGATGAACTTCGACTTATCACTAACGCCAAAGGATCTTGCTAGGAGAGCGCAAAGGCATGATTCTGCGTCGCCTTTTATTATAGAGATAGAAATTTTAGAGCTACAGAAGAAGTTTTTAATCTCAAAGATCACCATGTATGATAGAAAATCAGATTATGCTCATCATATCAGGCACTACTAACAAAATATGTCTATGTGGAGTCACCATGATGACCTTTTGTGTCGAGACTTCCGTTATGATCTAAGGGATATAGGTATCAAGTGGTTTAAGAAATTATCCTCTAGTTCTATTTCCCTTTTCAGGGAATTGGTTGAACAACAAAGTAGTTAAACAGGTCGATTCACTACTCGCCTTTATGATAAAGAATGGGGAATCCCTAAGGTAGTAAACATAGTGTTACTGAGAGTTGTTCTATGAGATCGATGATTGCAATGAATAACTAAACATCTTTCCTAAAAGTATGGGCTCTGCAGATCCGACGATCTTTACCAGTCTTGTCACACCCCGTTTTTGGTATAAATGTATAATAGAGTATATATAAAGCAATGAATTAAAGTTAAGGCAGAAAACATAACTTTATTCATTAGATAATGTCACATATAGTGTACTACCACCACATGGGTTAATTACATTTTATTCTCAAAATGAAATATAAAGTAGGTAATAGTAAAGCACCACTCCTTGATCCCATCTTCCTTAGTCTCCGCCCAAACAGTTACATACGCAAACACGTGATCCGTGTGTGTCACAAAAAGGGAAGTGAGACTATCCTATTTTTCTTAGGCCATCTAGAGGAAAAAGGAATTAGAACAAATATGCTAAGAAAGTTCTACCAATTTTATAACAAATTATATATATGGATGGAAGGTGGAGTGTGTATGGAATTTAAATGTCGAATAGTAAAAATAATTACATAATAAGAAAGTCAAGGAGGTTTAACCTGATAATCCCATACCTATCAGATTACAAAATGGGTATAGATATAAGCAAAGCGTCATCAGTAAAACCATATAATTTAATAATTGAAGTAACCGACTATGCACACAATTAAAGGGGCACTCATAAGTATGTAGCTGAAAATTCTGTCTCTCAACATTTGAGACAGAAAGGAGAAGTAGAAAATTTTACGGGATAACATGAAAGTCTGCTCCCTAGTTATTACTGATGATTTTACAAGGAATAGTAATGCACAGAAGGTGTAAGGTTAACTGAATAAATCATCACAACGGATTTTTATGATATCAATTATTAGATGAGAAATGATTACGTTGATCCGAGTGATTATAATTAAAATAATTCGTGATATAGTAAAATATGAGCATGGTAATATATACACATACTAAGAATTAAGGGGGAAAAAGACCTACTTGTATGAATATTTGAACGATTTAAATAGGGTTAAAAGAGGATGCCGGGAGGGGTCGAGGCTTGATTATCTGTACACAAACATTTGTGTAAGTAAATATAATGGAAAATAATGTTGGTTTTGGTATAATTATAATATAAGATGTGTTTAATAAAGTATAAGGGCTTAAATTGTAAATATTTGGGGAATTTAAAATCTTAGGTGTATATATAAATTTGAAACTTAGTGCAGAAGACATTTTGACTCAAAATTAATCAAAGTATTTGTATAAAAAAGGTAGGATAAAAATTCATATCTTGAAAAAGTCAAGAGGGGTCAATTTGCCATTTAGAGATAATATTTATAACCTAAAATTCTAATTTTTCATAACTTTGGCTAGGCTTGACCAAACACAGTCATACCTTATACCATTTTGCGCCGAAAATAAAATAAAAATATTTAAAAAAATCAATTTTTTTATTGGCCATGCACCCTCACGCGCTTGGTCAATGGTTTTGGTTGAAAAAATTCATCTTCAACCTCACGATGGTTGACTTAGGATTTAAAAAACTTTGACCTGAAATAACTTCTGATTTACTAAATGATTTGAGATGATTCCTGAGCCAATCCAACCTAATTTTTCATAAGGAATCCAACAATATAGGTTTTGTGGATTGAGGTTCAGTATTCATCGAGCTACAAAAATGTGTTTTTTAGAAAATTTGACCGAACTTTCGAAGCTCTACTAAATACGACAGAAGTTTTTATGGTCACGATTGTGTTTCTGCTATCCTAAGGAAGAATTTGGATTTATTTTGAATGTTTGAGGTGGTCTGGTTGTGTAGAATTTAAGGTTTTTATTTTTTTGAAATAGAAAACACTTTCGAGCAATTGGAGCTCAAAATCTATGATTTTTTAAAATGATCATTGCATTAGATCTCCTGAGTTCATAAGGAGCCATTTTATCACTTTGAAACTGGTTTAAAGTCAATGAATCAAATTCCACCATTGAAGCCCAAGCTTTAATGGAGATTTTTCAGTTTTTTTAATAGACGTCATTTTGGATGTAAAAGCTCTAATGTTTTGATTGATATGAATATAGTATCAACACCGAAAACTATTGATATTAAAATAATGAGGTTTAATACATAAAATGACAGAATACCTATTTAGAGGGAAAATTCTGAACTTTTAGCAAGTTCAAGGGGTGGAGCCTGTTGCTTTTGATCGTGGGGAATTTATAGGGGATGACGGGGAGAATGTATTAGAACATTTGACGGGAACTTATTTCTCACGTGAATGCATGGTGCATTCATGTGTTTTTGGACTCTACTGCCCATGTGGAGGCTTATGTGGTGAGGGGGAATATGAAAATATTGGTTATTTAGTTTTTAGTCCTTGGTTAGAAGTGTATATACTTATTTGGCTCACAATATGGTATTTTTATAAATTTTAGGGGAATTTTTATAATATCAAGAAAATGTTGGGGTTAGAACTGTAATTTATAGTTAGTTGAAGTATAGAAATGTGATATAAAGTTTGAGTCTCTGGGTTACGTTTAGGTCAAGTTATGTTTGTTTGAAAAGTTGAGGGGTTATTTTGAAAATTTTAAAACTTCTACGGGTACTTAAAAAATTTAGTAATGTTGAAGGTTTGTAGAGTAGTTTTATCTTCATTTAGGATTTATTTTAATTTGCATACTCTATGAGTGGTAAAATGGGGATTGTAGGTGATTGACGTTATTAATTAACATAGTTCGGAAGTGCGGTTGTTACAGTCTACCTACCTAAAAAAAATCGTCCTCGAATTTTACCTTCGATCATGATATCGGTCTTTCATTGCTTGTTCCAATTCCCATGTAGCTTGTTGCTGATTTTGATATTGCCAAAGTCCTTTGATTAAGGGGATTTTTTATTCCTGAGAAGTTTTACCTGCATATCTATAATTCTAATAGAGCATTCTTCAAATTCGTGATTAGATTGAAAATAAATTTCTTGTCATGTAATGATATGGGAGGGGTCAAGAATATACTAGCGTAACTGGGACACATGGAATACATTATGGATATTAGACAATTCTAGTGGTAGGCTACAAAGACAATACGTTTAGAAATAGTGAAAGGTCCAATATATCTGGGGCTAACTTTCCTTTCTTTTTGAAACGTAAAATCCCTTTTGTAGGAGAAACTTTTAGAAATACTTGATCACAAACTTGAAATTCCGGGGGCCTTCAGCGATGGTTTGCATAACTCTTTTGAAAATCTTGGAATGTCTTCAATCTCTCTCAGGTTTATTGTATTTTTTCAGTGGTTTTTAAAATTATTTCGGTACCAAATTACATGTTGCTTCTGGATTCCGTCTAATATGGAGTGAATGACATGGTCTTCCGTATAAGGCTTCAAATGGGGCAACTGTATTACTTATCTGGTAACTATTATTATAATAAAACTAAATGAGAGATAAGTGTTCATTCCAATTATCGGGCATGTCTAACGTACAATTTCATACCATATCTTCTCATGTTTGAATTGTTCGTTCAGACTATCCATTTGTCTGAGGGTGGAATGTGGTACTTAAATGGAGTTTAGTACCTATTGTGTTCTGAATTGTTTGGCAAAACCTTCCTATAAAATGAAAATATCTATCTAATATGATGGATAGAGGAATTCCATGTAATCAAATAACTTCTCGAATGTTGAGTTTACTAAGCTTTTGGAATGAATCAGTGGGTTTTACTTATAGAAAACGAGCATATTTGGTAAGTCGATCTACTATTTCCCAAATAGAATTATATCATTGAGACGTGTGAGGTAGTCCACTGACAAAATCCATTGTGATATGATCCCATTTCCATTTTGGAATTGGTAATAATTAGAAAATTCCACCAAGATGCTGGTGCTCTATCTTTACTTATTGGTAGGTAAGACATTTTCTCATAAAACTCTCAATTTCATTTATCATATTTATCCACCAATACTATCTTTTCGATGTGTGATACATGTTGGAGCTTCTAGAGTGAATCGTGAATTTAGAACGACGGGCTTCTTGCAGTACTTCTTCTTGAAGAGATGAATTATTGGGTACATACAATCTATTTCTAAATCATAAGCATGTTTCCTTATCGTATGAGAAGTCATGGTTTTTGTACTGAACATGGTTTAAAAAGGATCTTGGGAAGTTGTACTAAAATCTTCTTTCTCATATCTGGATATGAAATTATATTAGAAAATTTTGAGAAAGGTTGTGTCAATTGAAGATCATATTGCTTTATGGTAGCATCAATATCATAAGAGATAAAAGCTTGGAGTCTTCCAATGGGATTACGACTTAAATCATCGATTACTACACCACCCTTTCCTAGGTGGTAATCTAATTTAAATCGATAATCTTCCAAAAATTCCATCCAACGTCGTTGTTTTAGATTCAAATCCTTTTGATTGAATATATACTTTAAACTTTTGTGATAAAAAAGACTTGAAATTATTCACCATAAAGGTAACAACGCCATATCTTTAAAGTAAAAACTACGGTAGCTAACTCAATATCATTAACAGGGTAATTACACTCATGGATCTTGAGTTATTGTGATTAATATTCTACTACTCTCCCTCTTTTCATTAAGCCACGTCCTAAATCATGCAACGCGGTATTGGTATATGCATAATAACTTTCATCACTAGAAGGAATAGTTAGGACATGAGTAGTGGTTAATTTGTCCTTCAAAATTTGAAATGCTTGATCACATTAGGCAGTCCATACAAATGGTACTTCATTCCTAGTTATCTTTAAGAGGGGAAGATCAATTCAAGAAAATCCGTCTACAAAACGACTACAATAACCTGCTAATCCTAGAAAATCTTTTATCTCAGTGACATTGGGAGGATTTTTCCATTCTAAAATAGCTGAAATTTTGGCGGGATCAACTTGAATTCCATTCTCAAAAATCATATGTCTTCAGAATTTTACTTGCTTCATTGAAAAATCATATTTTCTCTTTTTAGGATATAATCTATGGTTTCTTAACGTGCCTAATATTGTTTCTAAGTGTTAGGCATGCTCAACATGGTTTAGGGAATAAACAAGAATATCACCAATGAACATCATAATAATTTGTTCAAGAAAAGGTCTAAATATTCAGTGCATAAGATCCATAAATGTTGCGTGTGCATTGGTTAATCCAAAAGACATGACAGTAAATTTGAAATGTCTCTAATAAGTTCGAAAATAAGTTTTTGGATTATTTACTTCTCTTACTCGCAATTGATGGTAACGACGTCGTAAATTTATTGTAGAAAAGATTTTCACTCCTCGAAGTTGATCTAATAAATCTACGATTTTAGGTAGAGGATATCTATTCTTAATAGTTATTGTGTTTAGTTTACGATAATATATGCATAACCTAAAGCTTTTATCTTGTTTCTTGACAAATAATACAGGGGCTACCCAAGGAGATGAACTAATGGGAATAAAACCCTTTTAAAAAAGATCATCTAGCTGGGTACAGAGTTCTCGAAGTTCTAAAGGAGCCTTTTAATATGGAGGTATCAAAATAGGGTAAGTATTTGGATAAATATTAATACTAAATTCTATTTCTAGAGAAAAGGGTATTCCTCGTAACTCTTCTAGAAAAAAAACATCTTTGAATTGTTCCAAAATTCTAGTAATTAAGGAAGAGAAGTTTTGAATTCGGGAGGTTAATGGTTTAAAAAGACTTGATCCTTGAAACATAAAGGAAAAATTTTCTTGGTCTCGAAAGTAAATTTTCTTTGCATGAAAATCGATATAAGTATGATATCTTAAGAGAACAACCATCTCGATAATAATATGGAATCCGCAAATATATAAAATTATCCAATTCACAAAGATCATACCTAAACCTATCTAAATTTTATAATTTTCATACCCTTGTGTAGGTGTATTAATTTTACTAGTAGTAATTCTATTTCCAATGGAATAATTAAACATGTAGGCAACTGTTGTAAAATCTTAGATAGTTTAAGGCTTATAAATGAATGCGTTGAACCAGAATCAAATAAAATATGAGTAGGAAGATTATAAAAAAATATTGTACCTTTTATCACATCATGTGAATTCTGTATAGCAGTACATCATGATTATTTCCACGACGAGGGACTAGTACAATTTTCTTGACAAGATTTGGCCTAGGTTGGTTTTGGATAGGATGGGGATTTTGAATTCTCGGGGGATTTCCTAATTGATGGCGGATTAGAGGAGGTTTCAACTAAGAACATTGCAGGAAAATATGTCCTACTTCTTGACATTCATATCAACAAATCAATGGATAGGTAGTGTTATGACGAATTTGGGAATAAGCTTGCCCACTCGGAAGTAGATAAGGATGGGTCGAGATTAAGGTACAGTCTTAACAACATAATTATTTTTAGTAACGTGATGAGGGGAACGTACAACACTAGAAGAACATCGTATAATAATGGCTGCAACGTCGATAAGTTGAGAGTAATCTTGGATCTACAAAGGGGCGATAAGAGTCTATATTCTCAGTTATATTCCTCTTTTGAACTGCTTGCATTTATTTATCGCTGTATCATCATACTAAATGTGATAATGGGTTAACTCGATATAATTGGCTTCATACTAGGCTACAAATAAATTTACTTGTTGTAATCTTAAGAAATCTATAGTTAGTTGATCTTGCTCGATCTTGGAAAAGTATTTTTGAAAGAAGATTTCTTCAAATTGCTATACATTATGATTACGGGACACAACTTGTCACTAGTAATTTGATTCAACTTCGAACATGTAGGCAGCTAAATTTACTCGAAGATTGGCAACTATTCTTACTCCATTAAAGCTTTTCACAATCTGACGCATCCATTTCTCAACTTCATTGGCACATGGATTTCCAAGAAATGAAGGAGGTCATTGTCTAAAAAATTCTTTAAGATAATTTATTCTACGATCTCATATGAGATTTCTTATGGAGATAGGTGAGGAAATTGTTGTTGTCGAGCTAGGGATGTTAATTTTTTAAGGCATCGCATGATTCCTTCAATGTGCTTCTGTTCAGTTTGAGTTTCGGTGGATGGAATTCGAGTGGTAACCATCCTAAAATATGATATAAACAGTCACAAACATATATTAGAAAATTTCCTTAAAAATAGAATATATCAAAAGCCTAGTTATATTGTACAAAAGGTTAGTATTTTATAAGAGAGTTGTATTTTACAATAGAGTAGTATTTTACAATATTACCCATTCTACATAAGTCAGAGTTGGTCAACCTCTTAAGATAGTAGTTAGGAATACTATATACATTAATTTATTCATTATGTTACCTTAGGAGGGATGTTTTTTTTCCTTATTTTTAGATCTTTCTAAATGGGAACGACAACATCAGTTTCTACCGAATTAATATCCAGAACTACGAAAAAGTCATCAGGCTCGGATGGACCATCGTCGGTAGAATCAATTGAGTCTAAAAAAATTCTGAAAATAAGTTTTCCATTCGATGTAGCCTCGGGATAAAGTGGCGGAGGTGGTTATGCATCAGCTAGAGTAAGAGTGATTGCTTCTTGGAGTATGACTTGAATGTCCATATAATCACGTATTTTTCTCATCACTTGTGCCTCTCTTAAGACTCTGTTTTGTTAATACCAACCTCTTTACGTCACTGCTTGAATCTAGCAATTCCTCATCAATAGTGGGAATCATTCCTCTGAGACATGTAAATGATTATTCTCTAATGGTAATTTCCCAATGGTTTTTTGGGGATGATATCCAAACTAAATAGAAGAGAGTCCCACGTGTTCATGCTGTAAAATGTAAGTTGATCTATAATAGTTACAAATAAGTTACAAAAAATGTAATATAACTAATATGCTATAGAAGTTTTCCCGTATAGGAGTTAACCCTGACTTAATGTTAATTTTAAAACATACTCTGATACCAACTTGTGACACCTTGTTTTTGGTATCAATGTACAAGAGAGTATATGTAAAGCAATGAATTAAAGTTAATGTGAAAAACAAAATTTTATTCATTAGATAATGTGACGTATAGTGTATTACCACCACATGAGTGAATTACATTTTATTCTGAACACAAAATATAACGTAGGTAATATAAAAATCCACTCCTTACTCCCATCTTTCTTAGACTTCACCCAAACAGTTACATACGCAAACACGTGATCCGTGTGTGTCACAAAAAGGGAAGTGAGACTATCATCTTTTTCCCGGGACATCTAGAGGAAAAAGGAATTAGCACAAATATACTAAGCAGGTTCTACCAATTTTATAATAGATTGTATAAATATATATAGAAGGTGGAGTATGTATATAATTTAAATGTCGAATAGTAAACATAATTACATAATAAGAAAGTCAAGTATGTTTAATTTGATAATCCCATACTTACCATATTACAAAATGGGTATAGAAATAAGCGAAACATCATCAGTAAAATCATATAATTTAATAATTCAAGTAACTGACTAGGCACACAATTAAAATGACACTCATACGTATGTAGTTAAAAATCCTAGATCTCAACATTTGACACCATAGGCCAAGAAAAAAAATTTGTGGGATAACATGCTAGTATATTCCCTAGTTATTACTGATGCTTTTACAAGGAATAGTAATGCACGGAACATGCAAGGCGAACTGAATCAATCATTACAAAGAATTTTTATAATATCAGTTATTAGATGGAAAAGGTTTAAGTTTATCCTAATGATCATAATTAAAAAAAAAATTGTGATATAGTAAAATATGAGTATGGTAATCTCTACACATATTTAGAATCAATGGACCTATCATGAAATGATATCAATAGGTAGTTAAACAATATGCGAAATTTTACAATTAAAAAGGCAAAAGATATACTTATATGGATATTTGAATGACCTTAATAGAGTTTAAAAGACGATTTCAGGGGGGGACTGGTTCTTGATTATCTATACACAAACATCTGTGTGAGTAACTATAATGGATAATAATGTTGGTTTTGATAGAATTAGAATTGAGGTCGTGTTTATTAAAGTTTAAGGGGTTAAATTATAAATATTTTGGGACTTCAAAATCATAGGCTTAAAATTAAATTTGAAACTTGGTGCAGAGTAGTTTTTGGCTCAAAATTAATCAAAGTATGTGTTGAAAAAAGTTGGGATAAAAATTCGTAACCTGAAAAAGTCAAGAGGGTCTGTTTGTAATTTAGAGAAAATATTTTTAACCTAAAACCCTAATTTTTTATAACTCTGGTTAGGCTTGACAAACACAATTTTACCTTATACCATTTTGACCAGAAAAAGAAAATTAAAATATTGGAAAAAATAAAAAATTTTAATTGACCACGCGCCCTCGCGCGATTGGTCAATTGTTTTGGTTGAAAAAGTTTATCTTCAACCTCTCAAGAGTTAACCTAGGGTTTGAAAAACTTTGATCTGAAATAACTTCTGATTTACTAAACCATTTAAGATGATTCCTGGACCAATCCAACCTAATTTTTCACAAGGAATCCAAAAATATAAGTTTTGTGGATTGAAATTCATTGAGTTATAAAACTTAGTGATTTTCAGAAAATTTGACTAAACTTTTGAAGCTTTACTGAATATGGCTGAGGTTTTTTAAACATGGTTGTGTTTCTGCTATCCTAAGTAAAAAATTAAACTTGGTTTGAAGAATTGAGGTTGTCTAGTTATGGAGAATTTGAGGTTTTTATTTTTCTAAAATAGAACACACTTTCGAGCAATTAGATCTTGAAATTTATGATTTTTTTAAAACTATTATTGCATTAGAGATCCCGAGTTCATATAGAACCATTTCCTCACTTTGAAATTGGTTCAAATCTAAGGAATCAAATTCCACCATTGAGAGTTGACCCTAATAGAACCATCTCTTAAAAAAAATTGCACCATTAAAGCTCAAGATTTAATGGAGGTTTTTCTGATTTTTTTCGATCAAAGGTCATTTTAGATGTAAAAGCTCTAATGTTTTGATTGATATGAGTATACTATCAACACATATAATTATTAGAGTTAAAAGAATGAGGTTTAATACATAAAATAACAAAATGCTTGTTTAGATAGAAAATCTTGAACTTTGAGAAGGTTCAAAGGGTGGAATTTAATGCTTTTGATCGTGAGGAATTTATAGGGGATGAATGAGAGAATGTATTAGCACATTTGGGAGGTGGATTCTTCCTAAATTTAAAAAGATAATATGGTGGAAACTTGTTCCTCACATGAATTCATGGTACATCCATGTGTTTTGGGACTCTACTGCTCACGTGGAGACTGATATGGTGAGGGGAGACTTTAAAAATATTGGATATTTAGTTTTTAGTCCTCAGTTGGAAGTGTATATACTTATTTGGCTCAAAATATGGTATTTTTATGTTTTAGGGATATTTCTATAATTTTAAGGAAATATAGGGGCTGAAACTATAATTTATACTTAGCTGAAGTCTAGTGGTTTAATTTGATATAAAGTTTGGGTCTAGAGTTTAAGTATATGTCAAGTTATGTTTGTTTGAAAATTTCAAGGGTCATTTTGGAAATTTTAAAACTTCAAGGGGTACTTGAGAAATTTTGTAGGCTTGTTGGTTTTGTAGAGGAGTTTCACCTTGATTTAGGATATTTTTTGAATTTACATACTTTATAAAGGGTAAAATGGGGATTGTAGGTGATTAATGTTATTAATTAACTTGGTTCAGAAGTGCAGTTATTACAAGTCTTTGACTAAGAAGACAACGTCAATCATGGAGAACCTCATGTCGCGTATTGACAAATACGCTAAGGTAAAGGATGAGCTCGATATAAGTTCGGACTGACCAGAGTTGTAATAAGTCAAAGAAGTAAAATTCAGAGAAAATCACCAATATAGGTAATCGACTAACTCCAACAAAGAAAGGGGGAAGAATGACACCTCTAAGGGACACTCCAAGTCATAGACCAACAAAGGCGTCTGGTCCTACTAGAGAGCATCTCATATCAATCGGAACGTAGCAAGAATTTGTTTCTGCACATTGGTGTAGGATAAGAGCCTCAGGTGACACTCGATGTCTCTATGACACTGTAGTGCGACCAACGGGTCTGTAGAACAAGAAAATGTCGACGGTATATTTTTCATTAATGCCCTTCAAATATTTTCCCACTCTGTTGTGAGAGCTCGTGCCACTGGTTGTAGGCCCTCGACTTACATCTCATATCTTCCTACGACTAGCCCCCCTAAACATCCTGCAAGATTAACTCTGAACGTTGTTAAGCTCTGAAGTGATATTGCCCCTATGCATCAGGAGATGGGATGGCTGAAATGGTCTAAACGTGTGCTGCTGGTGGTGCGGGTGGCACTTTTGCTGCAGACTCGAGTTGTGCAGCTCTTGTGGTGGAACGGGTCTTCATCTTTGGTGCCATCTAAAAATGACACGAAACTCTTATTAGTATTAAAAATCTCACAACAAGAATACAAAGGAAATAACGTATCAAAGAACTCTACGCGGACAACTATAATGGACCTATGGACCCTATATTGCCTTGGACCATGCTTTGATACAACTGTGACACCTAGTAATTTTTAATAATTAGGTCCATTAAATCTATTTATTAAATATTACTGTTTGTCAAAACAAGTTAAATATCATCCTTAGCATGAGTGAAACCAAATGATATAGATAATGCAAATCATAAAGTATAACATGCCTCACATTATTATAAATAAGTAAATTTTCATTGTTAAGTAACGCATTTAATAACCGTAAACGTACCTATCATCCCACACCCCTGGAGCTAACTAGCGTCCCGTCACGCATATACAATAAAAGTGAATAGCAATAAAAGTAAACACCTATCATAAACAATATCCAACCTCCACCATATACACCCCAAAATATTTCCATTAATCGTTGTAATCGAGTCTGACCCCCAGTCCCCTTTGGGGTCATCAAGAAACATGATATGAAAAACTAACCTCCCCCATTTACACCCCAAAACATCTCCATCATAATGAGGATAAATGATAACGTCCCCATGCATAGGGTCACAACATAAGAGTAATATTTCACCACTGTCAATATCAATCCATAATTTAGACTCACGCGTAACTAATGGATTTCAACATCTTTTATAGTTCATTTTTTAATTCTCTCGAGTCTTTTATTAACGTTTTACTACTTTAAAAGGGAATGAGGCGATGCATATATTTCATACACCAAAGTCTTAAAAGAGGGATATCTTATTTACAAATTTAAGTGTTTCTTCTCATGTCTAAATTTACTATTTATCTCACGTAATCATATTATGGGGGCATTGTGAATTTTAATCTCAAATTTCACTTTGCATCACTAAAGTCACAATTCTAAATCATAAGGATGTGATATTAATTTTAACATAATATATTAATTTTATTTATAAAAATTAGGTCGAGGTAGAATTTGGTATTTAAATGTATAAAACGGGATGAGTAGAATGTTAACTTGCCTCTTAAAGAAAATCCACAACAAAATTATAAGATATTTGTTGAATAACTTTGTAGAAGAAGCCCCTTTTAATTTGTGTTGAAAAATCCCTCCAATTGCTCCCCAAACTAGTGTAAATGTTGGTATAAAAAGTACCTTTGAATTTGTGTTGAAAAATCCCTCCAATTTCTCCCCAAACTAATGTAAATGTTGGTATAAAAAGTAGTCCGAAAAATTATAATTTTGTTGCTGAATTGAAGGATGAATTTTTTAAATTGCAATGATATAATTTATGAGGGATTTGGATTTGATTTTTAGTTGAATTATGTACTGGATATGCAAGGGAAATAAGGTTTCTTATAAGGGGCCATAGAGAATTTGTGAATGAAGTTGTGCTCCATCTTAAAGAATGAAAGCATCTCCTAAATTGTTATTTTTCTTTAATTACACCTTAATTATTTTCTTTTTCTTTCTTTCTTTAATAACCAGAACCCTAATCTTCTCTAAGTAACTACCTTATTACCAAAGTACCCTTTATCTTAAACCATAATTCCTTTTGTGCCAAACCTTTTATTTACTTTCTATATTATATTTAAAGCCCATACTTTTATTTATTTATAATTAGACCTAAACACTTTATTGATTTACCAATTAAATTCTTTAATTCATAATAAATTCTATAATTCATCAAATAAAGATCTACAATTATAATGACTTTCATAATTTTGATAATTTACACACCAAATCCCATTTCAAGATATAAAACTTTGTTTTCATTACTTAAATCATATAAAATTCAATTTTTACTTAAATAATTTATATAAAAATTCTCTAATTTTAATATTTAATTATTCAATTAATTCTAAAAAATTATGGGGTATTACAACTATCAGTGGAAATTTTAGTTTTATATTTTCGTGGAAAGAATAAGTTAATATTAGTAGATTGTCTTTATGCTCCTAGCATTAGAAGAAATTTGATTTCCGTTTCAAAGATTGTGATGAATGGATACTTGGTTTATTCTAATAAATGAGTTTTTACCAAAAATGGAAACTCTCTTATATGTTCTGGTACATTGAAAAATGATATTTATATTATAAGATATGTCTCACCGCTACAATTTAATACTGAAGTGAATAACTTAAATGAAAATAACCTAAAGAGAAATGAGCCTTCTAAGTTAAAATAAACGTATATTTGACACTTAGGATTAGGCCATATCAATATAAAAAGATACAAATACTGGTTTCAAATGGTCAATTGAGTTTATAAAAATGGAGGCACTTTCTGTGTGTGAATCTTGCTTAGAAGGTACGATGATGTTTGCGGCTGAGGGCTACAGAGACAAAGATGTATTGGAGTTAGGTCATTCTAAATTGTGTGGTCCTATGACTATCCGAGCAAGAGGTGGTTAGATTATTTCATCACTTTCATCAATAATTAATCGAGGTTTGGATATGTTTTACTTATTCACCACAATTTTGAAGTCTTTGATAAGTTTAAAGTATACAAGGCTGAGGTGGAACGCGGGCACAATAAACTAATCCCTACTCTATAATTTGATCGTGGAGGGGAATAACTTTTGGGAAAGTTTAGACAACACTTATCGGAGTTGGGTATTATAACCCAACTGTCGGCATCAGGCACTGCACATCGAAATAATGTAGCGAAAAAAAGGAAAATGACTCTTTTGGACATGATTAAATCCATGATGAGTTATTAGAATCTGTAGAATTCTTTTTGGGGTTATGCATTAGATGCGACCACTTATATACTAATATTAGTTCCTTCTAAGTCACTCTCAATAACTCCTATAGAATTATAGAATGGTTGCAAACCTAGTCTAGGGCATGCTAGGATTTAGGGTTTCCCGACACACGTGCTGAGAAAGGAGCGTGGTAAGTTGTGGTTATTTGTAGGATATCTGAAAGGAACTAAGGGTGTTTTTTTAATAATCCTAAGGACGAGAGCGTAATTGTTACCACAAATTCTCGGCACTTAGAGGAAGATTATATGATAAACTATAAGCCTAAGAGCGATATTATCTTACAAGAGCTAATAGAAAAAGACCAAGTAACTATTTTAGGACCACCCATACAGGATGAAATACAACCCGATATTGATAATACATTAACGATATTGGGAGTATTATCGATGATCATGATACATGTGTCGCTTTTACTGGACCAGAAGTGGAGTCACGTCAAATGGGAGAGTTAGGCGTCAGCCTAATGGGTTAGCGTATTTGGAAGATCAATTGAGTGAATTCTTAAAGGAACACGAATTGGATCCTGATAACTACGATGAAGCACTTCAAGACAAGGATGTCAAGATCTGGATAAAGTCTATGAATATTGATATGGATTAGATGTATTATAATCAAGTATGGAAACTTGTTGACTTTCCAGATTGGATAAAACCAATTAGTTGGAAGTGGATTTACAAGGAAAAGAAAAGAGTATATGGTAAGGTGGAAACCTTCAAGGCATAACTTGTTGTGAAAGGGTTCACTCAAAATAGGGTATTGATTATAAGGAAACCTTTTCACCAGTACCCATAATTAAGTCTATTCGAATTTTCTTATCTATTGCGACTCATCTTGATTTGAGATATAGAAAATAAATGTCAAAATCGCGTTCTTAAATGACAATCATGACGAGTGTATCTATATGATTTAACCTATGGGATTCATAGAAAAGAGCCAAGAAAGTAAGGTTTACAAGCTTAAGATATCCATTTATGGCCTTAAGCAAGCATCAAGGTCTTGGAACATCCGATTTAATCAGGCATTCAAATTGAAAAATAGGATATTAGGCTTATCCCAAGCCATTTATATCGACACAATGTTCACAAGGTTTAGCATCCAAGATTCTAATAAAGGGGTTTTCCCTTTCAGGTATGGAATTTATCAAAGGACCAGTGTCCTAAAACATCTTATCAAACTGGAGTTTTGCTAAAATATTGTAAGGCAAAACTGGACAAAATTCCTGAACAACAGCGCAAACTGCTTTATTATAGTATCATCGTAGAGAAGCTCTTCTCGCTACAACAAACAAGTCTTTCTTGGTACTTTGTCGCTTTTTCCCTAGTCTCTTGCATGATCTGCTTTGCTTCAGGTTCTCTCCAGCGAAGGTTTTATTCATTGAAACGAAGCTACCAATGAACGATTTGATAAATCATTAAAAGAACATTTTTGGAAGATTTTTCCTTAAAATCTCATTGGTAAGTGTTCTAAATACACATTTTCGACTCATTCGATCCTAGATTTTACTACCTGAGGCCTTAAGAGTTTTACACCTAAGGTATTATCCTCCTATGTGTTTCTTACCACATGGCTATATGGTTATGTGCTCAACACTCTTTCAAACCATGAGTGAAAGTTAAAGAAAAGTATTTTTGCTGATCAAAATTATTTTAAATATTTGAAAGCATTTTTTTCACTCCTCTTATTTGAGTTCTTCAGGCCATAGCTTTTGTATTTTCTCTTTGAGAAATCTTTAGAGATTTATATACTCATCTTTGTGTCCAAATCATTGTCCAAAACTTTTCTTCATGAGTATATATTTTCTCTACCTTGGCTTGAAAAATTCATTTTGAAGTTTGGAGCACCCTAGCCTTGTAATACACCTACCCAAACTTTTAGGATTCCCTCACAATCCTAGATATTGCTTTTATGGTTGCTTGAAGGCTCCATTCTTGGAACAAAATTGCTTCAACTTAAAAAGGACTTTTACGGCCAAGTGGATTTGACGACATTAATTACAGACCAAAATCGGTATTGGTTATGTAGGGTTCTTCATGTGTCGGTGGTTTCTTCGAAAAATATGGTGTGAAAGGGGTTTTAGTGAAATTTGTGTCAGTATATCCAATTCCCTTTTGTAAAAAAATACCATAGTACATTTGTCATTCATATCAGCCTGAAATTTTTCTCGTTAGTGGGGTTTTCCTTCGTAAATCTGGTTCTGTAAGTATTTTACTTTTCCACATCTTTTTGAATTATTGTCTTAATATAAGAATATAAATGTGGATTATAAAACTTGTTAAAAAGGACTAAAACTTTTCCATTCAATATCATATGGGGAAGGCCAACGCAATAGTAGACTCCTTGAGCTATCGACTGATTATGAGTCTCAGTTTTCAAATATATAAAAAATATAATGGTATACTTTGTGTGTCGTGGATGCGACAAAAGTAATTTTACCAGTTGTGGTTGGTACACTCGATATTTTGTCTTAAATAATTCAGGCCCAGAATTTTGACTTTGTCAAGATAAGGTGAAAGAACTGCTATTTTGGGGAGTTTCTTTACATTCGATTAGCTCAAATGGAAGATTGAGATTTTAAAGACGACTGGTTGTGCCGGGGGGTCCCTAGCTACGAAAGTCAGTATTTATCAATGAATGTAGTTCAAGATTCATTATGCACCTCGAGGGTGATAAGATGTATCGTGATATAAGGAGACAATAGTGGTGGGACGGTACGCAAAATGATATAATAGAGTTCATGTCTAAGTGTGCCGCTTGCCAACTAGTTAAAGTGGAGAACCAGAGGCCAACTGGTGAGCTAAAGCCATTGGAGATCATAATGTGGAGGTAGGGGAGCATATTGATGGGTTTCATAGTGGAGTTATCGAGATACCAAAGGGGACATGATGCCATTTGGGTCATTATCGATAAACTGACCAACGTGGCTTGATTTTTTCTAGTAAGGATAAACTACACAATAGAGCAGTACATCTAACTCTTCATTTATGAGATTGTGCATCTCCATGGGGTACTAATTGGCATTGTGTTCGATAGGGACCGTACTTTTGTTTCCCAATTCCGAGGGAGATTTCAAGAAGCTATAAGAGTACAGTTGCATATGAGTACCGCGTTTCATGCTTAGAGGTTAAAATGAGTGGGTGAATTAGATTTTGGAAGACATGATGTGTGCTTGAATATAGACTTCAAGGGAAGTTGGGATCAACATTTGCCACTCGTGGAGTTTTCTTATAATACTAGTCACCAACAAACTATTGCTATGGCACTTTATAAAGATTTGTATGACCTACCTTGTCATTCTCCAAGTTGATGATTAAATATGGGGGTATAATAATTTTTAGGACAAATTATGCTCAGGGCATATGAAAACTACCCAGAGTTGGTAGAAGAGCTATGCTGATAGGAGGAGGCACAAGTTGGAGTTTCAGGTAAGGGACTAGGTGTTTCTGAAGGTCTCTCTGATAAAGGGAGTTATTGGGATTGGGTTCAAGGGAAAGTTAGTGCCCTAATACCTAGGTACTTTCACGATCTTAGATAAGGTGGGGCTAGGGGAATATTGTTTGGACTTACCCAATCATGTTTAGTGTATACACTACGTTTTCATGTGTTCATATTGAGAAAGTTCCCAAGTGTTGAGTTATATTATTGTCACACATGCCTTGATGGGATTGAGATTTAGCTGTGTGAGAGTTACGAGGAGAGACCACAACATATCCAAGACCTGAAGATAGCATACTTTGTGATCAAAGTTCATTGATTTAGTCTGTCTCCAATAGGGATATCACAGTGAGGCTGAGTCCACTTAGGATAAATAGGACAACATTTGGCTGAGATATCAAGAGATCTTCAAGTCAGGTATGTAAAATTTGAATTTATTGGATGAAATTCCTTGTTTGGGGGAGAGGAATGTAATACACAACATTTTCTTACATTTAATTAAATATTAATTATCTGTTAATTAGATATTTCTTATGACATGTGATATGTCATTTAACAGTTATACATATATATTTCTTATGTAGTAGTGTTACATAATTCCTTTATGTGCTACGTAAATACACATCCTTTAGAAATTGACAAACACGCATTAATTCATTAAGTTAAATATTTAAGTGACTTAGTATTATGGGCGGCTATGGAATGATTAGGAGCTAGGTGCGGGGTTTTTTCTTGTTTGGATCATTCCCTTAGTATTTGGTCCTACCTATCATGAAGTAGGTTCTTATAATACCGAATCACATTTAACTAATTAATAATTAAGATTTAAACTTAAGCTACAAGTATCGACTAGTTAATTAATTTAATGAGACAATTAACCTATAAAATATGTTCTCTCTTGGGTTCGGTTATCGGGATGTTTAGAAAGCCTGTTTGGGTTTGAAATAGTGGAACTTTGGTTAGTTGGCTAAGTATATGGGTTGGACCAAGTTTTAGGCCGTTTAGAGGTTGTTTTGGACCTTTTGGGTTAATTTTATTTTGGGGCATAAGCCTAATTTTGGATTTAATGATAATAATAACCTTACTAGCTAAACCTAATTCAGAAAATACAATTGGACAAGAACCCTAGCTGTTAAGGAGAAGGATGAAGAACCCAAGCTTGAAGAATTGGGTAATGTTGTGGAGTGATTCCATAATCATCCTAGGGCAAGTTTGTTTTGTATAATCTAATAATTAGGTTTGTGTTATAATAATTCGAATATGTTGGAATCTATTAATTAAATAATATAATGAGATTTAAATTGATAATTAAACCTAATTTTGTAATTATATTAATTATATTATAAACTTTAGTTTATGTATTGAAGAACTATTATAGTTTTGCTAATGAAACAACACAAATCCATGTAAACTGAATTTATAAACATTAGATATGAATCTTATAAGTTCTAATTTGTAAAATCCCTCACTTTATAGTGATTATTGATTTGAATTCATAGGTTAATTGGATCAATTTTGTGTGAACATGAACATATGATTAATTTCATAAATTTTGTAATTAGATTTTTAATCGTGTTTTAAATCATCTAAAGTTTATCCAAACATGCTGTAGCCCACATATGTTGATTACATATATGAAGCAGAAGGGCTAATTTTATGTAGTAACGGTTGTAGGATTGAACAAACTTTGGTTATGGTCATCATATACATTGGAGGAAGAAGACCTACCCCACTGGGCCCATCAAATCGATCAGTCCCCGGGGCTAGGCCTTGTATGGGTCCTTTTAGAGGTTTTGCGATGGGTTCTGAAGGTAGGTTAGTTTCGGACCTTTTGTTATATAAAAAAACTTAATAATTAGAAGGGTTGGGGTTTGATTTCTATATTTAATAGCCCAAGGTGTCCGGGGTAAAAATCACATAACTGATTAACATTTAATGGGATAAATAATTGGGAATGAAATAGACCACTTTGATGACCTTAACATATGGTTGAAACTGGATTACTTGCATTATGTGAATCATATCAGGAGTGTGTGTGTTATCATGGGAAACCTACCAGTAGGAATTTAACGAGGCACGTATGATATGAACACTCGGGTATCCTAGTGAGTGCAGGAGTTCTACCTAGATCTTATTACCCTGATCATACATGCTGAGGCCCCATCTATTGAGCTGGGACAATGGGGCCAAATCCTCTCTTATCACCTTAGGCATAGGGTTATATATTTGGTGCGATGGCTTAGTGATTTCCCTCTTATGTTTTTTGAGGTTATAGGATTGGGATGTCCTATAGCCATACCTAGTAGTGTTACAAGTGATCCTAAAAGGAGATATGAATAGGCCTTTGTACTTTGGATTTCGGGCTGTGTATAGCCCATGTGATTTGTGTTTGAATGGGAGAAGACTCAATTGGATATCAAATTGTGTGATTCCTATTATTATATTGTGATTCTCAGAAAGATGTATAACTGTGATCATGACTAAAAATTATTAAAGTAACGAATCGTTGAGTAAAAGAGATAATTATGCAACATGGGCCTCATCTGGAATTGGGATTAGGACCGCAAACTTATTTACTTTGTTTGGGTTAGGATAACTTAAAATCAACTTTAATACTCGAGGAAGATGTATTATTATTATTATTATTATTATTATTATTATTATTATTATTATTATTATTATTATTATTATTATTATTATTATTATTATTATTATTATTATTATTAATATTATTATTATTATTATTATTATTATTATTATTATTATTATTATTATTATTATTATTATTAATGTTGTTGTTGTTGTTGTTGTTGTTGTTATTATTATTATTGTTATTATTATTATTATTATTGTTGTTGTTGTTGTTGTTGTTGTTGTTGTTGTTGTTGTTGTTGTTGTTGTTGTTGTTGTTGTTGTTGTTATTATTATTATTATTATTATTATTATTGTGTCCCAGCTGTAGTTATATTCTTATGAACTATATAGCTGTTAGGTTTAATCTTATATATGGAACGATTTTTACAGGTCTTAGGCCGCAACCGCCGCCCCAAACCTGATCATTCATAGTTGGATCCAGTCCTATTTTCATTATCTATTCCTATGATGTAGGTGTCGATCTTATAGCTCACTTTTATTTAAGCATTTCCTTTTAGTTATTCATACTTCATTTTTAAGTATTCAGTTTTGAGTCAGATTTTGTATTGGGGATTACTTATATTAGTGTTAGATTTATTTATTTTAGAGATTATATGTTGGTTTAGATGAGTCATATATATATTACTATGTTGGAGTTTAAGTTTTATTATGGATTAAATGGTATCATAGACGTGCCATTGATTTATTCATTATTTTGTCTTAGCATCGTTAGTATCTATATCGTTTATTTAGTTGAGTTTATGCGTAGAATGTTACTAATTGTTTTGACTATCGTATTATTTATGTTTAGAACTCCTCAATCTGTTTATGAATTTTACGGGTTATCACAATGACATACGTCTCTCTCTCTTTATCTACCTGTCTGACTGTCTTCTCCTTACCCCCGACACCTTTAGTTGCTTTCACTAATTACATAGTTATTTAGGAGAATACTTTAATATCTTCTCACTAATTTAAAATTCAAGGTAATATTGAAAATGAACACATGCCTAAAAATAACGCGACACCCCTAAAATATAGTAAAGGACTAAATTTACATGGAACCACAAAAATATAACAATAATGAATTAAGTAAATAAAATAAAAAAGTGGGTTGCTACACTACCCAGTAGTACCATATCATATGCTAGGTCAATGAATATACACTATCTACATGTATCAACATGAAGAATATATTACTTATCAACATGAATAATATGTAAACTAAGGAATATATATGGAATAATTCATGGTTGTAATCGATTATTATGATTCAATCTCTCAATAATTTTATGTTGAACTAATATATGATTACAACTCGCTTACGATTACATATTAAATAAAATTAAATATCAGTTAATATTTAATAGGTATAGTCATTAATTGATTTTAGGGTATATCTTTAACATTACCCTACTAGTGGGATTATATGGGAGATTTACATACCACATACCACTAATGGGAATTAAATGATCAACTTTACATAGGTCATTACTCAAAACTCTAATTCTATTCTACATTAGTGTGGAGATGTTGTAATAATAGTACAATCGAGTAGATGTTGGTATGTAGTTACCCGTGAGGTTTGGTTGAATAAATAACACCCCTTATGTATGATTTAAGTTTATAGGATGAGGGACATCCTACAGTATTAGGCTAGTAGATAGTTAATGTTGATGAATTTTTAATTATGCAGAAAATATGAACAGATGATTGGATTTGAGGCGTAATAAACTACTGTCCTTAAGGTGTTATTTGCCCCCACTCGTACAGAGTTTGCTAACGGGTCTAGGCAAATTACCTCCAAGATACAACAAATCCACGGGTTTATTCAAGTAGCAAACTTCAAGAATAACCCAGAACACTCTATGAAATTGGTAAGAAGAAATAATAGAGAAAGAAAATTTTCGGAATTAATTATGACAGGATTTTGCCTTCTATATATAGCCTCTTGTGGTGTATGTTCATGAACAAACACCACATCCAAAGGTCATTTAATCATGGCCCTTGGATATATAACTATATTTTGAACGTTCCAGATTTGAACTAAAAAAGTACGACTGTACGTATTAACACTTAACGAAGTGGTGCCAAAATCTGACGGTTCAGATCCACTCGCGCCATAATTATGTGTCATTTATTATGGATTTAATCTGGACCGTTTGATCTTTTGACGTTGTCAAAAATCAAAGGCTCCTACGGCAAGTGCGCCTCTAAAGCACCCAATCGCACTTTCGCACACGCGCGTGCGCGCGTGTGCGGATGGTGCAAAGCACCATCCTTGGACCTAAGGTATACACTAGTATCATACACTTCAATGCCCACAAGTAATCTCTTATGACACAAGAGCATTTATTTACCCACTAACTTTTTCACACTTTTTCAATGTGGGACTTTGGTTTTCCCACTTCCCTTTGTCTTTTCTTATTCCAACTAATTAATGGTTTTAACCTTTCATTTTCTCTAACCATTAATATCCATTAATATTAAAATCATCCAACAGTTAAGTGATACTTAAAGGTTGTCTTGACTTTGTGACCCATCTGGTGGGACGAGAAAGCGTCTTACTAATTGGGATGTGATGGGCTAAGTGTGTGCCCGATGATATATTGTTTACATTATTGCTAGGTCGTTCCATGTGATGATGTGGGATATCATGAGGGATATGGTTTTAGACTTTCGCTGGCCTCATGGTGAATTTAATGACTGATGTACCCGTGTATACCCTCAGCATTAATGAAGATTACCTAAATACGGACGACACTACGAGGGGCCGACCCTTCACCTGGCCCCAGCTGGCCACCACCAGGTCCAGACGACCCTACGAGGGGCCGACCCTCCACCAGGCTCTAGCCGACCCTATGAGGGGCCGACCCTTCACCAGGCTGTAGCCGACCCTACGAGGGCGGACCCTTCCTTATGCTCCAGACGACCCTACGAGGGTACGACAGTACGAGGCCAGAATCAAACCAGGCTCCCTACCGGAAGAAACTTTGCCCTCGGCCTCGGCTCATAGGCCGAGGGTGACATCATGACAGCGCGTGGTCCGGGACACGCGTGGAACAGTGCGCGTCAGGCTCATATGACACGTGGCAGACCGTTATAACCGAATCACACCCTCACGTGAGGGAATATTATGTCATCATTTGGCATCTACAGGTGTCAACAGGGGATAGGTTAGATCATCATTCACATGCACCATGCTTACTTGGGGGGTACACTACACCCCCCAAGACCTATATAAACTTGTCACCTACAACCCTACAGGGGATCGATCCATGAACAGTAGCCCTAGCTAAAACTCTGCTTGTACACACACAGTAGAGAGAGGGAGAGGGTTATGAGCATTGTATCCAAGGCCATTAGTGCCCATACTTAGTGGATCACACACTCACAGTGGATGTAGGCCCAATTGGCTGAACCACTATACATCATTGTCTAATTTCCTCTTATACTCATCCCCTTCTATACACTCATATATCTCTATGGCTGCCATGGCTGCTACTGCTTGAGCTCACTAACACTTACCTGGTGGTGCTAAATCTTAGCATCATCAGTTTGGCGCCATCTGTGGGAACACGAAGACATCTCTTCCTTTGTACAGCTTGACCTCACTGGGCACTCTGGTGGTGAACCAACACTCCCCCTGAGAGGAGGTGTTTCCCCATTGAAAGAGACCCACTAAGGTTCCCAAGCTCACCAGTATTTCTTCAGTTCAACTTTTCATAGCTCAAGCACATGGCACCTGAGATGCCACCACCACCTCTTCCCCCGCCGGATGAGGGGGGAAGACCCAGTTCCAGTCAGTCGCCGCCTCAGTCTGAGATGGCTGATGTGGCAGCAGCCCTAAAGTCTCTGGCAGCCAGCCAGCGGATGATGCAGGAGCAGTCCACAGCTCTAAGTCAGAACATACTGAGACCACCGGGGGTCTCACCTGAGATGATTACTCCGGCAGCAGCTCCAGGACAGCATGAGGCCAGGGGACCACCCCAGGCACCACGTAAAGACCTGCCACCCCCTCAGCGGCGTAGGGATGTTGCTGACCCCCGGCGTTTACGCCTGGGGAGGCAAGGAAACCCTTGCCCTGAGGACAGGTATGACGATCTGGAGGTGGAAGAGGCTCCAGTAGAATGCTGGGAGCCGTATGAGGTCTCCAATAATACTGTACGACCTCTCCAGGACAGTAGAGGAAAGTGCGGGAGACCAAACCCTGATGATCGCCCAAGAGGCTCTGCTTTTGACCGCCTGAGCAGGGGGTCGGCCTTCGAGAGGCTGGGCCCAGTGATTGACCTGCGGGAAAAGTTGTCCAAGTCAAGAAGCGCAGCGAGATCTAGGAAAGAAGCAGAAGGCCGACCCCAAAGACGGGACGACGGCCAAAGGGAAGTAAGTAGCCGACACAGGCCTGCCGTAGCGGAGCCCTCCATCCACCTCCGAGAAGCAGCAAGGGATAACATCGGCCAGGCCGACCTTGTGAGGCCCTGGAATGACTCAATCCAGCGGTTAGAGGATAAGATTGGCGACATATTGAAGAGCCGGGACCCTCTTCAGAGGGGGTACACCGTAGGCTCACCCTTTGTGGCAAAGATAGTCAACTTCCCCACGCCGTCAAAATTCAAGCCTCCTGTGGTCACCCCAAGATATGATGGGAGCACCAACCCTGTCCACTATGTGGAGATGTATCAATCCGCGGCAGACATATACTCTATCTCAGATGAGATGAGATGTCGTGCCTTCTCTGGTACCCTGACAGGGGCTGCGCATGTGTGGTACACGTCTCTTCCAAAAAATTCTATTGGAAACTTTAAGCAGTTGGCAGACCTGTTCATCCATAATTTCTGCTTTGGGGTGAGGCCACAGAAGAAGACCACACACCTGCTCTATGTTAAGCAGGGAAAGAATGAGACTCTGAGAGACTACATAGCCAGATTCAATAAAGAGAAGCTGGAGGTGGAAGACTATGAGGAGAGCATAGCTATGACAGCCCTGATTGGAGGACTCCAAAAGGGGAAGCTATTATGGAAGCTTGCCGAAGACCCTCCGAGGACGATGGCCGAGCTGTTGTCAACAGCAGGAAAGGTGATGAACGCCGAAGAGGCGATGGCTGCAAAATATGAGGACGAAAGAGGAGGTGCAAGTGGGAGTAAATACCCCAAAAAGAACAAAGAGGGGAAGAAGAGAACCATGGATGATAAGTTCGTGGGGTACACCCCTCTGACGGTCAGCTGTGAACAGATCCTCAATGAGATAAAGAGTGACCGGACGCTGAAGTGGCCTGAAAAGCTGAGGGCAGCCCCCGGCAAGAGGAATAAGAACCTGTGGTGTGAATTTCACCAAGACCACGGCCACGTAACAGACAAATGCTTTGCTCTGAAAGATGAGATTGAGAAGATGCTGAAGGAAGGGAAGCTCAGAAAGTACGTCGATAAAGCCGACTTCAAGAGGGGCCGAGGGGACGACCCCAGAAAGAAACGAGTCGATGCCTGCAGAGAAGGTCCTCAAAAAAGAGGGGACGACCCCTCTGATGATGAGGACGACCCTGACCTCCCGCCGAGAGACGACCAAGGCCCTGTCAAGAGGCTCAATATGATCTCGCTCGGGGTGGGAATGATCTCCGGGGGACTTGCAGGAGGAGGGTATGAGGTCGCCGACAGGAATGCCCATGTCGCTGAGGCTAAGGCAGTGACGAAGATGGTGCACTCAACCTTCCTAGAGGTCAAGCCAGAAAAAAGGAAAAAGGTTGATATGGACACTTTGATTGTGGGATTTTCAAGAATGGACTTCAAGGGCCTATTGGCCCCGCATGATGACCCTCTTGTCATCACTACCAGGGTGCACGGGTGCGAAGTGCCGAGGATCCTGGTAGATGGGGGCTCATCCGCAGATGTGATGTTTTGGCCATGCTTCAAGGCCTTGGGCCTCAGTCGTGCCAGGCTTGTCCCATACCATCATCCATTGATTGGGTTCAGTGGGGAAAAGGTTCATCCCCTAGGAATATATGAGGCTGATGTCAGGATGGGGGACGAGTGGCCGAGATGGCTCACCAAGAGGGTCAGTTTCTTTGTGCTGGATGAGCATGTGTTTTCGGCATACAACATCATACTGGGGCGTGTGGCCCTCAAGGGGTTTGAAGCTGTGCCGTCCACAGTCCACCAGATGGTTAAGTTCCCTACCCCTTATGGGGTGGGGGAAGTCCAGGGAGACCAGACGACAGCGAGAGAATGCTACTACAACTCCGCTGAAGAAAAGGAGGCACATAAGAGGGCTACAGCCACTTACAACATTGATACCCTAGACCCCAGGGACGAGACGAAGCTCAAAAAAGGAGAGGCCGCTGAGGAGGTAGAACCCATCATCCTCGATGAGGATGACCCGGGAAAAACCGTCCAAGTTGGCAAATCTCTGAAGCCCAGTATCAAGGAAGACCTCATCAAACTGTTGAGGAGAAGGCGAAGCGTCTTCGCATGGAGTCATGTAGATATGCCAGGGATCGACCCTGAAATCATGTGCCACAAACTCAATGTGGTAGAGGGAGTGAAGCCGGTAAAGCAGAAGAGGAGGATTTACTCTAGAGAAAAGTATGAGGTCATCAGGGATGAGGTTAAAAAATTAGAAGACGCTGAATTTATCAGAGAGGTCATCTACCCTGAGTGGCTATCCAATGCAGTCATCGTCCCAAAGGCCAACGGCAAGTGGAGAATGTGCGTGGACTTCACAGACCTCAACAAGCATTGTCCCAAAGACAGCTTCCCTCTCCCCCGCATCGACCAGATGGTAGACGCTACCGCAGGCCATGAGCTCATGAGTTTCATGGATGCCTACTCAGGGTATAACCAGATTTTCATGAACCCTGAGGACTCGGAGAGGACCGCCTTCATCACTGACAAAGGGACATACTGTTACAGGGTCATGCCCTTCGGCCTAAAAAATGTGGGGGCAACGTACCAGCGCCTCGTAAACAAAATGTTCGAAGACCAAATTGGGAAGTCTATGGAGGTTTACGTAGATGACATGCTGACTAAGAGTCTGAAGGCAGAGGATCATGTGGCAGACCTGGAAAGGACCTTTAATACAATGGACAAATACAAAATGAAGCTCAATCCGGCCAAGTGTGTCTTCGGGGTCGGAGCGGGGAAGTTCTTGGGGTTCATTGTCAATCAAAGAGGCATCGAGGCCAATCCTGAAAAGATAAAGGCCCTTATTGAGATGAAGACCCCCAAGTCCATTAAAGACGTTCAGAGGCTCACAGGGAGAGTGGCTGCCTTGAACAGATTTGTGTCGAGGGCTACAGACAGGTGTCTACCATTCTTCAAGATCCTCAGGAAGGCCTTCGAATGGAGCGAAGAGTGTGATGAGGCTTTCAAGGAGCTAAAATCATACTTAGGGTCTCCCTTGCTGCTATCAAGACCCGTGCAGGGTGAACGACTTTACGTGTACCTTACTGTCTCAGAGTCCGCTATCAGTGCAGCAATCGTAAGAGACGAAGACGGGATACAGAAGCCCGTATATTTCAACAGCAAGGCACTCCAGGGGGCAGAGCTGAGATACCCGAGGATGGAGAAGTTGGCCTATGCCTTGATCCATGCCTCAAGGAAGATGAAACCGTACTTCCAGTCCCATACTATGGTCATCCTTACTGACTCTCCTCTTAGGCAGGTCCTACACAAGCCTGAAAAATCAGGAAGGCTAATGACCTGGGCTATAGAGCTGGGGGAGTTTGACATTGTGTATCAGCCTAAGACAGCCATTAAGGGGCAGGCCTTGGCAGACTTCGTGGCTGAGTTCACCTGGGAAGATGATGAGGCCGAGGGTGAGACCCTCGGGAAGACGGATACAGAAGACAAACCCGCAGACACACTCGCAGATATGGCTGAGACGAGCACCGCTAGAAGAAAAGTGACTGAAAACGAAGAGGGAAGATACATCTTTAGACAGGGGTCCCTCTCTGAGGGAAATTTCTCTGAAGGAAAAACTCCATGGAGCCTCTTCGTTGACGGGTCCTCATGTGATAGCGAAAGTGGTGCTGGACTGATACTATCAGCACCCGATGGCACAGACGTCGAGTATGCCCTGAGGTTCAATTTCAAAGCCTCCAACAATGAGGCTGAGTATGAGGCCTTGATAGCTGGCCTCTCCTTGGCCAAATCCCTTAGTGTCGGCCAAATGTCGGTTCACAGTGATTCAAGGCTGGTGGTGAATCAGATACTAGGAGCCTATGAGGCCAAAGACGAGAGGATGGCTAGGTATCTTGATAAGGTGAGGTCATTGCTAAAAAACTTCAAAGAAGTGAAATTCAAGAGGGTACCTAGGCTCGACAATGGCCGTGCTGACGCCCTTGCAAGGTTGGCCTCAGCTACTAGGACAGACATAAGGAGGACAGTCCCGGTAGAAATCTTGCTTCGACCAACTATCGAAGACGCCGGGGGAACACTTGGTGTTTGCATGAATGTTTCTCAAGAACCTTCATGGATGGACCCCCTGATCAGATACATTAGAGGGGGAGAGATGCCAGAAGCGAGCCAAGAGAGGAAGAAGCTGAGATACAGGGCTGCAAAGTTCGCTGTCATCGGAGACACGCTGTACAAAAAGGGGTTTCTGCTCCCCTTACTTAGGTGTGTGCATCCCTCAGAGGTCCCTTCCATTTTGCAAGACGTGCATGAAGGGTCGTGCTCAAGCCATATTGGGGGTAGATCCTTGGCAAAGAGGGTGATCACCCAAGGCTACTGGTGGCCGACCTTGGGGAAAGATGCTGCCGCATATGTTAAAAAGTGTGATAAATGCCAAAGGTTTGCTACCATCCCTCACCAACCTCACCAGCCTCTCACCTCCATTACATCCCCATGGCCGTTCGCAGTATGGGGGATTGATCTGGTAGGACCCTTACCGAGAGCAGTCAATAACTATCGGTTCCTCATCGTAGCAATTGACTACTTTTCAAAGTGGGTAGAGGCCGAACCGATGGTCACGATCACGGAGCAGAAGACCTTCCAGTTCATCTAGAGGAATGTGATATGCAGATATGGTCTACCCAACACCCTCATCTCGGATAACGGGACTCAATTCAAGAATGCCTCTCTGCAGAAGTACTGTGAGAGGGTAAGCATCAAACAATTTTTCTCCATCCCAGGCCGACCTCAGGCCAATGGGCAAACCGAAGTTACGAATAGGACAATCCTAGATGGGATTAAGAAGAGGCTTGAGGAGGCAAAAGGAAGATGGGTCGAGGAGTTATATGCAGTGTTGTGGGCATACAGGACGACAGTAAGGACCTCTACCGGGGAGACCCCATTCATGTTAGCTTATGGATCAGAAGCAGTCATCCCCACCGAAGTGGAGTTTCCTACTCATAGGGTCCAAATGTACGACCCCCAGGGGAATACGGAAGAGAGAAGACTCGACCTAGACCTGATTGAGGAAAGAAGGGAGGATACTGAGATAAGGCAAGCTTCCTACCAGCAGAGGACCGCAAGGTTTTACAACCAAAGGGTGAAACAGAGGCCTATCGCAGTGGGAGAATTGGTTCTTAAAAAGACTTGGCAGAAACCCAACAAGCTCCATCCTAATTGGCATGGCCCATATAGGGTCATCGATGAAGTTGTCCCAGGGACCTACAGGCTAGAAAACTTAGAGGGGGAACCTTTTTCAAACCCCTGGAATGCAGATCATTTGAAGAAATACTATCAGTAGTGTTGTAAGGTCTTGAAAGGCCATAATTGTAATTAAGGTTGCTCCAACAGAACACTTGGAAAATTAATGAGAAATATAAGTGTTTCCTTCATCCTATTGTCAGTCCTAGCATGCATAGGAAGTTGAACCCTCGGCTATAATGGGGACCAGTGGAGGGGACGACCCCTCCACTGTCCTCAAAAAAGACGAGGGAAGACTAGATTAAAATCCATTAATTTGGTTAGTTGAACCCTCGGCTATAATGGGGCTAGTGGAGGGGACGACCCCTCCACTCTCCTCAAAAAAGACGAGGGAAGACTAGATTAAAGTCCATTAATTTGGTTAGTTGAACCCTCGGCTATAATGGGGACCAGTGGAGGGGACGACCCCTCCACTCTCCTCAAAAAAGACGAGGGAAGACTATATTAAAATCCATTAATTTGGTTAGTTGATCCCTCGGCTATAATGAGGGCCAGTGGAGGGGACGACCCCTCCACTCTCCTCAAAAAAGACGAGGGAAGACTAAATTAAAATCCATTAATTTGGTTAGTTGATCCCTCGGCTATAATGGGGACCAGTGGAGGGGACGACCCCTCCACTGTCCTCAAAAAAGACGAGGGAAGACTAGATTAAAATCCATTAATTTGGTTAGTTGAACCCTCGGCTATAATGGGGCTAGTGGAGGGGACGACCCCTCCACTCTCCTCAAAAAAGACGAGGGAAGACTAGATTAAAGTCCATTAATTTGGTTAGTTGAACCCTCGGCTATAATGGGGACCAGTGGAGGGGACGACCCCTCCACTCTCCTCAAAAAAGACGAGGGAAGACTATATTAAAATCCATTAATTTGGTTAGTTGATCCCTCGGCTATAATGAGGGCCAGTGGAGGGGACGACCCCTCCACTCTCCTCAAAAAAGACGAGGGAAGACTAAATTAAAATCCATTAATTTGGTTAGTTGATCCCTCGGCTATAATGGGGACCAGTGGAGGGGACGACCCCTCCACTGTCCTCAAAAAAGACGAGGGAAGACTAAATTAAAATCCATTAATTTGGTTAGTTGAACCCTCGGCTATAATGGGGACCAGTGGAGGGGACGACCCCTCCACTCTCCTCAAAAAAGACGAGGGAAGACTATATTAAAATCCATTAATTTGGTTAGTTGAACCCTCGGCTATAATGAGGGCCAGTGGAGGGGACGACCCCTCCATTCTCCTCAAAAAAGACGAGGGAAGACTAAATTAAAATCCATTAATTTGGTTAGTTGAACCCTCGGCTATAATGAGGGCCAGTGGAGGGGACGACCCCTCCACTGTCCTCAAAAAAGACGAGAGAAGACATTACTTAAAAGTCATTTGGTTACTTGAACCCTCGGCTATAATGAGGCCACATTATGGGACGACCCCACAGTGGTCCTCAAAAAAAAAAAAAAAAAAAAAAAAAAAAACGAGGGAAGGGTTAGTAGCATCAACAGTGAGCAAGCCATAATAAAATGAAATAAGGAAGACAGCAAATATGGAAGAGACTGGTATTAATAAAATATAAGTGTCAAGTGTTTTTACAAGGCCTTTGAACAAAAAGTACAAAAATAAGGGTATGGGCTACAGGCAGCCACCCTAGGGGACGACATCGGAGGGCTGACCCTCAACAATGGGAATGGTCTCCTCAACAATGGGATGATCTTCAGATGTACCGACCCCTTCAATCTGGACTTGCGACTCCACTTGGATGAGGGCCTCTGAAATTAGAGGGTCGTCCAATTGAACACCCTCCAGTGATGGGCGAACAGAGGAGACGGCATCGCCAAATTTGAGGACGACCCATCGGCAGGCCGTCCTGATACCCCTCTCAAGATATTCAAGGCCGAAGCCATGAAATTCATCTGAGGTCTTGTACGCCTCCACAGCATCAACCTCAGCTTTCTTGATGGCTGCTTCCAGATCAGTCTTATGCTGGGCCTCCAGGTTGAGCAGAGCCTCATCCTTGTCCTTGATCAACAAGTCCTTAGCCTGAAGATCGGCATCATGTTGCTTCGTCAGCTCATCAAGGACTCTAGCGTGCTCAGTCCTTGCGCTCTCCAGCTCGGCCCTAGCAGTGTCCAACTCTGTCCGTAGGTCAGTCTCTTGTTGAATGGCCCTCTCAGCTTCATGGAATTTCTGTTGGTTCTCAGCCATCCACTTGGTGGCTGAGGTGAGGGCACAGACAGACTGCAAGAAAAAATGAAGAAATATCAAAGGGGGCCGAGGGAACAGTTTGTGAAAATGAAATTAAAGAAAGTCAAGACCAATACCTGAGCAAGGGAGTGCAGACCGTAGTCATACACCTTGGCAGGGGGCATCTTTGCCAAGAACTCGTAGTCAGAGGCCGACGGTGCAGAGAACATCGAAGCCTTGGCCGCCCTCAAATTGGCAATAAGAGATGAGGGGTCGGCCCTCAGATGGGTCAGACTCTGAGACCAGAAGGCCCCCAAGCTTGATGAAGAGGTTGCCCCCTCAGAGGCCTCGGCCCTGACCCTCGTCTTAGGGTCAGGACGAGGCTCGACTGGAGCCTCAGGCTCCTTCCTTTTGTGGCTAACAGCTGTCGGCTCAACAACTGTCGGCCCTGAGGCCCTTGTCTTCTTAGGAGCTTGCTGAGGCTCCTTCCCTTTCTTCTTTGACAGACCAGCAAGAAGGCTTGGAGCAGTCATATCCCAGAGATAATCTGACACGCCTGCAGGACGACCTGAAAAGGATACGATGAATCAGAAAAGTTCAGAGATAAAGAGAGAACACTTCAAAAATAAGTAAAGAAGGGAAAATGTTCAGTATAACTCACATAGTTCTGTCAGAGGGCCGACCCTCAGACCAGCTTCTTTAAGGAAGCGAGGGGTCGTCAAATCTTCGAACTTTGGGATCTCACCCTCTCTCCCTCGTCCCCTCAGATACTCAACAATATCCCTCTCCTCCAGGCTAAGTCCGGGGTCTGACCTAGCTTTCATGGAGGGGTTAGACCATCTGTTAGGAATCCTCGGAGCATCGGCAGAAGGGGACGCCTCGGTGGAGCTCTCCCATGCCCCAGATATGAAGAAGAACCTTTTTTTCAAGTCATGATTGGAAGTTTGAGCTACGTGGAACAGCTTCTTCTCAGACCTTCTCGCCCCTAGATGATAGTATCCGGGCTGTTTAGATGAGGAGGTGATATTGTAGCAGGCCAAGAACACGTCGGATGAGGGCTCGTCAGTGAAAGCGTTTTTCCACAAAGAGATGTACCCCAGAATCGTCCTCCAAGAATTGGGTGGAAGTTGCGAGGGGGAGACGCCCAGAGCCGACAGAATATCTACAATGGCAGGGTGAAAGGGAAGTCTGACACCTACTTTGAACATTTGCTCGTAGATAGCAACTTCTCCCTCTTCACCCTCAAAGACCCTCTCATCCTCAGAGGGAACCCTCATAGTCACCCCAGGTGGCACTCCGTAAATATGCCTCCATATCAGAAGATCCCTATCCCTGACAGAGGAGATAAAAGACGAGGCATGGGAGGTATCAACCTCATCATCTGTATCATCGTCCTCATCCTCCTCATCACCTGCAGGAGGACCCTGAGGAAATGCCACTTAGAAGGCGTTGGGGGATAGGGTTGTCACAGGGACAGCCTCAGAGGGGATCGTACCCTCGGCCTCTCGGGGAGGGCTAAGGTCAGGTGAGTCCCTTCTACCAGAAGTTCCAGCACCAGTTGGAGAGGAGGTTCTCTCGTCCATCTCACTTGGGTTGGGTGTCTCGGCTGGACGAGACGACGACCCACAAGACTCAGAGGGTTCAGATGGTCTAATGGTGGCAAGAGGAATGGGAAAGATGGGTCGTACCCAATTGGGGTTGGCTCCTCGTCTCCTCTCTTCCTCTTCCTCTATCCGTCTGATCTCGGTAAATAGTTTCTCTCTCAAGGACGGGAATTCAGACACCAGGTTGTAAAGCCTCCTAAGCATTAAGGGGAAGACCCTACACTTAAAGAAATTATACTAGACTTGGCTAATTCAACCACAAACACTTGGGAGATTGACCAGGATTGACCTTTGGATTAAATAAAGAACTCGAGGGTTTTCGTCAAGAACGTTCGAAGAACCAGTGACCGGAGAAGACGCCGGAAAAAGCTATGGGGGAACTCTAAGAACCAGACGACCTACGACCCTAAAAAATTGACAGAAATGAAGACAAAAGAAGGCAAAAGGAGGAAAAGGTTACCTGATGAGGAGAAGGGCAAGAACGCTGCTGAGACCTGGGAAATCGGAGGCTGAAATGGCAATGGGAACTGGTTCTAGAGAGAGAATAGTCTTGGGCGCGAAGAAGAAGAAGATGAAGAGAGAGTTTGAAAAATCTCTTAAATACTCTTGTAATGAGTGGACCCATTTACCGAAGAAAGATATAATTAGGGCACAAGGCCCCAAGCGTACTGCACAGCCGCCCTGCCTTGGAAACTGGAACAGCAATGAGTATCTGCACAGGTGTCACTCACCTAACTGATCACACGTGTCTCGAATTCAGCAAATATCCCTCAGCCATCCCAATGACACCTATGGCTAAGGGCTGGGGGGTGATTGATGTACCCGTGTATACCCTCAGCATTAATGAAGATTACCTAAATACGGACGACACTACGAGGGGCCGACCCTTCACCTGGCCCCAGCTGGCCACCACCAGGTCCAGACGACCCTACGAGGGGCCGACCCTCCACCAGGCTCTAGCCGACCCTATGAGGGGCCGACCCTTCACCAGGCTGTAGCCGACCCTACGAGGGCCGACCCTTCCTTATGCTCCAGACGACCCTACGAGGGTACGACAGTACGAGGCCAGAATCAAACCAGGCTCCCTACCGGAAGAAACTTTGCCCTCGGCCTCGGCTCATAGGCCGAGGGTGACACCATGACAGCGCGTGGTCCGGGACACGCGTGGAACAGTGCGCGTCAGGCTCATATGACACGTGGCAGACCGTTATAACCGAATCACACCCTCACGTGAGGGAATATTATGTCATCATTTGGCATCTACAGGTGTCAACAGGGGATAGGTTAGATCATCATTCACATGCACCATGCTTACTTGGGGGGTACACTACACCCCCCAAGACCTATATAAACTTGTCACCTACAACCCTACAGGGGATCGATCCATGAACAGTAGCCCTAGCTAAAACTCTGCTTGTACACACACAGTAGAGAGAGGGAGAGGGTTATGAGCATTGTATCCAAGGCCATTAGTGCCCATACTTAGTGGATCACACACTCACAGTGGATGTAGGCCCAATTGGCTGAACCACTATACATCATTGTCTAATTTCCTCTTATACTCATCCCCTTCTATACACTCATATATCTCTATGGCTGCCATGGCTGCTACTGCTTGAGCTCACTAACACTTACCTGGTGGTGCTAAATCTTAGCATCATCAATGACTGTTAGTGACCTATTGCAAAACTTGTGGCATTTTTATCTTTTCAATTTCTGATTAGGTTTATGTAAAGATTGCTTGTAGTGAATCTGACCCATGTTCTATCGAATTTTCAAGTAGATTTAATCTCAATTTATCAAATGAAGCTCAATGAGAGGTTTAGTCCATTTTAGCATTTTAGTTTTCATCATTGTTACTCCATGTAGGACTCTATCTTCTTCAGATTTGTGATATAGTTTGTGAATTTTATTACTAAGTCCCTAATTTGGTATTCAAAAGTTCTTGTAGTTTAATTATGTTTCATTTATATTGTGGATGTCTTTGGTTTACCTCAACATGATTTGGTTATCGATTATCTTGTTGTCCTCTTATATTCTCATGCTTAGAATGATATTATATTGTTTGAAATCTATAATTATAGTATTTAGGACTGACCATCCTAAGTATGAAAATTAGGATTTGTCACACTTTGCCACTATTTTAATATTAACAGTTGTGTACGTATGAAAACATGCACTTCCACGAATAACCATAATCTAAGCATCTAGTTTTCATCTTCAGTATGTCTAGTCCTCTTCCAAATATATCACGTTTGTCCTTTTGTTTATGTATCAAAATTCTATAGAATTTCAGTCTTAATTGGCATTTTAAGTGTTGATTGACATTTACAAGTGTTTGGCTAACGGTATCATCAAGACATCAACATGTTTTTGTACGTAAATCAAATCATGGACGAAACCAGAATTTAATCTTGGGGCCCCATAAATTTTTAAAAAAAAAATTCTTAACAATAATTTATATATCTATATATACATAAATATATTCACTCATAAAAAAGTAAAAGCTATGTGAAAAATAAATCAATTATTTATTAAAAAGTATCAAAACTTTATCAGAATTATATGTGTAAGAAAAGGAGAAGAGGACTTACAGATTGTGTTAAGACGGTTTTGTCATAGGAGGCTCGTAAAAGGTAAACAAGAATGGAACAAATAGGTTTGTGGCTAAACTTAAAAAAATTATAATCATTAGATAGATTTTTAAAATTTATTAAAGCAATAAAATAGCTAGAAGAAACCGTTTGGGATAAATAGGGTGAAGTTTGGTGAGGTTAGAGTATCCACATTGGTGGATGCTCATGAAAGGTAGTTTACACAATAATAAAGTCAAGTTACCATTCGTTTGGAGTTATGGTTTACAGTGGAGGATACCTATAATTTGTTAACTCAATTCCTACGAACTAATGTAGTTCTTAGGAAATATAAATAATATTTTCTACGAACAACATTTGTTCGTAGGAACTCCTACGGACTTGTGTTGTTCGTAACAATTAAAAAATATGATAAAAATGAGTATTTATATTTCCTACGAACTTTATTTCTTCGTAGAAATTCCTATAATCAAATGAAGTTCGTAGGAACCTTTTACAAATTCTGTACCCAGTTTGTATTTTTACAGAACCACTACAAATCGACGAAAAGAATTTGTTGAGTTACACTCATCAGTGCACACGTCCCATTTTATAAACTTGCAAATTCTCTTGTTGTTTAGTTCCACCATTATTCATGCTCTTACAACATTAATGTGAGAGTTTGGCTATAAAGGGGCCCACTTTGGGAAGTGGGAGCCGTGTAGGAAGTATAAACCCCAAAGCATATGAGTTATAGCCTTACTCTAAATAGTTAAAGCCTTCTAGGATTACTTTTACTCGAAAGAGTAATTCTATGTGGACTTTTATGTAGGACTCAATTAGTACGACTCACACACGTGTTGCATTCATATTAATTTGTGTTTGAGTTCAATATTAATGGAATTCAAACACGAGTCAATATGAATGCGACACGTCAGTGAATTGCACACATTAAATTTCAAATGAGAGTCCATTTAGAATTATTATTACTTCAAATAGTATTATGATTTGGGGGGGCCAACACTACAATATATCTTAACTGAGTCCTAAACAACCGAAAGCGACAAACATTTTCAACAACTTTGGAGGGGTGGGCATGTTCCTCTTTGATCTCCATGTGGTTTCGTCTCTAACGCAAATAGTTGCACTTTAAAATTTTGGCAATATTTGTATCTTTAATATACCAACACGCATGCTGATTGTTGAAATACTTCCTCTATCTAGAGTCAAGCATCCTACTTCTTTTTTTGTGACGTCCTAAATTAAGAGTTTATTTTTTTAATATATTATCTAAATATACTATTGTAAATATGTCTAATAACATGTTTAATCTTATCCTTTAAATTAAATGTGGCCTGAAGATTACCAGTTTAATAATTTAGGAAGAAGTATTTTTTTGTCATGAAAGGTAATTTTGTATCAATTTACGTGCATTTCGAATTAATTTTTTAATTCCGAATAAAACTTAAAAAAAAACATTTGATTCTTGCGATATATGACTTCAAGACAGGATTGTCAGATTTCAAACCTGAAATTTACAGCTAGCTATAACCGGTTAACCACTTCTAAAACGCTCGGGGGTTTTGGAAGAATTTTCTGTTTTGAAGTTTGTAAGTAAAAGTAATTTGGTAGTAGTTATCAAGTTGGGGCAGATGAAAAGTGAAATCTACTGGTGAACGTGGCAAGAAAAGATTTACTGGTCTGTACGCATGTTAGTTTCATTAGTTGAACAAAGATGATTACAATTTATGACTCAATTCACACTTCCCTCTCGAAATGTGTGCGTGAATGGTAATAGTGACCTAGGATCTTTCGCTCTATTTTTGGGTTAGCTGTTTTTTCTACATAGACTGACAGACCTTTGTTTTATTATCGCGCTCAAATTGTAAATTTTAATTTTCTGTATTTACTTTTATGTAGTTAATCTCAAACACATTTCTAATGTTATTAATCTCAAACACATTTACGCTTTACGCGGTTCGACGAAGTGATCAGTTGGTTTGGTTCAAAGGCTTTTTTTCGTAAAGAATAAAGCTAGGGGTACTCATTTTAGTACTCATTTTTTATATTCAATGTATTAAAATGTTATACTTTGTTGTTGTAGCTTCCGTTAAAAAATAAAGTACAACTTTTTATAACTTTGTCTTATTAAACGGGTATGAAAGTGTGTAAGTATAGTGATACTCTATACTTTCGAATCAACACAATTTTTTGTACTACTTGTGTCGATTCAGATCGACATCGGGTCGTGTTTGAATTTATAGCTCCACTTATAATCAATATGGACAACTCTTGAGGTTAACAAATTTTTCATACAAAATATTTATATGCAATGCACCTGCTTTATTTTAAGGGGCACAATTTGAGTAATGTAAAAATAAAAATAAAAATAAAATAGTATCATTAATACAAAACATAAAACAATTTCACAAAAATAGAACTTTCATAAACAAAAAAACTTGTATTGGTACCCAAAAATATGGGGTCAAAGAGAAAAAAATAAATTTATTTTGGACACACACGCACAAACACACCCCTGTTGTCAATTTTATAAATTACCGCAAGTGTACGGACTATTATAAAATAGCGAGTGTAAGTACGAGTTGAATCCACAGAGATTTTTCAATTTTAACTTTTAAAATAATTGTAACTGTCCAACTAGACTAAATGAGGTAGAGAATAAGCACTAAACTAAATAAAATACAACTACAAATAATGAGAGCAACACACAAGAGTTGTAAATAATGTGAAAGAATTAGGATTCAGGGTTCATTTATTACGTAACTAATATTGCACACTAATTTAACGTTGACATTCCCTTTCTATAACTCAAATTAAACCGACTCTCGTCGCGTTTAATTCAAAAAATAACACGATTAAGTTTACAATATTTTTAACGTCTCTAATAAACAGCTACAATCACTATTCCCTTAAAAAAATACAAGCTTTAAAGTTCGTAAATGTATTTAAACATGGACTATCAAAACAATCAAAGGGCAAATATAATTTATCAAAAATTACTATTTTCAAATTTCAAAACTTGATGGACAAAATAATTTTGAAGGGGTTAAAACACACTCTCGTATCGTTTTAATATGAATACTGAATCTTTGATAACAATTAAAACAAGTAAGGGATAAATAACAATTAAATTAACGCAACAATATTAGTTAACTATGATAAACTTCACCATAATCTTAATACAAGAATCAAGCTACTATAATGAAATAGAAATTACAAGAATGAGCAAAGATTTTCATTAACAAATCATACTTACAAATAGTTCTCTCACAATAATCTTCAATCTTCTAAAAAAGGATAAAAAACTTGGCTTTCAAATTAAATACAATCTCTAAAAAATTGCTCCCTGAAAGTCCTCCTAAAATTGTAAGCCCAAGTGTCTTTTTTCTAAGGTTAGAGGTGAGGTATTTGAGTTGTGGTGGGACTCTCCCTGATTAGCCAAATATTGTTGAAAGCTATCACTCCACCTCTTTAATATTTGGATCGGGATAAGGAACCGAATTCTCCCCACTCGAAAACTCTTATATTTTCTTGCTGAATACGCACGCCGAGTTTCATCCAAATCGAAGAATTTTCGAATGATTATAAAAATCATCTTTTCATGCCTTTTGCAAGTTGATCATCAATTTGAACCAAATTTTATCATTACCTACAAAAATTTCACCAGGCAATTTTTTCACCAATTAACACAAGAATATTATAAAATTATCAAAGTACCCATTTTTTACTTAGAATTGTCATTTCGAATCCAAATTTAACATTTCTTGCATTTTTTTAATTTTTTTAATAAAATGGTCATAAAAACTTATTAAATAAAATAAAATGGGACTAACAAAGTATAAATTCGGATAGAAAATATAAAAAATAATGCACTCATCAACACACACACATACACATAAATATATATATATGTGTGTGTGTGTGTGTGTGTCCCATATCTTCTCGATTCATTTGAATTGATCTTGCTTTTGTGGGGATATATTTTTCATTAGAATCTTTGGTATGTGGTAAATGTGACACCTCGCCTAATTAAATACCGAATGATCAATCATTTATTAAATTAAATCAGAATATCCAGTTGATTCAGTCTTAGCATCACTGTCGAAAAATAATTTATTTATTAATTCACCTAATAATTAATTAAGCTAAGTGTCAAAACTTTTCATTTAATATAACGAAATCCATTCCACCATACAGAATAAAATAAGTAACATCACATCACAACTGAATTAAAAATCAACAACAATAAATGTAACTGGAATAAACTCTCCAGTTTAAATATCTCAATATCACCATCCAAAATAAAATGATAATAACAGACATCAAACCAATACAATATTCGATATAGAATTGGAACTGCTATAATCGTAGGTGACATGACCTAAATGAGACAGGTACTACAGAAAATAGGAATCAATGAAATGAAAACGTCTAATCCAAGTCTGCACCTCTAGAAGTACGTCAAAATATCCATACTCTAAGCCGGGCATCCCTGATGCTGGGCACCTGGTATAATAGATATAATAGAGGAGAGAATATGCAAGGAAACGGGTCAGAGCCTGATTGTAAAAGATTTTTAAAAATAACAAGTGCTTAACAAGTTCAATTAAATAGGTATTATGTACATATTAGTTATTAAACTCTCACTTGAGAATCTCACCTCTCATCTAATGTGCACGCCTAACGTACCTTATTATTTTCTCTAATTAGGTTCTCATTATGATTCTATCCACAATCATTTCCCCGTATTTCCCATGCAATAAGTATACTAATTAAACGTGTTCATTTCTCTTTAAGATGAACTAGGGTTTCAAGGATTTTGTATTAACTTACTTAATTCAATTCAGGTTTCATTATTCATTTTTATCTACTAATTCACACAATAAATCACATCACAATATATATATATATATATATATATATATATATATATATATATTCTCATCACACTATTATATATACTAATATGGCCCCTTCCAGACACAGCAGCGGTGCATGCATACTCTGCTATTATGTCCACTTACATCTCCCACTGTAAAAAAGACTATTGGCTCGGCGTCTCTCTCGAACCATAAATAACATAACACACATATTTGGAGGCGAGCATACTCCCCAGTTGAATGGGTCACGAACATGCTCACATTCAACCGTTGAAACTATCATTCTCACCGATAGAACGTGTCCAAGGTCCTATGATCAAGGTACGAATCTAAAATCCCCCATAATGGGATCGTCAGGATAAGATTGACCACAACGTGAAACCTCCACCCCGATAGCAAGCAGCGTAGGTATGTCATATACAAGACAAATTATAATATAGGTATTCACCTTTCCTATATATATATATATATATATATATATATATATATAATATCAATAAGGTATTCACACAACCCATATGACATATGTAGTATATTTTTATCTCTAATATCCTACGTATTTCTAGATTGTGACTTTACTTTTTATATATTCCTGAGCTTTCCCAACACTCAAAGGTTAACAATTCCTTTTCATATAAATTTATTAGGCAGACCTTTACACCCTACTGGTCCATGCCATCCCAATTCACGAATTAATATTATCCTCAATTGGTTTTATTCTTAGATAATCTCTAATTCAATTTTTAAACCATTATTTCATTTTTAAGGATTAATCCAAAACATTAACATTTTTTCAGGTCTTAATCACCACCCTACTGACCTTTCTTAAGTCCAATTATGCTCAAATTAATTAACACAAAGCATTCTTAAAAGTTGGGATTTAATCTTTTTTTTTTATAATTAAAATATTCTTTAAGTGGAGTTGGGATTTAATCAAACCTTAAAGAAAAACAAATCACATTTTTTTGGATCATCTATCGATCGATGATTTGGGTCAATCGATCGATCAAACAAATATCAGCCTACGTATTTTGTATATTTTGCCTACGGGTTTTTAACATATTCAATCCTCAAAACCTCTACCAAATGATCCTAAACTCCCTATAATTCATCCCAAATGATATATTAAGGTGTGTAAATGATTTCTAACACTCAACCAATATAAAATCATAAAGAAGTTTGAATGAAAACATATTATTTTCCTTAAAATTCAGAAACCTTATATTTTGTCATTTCTCCTAGAATAACTTATAAATCTCAGATTTTCATCACCAAATGATTCCAAATTTCGTGGAATAAAATATATATTCAAAAAGAGATTAATCCTACATATTTCTCATTTAAGGGAATCAATAAAAATAACCATAATTTATCATTAAATCATGCAATTTTTCAGAATTTCACAACTATCTTAACATGGACAATATACACGCTAAGTTTGCAAAGGTTAAATCACTTGCCTTTTGATTGTAGGTCTAAAACGTCGAGGACGATACTCTACTGGTGTTTCTCACTTTTTCGGCCAACTTCCGGGGTAGTGGTGGTGGTGCAGGATGAATTTTGACCTTTTGACTTCCGAGAAAGTCTCTTCCTTTCCCCAGAGAAATCTCTCAATCTCCCCTAAGTCTTTACCTCTAAGTTTGATGAATGACTATGAATCATACCACATTTAGAATTATATAATAGCACTCAAACTTATTTGTAAAATGATCAAAATACCCCTCTGGGGTGTCTATTCGGTTCCAAAATGCCCCGAGATCCAAATCAAACCCCTAAGTAGACTTTTTGACTATTTAAACCCTCCCGGACACTTCGACGCAGTCAAAATGACAATTTGGATGACATAAAAATAATTTACTTTTCATTCCATTTAAATTTAGGCCCGACACGACTCACACGCGCGTCCCGACTTAATTACCATAATTGTCATATTTATCACTCGCGACAATTTTACTAAATCATAATCATATGTAAAGTCATAATCATATATTACTTGTAATCACTAAGTAATATTCAGCAAAATATCAGATATTACTTTATTCCCGAGTGATATTTAAATCCGGATTAATTGATTATCCCACAATTAATTTTAATTAATCCCATATTAAAAATCATTAAAAAAATACGAGGTATTACAGTAAAGCTCTATATGTTTCTTTCTATGTAAAAAGGCGTTTGGTAGACTAGAACATATTTCATTTGTGATATTTAATTTTTAATTTTCAATTTTATTTTGGGAGACTTTGTCAGTAAGTTGATCTTCAATTCTCTTGTATCTTACTTCCTCGTTTAAAAATTTTAATTGTTTTCTTTTGTACTGAAGATGGTTTATTGACATTAAAAAATCTTTGAGTGTTTTTAAATCTCCGACTTTCGATTTTGAAAGAAATTCAAATTTTAATTGTTGATTAAAGTCTTGCGAAGTTATTCCAGGATCATTAGTTGTGAATGGATATCAAAGGCAAAGAAAAGGGAATCAGATCTCACTTTTACAAACTCTCTCTCTCTCTCCCTCTCTTATTCTCTCAGTTTTTCCAGTTATATGTTGTATTAAACATTATTCTTTCAAGTCCATCCAGTTCAATCAATTGTATTAATCATTGATCTTTGTAAGTTTACATTCAGTTATTGTAATTTCAATTTTATAAATATTAATTTAAGTATTTTTATTATATGCGCTTATATATATATATATATATATATATATATATATATATATATATATATATATATATATATATATATATATATATGATGATGATGATGCTAAAATCTAGCACCACCAGATAAGTGATGATGAGCTCAAACAGTAGTAACCATGACAGCCATAGAGATGTATATGTATAAGTGTGTAAGTGTATAGAAGGAGATGAGTATAAGAGGAACAAGATAATGATGTATAGTGGTTCAGCCAATTTGTCCTACATCCACTGTGAGTGTGTGATCCACTAAGTATGGGCACTAATGGCCTTGGATACAATGCACATAAGCTCACTTTCTCTCTCTACTGTGTATAAGCAGAGTTTTTCTAGGGTTTCAATTATCGATCCATCCATCCCTTTGTAGGGTTGTAGGTGACAAGTATATATAGGTTTTGGGGGGGAGGGGGGTGTAGTGTACCCCCCAAGTATGCATGGTGCATGTGAATGATGATCTAGCCAATCTCCTGTTGACACCTGTAGATGCCACCTATGACTAATGATGACATAATATTCCCTCACGTGAGGGGGTGATATTGTTATAACGGTCATCCACGTGCCATGTGAGCCTCACGCGCACTGTTCCATGCGTCTCCCAAACCACGCGCTGTGATGATGTCATCCTCGGCCTACAAACTCTCAAATGAGGAGGCTGATCTGGAGGAGGATGTAAAGAAAGCCGAGGCCCCAAACCACGCGTCTCCCAAACCACGCGCTGATCTGGAGGAGGCATTAAAGAAAGCCGAGGCCGATGCTATGGAGGCCTACAAACTCTCAGATGATTTTCAAGGCTTCAATCTTGAATACTTAGAGAGGGGGATTAGGACGGCCTGTCGGTGGGTTGTCCTTATGTTTGCTGACGCAGTATCATCTGTTCGCCCCTCTATTGAAGCAGTCCAACTGGACGACCCCCTGATTACTGAGGCTTTGGCTCAGGTGGAGTCTCAAGTGCACGCCGAGGGCACCAATACATCTGAGGATCGACCTGTCTTGGTCATCGAGGAGACCCCTATCATAAATGTTAAAACATTGCCCTCCGACGTTGCTCAATAGGGTGGCTGTCTGTAACCCATACCCTCTTCGTGTAATCAATATTTTTTGTACTCTTTTGTTAGACAAACATATTCATGTTGTAATATAATGCCTCTTTTTGTCTTCTGTACTTGTCTCTTGCATTATGATGTTTTTAAGTTAACAATATCACTAACCCCTCCCTCGTCATTCTTGAGGGTAAATGAGGGGTCGTCCCCACCATTTGCCCTCATCATAGCCGAGGGTGGCTTCCATCACTTAATGATGTTTTCAATTGAGTCCACCCTCGTCTTTCTTGAGGGTAAATGAGGGGTCGTCCCCACCATTTTCCCTCATTATAGCCGAGGGTGGTTTTTTAATCGACCTAATGGTTTTTCAATTAAGTCCCCCCTCGTCTTTCTTGAGAGTAAATGAGGGGTCGTCCCCACCATTTGCCCTCATTATAGCCGAAGGTGGTTTTTAACCAACCTAATGGTTTTTCAATTAACTCCCCCCTCGTCTTTCTTGAGGTCGAAGGAGGGGTCGTCCCCGCCATTGACCCTCATTATAGCCGAGGGTGGTTTTTAACCAACCTAATGGTTTTTCAATTAAGTCCCCCCTCGTCTTTCTTGAGGGTAAATGAGGGGTCGTCCCCACCATTTGCCCTCATTATAGCCGAGGGTGGTTTTTAACCAACCTAATGGTTTTTCAATTAAGTCCCCCCTCGTCTTTCTTGAGGTCGAAGGAGGGATCGTCCCCACCATTTGCCCTCATTATAGCCGAGGGTGGTTTTTAACCAACCTAATGGTTTTTCAATTAAGTCCCGCCTCGTCTTTCTTGAGGGTAAATGAGGGGTCTTCCCCACCATTTGCCCTCATTATAGCCGAAGGTGGTTTTTCACCAACCTAATGGTTTTTCAATTAAGTCCGCCCTCGTCTTTCTTGAGGGTAAATGAGGGGTCGTCCCCACCATTTTCCCTCATTATAGCCAAGGGTGGTTTTTAACCAACCTAATGGTTTTTCAATTAAGTCTCCATCGTCTTTCTTGAGGGTAAATGAGGGGTCATCCCCACCATTTTCCCTCATTATAGACGAAGGTGTTTTTTAACCAACGCAATGGTTTTTCAATTAAGTCCCCCCTCGTCTTTCTTGAGGTCAAAGGAGGGGTCGTCCCCGCCATTGACCCTCATTATAGTCGAGGGTTGTTTTTACCAACTTAATGGTTTTTAAGTCCTCCCATGTCTTTCTTGAGGGTAAATGAGGGGTCGTCCTGAGCATTGACCCTCATCATAGGCGAGGGTGGTTTCCCGAAGACGATCCCCAGTCATACTAGAACTGATAAACGCAAGATGAGGGAAAACACAATATGATATTTCTCATTAACATTCTAAGTGTTCTGTTGGAGCAACATCCATTACAATTATGGTCCGATAGGACATTACAACACTACTGATAGTATTTCTTCAAATGATCTGCATTCCAAGGGTTGGAAAAGGGTTCCCCTTCTAGGTTTTCTAGTCCATAGGTTCCAAGGACAACTTCATCGATGACCCTATATGGGCCATGCCAATTTGGATGGAGCTTGTTGGGCTTCTGCCAAGTCTTTTTGGGGACTAAGTCCCCCACTGCAATTGACCTCTGCTTCACCCTCTGGTTGTAAAACCTTGCAGTCCTCTGTCGGTAGGCGGATTGCCTTATCTCGGCGTCTTCCCTCCTTTCCTCAATGAGGTCCAAGTCAAGTCTCCTCTCTTCCATAGTTCTCTGGGGGTCCTACATTTGGATCCTGTGAGTAGGAAACCCAATCTCGATGGGGATGATGACTTCTGAGCCATAAGCCAGCATGAACGGGGTTTCTCCGGTAGAGGTCTTTGTCGTCGTCCTGTAGGCCCACAGTACAACATATAACTCCTCAACCCATCTTCCTTTTGCTTCCTCAAGTCTCTTCTTGATCCCATCTAAGATTGTCCTGTTTGTAACTTCAAATTGCCCATTGACCCGAGGTCCGCCTGGGGTAGAGAAGAATTATTTGATACTCACCCTTTCACAGTACTTCTCTAGAGATGTATTCTTGAATTGAGTCCCCTTATCCGAGATGAGGGTGTTGGGGAGACCATATCTGCATATAATATTTTTCCAGATGAACTGGAAGGTCTTCTGTTCGGTAATCGTGACCATCGGCTCTGCCTCCACCCATTTTGAAAAATAGTCAATTGCCACGATGAGGATCCGATAGTTATTGATGGCCCTAGGCAAGGGGCCTACTAGGTCGATCCCCCACACTGCAAATGGCCGTGGGGATGTAATGGAGGTAAGAGGCTGATGGGGCTTGTGAGGGATGGTGGTAAATCTTTGACATTTATCACACTTTTTAACATATGCCGTGACATCCTTCCTCAAGGCCGGCCACCAGTACCCCTGGGTGACCACCCTCTTTGCCAAACATCTCCCCCCGATGTGGCTTGAACATGACCCCTCGTGCATGTCTTGAAAAATGCGTGGGACTTCAGAGGGGTGCACACACCTAAGCAAGGGGACCAAAAACCCCTTTTTGTACAAGGTGTCTCCGATGACGGTGAATTTTGCAGCTCTGTATCTTAACTTCTTCCCTTCTTGCCTTGCTTCTGGAATCTCCCCCTCTTTAATGTATATCAGGGGGTTCATCCATGAAGCTTCCTTAAAAACATTCAGGCAAGTGCTAAGTGATCCCTCAGCATCTTCAATAGTTGGTCGAAGCAAAATTTCCACTGGGACTGTCCTCCTGATATCTGTCCTAGTTGCTGAGGCCAGCCTGGCAAGTGCATAAGCTCAACCATTGTCATGACTAGGTATCCTCTTTAATTTCACTTCTCTGAAACTCTTCAGTAATGACCTTACTTTCTCAAGGTACTTGGCCATTGTCAACGAAGAGGCTCCACACAGTCTTTTCCTCTGAGCATTTCCCTTGGTGAGGGATCCCTGTTTAAAGAGGTATCTTCCCTCTTCGTTTTCGGCCACTTTCCTTCTAGCGGTGCATGCCTCAGCCTTATCTACAGGTGTGTCGGTGAGCCTGTCTTGTTGGGTATCTGTCTTCCCGAGGCTCTCATCCTTGGCTTCATCATCTTCGTAAGTAAACTCGACCACGAAATCTTCCAATGCTTGCCCCTTAATGGCCGTCCTAGGCTGATACACAATGTCAAACTCCCCCAGCTCTATAGCTCAGGCCATTAACCTGCCTGATTTTTCTGGCTTGTGTAGGACCTGCCTAAGAGGAGTGTCAGTGAGGATGACCATTGTATGGGACTGGAAGTATGGCTTCATCTTTCTTGATGCATGGATCAAGGCATAGGATAACTTCTCCATCCTTGGGTATTTTTGCTCTGCTCCCTGGAGTACCTTACTGTTGAAATACACTGGCCTCTGTACCCCGTCTTCGTCTCTGACTATTGCTGCGCTAATGGCTGACTCTGAGACAACTAGATACACATAGAGTCGTTCACCCTGCACTGGTGGTGACAACAGCAAGGGAGACCCTAGGTATGACTTTAGCTCCCTGAAAGCCTCATCTCACTCCTCACTCCATTCGAAGGCCTTTCTAAGAATTTTGAAGAATGGTAAGCACCTGTCAGTGGCTCTGGACACAAACCTATTCAAAGCAACAACTCGCCCCATGAGCCTCTGAACGTCTTTAATGGTCTTGAAAGTCTTCATTTCTATAAGGGCCTTTATCTTTTCAGGGTTGGCCTCGATGCCTCTTTGGTTGATAATGAACCCCAAGAATTTCCCTGCTTCGACCCTGAAGACACACTTGGCCGGGTTGAGCTACATCTGGTACTTGTCCATCGTATTAAAGGTCCTCTCCAGGTCAGCCACATGATCCTTTGCCTTCAAGCTCTTAGTCAGCATGTCATCTACATAGACCTCCATAGACTTCCCAATTTGGTCCCAAAACATTTTATTTATGAGGCGCTGATACGTTGCCCCTCCATTTTTTAGGCCAAAGGGCATGACCCTATAACAGTATGTCCCCTTGGTAATGAAGACTATCTTCTCCGAGTCTTCAGGGTCCATGAAGATCTGGTTGTACCCTGAATAGGCATCCATGAAGCTCATGAGCTCATGGACCACGATAGCGTCTACCATTTGATCAATGCGGGGGAGAGGGAAACTATCTTTGGGACAATTCTTGTTGAGGTCTGTGAAGTCTACGCATATCCTCCACTTCCCATTGGCTTTTGGGACAATGACTGCATTGGACAGCCATTCGGGATAGATGATCTCCCTGATACACTCCACATCTTCCAACTTTTTAACCTCATCCCTAATGACCTCATACTTCTCTCAAGAATAAATTCTCCTCTTCTGCTTCACTGGCTTTGCACCCTCTACCACATTGAGCTTGTGGCTCATAATTTTGGGGTCGATCCCCGGCATATCTACGTGACTCCATGCAAAGACACTCTGTCTTCTTCTCAACAACTTGATGATGTCTTCCTTGATGTTTGGCTTTAGAGTCTTGCCAACTTGAACGGTTTTTTTCGGCTCATCCTCATTGAGGATGACAGATTCTACCTCTTCTGTGGCTTCTCCCTTCCTCAGCTTTTTCTCATCCCTGGGGTCCAGGGTGTCAATGTTGTAGGTGGCTGTTGCCTTCTTGTGCGCATCTCTTTCTTTGGCGGAGTTGATATAACATTCCCGCGTGGTCGTCTGGTCTCCCTGAACTTCCCCTACCCCGTAAGGGGTGGGAAATTTAATCATCTAATGGATCGTAGATGGCACAACTTCAAATCCCTTGAGGGCTACCCGTCCTAGTATAATGTTGTAGACCGAAAAGACATATTCATCCATCACAAAGAATCTGACCTTCTTGGTATGCCATCTCGGCCACTCGTTCCCCATCCTGACATCGGCCTCATACATTCCAAGGGGATGAACCTTTTCCCCACTGAACCCAATCAATGGGTGATTGTATGGGACGAGTCTAGCACGGCTGAGGCCTAAGGCTTTAAAGCATGGCCAAAACATCACATCTGCAGAGCTACCCCCATCTACCAAGATCCTCGGCACCTCGCACCCGTACACCCTGGTAGTGATGACGAGAGGGTCATCATGTGGGTTTAAGAGGCCTTTGAAGTCCATTATTGAGAATCCCACTATCAGAGTATCCATATCGACTTTCTTCCTCTTGTCTGACTTTGCCTCCAGGGAGGTTAAGTGTACAGCTTTTGTCACTGCCTTGGCTTCAGCTACATGGGCCTTCCTGTCGGCGACCTCTGACCCTCCTCCTGTTAGGCCCCCGAAGATCATTCCCACACCAAGCGAGATCATATTAAGTCTCTTAACAGGGCCGTGGTCGTCTCTCGATGGGAGGTCAGGGTCGTCTTCATCGTCAGAAGGGTCGTCCCCTCTTTTTTGAGGACCTTCTCTACATGCATCACCCCACTTCTTTCTGGGGTCGTCCCCTCGGCCCCTCTTGAGGGCACCTTTGTCAACGTACTTTCTGAGCTTCCCTTCTTTCAGCATATTCTCAATCTCGTCTTTCGGAGCAAAGCATTTATCTATCACGTGGCCATGGTCTTGGTGAAATTCATACCACAGGTTTTTGTTCCTCTTGTTGGGGGCTGCCCTCAACTTCTCAGGCCACTTCAGGGACCGGTCACTCTTTATCTCATTGAAAATATGTTCACAGCTGATCGTTAGAGGGGTGTAATCAGTGAACTTGTCGTCCGTAGACCTCTTCTTCCCCTCTTTGCTCTTCTTATGGTACTTACCCCCGCTGGTGCCTCCTTTTTCATCTTCATATTTTGTGGCCATCACCTCTTCGGCATTCATCACCTTTCCTTCTGTTGACAGCAGTTCAGCCATCGTCCTTGGAGGGTCTTCTGCAAGCTTCCATAACAGCTTCCCCTTTTGGAGTCCTCCAATCAGGGCTGTCATAGCTATGCTCTCCTCATAGTCTTCCACCTCTAACTTTTCTTTGTTGAATTTGGATATGTAGTCTCTTAGACTCTCATTCTTCCCTACTTAACATAGAGCAGGTGGGTGGTCTTCTTCTGTGGCCTCACCCCAAAGCAAAAGTTATGGATAAACCGGTCTGCCAACTACTTAAAGCTTTCAATGGAATTTTTTGGAAGAGACATATACCACACATGTGCAGCCCCAGTCAGAGTGCTAGAAAAGTCACGAAACCTCATCTCATCTGAGATAGAGTATATGTTTACCGCTGATTGATACATCTCAATATGATGGATAGGGTTAGTACTCCCGTCATACCTTGGGGTGACCACATGTGGCTTAAACTTTGATAGCGTAGGAAAGTTGACTATCTTCGCCATAAAGGGAGAGCCTATGGAGTATCGTCTCTGAAGAGGGTCCCGGCTCTTCAGAATATCACTGATCTTGTCCTCCAGTCGCTGGATTGAGTCATTCCAGGGTCTCGTAGGGTCGGCTTGGCCGATGTTATCCCCCGCCGCCTCTTTGAGGTGGACGGAGGGTTCTGCGGCGGCAGGCATGCGTCGGCTATTTACTTCCCCCTGACCGTCGTGGGGTCGACCATTTGCTGCCTCCCTTTTGGACCTCGCAGCACTCCTTGATCTGGAAAACTTTGCCCGCAGGTCATTTACTGGGCCCAACCTCTCAAAGGCCGACCCCCTGCTCAAGCGGTCAAAAGCATAGCCTCTCGTGCGGTCATCAGGATTTTGCCTTCCACACTTACCTCTGCTCTCTTGGAGAGGTCGTATAGTGTTGTTGGATACCTCATACGGCTCCCAGCACTCTATGGGGGCCTCCTCTCCCTCCAAATCATCGTACCTGTCCTCAGGGCAAGGGTTCCCTTGCCTCCCCAGGCGTAGACGCTGGGGGTCAGCAACATCCCTCCGCCGCTGAGGGGGTGGCAGGTCTTTGCGTGGTGGCTGGGGTGGTCCCCTGGCCTCATGCTGCCCTGGGGCCACTGCCGGAGTAATCATCTCAGGTGAGACCCCTGGTGGTCTTAGTATGTTCTGGCTTAGAGTTGTGAACTGCTCTTGCATGATCCATTGGCTTGCTGCCAAAGACTTCAAGGCCATCGCTACATCAGCCATCTCAGACTGAGGTGGTGGCTGACTGGAACCGGGTCCTACTCCACTATCCGGTGGAGGAAGTGGTGGTGGTGGCATCTCCTGTGCCATGTGTTTGAGCTATAAAGAGCTGAACTGAAGAAAAAAGACTAGTGAGCTTGATAACCTTAATGGGTCTCTTTCAATTGTGAAACATCTCATCCCAGGGGTAGAACCGACTCACCACCAGAGTGCCCAGTGAGGCCAAGCTGTACAAAGGAAGAGATGTCTTCTCGTTCCCACAGACGGCGCCAAACTGATGATGCTAAAATCTAGCACCACTAGATAAGTGATGATGAGCTCAAACAGTAGTAACCATGGCAGCCATAAAGATGTATATGTATAAGTTTGTAAGTGTATAAAAGGAGATGAGTATAAGAGGAACAAGATAATGATGTATAGTGGTTCAGCCAATTTGGCCTACATCCACTGTGAGTGTGTGATCCACTAAGTATGGGCACTAATGGCCTTGGATACAATGCACATAAGCTCACTTTCTCTCTCTACTGTGTATAAGCAGAGTTTTTCTAGGGTTTCAATTATCGATCCATCCATCCCTTTATAGGGTTGTAGGTGACAAGTATATATAGGTCTTGGGGGGGGGGGGGGGGTAGTGTACCCCTAAGTATGCATGGTGCATGTGAATGATGATCTAGCCAATATCCTGTTGACACCTGTAGATGCCACCTATGACTAATAATGACATAATATTCCCTCACGTGAGGGGGTGATATTGTTATAACGGTCATCCACGTGCCATGTGAGCCTCATGCACACTGTTCCATGCGTCTCCCAAACCACGTGATGTGATGATGTCGCCCTCAGCCTATGATATGAGGCCGAGGGCAAAGTTCCCTTTGGCAGTGAGTCTGGCCTAATTTAGGCCTTGTACTGTCGTACCCTCGGAGGGTCGTCTGGGCCTGATGGAGGGTCATCTGAGCCTGATGGAGGGTCGTCCCCTTGAAGGGTCGTCTGAGCCTGATGGAGGGTCAGCCACTTGAAGGGTCATCTGAGCCTGATGGAGGGTCGACCCCTTAAAGGGTCGTCTAAGCCTGATGGAGGGTCGACCCCTTAAAGGGTCATCTGGGCCTGATGGAGGGTTGGCCCCTTAAAGGGTCGTCTGAGCCTGATGAGGGGTCGGCCCCTTGAAGGGTCATCTGAGGCCTGATGAGGGATCATCCTGGCCTCACCCAAGCGGATCGCGCCCTCGGCCTGGACGAGGGTATATATAGGTATATCAATATATATATTAAATATGTATATTTTTTACCATTTTCTTTGGTATAAAATCCTATGTCAAATCTAATTAAATTTTTTAGTAACTTTTGAAAATGAATGAGAAGTACAACTTATCTATTATATTGTTTATAAATGATACAGTGTAAGATCAATTTATATGATTACTCGTATTTTTATTTTTATGATTTCGCGTATCCCGTTGCATAAACACGGTACTAACACAACTTTCCGGTACTCGAAGACTTTATTGAAGACCAAAGAGATTGGAAGAATTGGTCGTCTCAACAATCATGGTAGAAGATTGTGATCGTGAGTGGTAAAAGGTTTTTTAATATTTTCTAGGGTTTTCTTATTGGTTATGAGACTAGTATACATAAAGGAACTTAAATTTTTGTAAGAAAAATTGCCGAAAAAGCGACGCTTTGTCCATATGAAGCTTATTGTTATTTGAATGAGATGCTAATGAAGCATTTTGCACGTTCCTCTGGAATCTCGTTCGAAGTCCTCATTTGATGTCATTCTAATGAGAACCGATCTCATTCGAACGACACGTAGTTTCATTCAAATGACCGGGAGAATCTGATTTTTTTAAAGATTACCTTCCCCATATCTTTTTTGTTCATCCTTTTTTATCAGCCCATCTTATAAAAAGTCTGAACGGGATTAAATACTTGAAGAACTCCTTTTGAAGAACAAACACACCTTTTGAGTTCTCTTTTCGTGATCAAATACCTCATATCATATTCCTCAACCCTGAATATTATTCAAGATCACTTTACCATATCACAAGAAAGATTCTTGCTGAAACACTCTTGTAGAGACTTTTATCTACTGCTAATTTGTGAAACGAGGTTTCACGGCTCAAGAAGAATATGAATCTGATCAGTGGATATCGAGGGTAGACTGCTTCCTGTGGACGGATATGTAGGTGAGTCGTATCAAACTTAGTGTAGCTAAGTATTTTGTAAGTTGATTATATTCAAAACTCTTAATAGTGCTGAATTAAAAAGGTTTTGCTCTTCTTAGGGATTTTTCCTCATTTTTATTTATTTGCATTCTTAGCTTGAAAATAAAAATTGAAAATCATCTCGTATGAACACCATAATTAATTGAAGATAAAATTTGATTAAAAATTATGGTATTTAATTATATAAATTGGTCCATTAGATCACGTGCACTCTTAAATTGGTATCATAATAGGTTACACTAAATTATCATGTGATCCTTTTTCGAATTTTTTTTATAATATCAATTTTTTAAAATTTTTTTATTTTTAAAAATCCCAAATTTAATGGATAATGTGTATAATCAAATGTATTTTTTTGATGGTTCAAACCATGCATATTGGAAAGCAAGAATAAAGTTTGCTTTAAAATCAATAGATGGACGTGACTGGGTTGTTTGTGAAATAGGGTTGATAACACCCACTATGATTGTCGATAATGTCGACACTCTTAAACCTATTTCTTCATGGACCGGGGGTGATTTTAAATAGAGTAATTACAGCTCTAACAGCTTAAGTGCTATTTTTGGAGCTGTCACTCCTGACGAGTTTCGCCGTATTATGACGTGCACCACATCTAAATAAGCCTGGGACACTCTCCAGTTCACTCACGAGGGAACCTATGCCATAAAATCTTTTAAGTTGAAAAATCTCACCATACAATTCGAAAGTATTACCATGTTAGAGTCCGAGTCTTTTGATGAGTTTTATGCACGTTTATTGGACATGGTTAATTCTAGTTTTAATTTGAGTGAGAAATTCTTGAGATTAGAGTTATTAAGAAATTTTGAGATCCTTGGAAGCCCGAATGATCCCTAAAGTCACTGTCCTGAATTCGTTGGGAAAATTAGACACTCTTAGGTTATAAGAACTCCTAGGAGACCTTCAAATAAATGAGATATATACGTTTCCTAAAATAGTTAAACCAAAGGAAGTAGGGATTGCTTTGAAAACTCACACTAAGATAAATAAGAAAAAAAATTGTGTGATTCTGAGTCTGAGTTTGATTTGGACATAAATGATTTAGCCCTTTTTGCAAAAAAAATAAAAAAATTTCTCAAATTTTCAAAAGAAAATACTTTCAAAGAAAAGACTTTTGAGAAAAATAAAAATAAGAATGAGGACGAAAAGTTATGTTAGAAAGATGAGATAAGATGCTATGAGTATGAGGGCAAAGGGCACAAGGCACATGAGTGTCCGAATTGGTTAAGGAGACAAGTGAAAGGCAAAGCTTCCTTAAATGCATGCTTAGCGATAGAGAGATAGAGTCAATATGTTCGAGGTATAAATCACCGCATGGATGTAACTTCACTGCATTCATGGCTAGTCATGATAGTACACCGAGTGCACATCACCCCGATAAGGAAGCTATTAAACATGGGCACCTTGATAATGAATCTATTCATTCCGAAGAGAGTGAGGGGGAAGATGTTTTGAGTGAGAGTGAGAGTTACCTACAATGCGCCTATGCTGATCTTTATACTCAGTCCTTTTAAACTAAGAAATAAAATAAAAGTTTAACTATGAGAGTTTTAGACTTAGAGAAGGAGTTGAGAGAGGCGAGAGAGAGTGAGTCATCGATGAGAGAAGCTTTGGGAAGTAGAGTTTATTTAGTTGAGAGAGAAAATAAGGACTTAACCAACAAAGTAGCTAGTCTTACGAGAGATCTCTAAGAATCCATGGAGACTCATGAGAAATTTGAAGCCTTTGTATCCCAACTCGAGAAAGATCTCAAACACTCTCGGGAGGTTAAGGTAAATATAGAGGATACATATAAGAAGGTAGTTAAGATTCTTCTTGGCCCCACTTTAGGTTTTGGTGAAAGTCATGGAATAGGTTATGACGGTGCATCCACTTCCCACACTGCAACATAACTAATTCCTAAATTTATGATTAATCCTTATGGCCCTCAATTGAAACCACAAAAGAAAGTTCAACCAAACAAGTCTATATTTTCACATTTTGCAAGAGAGGAGGCCACCTTAGAGAGTTATTCTACAAACTAGGTAAATTAGGTGTACACATACTCCCACACACCACTCTAGTGACTTTGTTAGTCTTAAAAAGCAAGTTGAGTTCCTAGTCATGAGTTTACAAAGCTAATGGATGAATTTTAATGGTTGTCTTTGCTGTTTGAGGACGCTTCCAATGCTCCGACTAGAGTCAACAACGACAAGGGAACAAAAAAGGTTACCGCCACTTGGGTACCTAAGGAAGATGCTAAAGTCCTTATTGTGCATGTTGCTCTCAAAATTCATAATACTACCCAATGTTAATTTGACAGTGGGTGCTCTAGAAACATAACTGGTGACATTTCATTTTTTATCCACCTTGAAGATCGCAACGAAGGTAAAGTAACTGTTGGAGATAGGAGTAGGTATAATATTTTAGGGCGTGCATGTGTTGAGATACCCAATTTCCCTAAACTAGATAGTGCGTTATAGGTGAAAGAGTTGAAAGAAAATTTAATTAGCATAAGCCAACTGCGCGACGCAAACTTTTTCGTAAAGTTTGATCGGTCCGAATGTAACATCTATAACCAATTCGGTGAACTTATACTACAAGGTGTGAGGACCAAAGATAATTATTATGATATGGTTCCTAAGTCCTCCTTTATGTGCAACAGTGCCACGGTCTCCACTATGGACCTTTGGCATCAATGACTAGGTAATGTGAACTTTAGAGATCTTGAGAGATTAGTGAAAAAGGACCTAGTTCGTGGCTTACCATTACTTGGGAAACCAATTTCCTCGATTTATGGACCTTACCAATAAGGAAAATAAATTTGAAATCCCTATCAGAAGTTAAATACCATTACCAACTTCCGTGTATTGGAGTTAATTCACATGGATCTTATGGGTCCTACTCGCTCGGAGAGCTTAGGTGGTAAGATATATATTCTCGTGATGGTCGATGATTTTTCTAGATATTTTATCGTAAAATTCCTTAAAGAAATGTCCGATGCAATTGAGTTCCTTACAACTAAGTGTCATATACTACAAAACCAACACGGTGTCACTATTAATCGGATGCGTAGTGACAATGACACTGAATTTAAAGAAGCTAAAATAGATAGCTATTATGATGGAGTGGGAATTGAACATAAGTTTTTGACCGTTCTTACTCCTCAACAAAATGGGATTGTTGAGAGGAAGAACCAAACAATACAATAGATGGATAGATCTATGCTTCCTAGGAGAAACGTGCCTAACCTTTTGGGGCAGAGGCAGTTTGCACCATATGAAATATGTTGAATAAGGTATATTTTCATCCGTACACACTTCAGAGGCCTTATGAGTTGTGGATAGGGAAGAAGCCCAACCTATCCTATTTTCTTATCTTTGGGAGTACTTACTACATCTTACGTGATATAGAGAACTTAGGAAAGTTTGACTCCCGGAGTGACGAGGGGATATTTTTAGGATATTCATCGATTAGTAGGGCTTATAAGGTTTTTAACCTTGCAAGTTCTAAGATTATGGAGTCAATAAACATCACTAATAGAGATAACGAGCAACTGCAATTTGTTGCTCCTAACTCATAGTGTGAGGATGATACAACCTCAGCGACGATCCTATCCTCCCTCATACTACCACTGTGGACCTACTCCTAATTTAGGGAATCCACCATCTTGGGTTCGAAAGAGTCATGACCCTTCTACTATAATTGGATATCCCACTCTAGGTGTCAAGATTCGTGTTAAACTAGAAAATGTGGTTAACTATCTATGCTACACCTTCTTGGTCGAGCCCAAGAATGTGAAAGAAGAACTCTAGGATGAGTATTGAATTCCAGCCATACAAGATGAGTTGCTTCATTTTCGTAAGAACGATATCTGGGGGTTAGTCCCACGACCTAGTAAGTCTAATGTGATAGGTACCAAGTGGATTTATAAGAATAAAGTGGATGAAAATGGCACCTTGGATGGCAAAAAGGATAGGTTGGTCGCTCCAGGCTACACACAAATCAAGGGTGTAGACTTTGACGAGACATTTTCTCATATTTCTAGGCTTGAGTCCGTCCGTTTACTACTCGCCATAGCATATTATCAGCGCTTCAAGTTATATCATATGGATGTCAAGAGTACCTTTATGAATGGCATTATATAGGAGAAGGTTTACGTGGAATAACCAAAAAGGGTTTAAATACCCTAAGTACTCGGGACACATCTATTATCTTAAGAAGGCATTATATAGTTTGAAGCAAGCACCTCGTGCTTGGTATGAGAAGTTCATTTCCTATATCTTTAATCGTGGCTTCAAGAGAGGGGGAGTGGATAAGATGTTGTTTGTGAGGAGAAAAAGTGGTGTTATTTTATTTTCCCAAGTCTATGTGGACGACATAGTCTTTGAATCCGTGGGCTCTCGCCATGCTCACACATTTGTGGAGGAGATGAAGAGTGAGTTTGAAATGAGCATGGTAGGTGAGCTCACATTCTTCCTAGGTCTCCATTTTCATCAGCTTGAGGATGGGATATTCATATCTCAATCCAAATATGCAAGAGACCTTATGAAGAAGTTTGGTCTAGACTCTGCTAAGCACTAACGCACCCCTATCGATAAAGCTTTACAAATACACTTTTGGCAAGGATACAGATCAAACCCTTTATCAGAGTATGATAAATAGTTTTCTCTACTCTACTGCTAGTTGTCCTGATATTACCTTAAGTGTTAGAGTCCATGCGCAATGCCAGGCTTCCCCAAAAGAGCCATACTTACTCCCACTTATATTGTATCATCAAATACGTGAGTGGAACTGTTTCATATGGTATTTTGTATTCCTTCGATACCGATGTTCATTTTTCCACCTATTCGGATGCTGACTAGGCAGGGGATGTCGATGGTTATAGGAACACTTCGGGTGGGTGTTTCTATTTTGTGAGTGCTCTCATCTCTTGGTTGAGAAAGAAGCAAACTCGATATATTTGTCCACGACGGAGGATGATTATATTACCACTGGGATTTATTAAACACAACTATTATGTATGAAGAAAATGTTGAAAGATTATGGGATCTCACAAGGCACGATGACTATTTCTTGTGATAATATGAGTGTAATCCATATTGCTCGTAATTCGGTCCAACATTCGACACAATGTACATTAGGATATGCGAGCACTTTATACGTGATCTAATTGAGGAGAAGGTTGTGTTTTTGATATTTGTGAGGACCGATCGTCTGTTAACCAATATATTCACAAAACCTTTCGATGCACTTTGATTTGAGGATTTAAAAAAATGTGTAGGCATTTGCACTGTTGACTGAGTTCGAATACTTTATCAAGTGTAGGATGATTATCATGTTTACACCTTATATTCCTATTTGTAGATTGTATTATCATAATATCTATGTTTTCCATTTTGATATTATAAGAAACATCCAAAAAGAGTTTTTTTCCCTGAAAGATCTTGAAAAATGCAAAAAGATTTTCGATTTTTAGGAAAAAGGTGAAAATATTTTATTTTTGATAAAAATTTTAAAAAAGACAAAAAAAGTTTTGTTACTTTTTTTGTCACCATATATGGATGAACATTTAAGATGTCTGGATCTCCCATTCATTTCATATTTCCATGTGACTTTTTCACAGTATTTTGAGACATGACGTTATGTCATTGGTGTGCTTAATAACGTGTGAAGTCATTACATTGCTATTTGATGACTACTGTCTACTTATTAGACTCCTTCTCCTTTAATGGACACGTGCATGAACTTGCTTGAACATTTCACTTACTTTTCACTTGTCGAATATGATGTTCTCATATTAATTTTTCTTTATAACGAACCACATGTAAAAAGAGATGAAATTGTGTATGTAAGAATCATTGCGTGGAATTAAGTGATTTTTCCAGAAAATATTGTGTTAAGCAATGGGAAGGGGCTACGAAAGATCAATATGTTATTTTCATCAAAATCCACCATTTACATAAAAGTGCCTAAAAATATTAGAGGCACGAAAAAATAGAAGTGCCAGGCCAATTTTTGACACGTCGATGCTTCACTACATATGAGAATTAATTTCTTCAAAAATAATTGAGAGTTTATTCATAGTTATGTGAGATTGTGAGGGATTTATAGTTGAAGATCAATGGGTTTTCACAAACTAAAGTTTATCGAAAAATATTACATAGTTTGGTGTCATTAGTGTGAGAATAATTTATGTTCATGACATGTTGATTAAGTTGAGTCAATTTCATTTGAGTTAACCAATTATATACCTAAGGTAGACTTTGAGCTTTTCGTTAGAAGTGTCTCAAAACTTCGTGCACACATGTTATGACTGTTTATGTTGATTTACCTATGGAAAATGTTCAAACCCCAACATTTCACATTCATGATTCAGATATTTCAATATTATTCCGTAGTGTGTTGTATTTGTTCATTTTATACTTTATCTTTAAAAGAAAAATGATTTTTTTTAAAAATAGTTGGTTGATACATTGCCTTTTAAGATTATCATCACCTAAGCTTCCTTGATTATACTTGTGTTGATATCTTACTTCTTCGTGTGATGCTTTTATTTCATTCTTAGTTTCGACTCCTTTGTCTATTTTGGACAAAAAGGGGGAGAACAAATTGAGGGGGAGTTTTTATTTCTGTTTAAAACTCTATGCATCACGATATCTTTATTTTTCTCATGTGTGTAGGACGTTCTGCTATGATATTTTGGATCAACATGGGATGAAGATAAATCTGGCCAAAGGAAATATCCGATTCATTGAAGATTTGCACAATCTTTACGTTCCACTTTTTGTAATTTTTGGAGGGTAGTTATTATATTATGATTCAATTTGGCTTAATTTTGTGTTTGCTACCGAAATAGCCAAAGGGGGAGATTTGTAAGAGTACATTTTATGATTGTTCGTATTTTTATTTTTATGGTTTGGTGTCTCCTGTTACACAAACACGACACTGACACAACTTCTCAGTACTCGAAGACTTTATTGAAGACAAAAAAGAGTGGAAGAATGGTTCGTCTCAATAATCATGGTAGAAGATTGTGATCGTGAGTGGTAAAAGTTTTCTTAATATTTTTTGGGGTTTTCTCATTGTATATGTGGCTATTTTTACATAAAGGAACTTAATTTTTTGTAAGAAAAATCACCGAAAAAATGACGCTTCGTTCGAACGAAGATGATTGTTGTTCAAACTTGATTATATGGGTGATTCGAAGTCATTCGAATGAGATGATAACTAAGTATTTTTCATGTTCCTCTTAGATCTAGTTCGAAGTACTCCTTTGATGTCGTTCTAATGAGAATCATCGTCACTCGAATGACACCTAATTTCGTTCAAACGACCAAGAGAATTAGATTTTAAAAAAAATTATCTTTCCCATATCTTTTGTGTTTATCCTTTTTATCAACCCTTCTTATAAAAAGGTTGAATGGGATCGGATACTTGAAGAGCTCATTTTGAAGAACAAAAAGACCTTTTGAGTTCTCTTTTTAAGATCAAGTACCTCATATCGTATTCCTCACCCCTGGTAATTATTCAAGATCACTTTACTACATCATAAGAAGGATTCTTACTGAAACACTCTTATAGAGACTTTCTTTACTGTTGATTCGTGAAACGTGGTTTCACGATTGAAGAAGAAGACGAGGATGATTGGTAGATACCGATGGTAGATCTCTACTTGTGGACGACTGTAGAGCTGAGTCGTACTATTGAAGTTTTGATGACTGTACGCATCTAACTTGGTGTAGCTAAGGGTTTTGTAAGTCTATTGTATTCAAAACTCCCAATAGTGATGAATCAAAAAGGTTTTGACCTTCATAGGGATTTTTTCTCAATTCGTGTTTATTTGCATGCTTGGCTTGGAAATAAAATTTGAAAATCATCAAATATGCACACCATAATTAATTGAAAATAAAATTGCATTAAAAATTTAATTGTGTGTGTCATTTAATTATATTAATTGGTTCATTAGATAACATGTTGATCGCAAAAATTGTTTGTTATTTAAAAAAAATTCTTAATTGCTTTCATTTTTCAAATTTTTCGCTTTTACTAAATTAATTGGATTATTATAAAGTTTTCTGAACCTAAACATGAATAAAATATTGCCTGAACATATTTTTTCAAACCAAAAATAATATTTTTTTTAACTTTAACTCTTTATCTTTTAGGTAACAACACAAATTACGATTGTAGGATTTAAAATATGCATTTTCTTTAGAGGGAGTATAAATATTTTATAGTTATAAGCTGTGCATATAGTTTTTTTTTTAATTTGTGATATTCTATAAACATTTTTTTCTTATCAAAGTCCTTTTTCATTTTATGATATTGTTTTAATTTGTTGCATTTATGATACTATTTTAATTTTATTTTATTTGGTTGGAGAATGACAATTGTGGCCCTTTAAAAAAACACCTACATTCTCTTGCAAAATGTGCAAATATAGAATAACTCTCAAACGACAGGGCAAAGTCGTGTGAACGAAGTCTTCAAGCGACAATACATGTCGCGCGAAGTCTAGTTTGAAGTTCGCTTGATCAGTTTATCAAACGACATCTTATTGTTTTGGTTTTCTAAAGTCGTTTGATGTCTTAGGTGAAGTCTTTTCAAGCTACATCTAAAGTCATTTGAACGACACCTTTATCTCATTAGAGCGATGTCATCGACTCAAGTTTGTTATAAATACCTAATTAAATGAGTCATTTTTACTTAAGAAGACTTGAGTTTTCCAAATACACGAAAATTGCAAACTACAAAATTATTTTGTGTTCTTCATTTAGGGTTTAAAACTTTTTTTTTCAATCACAAAAATCTCGATAGTTTATTGACTTGTTTTGGAACATAAGATACGATCTTGTTGAAGTTTCCATTGTAGAGAGGGTAAATCTACGACTGATAACTATGTGTTATTGGGAGTGCCTGTGAGTATTCCTAGTTGATTCAGAGCTGCGTGTTCTTGTGGATTACTGCGGTTGATCCATTGCCGACTCTTGGCTGCCTGTTTATGAGAGTGTCTGCGGATATTAATTGCAGATTTCATTATGTATGTAAGTTGCTATTTACCTCTTCATAGTGAAATAAAAGGTTTTACCTGAATGTTTTTTCCCCTGAAAGTTTTTTCCCCTGAAATATGTATGGAAGCAATTTATTTGTGATGGCTTGATTTTACCCACCTAGAAGAATGTTTTAGGATTCTTTATATTTAACTCCAATTAAATAAGTTTAATTTGAAAATTTACGAATTGGTTGAAATCGACATCATATAGCTTGTATTAACTCTAACACATGGGACATGGTCATGGTATTCAATAATCTATGGGGCCTCTTGATTTTTTAAGGACCACATACTGAGAAAATTGGTTTTCCAAGCTATGGCAAGCTATCTTGACTATTCTCTCAAGATATCTAAAATTGATGTGACCTAGCCATTAATGCCAAAGGTCCATGGTGGACACCTTAGTATAGTTAAACACTAAAAAGGACTTGGGAATGATACCATATCAATTAATGGTATTCCATACACCGTGTAGCAGAAGTTCACTGGATTGATCATAAACATTACACTCCGACCTGTTAAACTTCACTGAAAAGTTAGCATCGCAAAAGTGATTTATGCTTATCAAGTTCTCTTTTAACGCTTCAACATACAACACATTGTCTAGATTAGGAAAGTCAGGAATCTCCACTCAACCTCGTCTTAATATGATAGAGATACTCCTATTTCTAAAGGTGGTTTTTCCTTCCTTGCGATATACAAGGTTGGTAAAATACGAATTGTCACATATCATGTTCCTAGATTACCCACTATCAAAATTCAATTGAGAAGTAGCTTGAACCTTGAGAGAAACATGGATGACAAAGGATTTTTCAACATTTTTAGGTACCCAAGAGGTGGTGACCCTTTGCTTTCCCTTGTCATTGTTGATTCTAGTCATTGCACTTGAAGTGTTCTTTAAAGTGATATACATCCTTTGAAATTATTTATTTAATCTTTTAGAAGTAGCGACTAGAAACTCAACTTACTCTCTAAGACTAATGAATTCGCTATAATGGTGTGTAGGAGCATATGTGCGAGAGACTCTTCCTAGATTATAGATAAATTATCTAAGATGAACTTTTCATTGGCAATGGGTACAAACATAGATTTGTTTAGGTCTACCTTGGTTAAAAGGCCTAAGACAAATTCTACTTAGTGGCCCATACGGATCCATTAAAAATTTGGGAATCGATTCGGGTGTGATATTGGAAGTGGATGCCCCATCATAACCTATCCCTTGCCTCTCTTCAAACCTAAAACGGGACCTAAGAACACCTTTCCAACCTTCTTAGATAGGTCCTCTAAAGTAACTTTGACCTCTCGGGCACATTCAAGATCTTTATCGAGTTGCGAAACATGGGCCTCAAGTTTCTCACGAATCTCCAATTATGCTTGAAGGTCTCTCATAAGGCTAGCCATTATTATGATCAAGTCATTATTTTCCCTAACCACCGAAACTAATTGCTCACTTAAAGAAGTCGTAACCGAGGTCTCACTCTCTCTTGAAATCTTCAACTCCTTATCTAAACATAACACCCTAAGAGCCAAAATTTTCTTTTTCTTTTTGGTTTTTAATGACTCGGTGTAGGTGTGTTGGAAACCACGCTCTCCCTCATTCAAATAATCACCCTCACTCTCTCCAAAATGGTCTGTCACATTGTCAAGACTATCACGTTTAGAAATGTTCTCATTGACATGAGATGTACTTAGAGCGCTAACATGACTCACCATGAACGCGATTATTCATCCTTAGAATCCATTAACTCAACATCATTATTTCTTAGAGTGGCATTATAAGCATCTTTTCCTTTGCCCTGCCTTTTAAGCCTCATGGAACACTCACGGGCTTTGTGAACTTTTACCTCACACTCATTGCAACTCATCGAATCCTTTTTCTTTGGGTATTTTAATTCCCCTAATTTTTCATGCCCGGTTGATCAGGCCTGACACGAAATACTGGGAGTACTAAAATAATTTATATCATTCTCATCATCAAGATAAACCAAAAACTAAAATAAAAACCATCCATAATAAAAAAATCCATAAAAGATGACTGAAAGGATAATTGAACTAAAATAAATGAACTCCAATAAATGAATCTGCTATTTCAAATCTCTTAATACAATTGTTCAACTAAATAAAATAGAGTACAATTAAAACTTCTTTTGAATACACCTCCCGAATACATATGAACAACTGAAACAACGGCTGCAACTCAATGGATACAAAGTTGGATTGCCATAACTGCAAGTCTGGCCACTAAACCCTGTTAACTTGCATATATAGTACTATGTCAAGAGGGGAACATTTTATAAAGTTTGGGTCGGCTCCCTAAAGTTTCAAGAATATCTCCACTACATCAATATAAATCATGCAACTAATTTACAATAAACATCCAACTCTTCGACACTCTAATGCAATGAATACCTCACCTATTATTTAAGTTCAAGTACCAGAGGCATATTCAAACCCAAAGCATAATCGATGCTAGAAGGCTCTATCTTTAGACAATTAAGTACTATCACGTAATAAATAATTAATATGGAACATTACTAATTACCCAAATAGGATTTCACCCTAAGACCCACATATATTTTCATTATGATATTTGTAGTCTCATAAAATTTATTCTCTCGCTATATTAATATCTTTTTTATTAAACGTGTTCTTCTATAAACTATCATAGAGGATAAACAATAACTATGTATCTTGCAAAGGGGATGTAACTAACTACATGTATAAGAATACAACCCAAGTTCCAACCCGTGTAATGTCACTCATAAGGAAAATACAAGTAAACCACATAAATGAGTTAACATGACATTTGGTTCATTCTTAATTGTCCATCCCTAGAATATGTGAAATTCTTTCACATCATATATATATACTACATCACACGAAGCCCACTACTTTAGATTTTTATCTCGTGCCTCTATCGATAAGTCTGTAGAAATCCTTCTGTAATACCCGAGTTCAATATTCCATTATTTTTCTCGTGCAAATTAAAATAATGTAAAACCCTTAGGATTTGGATCACTCGTATGTAATTCTATTGTTATATTTGATTATTTCAGGGCCTTAATGGTAATTGTTAGAAGATTGCGGAAAAAAAATAAAGATTTAAGGATTTTGGAAAGATCAAATGACTTGGGGGGTAGTTCAAACGAGATTCCTATTTTGTTCGAACGAGAATCAAGTGGTTTGAATGAGACCAACGTAAAGCATGGGAGAAAGATGTACAAATAGAAATGAAACTAAAACATCATAATAACGAATTATTTAGAATTAATATCAGCTTCAACACTTGTATAGTAAGGGATAGAGACCGACGAAGATACTGTACTAAATGACTTGATCAATCATACTAGATAGTATAGACCATAAAATTCCTCGATCCTTTCATTAATGTGCAAGAGAAACTGATCCATGAAGGTCGTTCAAAGCCGGGTTCCAACGAGGTGCAAACGAGATGTCACTGTATTGACTTTGGTAGAAGGTCGTTTGATGGTCATTCCGACACGACCCCTTTCTCGTTCAAATAAGGCCATTTTTTCATTCGAACGAGGTTGTCCAGAAATTTAAATTGGGCTACCCTTGTGTGCTGCCACATTTTGGGCCATTGGATCCATGACGTATCGTGTTCTATTGAACCTAGATTGGATAAAAATGGTATTTTATGATTTAGGGGTGTTTTTATAAGGGTTGCTTGGGTTTTTATGGGACTATTTGAGTGTGAATAAAAGAGAGAGTGGTGGATGGGTCTCCCCACCATTATTAGATTTATTCTCCTTCTCTCTACTTCTTACTATGGCCATTTCGAGATCTTCCCCCCTCCCCGGGGTGCTTGAGGGGGGGGGGGGGGAGGGAGAGATAAAAGTCCCACGCCCCTATCTGCATCGTGGGGTACGTCGACCGTCGTCGGTTTTAGGGTGATGTAAAGAGATAAAGTCGCCAACCTATTTTGAGCAAAATAGGCAAAAGAACATGTTGCCTCCTTGAGAGAACGACATTAAAACTAAACTGATGCTTGTGAAACCAATTAGGTTAGAGGTTCGGGGGCTAAGTTACGGAATGGGAAGGTGTTAGGCACCCATCCCGCCCTTTCAGTATCTCATGAGCTTATGTTAGTGTTTTACTTAATTTCTCCGTGAAGTGTGTGCGTATATATACAAGTGGAGATTGGAATTGCTCGACTCGCATCATGGAAAAGATGGAGCGTGGTCATCCATAGGAATGTTCCCTAAATAATAATTAGAAAAACATAATGTGTGAGCTTATCATGATATTGATCGTTATGATGAAACGATAATATATGTTAGATAAGATGCAAATATGAATCACAAGTCTGATATATATAGATAATATATGGATAAAACAGAAAAAATGATGAAAATAGGACTCGAGTTTTAGCCCAAGACGCCTACGTTGCCTATAATGACATAAAAATCCACGTAGTTTGCATGCGTCACAAGGGTGGGGTTTATCCCATATATTCAAATGGTAATTTATTATTTGTGTGTGTGTGAAAAAAATATTTTTAGTTTTGAAAAAATGTGACTATCGGAATTTATAGATGTAACCCACTTTTTTTTTTTTTTTTTATTTATAGAAAACAGATTATGTGCAATATAGAAAATAAAGGATGAGATATGTATATGATCTAAAGTATGATCTAAAGTAAAAGACAAATTGAAAATTTATATAACTAGTGTGAAAATAAAGAAATTCAAATAGAGAAAGATGTTTGGACCTTCTTTGGAGACTTGAAGCTTGACCTTGATCCTTGATGAGCTTCCTTGTAAGTTGGGATGAATGTTGGATAAGAGAGAAGGGGATTTTTGCTAAATTGGGTATGAGAATGATGGGAATGAAAGGTGAAAAGGAATTTCATGCAAGGGAACTTTGCTGATTGCAGAAGAATGCTATTGATATAACTGATATCGATGGACTTGGGGTGCCTTTTGAAGAGAGCTAATGATCTCCTTATATAGGGTAGGGGGACTTCCAATAGGCATGGTCCTTGCCCTACCAATCAGCAGGTATCCCAACACACACTATCGATAGGCAGGGAAATGGACTTGCCAATTGGCAGTTTCGTGTAGATTTTTTGAAAAAATGGTCATAAAATACAATTTGTAATTTGAAATCAAGCACGTGGCATACCGTTAGAAAGTTAATTTAGAAACCTTTACAGAATCCCTTAGGCTACTCCCGAGTCTGGGAGTTGACTTTGGGTCAAACGGGGCTCGAAAGGGCCTATTGGTCCTTTGGATGGAAGATCGTCGGACGATGATGGATCATTTATCTGAACCGTAAGTCTGAATCGTGCATGGGATGGAACATTGAATAGGTTGTGTGAGCTACTTCAAAGTTACACATAGATTTTCTTGGTTCAGAGAGTTGAATATGGTCAAATGAGGCATATAAATGCCCTGTAACCTTTTGGAGTAAAACGGATCGTTCATCTATATCGTAAGGTTGATTCATACACAGTGTGAACTACTAAAAAAGGTATTTCGTGCCTTTAAAATATTCATTCTTTCTCGTTCAAAATGAAGGGTTGAATTTGGTCAAATGGATCCTGGGAACACCCAATGGCCTCCAGATTATTTTTGAGGGAAAACGGATCGTTCATTTAAATGGTTATGCCATTTCATGCACAGGGCAGGCTGTTGGAAAGGGGTTTCAGTGTCCTTAGAGGATCCATTGATCTTTTACTCTGATGATGGAGTTTATTAGGGTTAAATTGGGACCCATTAGTGCTCGGTGGCATCCAAATTGATTATAGGTAGTAAAATGGACCGTTCGTCTGAACGGTTATACTGATTCACGTACTAGGTAGACGGCTAGGAAGGAAATTTTGAGCCCTTTGAAGATTCATTGATCTTTCGCTCTGACGATGCAGTTGAGAAGTGTCAAATGAGGCCTAAGTGCGCCTGGTAGCCTCTGGATCAATACTCGGAGTATGAACTTTGATTTGTAGTGAATTGGTGAGGTTGAGGGACCTAAGGGGAGACTTAGGGGGGGTCCTAGAATGTGGTGTCTACACTCACCACCATGCCACCACCATATATCCACCTTATGCCATCATATTCTAGACGTATTCCACTATATTTAAGCCCAATACACGTATTTCCACCATGGTCAAACTTAGCTACGAATTTTGGAGATGAAGAATAGTAGAAGTTTATGGAATTTGAAGGGATTTTACTTGGAAATTTTTTGGAGCAATCTTCGTTGAGATAGACAACCTCTTTGAGGCTACCTTAGGAGGTTGGGGGTTGCCATCATCTTCTTCTTCATCCACCATTTTTGGAGCTACATTTGAGATGGAAAAATTATACTCTTAGTTTAAGACTCTATTTTGTATATTAGTAATCTTATAGATAGAATTATTAGAGTAGATTGCGTACATGAGATAGAGTATGACTTCCTAATGTTTTGTGTAAATGGTTTATAAATGATTTCATACGTTTTGAGCAAAATACTATGTTTCAAGAATGTTAAATAAATGTTGTATTTCAAGAAGTTTGGTATTAAACATTTTATGGACATAAATGTTTTGAAAATGACATTTATCTTACTAAAGATATTTTGGGTGAACTATGTTTTAAAGTTTCTTGAAAAAATAAAGATTTAAAAAAATTGGATATTTTTTGAAGTTTTCAAGAATAAAAATGTCTTTTAATCTTGAAAAATGTATTTTTGCAAGTGTTGTGAAATTTCTAGAGCGAATCACATGTTAGACCCATTTCATAGGATTTTGGGGCTTAAAATCAATCTTCTCATGAATATAAACTTGTAGTAATTTGATATTGAACATAAAAATAAGTTTAGTGGGGGTTTTATCGGGTTTTAACGTGAAATAACGAAAATAGAAATTTCGTCTCTTAAGGTGTGTGAAAAAGGTGTGAAAATGTGAAATGTGTAAGGTTTCAAGACTATATGTACACAATAAAGAAAATGGTATTTTTCTTATAAAGTAGTCTTAGATGTTCAATGATTTCTTAGAAATTAAAGTAATGAAATAAATATGTTTTCAACTTGAGAAAACTGTTACTCTAAAGTGTTTGAGAATTGTTAATGTGTTAAAAACACTTAAGAAATTAGCGTGGTTAACTTAATAGTGTTTTGGAAAATAACACTTGTGAAAATGGAGGAAAAGACAAGTTTGTAAACAAATGGATAAAATGGAAATTTTGCATAATGTGGAATATTTTTATGAAATAAAAATATTGAAAAATATGTTACACAAAAAGGATCCTAAATGAACATGATTTTGGGATAAAATCAATATTAGAGTAAAAAGGACAAGAAATGATGATTTTAATGTGTAACACAAGTTGGGTTGAAATCTCAGATTCTGGCTTTGGACAGTAAAAAGGAAAAATGGTATAATGTGAAAATTTGTAAAATGTTAAAACACATTAATAAGGACTCGGATGACACCAGTATAATTAAGGCGGGCCTAGAGCCATGGGGCGAAAGACGCAAAATCACTGACCAGAGCATATGGTAGCATAACTGACGATGTAGAGCCTGTTAAAGTATGTGGTGATTGGAAGATTTCAAGAAAAAAGATAATGAAAATGGAACATGCCAATAAATGAGTTGTGTGGTGAATATGTGAAAATAAAACCTAACTTGAATGAATTAATAAATGTTCCAGTAAAGGATAAAATGGACGAGTAATGTGAAAATTGATCAATGTCCATAAGATAAAGAAATGGTGAAGTGAAGTGATTAAATGGGTGGTCAAGAAAACTAAATAGGTTTAACCCATAATCAACACAATAGTGTTTTCATGAAAGTCTTTCAAAGGAAAAATAATTATTTTATAACACGATATTTGCGTGTGTTGAAAGGGTGATTTTCAATGAAATTACTAATGTGAATTGGTGGTACAAATAAAGTGCGTAATTTCAGTGAAAGAGATGATTTTTCTTAAATAAACTTTATTTTTTTATGTATTTAACTGAGCGTATTAAATTAAGGAATAAATGTCAAGTCAAGTAAAGAGGGTATGTTTTTACGAGATTAAGGTGAATTAATCTGGGTAAATAATGTTTTTGGAATAAAAATAATTTCATGCATGTAAGTATATATATGTAGATTTATATATACGGTGGTTGCATGTGTATGTAGATATAACTTGTTAGAGTCTTCTTTCTACCCTTCGATTCTATATTGCATTGTTTTAATTCTCACTGGGCATTCAGCTCATTCCCTGATCCTTGCTACGATAGGTTGGGTGCAGTTCTGTATTTTGAAAGCGTTATGCAAGTAAGTATTCTTTTTATTTTACGTTAGTAGCTCTGTATGCTTGGATTCCAAGGATGCTTCTCGCTCACGTAGCTTGATTTTAAATGGGAATCGTGTACTAAACAAGTGAAATGTTAATTAAATAAAATTAGATTAGTAACAATATATAGGTTGTTTCATCACACTTCACACCTAATGGTCTCGCCAGACCAGTTTGACCACATGTAACCCATAAATTCGAGCCGAGGCATTATAAATAGTATCAGACCTGTAGGTTCAAGGTTTCTTTCGATAGTGATGTGGTGAGGTCGGTAGTGGATCTTTCGATGTCGGTGTTGGTTTTGGGCTGAGCACATCGTATTGGTGACGGATTTAATCCGTGTTCTAGATGGTGGAGTCAAAGAGATTAGCACGATGGGTAATTAATTGCCAAGTGGCATGCGACCAAGTTAGTTGTCATTAATCTCTTTCGCACTTTTAATTAGACATGTTAGTGATTTGCGAGTGTCTGTGCGAGCCGATAGTGGTGACATCAAGTTTTTAGGGCAAGGTACTTGTGTGTCTATCCATTATGATGTGAGAGGCCAATTTGGATGTAAAATGATAAATAACGTCCATTGTATTAGAAACATAAATTTTTCTTAAGCTAACTATGAAGATTATATGACCATAGTGTAATGCCTAGGCAATATTAGTTGTGATAAGAATGCGTTGAGTTTCGGGGTGCGGTACTTTTATATAGGTAATCATAATGATGTAATTAGGCGAATTCGATCCTTGCAGTAGTGCCATGCTATAAGACAGTTGATGATTCGAAAGACATTAGGAACCATATAAGTCAACTCTTAGGGATGTTTACGCGGTTAGAGTCGATGAGGTACTATTGTTATGAGTAAGTGTCTTGGTGGTTATTGATTAAAAGTTGTACCTTGAAAGGTATGATGAGAATTTCAGGCAAATTACGGTAAGTATGTTACGTATGCAACAAAGATGGTTAGGGAGGCTTAGGAGTGAAGTTTAGATAGTCTTCCATGTCAGGTCTTTAAGATATATGATGTGATTTTGGGAGATAGGGTCCATAATGATATCGGTGATGAAGACCTAGAGGTTTATAGGTTGTATGAGATGTCCTGTATCCTGCCAGAATCCTTAGTAGTGTGAGTTTGTGAATTTGTACGTGGCATATGGTCATTGCCGTTTAGAAGAGAGATAAGATTTTATGTAAGTGCCAGGGACCATTTTAATAGCTTAATTAATGGCAAGATGCGAGGTAAACCTAGTGTGAATGTGGTCTAAGGGTATCTCGGAGTGTCCGTAGGATAAATTTGATGTGGTGTCCTTGGGGAATATAAATCAACTTATTATGATGCCGTAAGGGATTTAATGGTTGAGGTGCATCGTAGGGAGAATATCGTGGACTAGTGTACGTGCAACAACTAATAGCCTTGATGTGGATATTAAGGAATTTGTTAAGCATGCCTATGACGAGAGTGTCATAGGTGATAAAATCTTATTGGGTTTTGAGGACTTTTACATGGAGTATGTTTGGTGTCCTTAGGGAAACAGTTAGGTTTGGTATGAAGAAGTGCTAATGTTCTAGTTATGATCGGATCAAAGGTTAGGTAATGAACTTAGGTTATTGGTCAAGGTATAAAAGAGTCGAATAGTGTAAATATCAAGCGCTCTCATCCGAATTGACACAGATGGGTGAAGTAGCCTTCTAAGAGAATTTGGAAGCTTGTATCGTGAGTGGACGTGATGCTTGGGTGTCATGGAATGACTGGTGTAGGTGGTGTTACATTTGATTTTGAGGAGTACTAGGAAATGTATTCAGGATTTATGTTGATGATGTCATATTAGAGACTTGAAAGTACCCAAGGGGAAAGGGGGATATCGAAGCATGATTAAAATGTTGGCATGGATCGACAATATGAGTTTGTATAGACCTTAAAAGGTAGGGACTAGTTCTTTGTATGCCTTACAAGGCCAATAGGAATTAAAAGAGGTAACCCTGAGTGGTACTTCCTTAGAGTGCCAATAATGATCGGTGTGTCCATCATGTAAATTCAATTTGGGTAGAATTTGGAGATCATCTCAATGATAACCTTGTGTGGTTGATGGTTAATTATAAGGTGAATGTTTTGATTAACGGGGTTCTTTTTAAGGATACATTGGGATGTGATCATGGTGTGACACTGACCTAGGTATCTTAGGTTGTTCACAACATCACTAAAGATGTGGATAAGGTTGGCTCGACAAAGACATTAGGCATTTTATAGCCAGGGTGGTTCATGTTTTTTAAGGATTTAAGGGGAAGAGCCTTATTCCTAAGGAGGGAAATCCGGCGTTTGACTTCCCAGAGGATAACAAATTCATATATTGCTTTTTTTGGGTAAGGATAAATGGTTATGATTCAATATGTCACGGTTGGTGACTCGAGCTAGGGTATGTGGCTTGGTCAGTACGAGTGATAATGGTTGGTAAGAGTAGTAAACTTCAAAGCAGACAACGTAGGTTCGCTTCTCGTAAACCCTAATCTGATGCTTATGGATGGGATTTTCATGAAACTGTTGTTTGTTCCTTTAATTCTTCTGTGTGTCCCTCTTGGTTTCGATACTTGACGATTGGTATTCCCATGACTATGGTAGCTTAGATTTGTGCCATGTTATGGTACAACGTGGTTGAGCCTAGTAAAGTGAGGATGGAACTAGCATGGTCAAAGAAGTTTGGTAACTGGGTGCACCCTAATCTGAGGTATCCTTACTACTAGACAATGTTTTGTGTAGGGGTGACTGCGCTTTCGGCTGCATGATTTATTCATAGCATTCGCTTTCCTTAGGATTAGCGACCATAACAGTCAGTGGCTCTAGTTGTAAAGAGAAGGAGGGTGATTTGAGAACATTGTGTAATGTTAGAACTCAAGGAAACTTAACACCCAGTGTTGTTTTTCCACAATGAGTGGATTGACATAATTCTCACTCCAAAATTAGAAGCCTAGAGTAACACGAGGATCATAAGAGTGACACGGTGAAAGGTGTCAGCCGAGCACACGATGAGGATTTGGTTGGTGTGTCACTCTATGGAATGAGTGATTTATGATATGAGGCTAGCATCAAGCTTAAATGAGGTCATTATGACCTTAGGATTTGAGGAAACTTGGAATGTGTAGTCCTTAGATTTGAGATGGTCCTTGATGATGAATTTGATAATTAGTTATATTATGGTTCACTCTTAGGTGAGTATCGATCATTAAAGAGGGTTTCCTGGTAGAGGCACTAGTGTAATTTGGTTACTAGAAAAGGTAGTCCTAGGACTTACTTGCACTTGATCATCAAGTGAATAAATGCTCGCGATGGTTGTGTGATGTTAATGGTTAGCGTGACGGTGAGCGTTGGAATATGTTGCATGTTGAGCTTTTGGTGACAACCCCCGTGCAAGGGTGTGTGATGTGATATTAGCTATTGAGTACTTTGATGGTTTAGTCTATAAGGATTCCTCTTACTTAGTATAAGAGTCGATAAACCCCATGGATTTGAGAAATTGGCAGATCAATAGTTTCAGGGATGAAATTTCTTAAGGAGGGAAGAATGTAATACTCGGGACCAATATTTTATAATTTTTCATATGGAAATTATAATAATGTGAAACCCTTGGGATTTGGATCACTAGTATGGACTTCTAGTGCCATATTTGAATATTTCAGGGCCTTGATGGTAATTATTGGAAGATTATTGTTTAAAAATTAGAGATTTAAGGAATCTAGCAAGATTAAAGAACTTGGAGGAAGTTCAAACAAAATTCCTATTTCATTCGAATGAGAATCAGGACGTTCGAAGGAGGATGAAGATCGTTCAAAGCTGGGTTCCAATGAGGTGCGAACGAGATGCCACTGTACTGAATTAATTAGAAGTTCATTCAGTGGTTGTTCAAACGAGGACCCTTTATCATTCGAACGATGCCACTTTTTCGTTCGAATGAGGTCGTCAAATATTTTTAAATCAGGTTGCCCTTGTGTACGGTCAGGTTTTGGGTTGTTGGATTGATGACATGTCGAGTTGTGGTGAACTGTAATACCCCGTATTTTCGTGATATTTATTTTTGGGGATTAATTAAATTATATGTGTATTAATTGAAAGTTAATCTGGATAAAATATTAACGAGATGTGAGTTAGTATTTGATTATAATGTGTATATATGGCAATATATGAATATTGGAAATTTTGAAATTTTCGCGAGATTTAAATACGGCAATTTGGGAAATTTTGTTGGGACGCGCGTGACAGTCGCGTCAGGAATATAATTATTTGAATTAAAAAGTGAATTTTATTTTTATCACCCGTATGGTCATTTTGAGTGCGTCAACGAGTCCGGAAGGGTCAAAATAGTCATAAAACACTAGCCGGGGGTTAAGTTTAGGTCCCGGGGCATTATTGGGCCATACCGGTAACTTATAACGGCATTTTGGTAATTTCGGAAATTGGGTAATTAAAACCCACGAAAATTAGAGTTAAAAATCTGACTTAGTCTTAACCCACTAAGCCATCTCCAACCCCAATTTAGGTAGTGGGCTACGGGAGAAGTTAGAAACTTTAAAACTTGGCAAAAAACCAACCCCACCTCCATTATCACTTTGAGAAGAACTTGTAGAGAGAGAGAGAAAGAGGAGAATTCTGCAGAGAGAGAGAGAGGACAGATTCAACCTTCAAGATTCAACCTCAAATTCAGAGAAAGATTAAGGCAAGTGGTTTAATTCCAATTGATTTAATGCTATGCTTTTCCATGTTTAGGAAATTATCAAATTTATCTTGGAAGATTGATTAAACCCATGAATTTGAAGATGTAAAACTATGAACTATATTAGGGACTGCATGTAGAAACATTCTGGATGAATTATGAATTCAGAATTATGACCCTTGATGATTTAAAAACGGATTTAAGAAGAGATTTATTAATGTTCTTGAAAGAAATAGGAAACTAAGGTTCTTGATGAAGTTTTGATCCAAACAAAGTTCTTGGTTGATGAATTATTGGTTTTAGAACGTTAACAATGTTGTAGGATGGTTGTATGATGATATTATAACGTTATATTAGAGTTTCATGGATTAAAAGGAGGTTTTGTGATGATTTGAAAACTGCAAAACGAAGCAGTCCGTAGCCATACCTGGTGCGTTCGATCGATCGACATTCATCAGTCGATCGATCGACCACCATCGATCGATCGAAGGTAAAGGTCGATCGATCGACCTTCCCAGAATGAGTAAAGTTTTCCCTATTTAACTTTTAATGATGTTAACCCTTGGAAAATATTATTGGAGACCTTATGAATACCCTTAAACTTAAGGAGGACCAGTAGGCATGGCTATGAAATTTGGACCTTAATTAGAATTCAATTGAGGAATTAGTTTAAATCTTATGGAATTCGATAAGTGAGATAATATTTGGGTTAAAAATGGTAAAATCGAATAATTGATGAAATGAGGTTCGGGGCAGAAGTAAGGACCTTAGGAATGATGATGTTATATGTGGGAATAATAGGAACTTAATAATCTATTTAAGATAGGTTTTAAGTATAAGAACTATGACGTGTGACGTGTCGACAGTTTAAACTCTATATTATCGGGAGACTTAAATTAGATATAAAATTGGAATAATAGTATAAGGATGTAGAAAATACCTTTATTAATATTGAGATATCTAAGATGTGTGCATGCTTAGTATATGATCTTATGTGTATGACATACCTACCATACTTGCTATCACGGGAGGTTTACGTTCGCTTAGGGCCTTCTAATCCTTGTGTGCCCAGATTTAGTTTGGTACCTAGAGGACATAGTTCAAGGGAATGACTTAATTGTGAGTTATTAAGCCAGCTGACTATGGAGCGTAGGTATGTACGTGACCATGGATATGTTGAATTATGTTCGCCTCCATTTTTGTGTGTGGTGTTTATTCTAACAATTCCTGAGAGATTCGGAATTTGTAATCCTTATGTACGTGATGTACCGGTATGGATAGCAGAGTATGTGTGCACCACAGCTTAGCCTCGGGGTGTTTGTGTAGTATATTTATGATGTGAATAATATACGGTTCAATGAAAAGGAATTTGTTATGTTTAAATTGCGAGAATAATTTATAGTAACTACTTGTGAAGTTAAAAAGGGATAACATGACGTGAATTGTAATGCTAACAATTGAGAATCCGAGTTCAAGTAAAACTATCTATTTAAGTAATAACATTGGGAATTCATATTGTGAATCGAGTAGTTGGGTTAGAACTTATGATGGTTTAGTTAGATAAATAACACATGAATGGGTACAGGAACGTTAGGAGTGCACTGTTAGACGAGAGGTGAGTATTTTCATGTGAGAGCACGTCCTAACATGTATCTTGCATTCATTGTTTTAATTGTTATTAAAGCACTTGCTATTTTTAATATACTCTCCACATTCGGGCTCTGACCCGTTTGCTTTCAAATTTATTTTTTTTTGTAAAAACCATTTTAGGTGCCCAGCCACAAGGACACCATGCTTAGGATCCTCATTCAGGTGACGAGCTGTAGCTGTTTGTGGAAGTTACAGGACTTTGCTATTAGACGCTTCATTTGCCTTGACTCTATATTCAGATTTCATCAGTTGTAGGGCATGTTGCCCATTTCTTTTAGAGACATTTCATTTTATATTTCAGTTATTTAGACTTTGGTTTGTAATTAATTCAGGATGCAGACTTGTTTTATTTCCTTTCATATTGGGATTGTTGTGAGGAGTATTTCCTCTAGACTCATATTTAATTGTTGATTCATTATAGTTGGACTTTATCGTGAATGGTTGTGTTACATTTCTACATTTCATTTATTGCATGTTAATCAGATTTAATTTAAAATTTGACAACTCACTTTTTAAATACTAGGTGGTTAGTAATCATTAAAAATGTTTTCGACAGTGATGCTATTAACTGGGCCAACTTGGCATTTTGTATTGATTTAATAAAGGAGTAGCTACCCGGTATTTAATTAGTCGGGGTGTCACATGAACCCAGATTGGGAAAAAATAGGATTTTGAGGTTTAGGGGTGTTTTTATAAGGGTTGTTTGGGTTATTTTGTGATTATTTGAGTGTGAAGAAGAGGAAGAGTGGGGATGGGTTTCCCGATCAGATTTCTTCTCCCTCTATATAGCTCTTACCACTACAAACCACCATGCCAACACCATATATCCACCTTCTACCATCATATTCTAGATTTATTCCACCATATTTAAGCCCAATACACCTATTTTCTCCACGGTCAAACTTAGTGATGAATTTTAGGAGTGTTGTTTGGGGTTTGGAGAAGAAGAAGTGTAGAAATTTACGGAGTTTAAAGGGGGTTTTACTTGGAGTATTTATGGAGCAAGCTTTGTGGAGCTAGACAACCTCCTTGAAGCTAACTTAGGAAGTGATGGGTTTCCATCATCTTCTTCTTCATCTACCATTTTTGGAGCTACATTTCGATTGGAAAATATCTACTCTTAGTTTAAGACTCTATTTTTCACATTAGTAGTCTTGCAGCTAGAATTGTAAGAGTAGATTGGATACATGAGTAAGAAGATGACTCCCTAAGGTTTTGTGTAAATGATTTAAAAATAATTTCAAAGGTTTTGAGAAAAATATAATGATTCAAGAATGCTGAATAAATGTTGTATTTCAAGAAGTTTGGTATTTAACATTTTATGGAACAAAATATTTTGAAAATTATATTTATCTCGCTAAAGGTATTTTGGGTGAACTAAGTTTAAAGTGTTTTACAAAAATGCAGATTATATAAAATTGGAAATTTGTTAAATCTTTGAAGAATAAAAATATCCTTTAGTCTTGAAAAATGTATTTTGCAAGTACTATGAAATTTTTAGAATGAATCACATATTAGACCCATTTGATAGGAATTTTGGCCTTAAAATCCATCTTCTCGTGCATATAGACTTGTAGTAATTTGACATTGAACATATAAACAAGTTTAATGAGAGTTTTATCGAGTTTAAACATGAAATAAAGGAAATTGAAATTTCGTCTCTTAAGGTGTGTGAAAAGGGTGTGGGAAATGCAAAAAGTGCAAGGTTTCAAGACTACATGTACACAATAAAGAAAATGGTATTTTTCTTATAAACTAATCTTAGATGTTCAATGATTTCTTAAAAAAGAAAGTAAGGAAATAAAGATGTTTCCAACTTGAGAAAAAATTTACTCCAAAGTTTTAAAGAATTATTAATGTGTTAAAAACACTTAAGAAGTTAGCGTGGGTAACTTAATGGTGTTCTGAAAAATAACACTTATAAAAATGGAAAAAAAGGCAAGTTTGGAAACAAATGGATAAAATGGTAATTTTACGTAAAGTAGAATATTTTTATGAAAGAAAAATGTTGGAAATCGTGTTACACAAAAAGGGTCCAAAATGAACCTGATTTTGGGATAAAATCAATGTTAGAGTAAAAAGGACAAGAAATGGTGATTTTAAGGGGTAACACAAGTTGGGGGTGAAATCTTGGATTTTGGCTTCGGCTAGAAAAAAGGAAAAGTGGTATAATGTGGACATTTTCAAAATGTTAAAACACATTAATAAGGACTCGGATGACACTGGAATAATTAAGGAGGGTCCGAAGCCCCGGACTGAAGACCCAAAATCATTGACCAAAGCTTATGGTAGCATAACCAGCGGTGTAGATCCCGTTAAAGTATGCAGTTATTGGAAGATTCCAAGAAAAAGATAGTAAAAATGGAACATGTCAAGAAATTGGTTGTTTGGTGAATATGTGAAAATACAACATAACTTGAATGAATTAATAAATATTCCGGTAAAGGATAAAATGGACAAGTAATGTGAAAATTGATTAATATCCATAAAGTAAGGAAATGGTAAAATGAAGTGATTAAATGGGTGGTCAAGAAAGCTAAAGAGGTTTAACCTATAATTAACACAAGAGTGTATTCGTGAAAGATTTTCAATGGAAAATTAAGTACTTTCTAACACGACATTTGCATGTTTTTCAAGGGTGATGTTTATGAAAATATTAATGTGGATTCGTTCAAATGAAGTGGGTAATTTCGGTGAAAGAAATGATTTTTCTTAAACAAAGGGTATTTGTTTTAATTATTTAACCGGGCATGTTAAATCAAGGAATAAATGTCAAGTCAAGTAAAGAGGGTATTTCTGTTATGGGATTAAGGTGAATTAATCGGAATAAATAACGTTTTTTTGAATAAAAATGGTTTCATGCATGTAAGTATATGTATGTAGATTTATATCTAGTTTAGTTACGTGTGCATGTAGATATATCATGTTACAATCTTCTTTCTATTATTTGATTATATATTGCATTATTTTAATTTCCCACTGGACATTCGGCTCATTCCATCATCTTTGTTACGGCAGGTTGGGTGCGTTTCATATTTTGAGATAGTTATATGGGTATGTATTCGTTTTATTTTACGTTAGTAGCTCTGTATGCTTGGATTCCGGGGACGCTTCCCACAGGTCCTTCATGTACATTGATTTTAAATGAGAATCGCATGATAAACAAGAAAAATGTTAATTAAATAAAACTGGACTAGCAACATTATGTAGGTTATTTCATTGCACTTCACACCTAATGCTCGGGTCGAATTAGGTTAGCCATTTGTAACCCATAAGTTTGGGCTAGGGGGTTACACCATAGCCTAGCGAGCTTAAGAAAAATACACAAATAAACAATGGGGTGATCATTATGATGTAGCACCATTAATGGGACCATACCCAACTCGATAATAGCTCAAGTCAACCATCCTTCTCTCATCAAGAAGGGGTGAAAGACCCGAAAGCGTGATCTAAAATAATGACCTCCACTACTTCTTGACCATCTCAGTCGGCGCGTGGTACATGGTTCTAATGTCTAACACAATACCCCACTAATATATTCACCACGCGTAAAGGTATATTCACATAATCAACATAATACATACACACACACACACATAGAGGATAATGCATTCAGTCGACGTGTGGTAGATGTGTAAGTATTTAGTTTATTTTACGTTAGTTGCTCTGTATGCTTGGATTCCGGGGACTCTTACCATAGGTCCTTCATGTATCTTGATTTTAAATGAGAATTGCATGATAAACAAGAAAAATGTTAATTAAATAAAACTGGACTAGCAACATTATGTAGGTTGTTTCATTGCACTTCACACCTAACACTCGGGTCGAATCGGGTTAGCCATTGGTAACCCATAAGTTTGGGCCAAGGGGTTACACCATCACGTAGCGGGCTTAAGAAAAATACCCAAATAAATAATGGGGTGATCATTATGCTGTAGCACCATTAACGAGACCATACCCAACTCGACTAATAGCTCAAGTCAACCAACCTTATCTAATCAAAAAGAGGTGACACCCCTGAAAGCGTGATAAAAAATAATGACCTCCACTACTTCTTGACCATCTCAGTCGGCTCATGGTACATGGTTACGATGTCGAACACAATCCCCAATCGATAGATTCACCACGAGTAAAGGTATACTCACATAATAAGCATAATACACACACACACACACACACACACACACACATACAGAGGATAATGCATTCTCTCAAGCGTACCCAAAATATCTATATTCCCTAACCGGACATCCATGTTACATTAGAGTCCATTCTAAACGATACTACCCATAATATATGGTAATGCCTCACGACATTAATAAATTATTCACTTAATTATTCTACGCGTATATATAGTCCACTATTATATAATTAATGTCACTAATTAATTATTCCAAACACACGTTACAAAAATCATACCTCATGAAAAATTAAATTATCATCTAAATTATGTCAATTTATTATTTCTAAACCACACGAGTAATAATTGGCCCCATTTAATAGTTCATATCTCACTTAATAAATAATAAATATAGTATATAAAAATACGGGATATTTCATTCTTCCCCACTAATAATAATGAATTCCATCCTCAGAATTCATTAACGTATAAAGCCAAAACGTAACCTTCACAAATATCATAGGCTTATACATAATTATCCCATACCCCTATTTCATGAGATAAAAAAAGGTTCACATACGCCTACCATAATGTGCCACGACTGGGGCGCCCATACACCCTAGACCGTGTGTACACACGCATAAACATCATATACGAATAACACATATACATACAAAAATCAACTACACATACCATAAATAATTATAGAGTAAAGGTATACTCAAATACCCTATTAATCGCGACTCAACTCTTCTCAAGATTTCCCCACTTATTCTACCACTGGCGTTCTACCAGTGGCGCGAGTGTTCCTATGTGTTCTCGACGTTGCACTCCTTGGCGCCGCTGGTCTTAAACCTTGAAATATATCTTCGCTCATCTTTTATCTCTCCCAAAAGAAATGTTTAACAACTAAAAGTCCTAGTTACCAAACATATCTCAACTCCCAACCCTTATGAAGCTTTGTGTGTGGGACGTATTGCAAGATAAATCCAAACAAGAAACCCTCTTCATATACTGTTCCCTAACTCATTCAGTTATTGAGATTCGTTGGCCTAAGACCAAACATGAAACATATCACTATCTACACAAATTCATATTCATCATTAGGTAAATTCCCACTATGACTATTCCAAGAAAAAGGCTAAACCTTTCCACAAGTGATACCGAACCTGTTAAGTTAATCGATCAAAATTTTTTTTATGTTTTATAAAATACCCAATAGGGCACCCTTTTCCTACCTTTAAAGACAATAGAGTACTTAACGAATCATAAATTTCTAAACACCTAACCATTCCAATAAGGGTCTATTATCACCAGTCACCTTGAGAATGTCATTGTGCCAACACTATACGTGACCATACATAACTTCATGTAATCGAGGTCATCCATCACTTGCCATAAAATTATCAAAATAAGCAAAGCATTCACATTACAAATGTTCGTCACCATTCATATCCTCACATACTAATATCAATCACCCATCGACAAATTATCCCATATAGCCGTCCTATAAATTATGCCATCACCAACATATAGTCTATATAAGTACTCCAGACTTGAAAATCACCCCTAATAAGCATACCCATGTCATATGTAAAAGTCTTCATCATCATCATCATCATCATCATCATCATCATCATCATCATCATCATCATCATCATCATCATCATCATCATCATCACATTCACTATAAAAATCTACAGTAGGGCATTGCAATCGCCTAAGAATAACGAACATAACACATAAGGCATTTACCTATCAACCATTTGACCCTCTACTAACTCACAAATAAGTAATAACAATGTAGAGGATGCTCATATTCCCACCATAATTCAACATCTAGGGAGTAATATACACATAATCTACACGTACACAAAAAATCATATAGTCACTTTCATATGGAATGATGTCTCTCACCTCCAACACCATACTCTAGTGAACACCAACCCATAATCCACGTGATTGCATCAACAATCAATCTACATATAAAGAGATAACCCTCGTCCAAAACTATTATGCCCAAACAAGGTACACCACTATGCAACATATACATATTATGAACAATGTGCTTTATTATATCCCTAATCCAAGAACTACGTCAATACCCAACCTAAAATCCACACATCGTTGAACCCACTCTCAACAGGGTGTTACTTCTTAAATCTTGCGAAACCATAACTATAACCCCAGTACCGGTATTAATGCCCACTACATAGAAATCTACAAACCTCAACTGAACCATTATTGGTTCTACACTACCATACCAAGATTCCATATTTGGGCACTTTCCAACCACATGACCATACACCACACGTCTTAAAAATTGGAATACAAATTCATCTTTGGAGCTCTTTCTCTTTGCTTAACTTGCTATTTCGTACCATCATCTTATGTTTTTCCCCATTTGTCTCTAATTGGGGTATTCTCAATCTTACATTAACGATTATAACCCTTAATCGAAACATGCTATTTCTTTGAGCCTATGGGAACTTACTCATTCCTAAACCTTATTCATAACTAATACATCAATAAAATTCACGCCTATAATTCACAGGCAACTCCATGCTCATAAAAATATCTAATTGAGTAATCTAAACTCGAACCAATAGGAATATATACCCTCTTCTCCAATTTCCACTCACTTAGGTATACTACTAATTATTTTTAACTAGCCTCTAACTCATATTCCGTAACCACACAATGACCCTACTCTTTGGTCTAAACACTCTCATATTATCGTCACTTTAATCAAAAATGGATTTAATAATATAAATGAACCCTGCTCAAATCTAAGCACAGCACCAATTCCACTCTCTAATGGGAATTAACCACATATATACTCATCATTCTAATCCTTGTATTTTCAAAAGAGTATCAATCCATTGCTCCTGGTCTTAGTTGCACGAAATTTCATAAGGTCATTATACTAGTCTAAATTTCCATCATAATCCATATTACTACAAGTAAAACCCAAAACCCCAATAGGATCCTTAAAACTAAAATTCCTTAATGTCTCCAAAAATGGACTCAACGTGAAACATTTCCATTACTAATGTTAAAAAAAATCTCTAAGTTGCAGACTTAACACCCAAATATGATCATTTCCCATAATCATCCTCATATCAGTTGTTAACCCGTTTGTCCAACCACCCATTCTATGGTTGACCCTAACTCGCAATGGTCTTCTTTCTCATACTTTTCATTGCTCGATTACTCCTCAAGTCTTGCAAATACTCAACGACTACAAATGATGTCAACACATATATTATCGTGACACCAGAGCACAAAACCTAAGATAAGCTCTAATACATCAAAGAATGCTCAACAAAAAGTAAAACGGATCTAACACATATCCTAAGGACACTAGAACCTAGATGCTTTGATACCAACTCTAACACCCCTAATTTTTTATGACTAGTTAATCAGGCCTGATATGAAATATCGGGAGCACTAAGATAAATTATATTATTCTCACCATAAAGATAATCCAAAAGCTAAAATAATTAAGAACCATACAGAGTTAAAACTCCACAAAGGATGACAATAAGGATAACAAAACTAAAATAATTTAATTTTAATAAAAAAATCCATTATATCAAATCTCTTGTTACAACGGTTCAACTAAATAAAATAGAGTACAACCAAAATTTCCTCTACATATTACACTTGAATACATCTCAATAGCTACAATGGCTCAAACTCTATGTATACCAAGCTAGATTTCCACAACTACAAGTCTAATCGCTTAGCCCTATTAACCTGTATATACAGTAATAATGCCTAGGGGAAGGAGGTGGGGGTAAACATTTTATAAATTTGAATTAGCACCCTAAAGTTGTAAGAATATCTCTAATACATCAATATAAGTCATGCGACTAATTTTTAATGAATAATTAACTCCTTGATACTCAGATTAAACGGATTCCTGTCCTCTCATCTAAGTGCAAGTACTACATGTATGTCCGAATGCAAGGCGTAATCGATGCTTGAAGTCTCTATCTATAGAAAATTAAGTTCTATCATGTAATGAACAATTGACTTGGAACACTACTAATTACCTAAATAGGATTTAACCCCAAATCCCACACATATATTTTTATTAAGATATTCGTAGTCTCATAAAAGCAATGCTCTCTCTCTCTCTCTCTCTCTCTGTTTTAATATATTTTTAATTAATTGTGTTCTTCTCCAAACTACCATAAAGGATAAACAACAACTATGTATCCTACAAAAGGGATTTAACTAACTACAAGTGTAGGAATACAACCCAAGTACCAACTTTTGCAATGTCACTCACAAGGAAAATTAAAATAAACCACATAAAATATTTAACATGACATAAGGTTCATCGTCAACTGTACATAACTTGACTATATTAAATTATCTCTCATTATACATATTAAATCACATGAAGACTACTACCTTTAGTGTATATCTCGTGCCTCTAATGGTAAGTTTGGAGGAATTCATCCCCTAACGGGCTTAAAAAAATATACAAATAAATAATGGGCGATCACTACACAATAGCACCAGTAAGGGTTCCATACCCAACCCGACTAATGGTTAAACTCAACTAACCTTATCTCATGATTAAGGGTTGATACCCCTAAATGCATGATCTAAAATAATGATCTTGACAACGTCCTACCCTTCTCAACCGATGAGTGGTACACGGTCCGATGTGAAACGCAACCCCCAATTGATGGATTCACCACGAGTAAAGGTATGTTCATATAATCAACAATATATATATATATATATATATATATATATATATATATATATATATATATATATATATATATATATATATATATATATATATATATCATATTACCCTTGGCTAAAAGTCAAGGAGAAAATTTTATAAAGTACGTAATCGCAAAGTGGCAAAAAATTTCAATGTATGTAACTGCAAAATGGCAAAAAATTTTGTTCCCCAATAAAAAAAAATGTAATTTAAAAACAATTGGCCCTAATATCCTTTATTTATATGACTATCCACTTTGTTTAACAAATAATAAAGAGTCTAACATTAATGAACACCAATAATAATACCGTCCATTCCAACTACAACAACAAAATAAAGTTTACAACATGTGAAGGTGTCAAGTTTGAGAAACTAATGCATATGTAAACTAATACAACAACTCATACGTATCCCAATATCGCTTATACTTCCTACATGGAAGTAAAACTATATCCACGGTAAAGCACCTATAATTAGCAAAAACAAAAGATCAAAAATAAAATCATCTTATATAAAAATTATTAACCCCTTAAATCATCACTAAAGAACTGGGGTACAACACAATAAAACAAATGTCTGTTATTGACTAAATGCAATTTGGAGGACTACCAAAATAGGATGAGAGAGATAATATAAGATAACAATATTAATGCCGGGATGAGTTTGTGGTCAAACTCCTTGTTCGTGAGTAAAATGAGTGGAATACTAACCTATGACACTCTAAGCATAAAAGTTAGAAGTAGTGCATTTAATTTCCTCTTCATATGAAGAACTTTGACACCAAACTTTTTTATATCATATAGTTACTGAAAATTAAATTAGTTCGATATGGCCGTAAATAAATGGATCAAGTAAAAGAGTTATTTTGACTCATCATAATTGAAGAGTAAATGGTAGTACCTCTGGAAAAGTACCTGTTGCCATAAAGTAGTTGTATATTATAGTTGCTTCCATAGTAATTGAAGAGTAAACATCCTTACACATTTCTTCAAATGCCTACCATGCAACTTACACCCGTTGAAGTTTTAAATCAGATCTTAACAGACAAAGTAGTTAATATAAGTAACAATATGAATTCATGTTTCTTTCTAATTACTTAAAGCACTTACACTTGTTGTTTTCTCTGTTTCTTTATAATTACTCAAATAATTAATTTGTATAAATAACTTAGAAAAGTGTAAACTAAATACCCAAATTAATGCCAAACATATAATTCAAATGATGTTGGTAGAAAAATATAGATACCCACAAAAAATGTAAAACAACCAAACCCAATAAAGTCAACGATCAATTTTGTTTTTCAGTATTATATTTGAAAGAAAAAAAACTTTACAAAAAGGATTATCATAAAGATGGAGCAGGAAAATCTCAGGTGCTATCTTAAGATCACTCTTCGTAGACCTTTCGCACATTTTTCACGAGATTACATGGGTTACCATGAAAAAACTAAAGAAAAATCTTACCCGAACCAAATCCAACAATGAAAAAAGGAACTTTTGACTTTAAAGTAGTTTTCGACCCCTCGAATAGTGCCGAAAACAACTCGAAACATATGTAGCTAGGCATGAATGATATGAATCCAATGGCTCCATAATCTCCTCATTCTTATTTATGATTAAAAAGTTATGGCCTTTCTCCCAATAGTGAAAAAAATGAAAAATTAAAAGTTCACAGATGTTGTACGAACAAAATTTTAGCACACAATGGACCTATACAACTCAACGTAACAAAATTACAATATCTACAATCTATACCTCAATCCAAAATTGTGTACAACCATGTATCTCATTTATGATAAGCATTATAATAAATGGTTAAGTTTTAATACATTACACCTGAATAAGTAGTCATTAAAATTGAGCAAATCAATAACTGGAAATACGAGCCACAACATAATAACAACATTGTAATTCATTGGGAGAAAATATATTCAAATCAATAACTAAACATAAATCTTCAAACGATATATTCAACCCTAGTCAACTAATCCAAGGAACCTATATACTATCCATGTTCAGGTATAGTACTTAAGTTGAAAGTTGTAACAAAAAAGGGGTTCTTGTGCTAAAATATAGATATAGGAAAAATCAACTACCAAGACTAGCATATCATTAAATGGTAAAAGTAGCATATCATCAATATCTATGAATATATGGAACTTGACCATTGAATTTTTCATCCCTATCCTTCATAATACTTGTTAGGTGCAGCAGGTCCTAAACTTCACACCACAAAGAATGGTGTTCCACTTTGACATTTTCACAAACATGATACATGGTGAAAATAATAAACACTTTGTAATAGATAAGAAAAACAATAAAATGAAAAAGAGAAAATATATGTAAGTGGTGAAAGGCATCCCTATACATTGTTGTAAAATAACTATAATGGAGATCTAGATCTTGTTTATTATATATGTAAAATGCCAATATGAGGCGGTGTTGATCTAAAGAATTACGCCACTTCAGATACTATATACAATAAATTTATGGGGTAAACATGAGATTTTGGGTGTCAAACGATAAAATAATTTATAGAAGTTTTGACACCTAAAAAAGTTCCAAAGGAAATGAACATTTAAAAAAAAGTAATACTTCATTACATAACATATGAAGCAATCAAACTTTACACATGCCCATATTCCTTATCCCTTTATAAATGCCTACGCCAAAAATTAATCATGACAGTAAAATTTATAAATCACACCCATCGTAAATATGAGAAATTATTATCTAAACCAATACAAAAACAAAATCCTACGAATGCTCAATAACTTTATCCAAAGTTAGTTTTCTAATATGACACAAGCATTTATTACAATAAAATTTAAACCAACAAAGTAAGTTAATAATCCAGTGTCAATAATCATCTAACCAAGTAAGATTTACTTTTCTAATATGACATATAAGCATTTTCCATAATGAAATTTAAACAAAGTAAGTTAATAATCCAACCTCAATAATAATCTAACCAAGCAAGGAGTGGAATAAACAATAAATAAAGAGAGGAACAAAATCCAAACAAATAATTTTATCAATAGTTACAAAAACATCGAACATATCAGATATGTAAGGAAGTTTGAATATAGACTTAGAGAAAAATCAATTCTAACATACCTGTAAGGAAGTTTACAATAAACATATAAAATAAAAATCCATTAATAAATGGTAGCCTTTTTGAAAGGTGAGAGCGAGGGACCAATTTACCACTGTGAGATATCTACAGACAATAACAAAAACATGATTTGAACCATAAAAACCTCAAATTGGGAAAATCGAATCCTAAATAAACCCCTAATAGATTATACCCAATTTACTGATGTGAAGAGGGTAAAGGTCCAAAAATACCTCCATGACCTCTACGACATTTTAACAAATATATAGTATACAAGTTATGAACCATAAAAAAGCCCCAAAATTGGAAAACTCATCGATTTAACAAGAAAAGAGAAGTATACCTGATTTGAACCGTGATGTGGTGAATCAAGGGTGAGATATTTCCAAACAACAATAAAAAAAACATGATTTGAACCATAGAAAAATCCAAATTGAGAAAATCGAACCCTAAATAAACCCCAAATAGAGTATACCGGATTTGCTGATTTGAAGAGGGTATATACTTTAGTAATGTAAAGAGAGAGAGGTTGTGGTTGCGTAATGAAAATAAAGAGAGAGAGAGAGAGAGCGCAAATTGGTGGGTCGAAAGATGGAAGAGAGATAGAAGGTTGAAAATATGTCTTTGGAAGAAAGAGGCAGTGTTACCAAAATGCCCCATTATTTGAAAAGAGGGGGAAACCAAATAATTTATGGGTGGATTTTTTGAAAAGGAAGAGATGTGATCTAAACCATCCATTTTGTAAAAATGTGGCATTAATCCCCACCATTAAAATGTGTACATAATTTAAAAACTTCCCCATTATATATATATCTAAGATTCTTTGAGTCCCAAAAAAACCCGCAAATCATCCCCCAAATAGAAATAAGTGTCGTACTTTATGGTATGAAATCTGCCCCCCGAATAGCAATAAGTGTCGTACTTTATGTAATGAGTTCCGCTAGGGCACAACACTTTATTGCTATTTAGGATATAATTTTGTGGATTTTTTAGGACTCATAGCACCGCTCTCTCTCCCCCTCTCCCTCTTTACACACACACTCACACCCACCCACCCACCCACACCCACCCACCCACCCACACACAGGATAATGTATTTTCGCAAATCTACCCAAATTACCCAATCCCTAACCGCTAGAGTGTAATCTCAATAATGCTTATTATTTCTCAAACCATGTCAAACTTATATGACTAAGCATGATACCTCGTACACTCAAGCATCCCCCAAATCATCTACATCGATAAACACCAGATTATTCATTACGTTCTTAGGTTTAATAACTCTTAAACCTCATTAAATTTAACTCCCAGATTATTGCATCTCTAAAATATGAGTACATATACCTCTCTATAAATACACTAACTCTCTCGTAACGCACATATATATTTTCTCATTGAATTACTAAATTAATTACACGACCTATAATCTCTCAATACCTGAATTAATCTCCCAAACACTTTAACTCGTTACACTCTAAGATCGATATATACATATGACCGTAGGATACCTTTATATCATGTGCTTACCCATTCTAATCCAACCCCAATGTCTAATAGTATAATTAAATAAAGTATTTACCATTCTTTTACCTTAATTAAAGTTACACAATTTATCTTTTGGTTTATACACTATAAACCTAACATTCAAATTTTGCCAACCATTTCTTATATAAATAACCTCTCATATAATCGAATCAACTGGGGATTGCTACACGGTCCATTCCCCAACCCAAACTTAGTCCGACCGAGGGGCCAAATCGATTTTCTCCGATTTGCAAAAAAATGAAGGTTTTCTTTCCCAAACTTCCATTAATGGTTTCCAAAGCTCCAAATCGAAACCTAACCAATTCATAAACTTAAATCTAAGTGTGGAAACATGTTTAAAAATGTTTTTACATAATAATATGGGTTCAATAATATCAAATCCAAGACTAAAACTTGAAGATTCAAACTTTTCAACTTAACTTATTGTTAAATCATCCCAGGGTCTCTTCATAATTAATTTTAGCCTCAAGCCTCAAATTAGCATGGGAATAGTTCATAATAATAAATTTTCATCCTAAAACATCAATTATATTTAATATTTACATCATTTGAGCCTTTAATTTTTGTTTTAATCATCAAGGTACAACTATTCAATGCATGACAGATTCATATAATTCCCAATTAACCCAAATCATTAGTATAATCAAACTAACCCCTAAACATGGTTCAAAACTCAGATTTGAAAAGGAAAAATACATATTCTAAATAAGTTACAAATTTATACGAAGGATTACTAGATATTCTTGCCTGAAAATCTAAGAACACATAGAGTATGCTTTAGCCCATGTAATTTTCCTACCATGGACTTTTCTTTGCTTCTCCTAAAGACCCATGGACGATAGGGTTTGCTTCTCCTTAGAAAAAATGGTAAGGATTGACCCTTAATCCCACTGAAAAACTTAAATTGTTGTGCTTCCATGAAATGGCTATTTCCGAACCCCTAAGTGAGCCCAAAATACTACTGTATTGACCGAAAATTTCTCCCAAGGGTATACCTACCCTCAGGCCTAATTTAAAGCGATAAAAATACATAAACGAACATCCTTGTCACCTGAGAGTTTAGTTCAAAAGATATAATCCACAATACACAGTAATACCTCACGCCGTCAATAAATTATTCACTTAATTATCCTACGTGTACGCCTAGTCCATAATCACATAATTAATATATCACCAATTAATTATTCAAAATACACGTTACAAAAATCATACTGCATCCAAAATTTAATTATCATCTATATTATTCTAGTTTATTGTTACTAAACCACACAAATAATAATTCATCCCATTTATTAATTTATTTCTCACTTAATAAATAATAAATATAGTTAATGAAAATATGGGGTGTTACAAGCACTCAGCTCTAAATTTCCTTTGATCATTCTTAAAAACATTATTACCCATTTTGAAATTTTTTTCTCTCTCAAAACTATTATTTTTCACTTTGGAAGAATTTTAATTTTCAATTTGATAAACTTTTTGAACTTTTTATCAAATGGGGCATGATCACCAAGGTCGAAATTCAAATTCATTGCCAGATGCTTCCTTCTTGTTCTTAGATTGAGATTATAAGGATATTCCTTTCCCCTTTTTCTTTTGGGTTTTGGGGAACATGTATATTTCGTATGTTTGAAGATCACATATGAGTTCTTTTAGCCAAACCATGTCTAGAATTCCTAAAGAATTAAGGTCTGTGACTTTTGCACTAAAACGAGAAGGGAGAGATCTTAGAATTTTCTTAACTACCCTCATTTTCGAAATTTTCTCACCCAAATTATTCCTATTGTTCACAATATCATGTATAAAATTCACCAAAAGATCCAGATTTAAGCATGCTAATAGTCTCAAATTATGTGGGTAGGTTCCGAAGTTTAGAATCTTTGACAACATTATTACCTTCATGAGTGAATTGGAGGAAAGCTTCCTTAGATGTGGTAAACGTAATAATACGATGAAATTCATCGGGTGTGATAGTATTAAAAAATGCATTTAAGCCCCGAGAGTTAAAGTTATTCCATCCTCAGTCCAAATTGTAACTAGATTGAGACTAATGACATTTTTATTAGCAATAGTGGGAGGAGTTCACACCCTTTCAAAAGCAAGCTAGGCGCGTTCAAGGATCAATTTCAGAGACGATCTCATTCGATCTTTCTAATAGGCATAATTAAAACGATCAAATATAGGTGCCCTATTGCACGAGTTATCCATATAATCACCATGATTCTTCTAAGAATTTGTAGAAACAAGCTTTGATTCCTATTGCATGAGTGGTTCGATTATATTGAAAAATTATAAATTACATCATAACCACACAAAAACCAAATTATATTTAGTATAAATTTTATCTTAATAAATTAGGTGAATCTAAACATATAAGATATGGAAACTAAATCGACACAAGAAATCAAATTACAAATCACAAAGCAAGAAGATAAGAGACGAGGAAAAATTTCTTTCGGGCGAAACCTATATTTTTGTACTGTTACAACTAGGTATTACAGAATGACACTAATAGAGTTACATTACCTTAGACTCCACTAAGTGATGCAGTTGTGTCTTTAATTTATGTTGTCAATAGAAAGCGATGCAAATCCATCAATGCTCCACAACAAGTTCCACTTGCCTCGGTGTCCACTGATCAGCCTCATAAAGTAATATTCATATCTTCAGCAGTATAAAATAAACTCTATAAGGATATGAATAGTAGATGCATTATTATAGAGTTTGATAAAATGCTAAAAAAATCATTCAATGGGTTTGAATTGAAAAATAAAAGTGTGTAAAATAAACTAGGGTTTGAAGACCTTAGATATGTATGGAAAACGGTTTTTTACCATAAGTCCTGAGAGAAATTGATCCCAAGACCCCTTTTTATAGAATGCATGAATTTTGAGGATGCAAAAATTCTGAGAAGACTCGTTCGAACAAAAACATGACCTCATTCGTACAAAAATAATAACTCATATGGACTAAGGTAAAACTCGTTCGAACGAACAACCAATCTCATTCGAACTTGCTTCGAATGATCTTTGAATGATATTAGTCATGAAATTAAAACTCTAGTAGTAGTTTCACTATCATTGAAAAAATAAACTTGAGTTATCTAAGAAGGTACGATAAATATTAAGTCATGAAATGTGCATTCCTCTTTGGTCAATGTAGTACAAACAGAAGAAAAAACTTGAACAAAAATCTTCACATCAACTAATGAATTGTGTAGCAAAGAACCTAGTAGCTCAGCATTATGGAAAAATAAATCATATGCTGGACCTCATCTATATTTTGTAAACCTCTTTTCAATTAGCAATGGAGCAATGCTTATATTTAAACCCAAATCAAGCACAACGCCTCTCAAGTCACTTCACTAATAGGGAATCGTGATGATTTTTTAGGAGAAAAATGGTGTCACCTATATAACTCAGTGAATTTTTCGGAGTTAATTTACTTCTAATATAGAAACATTTGTTTCATTTACAGCCAAAGGGTTAAGTGAATTGAGTAGGAGAAATCCTCATTTGGTTTCACAATGATAGTGAGCAAAAAAAAAAAAAACTCCAACTGGGTGGGTAGAACAACTGAAACCAAATTTTGAATTACAAAAGTATAACTAAACACCAAATATTAACCACCATAATATGAAATGGACCAAAATAAAAGAAATAATAATAGTGTGTGTGATTAGGCATAAATTCTTCCTAATTTATCCCTTAATTTAGTTACTTTTTGCACCTCGAAAAACGTAATCGATTTGGCTTTATCTCATAATCTTGCTACTGACTTTTCCTAACAGGTACACCGAGTTTCTGGTATTTCTTATGAGTTTTGCAGGTATTTGATGTCAAGAAACGAAAGAAGGAGATCGGAAGAATAAAGAAAGACAAGAAGGAAAGTCAAAAGGGGAAAAGCATATTTTTTCCCAGAATTCGGATGAGGTACCTAAAGAGAAGTTGAAGATATCTCATTCATGAGCACATAGGAAGAAACGGAACTTCAATCGGAGTCCCAGAACAAAAGATATGAGCAGTCAAAGATGAGGAAAAAAGTCAAACAGGCAGATCGATCCGCCCCTACCCTGGACCGGTCCGTTGTGCCAAACTCCAGAAGGCCCCGGATCAAAAGAAAACCGAAGAAGGGTGAAAATAAAAAGAACCGATCGGCTTGGGAGGCAGACCGGTTCGCCTAAGGCCCGGACCGATCCGACCATCAAGATTCTCAAATCTTATCTTCTTCTAAAAAGAATCCTAGTGCAGCTGAAACTCTTGAATTGTTGTAGGGTATAAAAACCCATTTTATTATCATTATTTGGACGGAGAATTTAGTTAATTTTCCATTCTTTTTCAGAAACCCTAGTTTAGATACAGTTTGTTCTTTTAATTCCAAGATTGAAGCTTTGATCAGATTTCAGTAATTACCAGTAATTCTAGCTAATACTTTGAGTAATTTGGTAAGATTAGTAAGTAATTTCATCTGTTTAATTCCTTTTTACATCATTCTACCAATTTTCCATAGTTTAATCACGTGTTTCTGCAAATCAAACAATGTTTTCATCACTTTCAGCATGCTAGGCTAGATTTTCTAAGGCCGGGATACATGAACCTAGCCTGATGTGTTAGTTGCATGTGTATAACATTATTCCTCTGAATTGAGTGATTGATTACGACCGTATTGCATAGCTACATAACAATTGTAGATCTTTATATCTCGTTTGCCTCTGGGTAACCGGGATAATTTAGAATGCAATTCGAGTGTCACTATCGCGATACCGATTTACTCATCCTCAGATTAAGTATGACGCGGGCTTGAACCTCATATACGTAATGCTTGGGAGTACTAAATTCTGGGTCAAATTAATCAGTTAAATTTACGATTAGTATTATAACTACAATACACTATGGTTGGGGGATTGTATTCCCGTCCTATTTTTCTTATCACTTAGTTCAAAAGTTTTAAAATCATCTTTCATCAGTATTTTAGGTAATTTAGTATAACTGCATCTTTTCATAATTTCACAATTGCACTTAATGTAGTCAATTCTCAAAACAAAACCATTTTCCCTTTCTTTTTAGAGTCAAAGTTAGGATTCCTCCGTCTTTTCCCGTCGTTACAACTTCGTTGTCTTAGTTCCCTAAGGATCTATACCCGACTTATCGGATTATTACTTGAGCGACAGGCTTGCAATTGAGCCTAGAGTGAACGCACATTAGAGACACATTCTGAGTCGCGTTAAGTTTTTGGCGCCGTTGCCGAGGAACTAGGTAGACTTAGGATTAGATCGAGTCAATCCAAAGCTTTGACCAAAAATTTCAAAAAAAATCCAAAAACATAAAAAAAATTCAAAAAACCCAAAAAGATTCACCACCATCTCTCATAATCTTTTAATGCAAAATTCTGAACTCACTCCCACACCCCATAATACTCCAACCAACATTTATGAAAATCCAATAGTTGAGTATAATCCCGATAGCCCCCACACTCCAAATGCCCCACAGTTCTGGATCCCACCTCCCACACCGTCACACTCAATCTCAAATAACACTCCGTTTTCCTTCTTAGGACACACCTCCAAGCACACTTAGAGCACACCAAGTGAGAGCACCGAGTCGTTAAGTGAAAGAGATATGTCACAACACAGTAATGCACCTGCCGGTGAGGAAGAGGCCCCATACTGCCCGCTGAGAGAATTTTTATATCCCGAGCGCACTGTCACTCCGGGATGCATTATACTCCCGTATAATGCCGGGCAATTTTGCTTTAAAAATGGGATGATCCAGATGTTACCACATTACCATGGCATGGATTCCGAAAAGCCATATCTCCACATTAGGTAATTTGAGGATGTGTACGATACTCTCAATGATCAAACTTGCACACAAGAGGTGATCCGCCTCAAACTCTTCCCCTTCTCGCTCAAAGATAAAGCTAAGACCTGGCTATGATCTTTACCTCCCAGCTCGATTCCATCTTGGAATGAGTTACAATCGATATTTCTCAAGAAATTCTTCCCACCACATCGAACAATCTCTATAAAGGCTCAAATTAAAGCATTCAGACAATCTGAAAATGAGCCATTTCATCGATGTTACGAGCGTTTCAATGAGTTAGTTACTTCATGCCCCCATCATGGATTTGATGCAGAGCAAATCATCTATTTTCTCTATAATGGGCTGAATCTTAACTCCAAGCAACTTGTTGAAACCATGGGAAGTGTTCCCTTTGTCGACTTAGACGCCCACAATGCTGAGCTTCACCTGAGGTATGTCGTCGAGACTACCCAATCTTCGGACACATCTGACCCTAATGCTCAAAATCAAAATCGTCAAGTGACCACCGCTCCGTCAGCGTCCAACCTATTTCATGTAGAAAAGAGTTCTATAGCGGACAATCAGATAGATATACTTGAGAAAGAAGTGCGAGACCTACGTGGCATATGTGGAAGAGGACCAACTGGATCCATACCAAACCCCATTGAAAAGGTGTGTGCAATTTATGAGGCAGGTCATTTAACTGAGGAATGCCCGACTATACCCGCCTACAAAGTGATGCTTCAAGAGCAAGTTAGTGGTATAGGAGGCTTTAAGGGTAATTTCGGTGCACCGCACGGGAATTCTTACAACCCTTTATGGAAAAACCATCCTGGTTTTAGCTATGGGCAACAACATGCTGCGATGAACCCTACTTCCCATATTTCCCATCCTCCACCACAACACTTTCAACAAGCCCCACACATGCAAGGACATGTGCAAGCACCACCACCTCAAGGATCTTATATCCCGCCACCGCGGAGGACTCTCGAGGATACCATGAATCAATTTATCACAAGCCAGACTGCAGCCAATGCTAAATATAATCGTTTGATTGGTGACATAAATGCAAGTCTGTCAAAGATACACTCCTCATTGAGTGTCCAAGAGAAGGGAAAGTTTCCTGCCCAAGACCAAAGACATCCCCAAGGACAAACTAGTGTTAGCTCCACCTCTACTGAACATCAGGAGCAATGTCAAGCTGTGACCACTCTTCGTAGTGGGAGAGTCGTTGATTTATCACCTCCCCCACATGACACAACGAAAGATAAGGAGATTTTGCCTGGCACGAATGAGGCCGAAGATGTCCCCTTAAATGAGAGTGACAAAGAAGATGCTAATGAGCCCGAGGTAGTCGTGAAACCACCCTCCGTGGCATCTTTTCCTCAAAGGTTGATTCCTTCCCATAAAGGAAACCCACGTGAAGACGTTCTAGAAGTGCTAAAATAAGTAAAGCTGAATTTACCTTTCCTCGATGCCATTAAGAAAATTCCAGCTTATGGAAAAGTCATCAAAGACTTGTTGATGGTGAAGAGAAATATGAAATTAAAGAAGAATGTCTTTCTAGCCCAGAACGTGAGCTCCATTCTACTAAATGATCTCCCACCTAAATTCAAAGATCCCGGTGCACCCACCATTTCATGCATCATTGGAGAAAACAAAATCAAGAAAACCTTACTTGATTTGGGAGCAAGTGTAAATATCCTCCCTTACTCCATTTATACGCAACTTGACTTGGGCGACCTCAAGCCCATTAAAGTCACTCTCCAATTAGCGGATCGAACCGTAAAGATCCCAAGAGGTATAGTCGAGGACATGATTGTCCAAGTTGACACTTTCTACTTCCCGGTAGATTTTGTCATTTGGGACACTGAGCCCTCCTTCAACTTGAGCAATCATGTTCCCATCATCCTTGGGCGCCCATTCTTAGCTACGGATAACACAATCATCAATACTCGAAATGGGCGAATTCAACTCACCTTTGGGAACATGACCTTGGAAACCAACATCTTCCACATAGCCCAACATACGGGGGAGGAAGATGATCTTCACGCGGTGAGCTTCATAGATGAGATAGTAGATGAGTACTTTGAGGAGAATTATTACGGCGACGCCTTAGGGTCCTGTCTAGTGTCGAGCCACGAGAGTGAGGGAACGTACACCGACTTCGAGAGGGAGGTTAGGGAGTTGAGAGAGTTACTCGATGAGAGATCGTCGGATGAGGATGCGAGAGATGTTAATTGGGTTTTGAGATTCGAGGAGTTACCACCGAGGGATACACGCATGGTTCCCTCCAGCAAAAAATTTCCAACCCTCGAGTTGAAGCAACTCCCCGCCCATATTAATTATGCATACCTAGGAGAGGATGCGACTTAAAAAATAAAAATATTTTTGTTTGAAAAAGTATTTTAAAATAAGGCCTCAATCATTTTATTTAAACAACCGTTCAATAAAATGTTTACACATAGTCAAAACCATATACCTTCTCCGGTGATTGAAGTGAAGAATTGAACTCTTTCGATCTTCGATAATTGCACACGATCACTAATTTATCTTCACTTGAAGATCCTGAGAATGTACATGTTGATGAAGGTATAATGGAATATGCCAAACTAAAATAGACTAAGTAATTATAAAACTTTCCCTACCGATACGTCATAAAAGCAGGTAGATACTAGAAGAGTCCGAGATATTTGATACAAATGAAAGGTTTCTGAAATGAAACAAAATCTTTCAAACATAAACTCTTTTGCCTTGTTATCATGTTAATAGTCTTCTTGAGCCTGCTCGACCTGCATTAAAGTTTGTTAACAAATATTAGAATATTATATAATATTTTTCAGTATAAATAATAATGGACTATTAACATCTCACTCAATGTCGTGACACACTCCCACTAACTACACATGTCATCAAATGATGTTTTAGTTTTGAAACGTACAACTTCACCTGTTTTGATATTGTTGTGAATTTATTTTGCAGACTTGCTCCGGTGTAGGGTACACTCATTTCGGGAATGCATTGAATTCATTCACAATAGCATCCCAAAAGCCAACACCCAAACGATTTGTACGTTCATAGACTTTCAGAGTCTCGTTTACATATGTCGTGCATCGTGCTTCATCATCACTCGAACTCATATTTTCCCCTCGAATAATTCTTATATAAAAATATATAATTGGGAATGATGTATAGTAAAATATATTTTCAAAATTATGAACATTAATAATTTTCAAGAATTTTTTGAAAGCAAATGAGTGTTATTTTTTTTCCAACTGAGTGTTATTTTTTTTTTAAAGTAAAAGAGTATTTATATAAGGGAGGGCGTAAAAGTGCAACGGTTGTAAACTTAGTGGTTGAGTTAAATTTGAAATTGGAAAAAAGTATTTAATTTTCCACACGACACATCATGTGTTATTTTTTGAGAAATTAAACTATTTCTTAGACGGTGCTTCATGTGTTATGTGAAGTGGGACATATTTGTAGTGATGTATGTGTATTTAAACATTGCTGGTCGGATACATTACCAAATTCTATTTTTCACAATTTAAAGGTCCACTAAAGCTACAAAAAATATATATTTCAAAGTTTAATCTACGATTAGGGATGCTATTTAGGGGCGACATAAGTAATTCACTGATTGGAATATTAAAAAAAAACAGACACCTTAAATGTTAACAATTGAATCAATAAATTTAGTGACATTTGATATTGAATCTCACTCATTTCTTCACTTTAAAGTTGGATACTTATTCTTTTTAATAACTAGGTGCAAACCCGCGCGATGCGCGAGCTAGCCTACTATGATAGTCATTTCGCAAAAGTCACCCATATAAATCTATGTAAAGGTTGATAAAAAAAAGTTATTTTTTTGGGTTTTCACATATGGTACTCAATTTTACACCTAGAAAAACATGCATTATTGTATAAATTAAGCTGTAGAAATTTCAAACACAAAGTAAAAGAAAAGTGATGAAAAATGCCTCACAATTAATTTTAAAAAAAGATATGTATTGTTCACATACAAATACTAAACCCATTATCGGGCAACTACAACTTGCTCTTCATTCTTCCAAATTTTTGTTGTAACCAAATAAATGGTTGTGGCAAAAAAAGATAATTTTTTCAGTTAAAAACTAATGTTTATCAAACCACAAAAATATCTCAAAAATATTTATTGAACAAAAAATACGTAAAAGGCTATAATGCTAAAGTACACTTTTTCAACAACCCAAAAAGCATAATAATACAAAACCAAACTGGCCAACTAAGACACTTTTTGCTCCAAGATTTTTATTATCTTCCATACAAATTAAAACTCTAGTAGTAGTTTCACTATCATTGAAAAAATAAACTTGAGTTCTCTAAGAAGGTACGATAAATATTAAGTCATGAAATGTGCATTCCTCCTTGGTCAATGTAGTACAAACAGCAGAAAAAACTTGAACAAAAATCTTCACATCAACTAATGAAGTGTGTAGCACAGTACCTAGTAGCTCAGTATTATGGAAAAATAAATCATATGATGGACCTCATCTATATTTTGTAAACCTCTTTTCAATTAGCAATGGAGCAATGCTTATATTTAAACCCAAATCAATCACAGCGCCTATCAAGTCACTTCACTAATAGGGAATCGTGATGATTTTTAGGAGAAAAATGGTGTCACCTATATAACTCAGTGAATTTTTCAGAGTTAATTTACTTCTAATATAGTAACATTTGTTTCATTTACAGCCAAAGGGTTAAGTGAATTGAGTAGGAGAAATCCTTATTTGGTTTCACAATGACAGTGAGCAAAAAAAAAAACTCCAACTGGTTGGTAGAACAACTGAAACCAAATTTTGAATTACAAAAGTAGAACTAAACACCAAATATTAACCACCATAATATGAAATGGACCAAAATAAAAGAAATAATAATAGTGTGTGTGCAGAAAAATTCACAATAAAGGATCTATGGAAATAATCACCAAAGGTAGAAAGTAAATGGAATCACAGATAACAACGATGTGCGTGGTTCGGCAACTTACCGATGTCCACGGAGAGGTTACTTGATCTTATTAAGTGTCTCTTAACGATTGTAATTTTTCATTCATTTTCCCCGAGTCAGGGTGTACAATTTATATATATATATATTTGTTATAGAGTTTGAGTTGTTTAAGGAACTCCATCATAGTTCGTGGATTGGCCATGAGGTACTTGAATATCTCGATCGAGATTCTTGGCACATTATTTGACCATATCTATGAGTATCCTCCTCTAACTAAACTTCCCCTGTAGAAATTAAGTTATAATTTGGGCCGGGACAAATAAATCAAGTTATCTTGGTCGATTACTCTCATGGACTTGTAAAAAATGGGCTCCCATAATTTCCCCTGAAATCTTTGGGATAATAACTGATTCGTATCGAATATTGCATATTTTCGCCCATTATCTTTATGCATTCTAGCACTTTTACGGCCCTAAATGCCTATAATTATGCTCATTAACTAGACAACCTTGGGTTTGGATATATACATGCTTTGCAGGGGTTATTTGTGCTTTTGTAGGTATTGGAATGCTAAAAGTGAGGTTCGATTGCATTCCGGAGAAGTTTCGTCGTCGAATGCTACTTCAAGGGCAATTTGGTCTTTTCAAACTCACTATTTTTTATGGAATGAAGTTACCAACATGTAGATCATCAAATTATCTTTCCGTGGCCACTGACCGTGCGTCATTCTGACTCCGTATGTGGAAGTTATGCCCATTTCCGGAAGGTTTCGGTATTTTCTTCTACTTCAAGGGCATTTTGGTAATTTCATACTGCATAATTTGGAGGGTTTTAAAACATAATCATGTATAGAATTGAATTAGCTTCGCGTCGGTTCCGACCATGCCTCATTTCGATTCCGTATGAGGGAGTTATAGCCGTTTCCGTACAACGCCTCAAAATTGGTTCAAAGTGGAAAAGTGGGCTAGCAAATTCCAAAAGTGCGGTCGACCGGTCCAATCAGATATCGACGAAAATTGACTTATTTTGGGTTTTTTGGCTTGGTTTTGTTGGGGGTTTATTTTGGGGTATAAATAGAGTGTTAGGGGCATTTCTTAGGACATATATTTTCATTTTAATTAGGGTTAGAAGACTTTGGGGATTTTATTTGTGGAGATCACCTCTCCTCCATTTCTATTTGGGTAATACCCATTAATGTAAGCTTTACTATTCATCTTCTTCCTTAAGCTTTGTTTTCCTTTATTTTTCATGCTTTGTTATTTATTTCAAGCCTAGATAAATTAGTTTAGTTTATTTATTTCTTGTTTTGTTTATTAATTAGTTATGTAATTAGATTAATCATGTGTAGTGAGTAGTTACATAGAGTTTGGGTCGTGTGTCCGCCATTGATGGGCGTTGAGCTCCGAAAATTAGGTTTTTGTGACACCCCGACTAATTAAATACCGGGTAGCTACTCCTTTATAAAATTAATTCAAAATGCCAAGTTGGCTCAGTTAATAGCATCACTGTCGAAAACATTTTATTATTACTAACCACCTAGTATTTAAAAATCAAGTTGCCAAATTTTAATTTAAGTCTGATTAACATGCAACAAGTGTAATGAGAAATAGATAACACCATTCACCATACTAAAGTAAAACGAATAACCATCACAATAAAGTAAATAAAGTCTGGAGGAAAACCCCTCACTACAATCCCATAACTGAAATAAATAACTGAAACAATACATGCTAAAGTCGGAAAACTGAAATATAAAAGATGCTCTAGATAGAAATGGGCAACATGCCCTACAACTGATAGATGGTGACTCTGGAATCCAAATATAGAAGCGTCTATGAGCAGACCCCTGTAGCTTCCACAACCAGCTACAGCACGTCACCTGAATGAGTACCTATGCCTGGTGTCCTTGTGGCTGGGCACCTAAAAATGGTTTTACAAAGAAAAAGAGATTTGAAAAGCAAACGGGTCAGAGCTCGAATGTGGAGTTATATTTTAAAAACCTGCAAGTGCTTTAAAAACATTTAAAACATTAATTGCAAAGTACATGTTAGGACGTACACTCGCATGATATTCTCACCTCTCGTCTAACTGTGCACTCCTAACGTAAGTACCCATCTATAACGACCCATGCTACTAGCTAACTGACAACATAACTAGCTAAACTACCAAAGGTTCTACCCATTTACTCGGTTTATTTAACATAACAACGCTCGTATTTTAATAGAGGTTTAACGTAAACTCAGTTACTAAGTATGCCATTGATATAACTATCAGCTAACTCATTATATATCTCGAAACAATACCGTAATACAGTTACAACATTAACATGAGGATTCCCATTAATTAAATGTATATTATTCACATCATAAATATACGATATAAGCACCCCGCAATCTAAGCTATGGTGCACACATACTCTGCTATCAATCCCGGTACATCACGTACATAAGGATCACATATTCCGAATCTCTCAGGAATAGTCCAGATAACACAAATCATAAATAGTGGAGGCGAACACAGTCACCATCACATGGGTCACGCACATACCTACGCTCCCATGGTCAGCGGACTTATTAATATCACAATAAGTCTTTCTATGACCTATGTTCATCAAGGTACCAGTCTATATCCCCCCCGTAGGCACACAAGGATTAGAGGGTCCTAAGCGAATGCAACCTCCCGTGATAGCAAGTATGGTAGGTATGTCATACAAACAATCCATATACCAATACTAAGTAAATACACGTCTTAGTAATACCATATTTTAATCGTAGTACATATCTCATTCTCGTACTAACTATAATTAACACAATTCGTGCTATTCCGGTTTGTAATTATACGCGCTATAATTCATCCTCACATCGTAGTAGACACTCACGTCTCCACCCAAATGGTTCATTGAATATAATTCTCGTATATTGTTTACTCCTCTCAATAATCCAAAAGTCCCAAATCTAACCTCACATCAATACAGGAAGGTCATCTATATCCTCGAACAAGTTTAAGGGCTCCAAAAATCAAAACAGTCCAAAAAGGGTCAAACTGTCAACTCGTTAGAAGTCTCGTTCGAACGAGGCTTCGAACGAGTTTGGACTGTCAGGTCGTTAGAAGTCTCGTTCGAAACGAGGCTTCGAACGAGTTTGGACTGTCAGGTCGTTAGAAGTCTCGTTCGAACGAGGCTGTTCGAACGAGATCCCAGTTCGTTCGAACGAACTGACCCTTCTAACGATATCTCGTTCGAACGAGATATCGGACGAAAATCCCTACTCGTTAATAACGACTGGTCAACTCGTTAGAAGCTCGTTCGAACGAGTTCGTTCGAACGACCTGGGGCTGCTTCTAACGAGGTACCAGTTTCGGCCCAGATTTTTCCCCAATTCGTTTTTCACCATTTTTACTCCTCAAATCTTCTCCAAAATACGTCCCAATGATTGATTTAAGATATCTAAACAATTCTAAACACAATATAACCACATCCTATCCCGTTTTTATAGATTAACTCATCCTAATCATTCATCAAATTTGCAAATATTGAACTTTCCCCCAAATTATTCATGAACAAGAACCCTAATTTTTAAACCCTCTATTCATCAAATTAAATCCGTTTGTTTCACCCAATCATGTATAATCATCATATAATTTCGTCTCCATACCATTCTACGTACAAATGGTCCTCAATAATCAAATCCTAAGTCCAATTAACATGGGTTTTTATTTATCTTCCAATAACAATTAGTAAAACATCAATTTTCTAACATGGAAAGAACATCCTTTGAAATTAAACATAGTTAAACCACTTGCCTTGGTTGTCTCTGAGTTTGGTGTAGATTCGGTGTAGAATTTCTGCAGAATTCCTCTCTCTCTCTCTCTCCTTCTCCAAGCTTTCTTCTCCAAAAGGCTATGGTGGCTAGGGTTTGCTTTGGGGAAACTTATGAAAACCTAATTTAATAAACCTCCGTAGCTTGTTGGGTTAATAAGGGTTGGTTGGGTCAATTCCTTATCAGATTACAACTCTCAATTTTCGTCACTTTTAATTACCCAAAAATACCAAATTACTAAAATACCCTTTATGGTGCCGGAATGGCTTAAAAATACCCCGGGACCCAAACTATACCCCCGGCTAGTGTTTTCTGACTATCTCGACCCTTCCGAACGCGTTGGCGCACTCAAAACGACCATACGGATTATAGATTTTAAATTCACTTTTATTATCAAAATATTATACCGTGACGCGGCGGTCCCACGCGTCTCAACAAAATTTCTAAAATGCCGTATATAAATCTCACGACAAATTTTATAATACCAAGTTCATATATAATCATATATGCACTTAATCAAATACTAACTCGTATCACATTAGTATTTATAACCCGGATTAATTTCCAATTAATACGCAATTTAATTAATTAATCCTTAAAATAAATATAGTCAAAAGTACGGGGTATTACAGTTTTGTGTAAAATTGCATTTAATTGAAACCTCGCGTATTAAAGTCGGATTATTATGCATTTAACTTTCTTTGTCATGCAACGTTAGTGTTTATAGCGGTAATCCGAATTTAAGATGCGTGTGACCATTTTCCGTTAAATGTTTAATCTCGCAACTTTGGGTTAAATTCCTTATTATGTGATGTTTATACTTAATTGAAAATGCGCGATTAAATGTTTTCGAACCGAAATTCTAATTATTAGTTGTTTAGCCCATGGTGGGGACACGATCCCGACTCTCGTTTTATTAATTCTAGATTAGACTTAACTTCTTATTTTTTTCCCTTTTCTTTATTTTCAACCTATCACCTTTTACACTTTAATTTTAGGAGTATTAAATCCTATAAATTCTAGCAACTCGTCTCTATGGATTTTCGATACCCGGACTTGGCCGCTATACTCCCTTTTTGAGTGTAGTCATAAGTTTAGGTTTTTATATTGAGGAGGTGAAATGAAAAAAACGATTAGCGTCTTGACACGCGCTACTTTTCGCCCTTAATCAATAACCATTAGCTAATAGATTTTAACTGCGTCGGAGTTCTAAGGCCTTAAAATGTAGTGATAGTCCGTGATGTCATCTTTGTAATAGCAAGTCTTACACAAAGGGCACACTTATCTTAAAAAATAAATTGGAGAGCCAAAATCTTCATGGGAAGTTGAAGCTCATCATTAGAGTATTGTGGTGATCAGGTGTTGTGTACTCATTGTCTCTATTCATTTTTTTTCATACTCCATTACTAACCTCCTCTTCTACTTCAAAAGTTGAAGCTACCCTTCTTCTGTACTTTCTCAAGCCCTGCTGTCGCCTGTAAGTTATAGTCTCTGCCCCTTCTTGTGTTCTTTTTATTCAGTTACTGTAGCTAGGGTTTCTTCTTACTTATTTAGATATGAAGATGTTAGCTGGTAAATCTGTAGAATATTTTAGGTGCAAGTATAACATCCCTAACTGGGTGATTATCGATTGTGCCCCCTTCCTCGTAATGTTCATGAAGTTGATGGGGGAACTGGATTCACACCGTATTGATAACTCAAGGGGTTTGACATTAATCCTAAATAAGTTATTTCTTAGATATTTTAGGTACTTTGCCATTGTTATTTCTCATTGTGCCCCCAATGTATGGAAGATAGTAAAAGATATGCATAGGATAAATACATTTTATGGAATGAGGTTGGGTCTTGCTGAGATATGTTACCGTTATGTATTCTTAAAGACCAAAAAGGGTTTGTTGTATCCGAAAACTAGGAAAGATGAGCGAATTATGGTGGTAAATCTTTCAAATTCATTGCAAGGAACTGGGAGCACCCTCTACTGTTGGAGGGGGAGGGACCATGTGACCCTACTATTTTTGAATATAGAGAGACTGATATACGTCACTTCCTCTTTTTTTTCTTCTTTCTGTTAACTTCTTGTGAATTCTTCTCATTCTTCTGGCTGATATTCCTTTTTTTGTTATTATAGCTCGTGACAAGAAATAAGACTAACATTAGTGAAATTAATACTGAAGATCTCATGAAGCTCTGGAGTGTAAAGGAGAGATTAGCAGAAGGTGAGCATTCTAGGTCGATGACCTTTCTCTTAGAATACAAGAACACAAGCACTAACTTCATTGATCGATCGGTTGATCAAGTCCCAATTTTTAAAGCTCCAGAGGTAGGTCCTTCTGATCCAGTTCTTATTGAGGAGGATAGTTCTGAAAAAGAAGAAGAGATAGAAGGAGAGAGAAGAGGACGGATAGAAGTAAAAGGAAAAGATGAAACATAGGAAGAAGAAGACGATGAAAAAGAAAAAAAGTACATGACTCCTTTAGTTAAGAAGAGGAAGTTAAGTCTTCTTGATGATGATGAAGATCATGCAATCCTTTCTGATAGGATTCCTGCTTTGATGGTTTTTACAGCAGGCTCTCCTAATGGCAGTGGTTCTGGCCCATCTGATAAGGGTAAAGAGCAAGATAAGGAGAGAGAGAAGAAAAGGGAAGAAGAAGAGAAGAACAGAAGAAGAGAGAGAGAGAGAGAGAGAAAAATAAAGAAGAAGAAAAAAAGAAAGAGAAGGAGGTATTTAAGGCAAAGAATAAATTAGCCTTGAAGTCCTCTGGATTACCCACTGTCCCTAGTCTTGGGGGGTTTAGTGTGGGTGATTCCCCCTTTTTGGACCCTGATCTCCTGAAGAGGTCGGTGCTCGCTGCTGATCATGAACGTTCCTCTAGGATGGGGAAACTTAACTCGCCCTCAAGACTGCACAAGGGATGGCACTGGTAAGTATTTCTTGCTTATTTTTTTTCCTTTGCTCTTTCTATTTTTTCTATGATTCTATGCTTCTCTCTCCTATTTGTAGATGCTATTTGATTTCAGTACCCTTCTAGATAATCAATCTAATAGCTTCAGAAGGGAGGGGGAGCTGAAGAAAGCATTGTAGGCCAAAAAGGTGTCGTTTATCAATGGTCGCCAAGAGTGAGAGGGTTAAAATAACCAGATGTCTAAGGCCTATGATGCTCTTAGGCTACTCAGAAGGTACTAATTTTTGAGAAGTCCTAACTGGTGGAGGCCAATAAAAATTTAACTGACAAAGTTTCCAAGTTGTAGGGAGATCTTACCCAAGCCAAGGATGACATCTGTCGTGAGGGCTTTTACAAACCTTACGAGGATGTTGAGCATTATATGGTTTATGCTTGCAAGGTTTCGTTCAAGAAGGGATGGGATCAAGGTTTAAAGGCTGTTGGTTCTTCTACAGATTCTGATCTTTTTAGCCTTTATTCTCCTGGTCCCGACCCTTAAATTAAAGAAGAAGAAGGGGAATATGGGGACCATATTGCTGGAAACACTGAGATTGTTCCTGATGCGATTGGAAAGAGTGAAGGTGCTGACCAGGAGCAACAAGTGGTTGAAAAAGGGAAGCCATAGTTGAAGGTGATCAGGTGAAAGACTAGGGCTCTATAGACTAGGAGTTTTTATTCCCCTTATATACTTTTTAGTCTTATTGACTTGTGTCCTTTTTTTTAGAACTTCATGTATTGCCCATTGGCCTTCTTTTTTATGTTATGTGGTAATAAAATTCTCCCCCTTACTCATGTGTTGTTTTCTTTTATGATGATATACTTTCTTCTGGTTTGGTGTGTATCGTTTGTAGTTTGCTAATTTAGATCTCTATAATTATCCTAATTCTCAATTGGGGATAGTTCTTGGACCTGACACCAGCCTATAAGCTCTCAAAGATTTTATGAAAATCTATAAGTCATTAAGAGTGAGGAACAACAGTACCAAAACCAAGATGGGGTGATTACCAAACTGAAAGATGATCTCCAGCAGATGGAGGAAATAAGGGCCTATTGATAGGAGAAAGTTAATTCCTTGAGGGCCCAACTCTTAAAGAGGACTGAGGTGGACCAAATGGGTGAGGTCGTACAGTTTGAGAATGATGCCCTAAGAAAAGAGGTGACGAGATTGAAATCTTTTATACGGGTGATAAAGGATAATGTCAAGAAGTTGAGATACTCATTTAAGATGAGACCCACGGTCGTCTAAGGAGAAGGTTATAATGCTGCTTAGGCAGAAGCCCCAATAAAACTTAAGGAGGCTGAAAACATTTTTTTTTTCTAGAGGAGGCTGAGTGCTCATAAAGTGGTGAGAACTCCAAAAGAATCCAAGCTTTGGTACAAGTACCAGATTGAATGTCCCGCCTATAAGCATAATCCATTCTCGAAAGATAATAAATGGATTAAAGACACAGCTATTCCTCCCTAACTTTTGGATCAAGATCTTGATGAAGATGTTGTAGAACTTTCCCCAAAGTCAGATGATGGTTAGAGGGTAGTTATAGCAGAATATCTTGCTCAACGCCCTGGTCCCTCTTAGCCCTTATGTATTTCTTTTTGTTCTGTGATTGTATCCTTGTATTCTTAATAAATATGTTTCTTATGTTTTGAGCATATACTGACTAAACATGTTTTAATTTTGCCTGATTAAATGTTCCTTAATACTTTTATTAACCAAAATGATATTTTTTGACTAATTATAGGCTTTAGGTAGAGTCATAATTAGTTCGAATCATTTTAGGCTTTTGTAACCGACTAAATATTGTTTAAGTGTTGGCATTTTTCCTTTCATATGTTAGAACATTATCCCATCCAATATGACTGAGTATTATCATTCCATTTACTTTACCATTTAGGTCATGGAGTCACACTTCCTTAGGCCTAAGTGAGATGATGGCGAGAATGTATCTGGCTATTATGCAATCCGCTCGAGAAGGTGTTTTTTCGATCAACAAATGTTGGCAACCAACCAGAGTTGGCTTTTTTGACTAAGGATCCCCTGTAGGGATTTTGTTATTACCAAGGTGTAGACACCCCATTATGTTACCCCCTAGCTCTCCTTAGGTCCCTAGTACCTCCCTTCATCACTACAAACCCCGGGTAGTACCCTGAGTACTGACCTAGAAGCCATTGGGAACTCCCAGGCTCCGTTTGACCAAAATGTCAAACTCTTCAGCTCGATCAAGACTGAATGAATCTTCAAAGGGCACTAAAATCCCTTTCCAACTGTCCATCCCGTGCACGATTTTGACTTACCATGCGGACGAACGATCTGTTTGCGTCCGAAATATGATCTAGAGGCTACTGGACGCTCCCAGGCTCTGTTTGACCTAAATCAGCTCTTCAGCTCAACTGAGACTGAATTAATCTTCGAAGGTCACTGAAACCCCTTTCCAATGGTCCGTTCCTTGCGCGATTCCGACTTACCATGCGGACGAACGATCCGTTTGACTACAAGAGGTATTCGAATGCTTCCAGGTCCCGTTGGACAAAGTCAAATCCCCAAGCTGGGCCAAACTCTTTGGATTATCGAATTACATCTCCTAACCTTTCCAACGGTCTGCCCCGTGCGTGATTTGGACTTACCATGCGGATGAACGATCCATTTGCGTCCGAACGATTTCTGAGCCATATTTGACCCAAAGTCAACTCCCAAACCCGGGAGCGGTCCAAAGGAATTTTAAAGGTCTCTGAATTATCTTTCCAACGGTCTACCCCATGCACGATTATGACCAACGATTTGCCCTCGGCAGCTAATTTTCTGAAAAGGCTTGAAACACACTACCAAATGGCAGGTTCCAGACCCTGCCTATCGGCACCTGCCGATAGGTAGGACCAGGTCTATACCGATTGGCAGTGACCTGGGCCTATAAAAGTAGGCCTTCACCTCATTTGCAAAAGGAGCCTAGATCTGATAACAATTGCTCTCAGCGAATCCCAAAAACCTATCTCGAAGACAGCGCGATTTCAATATCCAAATCCCTTTCTAACTTTCACTTTTCATCGTGCTTTTCATCAAACTTGGTGAATTAGCCACTCTCTATCATCATCCAAGTGCAAGGGCTGCTCTCCAACATTCAAGATCAAGCTCAATATCTTCAAGGAGGTCCAACTTTCTCGACCTTCTCTTAAATTCTCAATAACTTGTTTTATTACTTAGCACTATTATTATATCATCTAACACATCCTAATATAATTTTTATTTAGTATTATTGCACATCTCTTATTTTCATACAAATAAAACCCAAAAAGCAAGAAAAAAAAGGTTTGATCATAAATTCCAAGTAGGGATTCTCATACTTTTCTCACACTTTTCTCACAACTAAAACACTTTTTTCTACACACACACACTCACAAATAAGAGATCCCCCATTTGGATTTATGGGATAAACCCCACCCCTCATTTTGTATGCAAACTACGTGGACTTTGATGCCTTTATAGGCTCCATAGTCGTCTCGGGGTAAAATTCGAGACTCGAGTCCTATTCTCACTGTCTCCCTCATTTTCTATCTTCTCTAAATCCAATTTTCTTATATTCTATATACTTGTTCTTAGTGACGTATTACTCCATATGCTTTATCGTTCCATTATAACTATCAACGTAAGGGTAATTGCGTAAATCTTATTTTTTAATATTATTTTTATACCTTCCTACGGATGACTCGCTTTATCTCTTCCATGATACAAGTCGAGGATTCCTATCTCCACTATATATATACACATGCACACATATCACGGGGAAAATAAAAAGGGATAATAGTAAACATCCATGAGAGACCGAAAGGGTGGAATGGGTGCCTAACACCTTCCCATTTCATAACTTAGCCTCTGAACCCTTCTCGAATCATTTTGGTTTCGTATGCACCAGTATGTCTTTGGATGCCATCCTTTGAGATGGATTCCCCTTTTTCTTTTGTGTGTTTTGAGTAAAATAGACTCGCGAATCTAAATCTCTCTACATTTTTACACCTCATCTCAAAAGATGCCGATTGAAGCGCTTTCAAGATGGACCCGCAGGACTCGAGGATCCTCCCTTCACGCGCCCGCCTGTGGTGAGAATCGGGGATGGCCACAGTGGTGACTCTGCTGGGGATTTTGTTGTATGTTTTGAGGGCTTGACTCTATTTACATGGATGTTATATTTGTTTATGTTTACCCTATATCTTCATGTTCCCCCTTTTTCATGTGTATCCCATGCTTATACTTTTGTTCACACACTTGTTGAAAATTCTCTATGTACACTTCACACCACGTGCACCTAGGATCACATATATCCACATGTTGCACGCATCACCCATCCATACTTGGTGTACCTTTGGTACTTGTACTTTGCTCCCTATTTGGCATAATCAATAAAAGCATTCTCATTATAAGATACTAATAAGAGAACCATGCATGATTCACACGACATCACCAAAGAGCATTGTTATTGACCAAATTTTACCCAGTAACTAGAGGGTCACTTCGTGATGGGCGCTTGTCCGGCAGAGAGCAGTTAGCCTAAGCGATATGACTCTCACCTTCCATTGGCCAAGTACTTTCGACGTATATCGAACGGTTCCCCCGCATCGTACCGCTTGACCGAAGTCATGACAGGAGGTATATCACAGGGAATTCGTTCACGTACGCCGAGTATATTGAATTCGCTCTCACACGTACCGTCCCCACGAGGTATATAGTGAGGCAATTCACGTACACTCAGGTATATCAAATGTCTTGTCCACACATACCGATTGCCCGTAAGAGCAAGATGTATATTGTGGAAGTCACGCCAAAGGGGGGAACCCATTCCGATTCACCCAACCAACTGCATACCCGTATATAGGTGTCAAACCTAGGACACACATTTTAAATTTCCGATTTCAACCCGAAACTCTGTCGAAATTTCGGGTCGACCTTCCGCCCAAATTTTCATGCATTTTTAAAATGGGACTCTATCCGTGAGCTTGGTTACAAGTCTAGCCGTAGCTTTGCATACATTAAAAACCCCACTTTTCCAGGCTCAGTTCCCGTCTGGCATTGCATTTAGGAGAATTAAATACAAATGAGAACATAATAATCATAATAATCATGCTGAGTTCCGTCTCCAAAAACATTTCTCCATTCTTTATCAAAAATCCAAAAATAGTTTCTTCCCTTTTTTTCTCAAAAAAATAAATCCCATTCTACGCCTTCTCAGGTCAATCGCAAGCCCTGGGCCTGGCTCCCTATTGGCTTCGATCTTCAATCAAATCACCCTGGAGTTTCATCGGTTCTTATACTACCTCTTTCAAGTTCGAAAGCCATCCACTTTCCATAGGGAATACAGATCAAGTACTAGTCATACAGCCGGATCTGACGGTAGTCCTAGCTCAGCTTGTGTCCAAGATTGACAACCTCCAAACTGAGGTCTAAGAGATGCAACAAAACCAGGTTCCTATTACTCAAGAGCCCGAGGCCCTATTCCCGCGTGATATGGGTCCGCCCGAGCTTATCTGGGTTCCCGAAGAATATAAGCACTCTCCACGTGCCCCTCCTGTCAATGGGCCACTTCCTGCCCAGCTTTCGATGCCAAACATTTCCCAGCCTGTGGCTAACCTGCCTATGGTTATTTATCCAAAAGAGGAGGAGTTGAATACAGTCAAAGATGATTTCAAGATGCTCACCAAGAAGTTCGACCAAGTCAGAATCTCTGGGAATTACATACACTACACCCACATGTCTCCTTATCCTAAAGCGAGGTTACCCGAGAAGTTCAAAATGCCAAATATCGAGAAGTTCAGAGGGAGTGGACCCCCGATTGTTCATCTTCGTAGTTATCATCATTCCATGACTCTACTAGGGGCTTCTGAAGAAGTGATGGCCCAATTATTTCAGCAAACTTTGAAGGATAGTGCCCTCCGATGGTTTTTGTCTCTCAAAGAATCCAGAATCCGTAGCTGGGAGGATGTAGCCCGAGAATTCATGTCGCAGCATAAATACAACGAAGAGCTTGAGGTCACCCGTCGTGATTTAGAGCTGCTCAAACAGAACCTTGGGGAATCAGTCAATAACTTCATAACCTGGTGGAGGGGGAAAGCAGCTACCATGACTAATCGACCATCTGAGTAGGAACATGTCAACATAGTGAAGAAGAACTTATTGCCCCATGTTCGAGCGATGATGGGAGGATAATACTATCCCCACTTCGAGCTGTCAGAGAAGCGAGGGTAGAAATCGAGGAAAACCTTGTTAAAACAGAGGTTGAATGGAAGAAGGTGTCTGGACAGTTCATCTCTAGAAAGTATGACAAGCCAACCAGTGCTAAAGTCTTAACCATCAACAATATCTCTCAACCAACCACATCATGGGCACTAGAAATCCGCCCTGCCCCCATCCGAAGGGAATACACTGAGCTCAATGCTCCCCTCTCCAAAGTTTACCAAGTCCTGTTAAGCCGAAACCTCATCAAACCCTAGGATCCCCATCCATTGCCAAATCCACTCCCAAGAAACTTCAAGGCCGACGCTCATTGCGCCTTTCACCAAACTGCTGGCCATACCACCGACCAATGCTTTCACCTCCAAAACATAATCCAAGATCTCATTGATCGGGGTACCATCGCCCCACCAGCCTATCCTAACCCAAACACTACTCATAATCCACTCCCAAATCATACCAATGCCATCTTCTTAGAAGAAAACTCAGATTTCGATCCCTCAACTCAAATCACACCCATATACTCTACTAAACCTCTTCAAATCTGCCCATATTTCCTCTTACACCCTACTAACCTCGCTGATCAGGCACTGTCACTCCTCACCAGAGCATGCATCGCTGTTCCTACCCGTTCTAAAAATGGAAATATGGAATTGTCAGAGGTGTTAAACCAACTCCTAGAGTTCGGGCTGAAATTGCCCTTACAAATGGTCATCGATTGCCAAAGGTTCAGTACACTATTCTTGGAAACACAAAAGTGGGCCTGAGATTCAGACAGGTGGGTGGTACCAACTGATGATGTCAGCCTAGATGATGTTGTCCAGATTTTGGCAGAATTATTTGGGCAAACCAACAACATTTGTAGTATCACCGGGTTACTTGAAATTTTGAAGCTACAAGGGCGCTTAGTCCCTTCAACAATACATATCCCCACAGAATGGGAAAACCTGTATGAAGAAGCTCTTAAAGTTGTGGAATGCATTGACTTTACATGGAAAGAAAAAATTGTTGCCACCGGATGGGGGGAAGAATTTGAAGATTCGAGTGAAGAACAAGCTTCAGAAAGAACTGGCCCTGTAGCCGACATATGTGGGATGATATCATTTGAAGAACTCCTTAGAGAAATAAACAGGGTGACAGAACAACCTGAGATTGACAAGGAAACGGGATTCATGTTCTTCCCTTCTTCAGTAAATCACATGACCAGATCAGGGAGGCATTACTAGGTTCCAATCTCACTACTAGCAAATAACAAAGGGAAGGGCGTTGAAAACCTTCCTATGCCAGAGATGACCGTCGAGTAGAGCAAGATCCTCGATCAAATGAAGAAAAAACAAGCTAACATCACTCTATGGGGGATTTTCATGTCTTCCCAGCTGCACAAAAATGCTTTAACCAAGTTGCTCACTGGACCCACAGTTACTCCTTCTACCACACCAGAAGAGGCGGTAAATCTGGTCGGATCCTTGACCTCTACCTGAATGCTGTCATTTTATGAAGAAGAAATCCTCAGAATTGGGCCGAATCACAATCATGCACTCAACATCTCCGTCAAAGTTATGGGGAAGGTCGTGCCACTCTCTCTTGTCAATAACGGATCCGCCTTGAATGTCTGCCTGCTGAGAACCTTCAAGTGTTTAGTCCTAAAAGAAAGTGACCTCGCTCTAACCTCCGCAGCTCTACGTGCCTACTATAATACTCATTGGGAAGTGATGGGATCCATAAAACTTGTGATAGGGGTTGGCCCTATAAACCCTGTCGTTGAATTCCAAGTCATAAACATCCCAACTTATTTCAACCTGTTGCTCGGAAGACCCTAGCTCCACAGTATCAAGGGTGTGTCTTCCTCACTCCATTAGAAATTGAAGTTCTTCGCCGACGGGCGAGTCATCACCATTTTGGGTGACGATAAAAATATCGAGGGTTCAAGCACTAGTAGTCCAATCCTTGAGATACAACACGGGTCAAATGATATTCTCCTATCAAGATTTCGAGTTGAGCCAACCCTACTCCCGACAGGGGACAGTTTCAAAGAAAGGGTTTGTCCAGAATATGACCCTCATGACAATGTCATTGTGATTAAGATGTTAAAAAACATGCACTTTATGCCCGAACTGGGGCTAGGGCAACGACAGCAATGGATACTTGAGCCCATCGAACTGAAGAAAGATTTCCCTCCTTGTGGCTTGGGGTATCAACCATCTGAATAAGAACTCAGAATGATCCACCAGTCTCGACCAAAGTAAAGGTTAGAATGCATCCTAACTATCCCAGGAGACTCCTTGAATGGACAATTCATCAAAGAAGGCGAAGACTTCCCCTTTTTTGGTTTTAAAGAACCATAGTATGACCACACAGACAAGAAGATAAAGCCTGGAATGGAGATCTTTTTCCAAGATAGCTACCCATGGGCCGAAAGTTTCCAACACCAAGTACAATCGCTCATCAAAGATATCGAAGAGACTGAGGAAAATGATTCCGAAGATTCCTTCAACTTACAAACACTGGGGCTGGCACTCTGCATGGTTCATTAAGGCACTACATCAATGGATCCATCCCATCTGATTAAAGCTGCTGATACACCCCTCCTCAACTGGCATGCTGCGCCAATTCTACCTCTTGAAATCTCCCCTAACCCCAATGTTTATCCTATTTCTTCTGCTATTGTCTATCCTTGTTAAAATGTAATCGAGACCTCTTTTGACAAGGTTCTCAATGCTGTTTTTCCTATCAATGATTTTGAGTATCTTGCTGTGCCTTACATTAATTGCATGGATTCTAATCGAACTTTTGATGATGATGATTTTACAAGTGAATAATTCTTAACTGATCTAAATAAGGTTAATAATAAACAACATAACCGCGTTCAAGTTAATAAAGAGGAGACTGTTGTTATTAATCTCGGTTCTAGTAGACAACTGCGGGAGATTGGGATAGGGGCTACACTTGACGAGCATGAGCGCGCACAACTCGAAGAATCGATAAAGGAATTCATGGACGTCTTCGCATGGTCCTATGATGATATGCCCGACATTTATCCTGAAATATCTCAGCACGAGATCCTCACTCTCCCAGATTGCAAGCCGGTCAAACAAAAATTGAGAAAACTACGCACCGAATGGTTGCTCAAGGTCAAAGAAGAGGTGGTCAAACAGTTGAACGTGGGCTTCATTCATGTGATCGAATATCCCACATGGCTAGCCAACATAGTACCTGTGCCAAAATCTGGAGGGAAGGTTCGAATGTGTGTAGACTACCGAGATTTAAGCAAAGCTTCTCCAAAGGATGATTATCCTCTACCTAATATCGACATGATGGTGGACAACACAGCCAGTCATGCTCTCATGTCATTCATCGACGGGTTTTCCGGATACAACCAAATTAAGATGCACCCAGACCACCAAGAAAAAAATACATTCATCACCCCATGGGGAGCCTTTTGCTACACCGTTATGCCATTTGGTCTCAAGAATGCTGGGGCTACCTACCAAAGGGATGCCAAAAGCATCCTGCACGATCTGATTCGCAAAGAAGTTGAGGTTTATGTGGATGATATAATTATCAAGTCCAAAACTAGAGATGGTCATGTTACCACTCTCCGAAAGTTCTTCGAATAACTGCAACGGTATCAGATGAGATTCAATCCACAAAAATGTTCCTTCGGCATTACAAAGGGAAAAATCTTGGGATTCATAGTCAGTGAAAATGGGATAGAAGCAGATCCCGCAAAGCTGAAGGCCATACTTGAGATGCCACCACCCCGAACAGAGAAAGAAGTCCGAGGTTTTCTTGGGAAATTGTAATGTATTTGTCGGTACATCAACCAGCTAACCTCCATTTTTGAACCGATCTTCAAGCTCCTCTGAAAAGACTCAACCAAGGTTTGTAACGAGGCCTGCCAAGAAGCTTCTGATCGAATCAAATAATATCTGACCCAACCTTGAGTGCTCATGCTACCACAACCTGGTCTCCCTTTGCTCCTATACCTAACCATAACCGACACTGCAGTTGGGGCTTTGCTAGCCCAATACCTTGAAGACTCCCGCAAAGAAAGAGCCATATATTATGCCAATCACAAATTAGCCGGGTAAGATGTCAACTAAACTTCTTTGGAAAAGGTATGTGTCGCACTTGTCTGGGTCACCCAAAAGTTACGACACTACATGCTCACCTTCCCCAACAAACTTGTACCCCGAATGGATCCCATCAAATACTTGCTTAAGAAACCTGCCTTATCCAGTTGAATGGACCGATGGTTGATGCTCCTAACCGAGTTTGATATCGTGTACGTCACGCAAAAATCCATTAAAGGAAGAGCCATCTCCGACTACCTCGCTGATTACCCCGTAGAAGAAACAGATGTCTGGATATCTGAATTCCCAGATAAAAATATCCTCTGCACCGCTCAAGACAACCTTCGATGGAAAATTTTCTTTTACGGTGCTGCCAATAAAAAGGGATATGGCATTGGGATACTTCTGATCGCTCTAGATGACTCCCACACTCCCATCGCCATCAAATTGGATTTCCCTTGCACCAATAACATGACGGAATATGAGACATGCACAGTAGGCCTCAAAGTTGATCTCAAGAAAGGTATTCAATACATTGATGTCTATAGGGATTCTTCCCTCATCATCGGTCAAGTTCTCAGAAAGTGGAAAGTCAAGGACAAAAAGCTCCAACCCTTCCATGCCCACTTAGAAGATATAGCCTCCCGATTCTGAGATGTCACCTTCCATTACTTACCTCGATCAAAGAATAACCTAGACGATGCTCTCGCTACTTTGGCCTCCATGGTCGACATGCCCGAAGGAATAACAATGACCCCCTTCCTAGTTCAAAAGCAAGACAAACCAACCCACTGCTATCATATCGAGCTCATCTCTACCGAAGATCTTGAACTAGCCAATTGATGGTACTATGATATTTGGTACCTCCTCAAAAATGGTAGGTATCCCTAGGGTTCCAATAAGAAAGATCAAACAACACTCCGAAAACTGATCGCCCGGTACATCATATGTCATAAAGCTCTACTCAAGAGGAACTTCGATGGAACTCATCTACACTGTATCGCAGGGGCTGAGATTAAAAAAATAATACAGAAGATCCACATCGGGAAATACGAGCCCCACATAAACGGTCACATGCTTGCCATGAAGATCATTCGAAAGGGCTACTAATGGACCACCATGACCCAATATTGCACCGCCTATGTCCGGAGGTGCCTCAAATGCCAACAGTTCTCCAATCTTCAACCCCTGCCTCCGTGAGAATTATACAACATGACCTCTCCCTGGACGTTCTCCACCTAGGGTGTCGATATCATAGGGAAGCTTACACCAAAGGCTTCAAACGGACATGAGTTCATCCTAGTTGCCATTGATTACTTCACCAAATGGGTCGAGGCTGAGTCATACGCAGTATTAAATGCCAAGAAAGTGGCCAAATTCCTCAAGAAAAATATCATCTGCCGATATGGGGTCCCGCACAAGTTAGTGTCAAATAACGGGTTGCACTTCGAAGCAGAAGTCACAAAAGTAGTCAATGAGTACGAGATTCAGAGACACAAATATTCTCCCTACCAACCTCAGACTAATGGTGCGTTGAAGCTGCTAACATGAACCTCAAAGCCATCATCAGTAAGATGATCGAAAGCTGTAGGGATTGGGCCGACTGGATCCCGTACGCCCTATGGGTCTATCAAACCTCAATTCGAACCTCTACTAGGGCGACCCCTTAATCTCTAGTATACGGCATAGAAGCAATCCTACCTATGGAGCTGGAAGTACCCTCGCTACGCGTCATGCCCGAAAGCAAAGTTAATAAAGAAGACTACTGCCAAAGACGTCTCGATGAGCTGACCCTCCTAGATGAAAGGATATTGAAAGATATTTACCATATATAGGTGTACCATCACCGAATAGCGCAATCATTCAATAAGAGAGTCAAGGAACGCGGTGTCCGGGAAGGGGATTTAGCCCTCAAGGAGATAATAGAACCCATCTGGGACCTAGAGGGAAATTCAAGCCCAATTGGAGCGGCCACTACATTGTGAAGAAAATCTTATTCGGTGGTGCCGCCATGCTCACTAACCTAGATGGGGAGGAGATGGCTCACCCAGTCAACCTGGACTATCTCAAGAAATTCTACCCTTAGTCCGAAATCTCGGCGCTCTACGACTCTTCTCATCTCCCTTTTATTCTTAAAAAAAAAAACTCTCTTCATTTCCCTCTACCCAGAACTATGTGGGACTGATCCTCTACAAAAAAAAAACATTTTTCCCGAAAAACAAAAAAATTTCAAAATCCCCAGAGGTATGTAAGCAACTCACACATCTTACAGGAGCACGGGCCTTTCTTTTTCACAAAATACTATTATTTTCTTATCTCCGAGAACGGCAGTTCATTCCAATAAAAACTTGAACAAAAGGATTATGTATACCTTAGCGATCGGTATAGATAATTCAAAATTACAAAATTCATCGAAAGGCACAACTGGATGATCAGACACTTGCTTATTTGATTAATAAGAAATTACAGCATAGATTACATAAGAAAAGGAATGGATAACTCCCTTCCCCCTACTACCATAAAAGACAAATAAAATCCCCACATCTATTCCCTATTACACAAATAAACTCTCCAAGAGTCCTACCCACAGCTACCAGAGGAGCCCACACCCTCATCATCTACATCCCGGGGTCCTTAAATTTCCCCTGCCTGAATAGAGTGCCGTAAACACTCCATGGACCGATAAGCCCGAACCAGCTTCGAAAAAACCACAACACCCCCTTCCATGGTGTTAAATAAAACAAACAACCTTTGTCCAGTCTCCACTGCCAACATCTCTACCCTCCTCCATAACCACTTCATATAATCCCCAAGGACATGCCAAACTCTCCCGACAGATTGAGAGAAATGGGTCGACGGACGCCAATTCTCCCACAAAGATCCAAGCAACAGACGCAGGCGCTCGGTCAAAATGTCTATCGGAAAGAAGTTTTGTGTTCGAGGTGCCAAATTGGCGCAAAAGCCGCCAAGGGAAATAAAAAGAGGTCTGTCTGAGACCAACTAGCCGCACATATGAGTACTCTCCTAGCTCCAGAACAGGCTGCAACTGCCCCCACCAAGGCACTGACCAGTACAAACTCCGAGCCCCATGCTCCACAAACCAATTCTCCCAACTCATAATATCCAGGCCAACATAGAAGAAGTGACGCAAAAAGAAGTTGGGCACAACCGATAAGGGATACTCTGGAGGGGCCACTAAGCGGAGTCTTTCAGACAACCACATGAATAGCATCATGGGGCTACCCCTCAGAAAGTCAGAACGACCTTCTCGCCAGGCATCCAGACCATTCAGCGTCTCCGCCAGTATCACCGCTGCAGGATTGCGATGGTATGACATCCACGAAGTAATGGCTACAAGTTGTGGGTCCACCATCAGTTCCCCAGTCACTAGCAACAATTTTAAAACCAGGCCCATAGCAATGGCTCCAGCATAGACATCATCACCTACTTCCTGCAAATACACGGACTGGAGCATCACCGGGAGGGAGATCATTCCTCCAGCAACCAGTGATCTGGCCGTCGAAGGCAAAATATGAAGAAGCCCGAATAATAAATCCCTGGGAGAACGGGAAAATTCGGGCAAAGCCGCAGCAATAGTGGGATTTACACCTAGCATGGAAGAAAATTCCTCGTAGGTAGGACAAACTTCATCTAACCCAAAGCGGAATACATGGTCCTAGGGGTACCAAAATTGTACCACCGCCATCAGTATGTTCCACTCAATAGGCTAATTGCGCCACAAGGAGACTCGACGCATGTTGAAAGCATCATAGTCGACATTATAAGAGAACATTACTTCAAAGGCTTCGAGGTAGTTACCAAACTCAATGGTACTAGGGAGAGCCATCTTGCAAGGCTAAGAGATAGTGGGCAAATAAGTAAGAATGCGAAGGTGTGATGAAAATACTCCACCCTTACCCATTTTTATACTTGAGAACCCTCACAAGAGACATAATCCCTACAGAAATCGAAGGTAATCCTACCACAAAAAATACAAAAGGATGAAGAGGGTACCAATCAAAGCTTTGAATTGATGGGACTGGACTGAACTGCCGATAGGCAGGACAGGTTGCTTACCGATCGACAACCCCCCATTTTTAGAAATTTCCCTTTTTTCCTCTTTAATCAAATCAGAAAAATCAATAAAAATAAATTGATATTCTCAACAAAATTTCAAAATCCCTTTTACTCCTTATATAATTTCCCCTTTTAATTAAAAATTTCCTTAAAAAAAAATTCCCAAAATACTCTTTTTACGGTCTTAGCAGCAAAGTAAAAAGCACATGTGCATGCATTCATTCATTAATAAAAGATAATAAAAAACTCCATTACATTGCATCTATTTGTTTCTGTGTTACATAAATTTTGCAAGAAATAAAAAAGAAAAAGAAAAAACAACGGGACTCAGCCCCAACCCACATTCTTTCTCTCTCTCTCTCTCTCTCTCACCCACCTTTCTCTCTAAGAGCTTCCACCCTGCGACGTGCTCTCTTTCCCCTACGGCGAGACGATGCACCGCCACTACCCGAGCCAGAGTCCTCTCCAGACGAAGCAGATGGCACCAAGAAAGAAGGAACATGAACCGCATCCCGAATATGGGTAGTCGCCAAAGATATCCAGTCTCTGATGTCTCTTAGCCAAGTGGTCGACACTCAAGGAAAAGGCAAAATCAGTATCAAAGCAGAGATGACCAAAACAAAAAAAGAAAGAAAGAGAAGAACATAAAGGTATACCGCAAGTCGGAGGACCTCCTCTGTCAAACCCAACTCCTCCGGATCCATCGCATAAAGATGATGCAGCATAGGCACCATCCCTCCATCATCCCACCGATGTTATATGAAGGAGTGTACAACCGAACAAAAGGAACCTCTGAAGTCGCCACCGTAGATGCCGTCGGATCGCCGCCACTGTGAGAAGATCCCACCGCCCGACTCGAACTCGCAGGAGGGAAAGGCAGGGTATCATATATGTTGGGCGCCATTAACCAGCTCGTCACAAAGTCCATATAGTCATACGGTACAACCGTATCACTGTACAATAAGTAGGACTCGTCGATCATCGCCGCGATCCTCGCATCCTCCGACAGTAGTCGCTCCCGCCTCATAGACGTAGGAGGCTCCGCAGGTGGCACCACCACCTCCTCCTCAACAATCTGGCGAACCACCCTCTCCCTAAGATACCAGGAATGTCCGAAATCATGCGCTAGCAAATGCCTCATCTGCGCGTTCACACCGGTCATCCCCGCATCCTGAATGGCTGTCCGCCAGGGATAAAAGGTCACATGAAAATCTCTAAGAAGGCATAAATCAATACCAGATCAAAAGGCGCAAAAACCAAGACTTAATATGGAAAGAGTCTTACCGTACTACTGGTCAGGTCATTGACCTGACGTATCGCCTCCAGAGATTGAGATCCCTTCGACTGCTGATTGACCTTACGCCATCGATACAATCGACAGGATTCCCCAACGGTGTCGTCCTTCAGAGCGATCATCGGGGTATTACACCCAATAACCTCATAAAACCACGTCGGTCAAAGATATGAATTCACAAATAAAAAGAGACGCATAAAGAAAATGCGAATGCATGAAAAGAAATGTGCAAAATAAAGAATACCTCAAGAAGATACGTGGCTCCAGTAAAGGTCTGTCGGCAGCACCGGCTGAATACATCTAGAGAAGAGTAAAGGGTCGCCAAAGTTAGACTCCCCCAATTATAGAAAGGGATGTTCAAAAACATCCTTAGGTACGGCAAGAACCACAAATGGACGATGTCATCGCTCGACGCCACCATGAAGCCTCCCAACACCAGCAAAATAAATAACTGGGCCATCTGCCTCACTTGCAGCCCGTCCTCCACATCAATCACCATGCCCAACAGAACATCCTTCAGTAGGGACATTCAGATAGAATCCCCAGAAAATATTCTCGCTACATAACCAAGTGCCGCACGGACTGCCTTCGGTCTCACCCACAAATAGCGATCCACCTCTATCTGCTCTCCATCACAATCCATCCCCAACACCTGCTGCACGTCTATGGGAGTCACAGTCATCTCCCTGAAGCCGAAATGGAAGGTGTGAGTAGTATCCCACCACCTCTCCCCCAAAGTGCACAGGACTGCTGTCGAACGAGGCATCTCATCCAGTGCAGATGCCAACCTCCCAAAACTCGCTGATGATACCACCCAATGCACCACAGGTGGGAGATGCTCCCAGAAATTCCTGAGCCCTGTCGTCCCGCGGGTGCGCATGTTCTTTAAAGAAATATCGGACTGGTAAAAAAGGAAAAAATCTCATCAGAAGTCAAGAAAGAAAGAAAAATCACCAAAAATAAAGGAATGCCAAAGGTCGGGATACTTACATAACCTCCAAGATTCACTTTCGAAGAGAGATGACGCGATGGCTCCCACAGCAAAGTTCGCTCATCCGCAACAGGCTCAAATGCATCAAAGGAGTTCTCACTCCCCAAAGCAAGAGGTGCCTTGGCCCTCTACTCCACATTCGTCCAGTCATCAACGGTCAACCACTCCCTGTGGACTGCAGTGCTTAAAAAAGAGGCCATTTCTTGAAGATCGAAATGCTAGAACGATTTGCAGAGGAATCGTAGAAAGAAAGAAAGCAAAGAAGTCGTGACACTGCCGAATGGCACCCCTCATACCATGCCGACCGGCACCTCCCTTAAATTTCGTACATAAATTCCAAAAAAATACCAGAAATCCCCAAAAATCCTCAAAAAATTCCTAAAAATCCCAAGAAGGATTTAGAGCATTTTCACCAAGAAAACTTCACATTCCCTTAAGCGGAACCCCTCTTTCCTAGATAAATCCTCAAGAACCAAGTAAATCTCCTCCCGACAAAGCACCGGAGGATCTCTAAGGATCGTCTAATCTCTTCCCCAGTAGAGTTTTTACAGCACCAAAATTGGTTGTTCCCCCCTGCAAGGCCTCCAAAGGAAACAAAATCTTCCCTAGCTATCATCTCCCCAGCTCAGATCAAAATCATAAGGCACTTCCTCCAGCGGAATCAAAATCCAATCTTTATCCACTCTTAGGTTAGAATTGACCTCGGTCTTGGATCGTCACCTGAGTTAGGTCAGAATTGACATCGGTCCTCGGTCGTCACCACTCTTAGGTCAGAATTGACTTCGGTCTTGGATCATCACCCGAGTTAGATCAGAATTAACCTCGGTGTTCGATCGTCACCACTCTTAGGTCAAAATTGACCTCAGTCTTGGATCGTCACCTGAGTTAGGTCGGAATTAACCTCGATCCTCGATCGTCACCACTCTTAGGTCAGAATTAACCTCGGTCTTGGATCGTCACCTGAGTTAGGTCAGAATTGACCTCGGTCCTCCGTCGTCACCACTCTTAGGTCAGAATTGACATTGGTCTTGGAATGTCACCTGAGTTAGGTCAGAATTGACCTCGGTCATCACCACTCTTAGGTCAGAATTGACCTCGGTCTTGGATCGTCACCTTAGTTAGGTCAGAATTGACATCGATCCTCGGTCGTCACTACTCTTAGGTAAGAATTGACCTCAGTCTTGGATCATCACCTGAGTTAGGATAGAATTGACCTCGGTCATCGATCGTCACCACTCTCAGGTCAAAATTGACCTCGGTCTTGGATCGTCACCTGAGTTAGGTCAGAATTGACCTCGATCCTCGGTCGTTACCACTCTTAGGTCAGAATTGACATCAGTCTTGGATCGTCACCTGAGTTAGTTCATAATTGACCTCGATCCTCAATCGTCACCACTCTTAAGTCAAAATTAACCTTAGTTATTAGATCTTCACCCTATGCCTGCAGAATTGGCTTTGACCCGCAGAATCGGTCATCCTCATCACTTAAGCTCACAGATTTAGCTTTGACCCACAAAATTCATCATCCCTGGCACACCCCTCAGTTCCTCAAAACTGACCTTGACCCTCTAAATCGGTCATACTCCATCAAAAGCATCATACGGTGTCTATTCGATGGTCATCATTTATTCCAAACTCACCCATCAAGGGGCTCTATAGACACCCCATTAAATTACCCCTAACTCTCCTTAGGTCCATAGTACCTCCCTTCATCACTATAATCCTCGGGTAGTACCCCGAGTACTGACCTAGAAGCCATTGGGCACTCCTAGGCTCTGTTTGACCAAAAAGTCAAACTCTTCAGTTCAATCGAGATTGAATGAATCTTCAAAGGGAACTAAAATCCATTTCCAATGGTCCATCCCGTGCATGATTCTGACTTACCATGCGAACGAATGATCCGTTTGCATCCGAAACTTGATCTAGAGGCAACCGGGAGCTCCCGAGCTCTGTTTGACCTAAGTCAACTCTTTAGCTCGATCGAGACTGAATAAATCTTCGAAGGGAACTAAAACCCCTTTCCAATGGTCCACTCCGTGCACGATTCTGACTTACCATGCGGACGAACGATCTGTTTGACTCTAAGAGGTCACCGAATGCTTCTAGGGCCCGGTTGACCAAATTCAACTTCCCAAGATAGGCCAAACTCTTTGGAATAATAAAGTACATCTACTAAGCTTTCCAATGGTCTACCTGTGCACGATTCGGACTTACCATACAAACGAACAATCCGTTTGCGTCCGAACGATTCCCCGTCCAATGGACTGACAAACGCTTTCGAGCCATATTTGACCCAAAGTTAACTCCCGAACCTGGGAACGGTCCAAAGGACTTTCAAACGTCTCTAAATTACCTTTCCAATGGTCTACCTTGTGCGCAATTCTGACCAACGGTTTGCCCTCGGCAGCCAATTTTCAAAAAAGGCCAGAAACACACTACCAAATGGCAGGTTCCAGACCCTGCCTATCAGCACCTGTCGATAGGCAGGACCAGGTCTATGCCGATTGGTAGTGACCTGGGCCTATAAAAGGAGACCTTCACCTCATTTGCAAAGGGAGCCCAGATCTGATAACAATCGCTCTCAGCGAATCCCAAAAACCTCTCTCGAAGATAGCGCGATTTTAATATTCAAATCCTTTTCTAACTTCCACTTTTCATCAAACTTGGTGAACTAGCCACTCTCCATCATCATCCAAGTGCAAGGGCCGCTCTCCAGCATTCAAGATCAAGTTCAAGATCTTCAAGGAGGTTCAACTTTCTCGACTTTCTCTTAAATTCTCAATAACTTGTTTTATTACTTAACACTTTTATTATCTCATCTCACACATCCTAATATACTTTTTATTTAGTATTATTGCACATCTCTTATTTTCATATAAATAAACCTAAAAAACAAGAAAAAGAGGGTTTGCTCATAAATTCTAAATAGGGATTCTCATACTTTTCTCATAACTAAAACACTTTTTTCTACACACACACACAGTCATAAATAAGAGATCCCCCATTCGGATTTATGGGATAAACCCCACCTCTCATTTTGTATGCAAACTACGTGGACTTTGATGCCTTTATAGGCTACGTAGGCGTCTCGTGGTAAAACTCGAGACTCGAGTCCTATTCTCACTTTCTCCCTTATTTTCTATCTTCTCTAAATCCAATTTTCTTATATTCTATATACTTGTTCTCAGTGACGTATTACTCCATATGCGTTATCGTTCCATTATAACGATCAACGTAAGGGTAATCGCGTAAATCTTATTTTATAATATTATTTTTATACCTTCCTACGGATAACTCACTTTATCTCTTCCATGATACAAGTCGAGTATTCCTATCTCCACTATATATATATACATGCACACATATCACAGGGAAAATAAAAAGGGAAAATATCAAACATCCATGAGAGACCGAAAGGGCAGAATGGGTGCCTAACACCTTCCCATTTCGTAACTTAGCCTCCGAACCCTTCTCGAATCATTTTGGTTTTGTATGGACCAGTATGTCTTTGGATGCCATCCTTCGAGATGGATTCCCCTTTTTCTTTTGTTTGTTTTGAGTAAAATAGACTGGCGACTCTAAATCTCTCTACATTTTTACAACTCATCTCAAACGACGCCGGTCGAAGTGATCCCAAAAGGGACGCATGGGACCCGAGGATCCTCCCTTCACGTGCCCGCCCGTGGTGAGGATCGAGGATGGACACACAAGGCAAATCATAAGGCCTCATGTGTTGCAACAAGGTCCTGAGGGTGATTTGAAGTGTTTGTATTTAACTTGCTAACCCTATTCATTAAACTTTTTAGATATACACAAAGGAGTTATCATTGGAAAAGGTGCCGATCAATGAGATATAATCAAGATGAGTTGAGAATCCAATGTAAACTTCGAGAATAGATGGGCCGATTCGGCCTTTATTCATTATAAATTTTCTCATCCAATAACAAAAACTAAAAATTATACTAACTTAAAAGATAAAAAAAAGATCTAAAAGTAGAACTTCTTAAGATTGGCTGCATTCTATGTTCTTGGTATCTCCCTGCACTCCAGGGTTTCCAAATGATATGATCCTTAAAGATCATCTATGATTACTCTAAATGGTCGTTCCCAATTTGGTCCCAATTTACCGTCTGATGGTTTTACAGCATTGTCGCGGACCTTTCGTAGGACATAGTCACCTATTGAAAACTTTATCCGGTTGACCCTTTTATTGTACTGGTTGGCTAGTTTCTATTGGTAGGAGTCCGACTTAATCAAGGCTAGATCTTATACCTCATATTCTAGGTCAAGATCAATGTGTAGTGCTGCATTATTAAGTCCTTAGTCAACCAGAGTGGTTCTCATAGTGGGGAGGCTTGCTTCTAGTGTAATGATAGCCTCAATGCCACAAGTGAGGGAAAATGGTGTTTCACCAGTTGGTCTCCTGGGCCTTATGCGATAAGCCCATATAGAATGAGAGAGTTCATCCACCCAAGCTCCTTTAGATCTTTCCAATCATTTTTCATCCCATCGATCATGGTTTTATTGGAAGGTTTCTCTTGCCCATTGCTTTGGATATACGTTACAGACTAAAGTGGTGCGTGATGTTGTGCTCATCGTAGAAAGTTTGGAAGAAACCACTTTTAAATTGTGTACTATTATTAGTGATGATGATACTTTGTATCCCAAAGCGAGTTATGATGTTCCTCCATATGAACCTAGTCATATTAAAGTCTCGAATGTTTTGCCAATGGTTCTGCCTCTACCTATTTGGTGAAGTAGTCAGTGGAGACCAAAATGTACTTACAATTTTCGAATGCAGTAGGCGGTGGTCCCATGATGTTTAATTCCTATTAAGTGAAAGGCTATGGAATAGTAAGTGATTTTAGGTCGCTTATGGGCTGGTGAACCATAAGTGAGTGCTTTTGGCACTTTTCAAATTTGGGAACATCTGTGCCACCTTGATCGCTCGAAGGGCTAGCGATCTTCTACCTACGTGACTACCACATATGCCCTCATGAAGTTCACTAAGTACTTACTCAGCATCTTTTGGGTGAATGCACTGGACCTGTGAATGACTTCTTATAAAGTTTCCCCTCAGGGATAAGGTAGAAATGAGCAGCCTTAGTTTTGATTTGGTGGGCCCACCTCTTGTCGTCTGGCAGTACGTCACTCTATAGATAATTGATGATGGTATCCATCCAACTTGGGTCTTTATCTATAAGGAGGAATCACTTGGCTACGAATGTATGATCCATACTGGGTTGTGCAAGGAACTCAATCTGGATTTTCCTCTTCTGGTCAGAGTCAATTGCTAAGCTTAGTGCTGTTAAGGCATCAACGTGAATATTTTGTCCTCGTGGGAACTATTAAATTTTTACCTACTCAAACTCTCCCATGAGTTCTCTTACTACATTAAGGTATGCTTCCATTCGATCGTATTTAGCATTGAAGTCTCCAATTACCTGCTTGGAGACCAGTTTGGAATCACCAAATACATTGAGGCATTTTCCCCCCAGTAGTTTGGCTTTTCACAAACCGATGATCAGAGCTTCATACTCAACTTCATTGTTAGAGGCTTCAAATCCCAACCTAATTCCCAGCTCAATTATAGTGTCTTCGAGGGTTATGAGAATAATACCCACTACTTCCCCCTTAAAATTTGAGGCTCCATCAATATAGAGCGTCCAGTCTTTAGATGTTGCTTCACATGTGACCAATTGCTCTTCGTTCAGCTAATGTGTTGTCTGATCTCTTGTGAACTCAATAATAAAATCTACTAGGATCTGTCCCTTGATCACTGTTCAGGGATAGAAGTGGATGTAAATCTCTCAATCTCAATCGACCAATTTCAAAGACGCCCAAAATGGTCAGCCCTTCATAGAACGACCTTGAGTGGGTAAGAGGTGATTACTGTTATGGAATGGGCTTCGAAGTAGTGTTCAACTTCCTTGAAGAGATCACTAGAGCATATGCAAGATTTTTTAGAGAGTAGTATCATTGTTCAACATCTAAGAGCGTCTTACTAGCGTAATAAATCGGGTGCTATTCTCCCTCTTTTTCATAAACTAGGATAGAGCTCACAGCATGGTTTGATACTTCCAGTTAGAGGTATAATTGTTCTTCGTCATTCAAAACTATCAATAGCGGGGGTTTATAAAGGTAAGACTTGATCTCTCCCATATCTTACGAATAGTCATCATTCCATACTAGGCCTTTACCTTTCTTTAAGAGCTAGAAGGATGGTCGACAGTGCTCCGAAGACTTGAAGATGAAGTGATTGAGAGCTGCGAGCATCCTAGTAAGCTTCTGAACATCTCTCAATGAGGGAGCTAAACCTTGGTGATAACATCGATATAATCTGAGTTGGCCTCGATTACCCTTTTACTCACTAGGTAGCCTAAGAATATTATTGGCTAGACACCGAATGAACAATTACTTTCATTAAGCTTCATTCAATACTTCCTAAGGATTTTGAAGGTTGTTTCTAGGTCAGAGAGGTGATTGGCCTTGTTATTGCTTTTGATGATCTTGTCATCGATGTACCATTCCATCGTCTCTACCATCTGTTTTCTAAATATCTTGGTTACCAATCTTTGGTAAGTTGCCCCTGTATTCTTGAGGCCAAAAAGCATGACCTCATAGGAGTACAAACCAATTGAGGTTATAAGGAGGTTTTATTTTGGCCAGGCCCGTGTAGGGGGATCTGATGATATCCTGAGTAATCATCAAGGAAGCTCATCCTTTCTTGTGTTATTGTGGCATCGACCAGTTGATCTATCTTTGAGAGAGGGAATCTATCCTTAGGACATGCCCGGTTGAAGTCAGTAAAATTGATGCACACCCTTAAATTGCCATTACTTTTGGGTACTGCCACAGGGTTGGATAACCATACAGGGAGCTGAACTTCCCTGATGGATCCTGCATCCAGTTACTTCCCCACTTCTTTCTCCACTACCATAGACTTATTGGGTGACGTTCAGCAAGCCTTTTGAGCAATGGGTTTAAAAGTAGGATCGACATGTAGGTGGTGACATGCTAAGATGGAGTCAATCCCAAGAAACTCGTAAGGCTCCCATGCGAAAAAATCTATGTTGCTTTTAAGGAGTGCAACTAGTTCCCTTTTGTCCTAGTCAGTAAGAGAAGATCCAATCAAACACTTCCTTTCTATCAATTGTCATAAACTACAACTTCTTTAAGTCTTTCAATGAACCTGTCCATAGGGTGGACCCTGGTCTTCTCCACCCCTGGTAGACCATACCGTAGTTACTATTTAGAGAGAACAAACCGTTCTCGGGCTTTCTTCTAGACATTCTTTAGATCCTTTTTTTCTCTTTCTTCAAGTGGATGGTTGCGATAAAACACTTTCGGGCCATAGCTTAGTCGCCATGGATCTCGACCACTCTATGATATGTGATGCCTTTTTATTTTTTATGATAACTGGATGGGAAGACCTTCTTAGCATGGAGCCAACCTCGGTCTAAAATAGCAGGATACGGGGACTTGATGTCCACAACGAAGAACTTGATTAACTTCAAGATATTTCCTGCCCTAACTGGAATGTGATCTTTTCCAACGGCATAGTGATCTTTCCTATGAAGCTAACCAATGAAACAATGGCTTCTTTGAGATTGGCGACATTAAATTTCAGTTTATGGAATAGGTCTAGATACATCACTTTGGATGAACTCCCTTGGTCCACAACTAGTTTGTCAACATCTCTGTTAGCAATCCTAAGTGTGATAACTAATGCGCCATAGTGTGAGGTCCTTAGCCAGACCAAGTCTTCCTCTATAAACATGATGTGCTTCGTATAATCGACGTCTTCTAATTGCTGACGCTTTCCTGCCTGAGTTTTGGCAGGGTCGATCTGAAAATCTTCCATCACTATAATCACCTTCTTGAGTTCCATTCAAACTGTGTTAACCTAAATATATTTGAGATCTGAATCCCTATGGATTACTACAAACTCATGTCCTGTATCCTCATAGAGGACATTATCTAGCTTTTGGTCGTCGCTGGCTGCGACCTTCTCTGCCTTCTTTTCAACGTACTCCTTGAGGTGCCCTACCTATAATAGATCTTCCAGATGTGACTTAAGAGATTTTAAAATCTCTATTCAGTGATCTCCCTCCTTATGGAATGCGCATCTCAGTGCATATATCCTTTTAGTTGGGTCACCGCCCATCTTCTTGGGCCATTTGATAAACGGTTCATCCTTGATCTTGCTAAGGATTTTGTAGATGGGTTCCTTGAACACTGTATTAATAGCCTAGAATTCCTTGAAGGGATCACTCTTATTTCCACATTTTAATCCATTCTTGCTCCCATTCTTGCTTCCCTTCTTCTGGGTGTCATTCTTCTCTCTCCCCTTATTCTATTTTGCTCGACCACTATCTCCCCCACTAGGATGCTTATCTATATAAGCCATAAGATCATCGATGCTTATGGCTTCCTTCTTGGTGAGGGATTGGTACAGTATAGAGGTGGCCGACAAGATGATTTTCTAGGACACTACGATAACCTACTATGAGGAATCCTCAATCTCATTAAAACTTTCGGTATCTCTTTGCGTAATCCCTGAGGTTCTTCTGTGGCTTCTACTTTATAGTAAGTAGTGCATCCATCCACTTGGGATGGGAGATGCTTGTTGTGAATCGTGCCGTGAAAGCCTCTGCCAGTGCTACAAATTCTTGATCGACCTATAGGAAAGCCTTTCAAACCAATTCTATGCTACATCATGTAGGTTATAAGGGAAGAACCTGGACATGAGAGCGTTATTGTGGTTCCATAAGTCATTGTCTGTCGAGACTGCCTGACCTGATCTATAGGGTCTGTTTTCCTATCATAGATCTTGAACCTAGAGACATTGAACTTCTTGGGGATCTCTTCTCGTTCCATTTCCCTTGAAAAAAGGGTCTTCATCTGCGAGTTGAAGGCCCTTCTAGCGAGCTCCATGGTTAATTTTGTTCCTCGATGTGTTGGGTGTTGGTCTATTTCCCTACGGACCAGGATCCTTAAATCCTCACTCAATCGTTCATTGTTCTGGTCGCACCTCTCCTCCTGGCCATGCTCGCTCTGATTCGGCTCATTCAGTTCCCTCCTGATCACGCTTGGGACACCTTCCTCAACTGGGGGAGTTTCTGTGACACCCTGACCCGAATTTAAGGGTTGATTAAAGATCAACCCGATCCAAACCACGCATAAATCGTGAAGTGGAATGAAACTCCCTAAATAATGTTTCTAATCCAGTTTATTATTATTATTTAACGTTACTCTTTATAGCATGAGATTCCCATTTTATCAACTACGTGATTGGACCCAAGGTAAGTCCCCCTAAGGCCAAGTAAACAGAGCTACTAATCATAAAAGCAAGTAACTAATTACTTGCATAATGCTCTTAAAGTACGAAACATAATGCAACATGACATAACAAAAGAGGGATGTGAGCCAAATGCTCAGTGAGATTATATACAGAGCAGTATAGAAACGAACGACAGAAAAGAATACTCATATGCTACACTACATGCATATGAAAATACATGTATATCTAGATATATACCATTGGAAAATACATGTCCAATGTATTAAGCCGTTTTATTTGAAAAACATTATTTGATACCTTTTATCCTTCTCGTATATACAAAATAATCATTTTATATTTTAAGCTAGAATATTCTTTCCGTTAACTCACCCAATTAAATAATATATAATTTATTGGGGAAAACCTTTCGTCCCCTTTCAAACGTTTTTTACTCAGTGTTATTAATTGACGTCGAGTTATTAATCATTACTTAAGATTTTATTTCAAAGCACGCACACATTGTGTTTAGAAAATTATTCATTTTCCTTTGGAAGTCTCATATAATGCACAGTTGTGTTCATTATGATTCAAATCTCATTAGGTATCTTAGACATCATTATGTCACCTTATTTAACCATTCCATGTTACCACAAGATTCTTAAATATTTAACGCGTAAATCAATGAATTAATAACATTCATTTATGCATCTTTAATGAATATTCAATTCATTACTTATAATTATCTTTAGGGATTCCGCCAACACATGCACTCATCACAACCCATGCACACCCACGATTTTATCGAATTTCACCGTCCAGCATCGAGCGCCAAGTAAACTGTAGTTGGCTTGGGGTCTTTCACCACTAGAGACAGCATAACCCTTCTTAATTATTTAACTCGACATCATCCAATATCATTATATTGCCAATGTGTTCAACATTTTCATAATGTTTACTTTAATTTGCACTTTTCGACCGAAGCCAAAGCCTTGTACTTAACTGTCTAATTTCCCATTATACGTGAAAAATCATTGCTTTCACCTTAAGTCCTTTATTTTACGCACATGTTGGTTTTATACCAAAAATCATTTATATTTTAGGACTTAATTCAATTTCACCCATACTTGTATAAAACATTCATTAACATTTTTATATCATAAAAATGTTCCGCTTTAGGTAAATTACCAATTTACCCTTTACTTATCAAAACTTGCAGTTTAATTCCTTAACAAGTGTCATTTCTAAAAAACAATCATTAAGTTTCAAACTTGACATTTTAATGCTTTAGTCATTTTAACACTTGTTTAACATCATACTTTTGCCAAACTTTCATATTTGGCAATTCAACAATTTCATCACATGAAATAACATCATTGTCTAACTATATGCTTAAACCCAATAAGACCTCTTTTAAACTCATTCACTTACTTATTTACAAAATACTACGAGTTTATCGAAATTATACTATAAATACGAAAATCTTATCAAATCAAATGGATTAAACATGCATTTCTTTCTAGAATTATATACTATTTACAACAAACGCGCTTTCAAGTAAGCAAGACATTCTTAACTTCCTTAAACTCGAAAATGACCACGTATTCATAAAGTTCTCCATTTTACAAACAAGCGTTAGAAATATTTATTTCATAAATATTTGACAACATTAATCATTTTCCACATTTTTATTTCATAAAAATGTCCATTGTTTCCCCTTACTTGAAATGTCCAAAGTATCATTTCTTGACATTTTTATTTCGTAAAAATGTTCATCATATATTTTTACTAGGAATAAACAGAGGTACTACATTCTTCCATTTTTATCTCATAAAAATGTCCACTATTCATTTTAACTAGAAATACACCAAATGACACTTTCTAACTATTTTATTTCATAAAAATGTCCATGAATAGTATTCAGAATTTTTTTTAACACTTTGAAACCTTCATATGAGACTCATTTGTTCACGAGATTAGAGAAATCCACCAATAAATTTCATGGATGCAACTATCACAAGTTCAACATATTTTAAGCCTAAAATATGTAAATAATGATTCTGAAATTTGTACACAACATAAAACTTAAACCACGGTTAGTGAATCCCACCTCGAACACTCCAATAATAGTGGTAGTGTTGAAAAATATAGGTGACCCTCCCACCTCCAAAGATGGCTTTAAAGGGAGTCACACAAAGATCCGCCATGAGATCTCTAAGAAAAGTTCCAAAAATGCTCAACAACCCATCTCCAAAATAACCCCCTTCAAACCCTCATCCAATAATAAATATTACATCTACTACAACCCAACAACAAATAACCCCGATAATAATATATTTCGGGACTTATATTTTAATAGTGGATAGGGTTAGATATTTAGTGTGAGTGTAGTTATCACACTGGAAATAAATGGTGGAAGACAAATCTAGGGAGAGAGGAAGAAGTCTTTGAGAGTTTTGGCAGTGGGGTTTTCCAAACCAACGCCTCTTTCTTCTCATATGCAAGAGCCAAGTGAAAGAAACCCTAACACACCCAACATTTCTTCTGCTAAGCCTCATCGTCAGGCCTAAGGCTGACACGTGGTGTGTGATCAACAGTTAGGAGATTGGCAGCGTTTGTGTGGCAGGGGACTATTCAAATCCTCTGTTTCCATTTCTCAAATGTGCGAATATGCACAGACCCATCGTTAACAACTTTTCCCCTCCTCCGTTGGACAGCCTGAATCACACATACTGGCCGACGAATAAGAGATGGGTAGCCACAAGGTAGGACTATCTCTTGTTAGAGCCTAATCGTCCCAAATATTTTCCCTTTTTATTAACAAAACAAAGCTAAAGTCTTAATGAATGTAGCTGTGTTCCCTTATTTCATCCCAAGAGAAAAGCACCTGATGTATTTACCTTCGTTAATTTGAAGTGGTAACCCCATGAGCTAGCGAGATTTTGGGAATAGTGGGTCGATTTCTTCAACAACGAGGATATATATATATATATATATATATATATATATATATATAGAGAGAGAGAGAGAGATGTCCCTTCACCGTCACTTGAACGACCTAACCTGTCGTTCAAGCGACACACCTACTCGTTTGAGCGACCCACCTACCTGTTTGAGCGACAAGGCGACTTTTCTATTTTTTTTTTATTTTTTTGCAACCCAACTTTATGTAGTTTTCTTCAATATGTCTGTGTATCCACGATATGAATATCTTAGAGTCTTGAGCTCAAATCCAGGATATGGATCATAACCATCTATACCGATTAACTAGCGAGGGTGTTAACCTAAAGATATCATGTATATATGTAAATGACGTGCACAAGGTGCGAGACCATGCGTATATACCAACTAGTGTAAGACAATGGTGATTTTGAAGAAGAACACACTCATGTACCATGATGCATCAGCCTCAACTCATCATATCAAACAACTCTACTGAGCTCATGAAATGCTACACCTAAATACAAACCCATAAATGTCACAACCACTTCCCATCATCGGGATCAAAGAAGACACAATAAGATGTAATGGATCAGGCGACTACCATGCCATAATGAAATTGAATTCGGGCAATGAACCACGTTACACGATGTACGAACCACATTATACACTTAAAATCTAAAATTTTCACTGACCCATACGTATGCTGAAGTATTAGCCTAGCTACGTACCCTGGCTTGAATCACTGATCACGATTACCCGAAAGACAACGACTTGGGAACCAATTCACTGAGAAAGTTAGAACTCTAGGCTTACCTCCTTAAGATTGAGGTTATTTATTATCCTTCATATAACAACAAAGTTACAATTCTCGTTTCTTAATGTTAGTCACCAACCTATATACTCAAGTTTCCACAATCTCCACATACGATTTATAACTTTCAAACCTCGAGATCTTTCTCATCTAGTGAAACAAAACATTCACATAATTTTACCCTACGGACCATCGCTACAATCCTTAATAACGTCTTATGTGATCCCAAATCATAACTATCGGACTAGTTACAATGACACTTTAATTTTTTAAGAATTATCCATGCCTAATACCTAATGATTCTCCTCACTAGAGTCATACTAAGTCATACGGGTAGCACATGTAGATGCTATAATCAACCCTAACACTTCATTCCAAGTTCTACCTCTAAAACCATGATGAACATCATTGTGTCCTAAGTCTACCAAGTGTAAAACCTAACACGTATCAACCTATTTTTGATATTATCCACAAGGGTCATACCTTAACACAAGCTTATCAACAAGCTATAGCACTAACTCATAAATATTTCCACAAACGATACGACTAAGTCATGCTATAAACATCAACAACCTGTGCATCCATGCAATAAATTTCCCAATACTTTATGGAAAATACATCAATTCAATCATCTCCAACGGTCATGCACGTTCTAAAGTAAGAATTGTTACGCCAGTATCCTATTAAATATGACCACTAATCACGGTTACTAACTTGTAACCTCAAGGCACCAATCCTAGTCACTACGTGTTATACCCACTATAAGACTATGTCCTTTACATAATAAGGAATACCCAAAGTTCGAAGAGATATATCCTTGTTATCGTAATACACGAAGTGCAACCTAAAGTTCACCATTTCAAGGAGGTGTCTACCACTATACTAATAGCTCATTAGCTAATCCTTAGTACATATCTTTGGGGCATTATCAGTACAAATTCATACGCCCATCCACAACTATAACCCGAGATCAACTTATGACGGCATATAACTTAACCTTATCGAACACTCAGCTATGAAAACTAGGAGGAAGGATCTTGAAGAGAATATTCAACCAGGATTAAAGAACGTCGAATTTGTAATCCACTAAGGCAAGTGAATACCTACTTTATGTCGCATTTCAATTTATAGTACTTTCTTAAATTATATTAGAAACTGGGGGGTTTTATTATGAAAAACTAAATATGATAATTGATTATGGAAATATATTGGTAAATATTACATGAACTTAATTAGATGATCAAATTGGGTGGATTATATTAACAAAAATCTAGATTTGAATGGAAGAGTAGAATGAACTTAGATGGGAGATAAGATCTTGATGATTAACTTAATATACGAGTTCTTAATCTTGAATATGTGATGATTTCCATGTTAGATTCATATTTATAAGGATTGGATTGGGCTATATGGATGATATATGAACTAAAATTTTGGGAATTTGGGTATAGAGAACCTTAAAAACAAAGTTGGGAAGTTGGAATGAATCCCGCCTAAGAAAAAGGGCTTCAAGTTTGTTCTCTAAAATCTGATTCAAACCTCATTTGAACCTCGTTCGAATGAGACACTTCTTTTCTCGAACGAGCTAGGTTTTCCATTCGAACGAGGTACTATTTTGTGTTCGAAAAAGATGGGAGTTTCGTTCGAAAGGCCCATGGTTTTAGGTTGGATTTGGATCGAGGAAACATTTCAGGTATTTTTATGAACACAAGCGAGTATATGGGAGCTTATCCAAGTGAGTGGATAGTTAAATAAAAATACAATTATGTTGTAATTTTTTAATGGAAATTTAATAATGAACTAGGGTGCTCAGATAAGGGACTAGTTAAGTAAATAAATAAGGAAGTTGGAATGAACTTTGAAATTTGGATGAATCGTACGAGATAGGATATGCGTACGGGCTCAGTTGTTATTATATATACATATATTAGAGGGATGTATATATATATATATATGTGTGTGTGTGTGTGTGTGTGTGTGTGTGTGTGCGCGCGCGCGCATGCTACTTATTTATTACACGTATCTACTATGTAGTCTATCGAAAGAGGTTGCCTGTAGTGGGTTGTTCACCTTAGCGTTGACCAACTGATATTGGATTGATTCTCCAAGTCATAGTGCTGTTGCATGGCCACTATTCATATATGAGTATAGGTGTTAGTTTGAGTTCGGTTGGGTGCGATGTGATATGGTTACAACCCCAGGGTGTATGGCTATGACCACCTCTATTGTATGCATATTCGTTTATCAGTGGTGAGATTCCGACCCGATGGCCTAGTGTGAGGCACGATGCCTGGAATCGGATTAGAAATGAGGAATGTATCCATGAGGTCCACACTATGGGGAAACGATTATACGTATATAGTGAGTGATATATATGTACGCTTACATTATAGAGCATGTATATCTATTTATATCTTGGGTGTAGCTATGTATGTTTATCATGTGTTTATTTAATTATAGCAAGTGTGTCACTAAAATACTATTTTAGGTGAATACCTAGTGAAGGTATTTAGACTTAGCTAATAGAGAGTATTAGCGAGGTTGGGCTTGCATAGTAGTTGTGTATCCTAGTTAGACTGGGTAGTTTATATAGGATATTTAAAAGAAGATGTTGAAAGTTGAGGTTTATGTCAAGTGAGTGTGACCGGTTAATCTTACAAGTAATGCACTAAGGTTTTAAACGGTTTAAAATAATTATTTACTTGAAAAAATATATTACTCTACGGGATCTAACCCGCATATTCCTGTATTTTCTTGGTTTCCTTTTTATATCCCAGGTGTGCAATAGTAGCAGTCGAGACAGTTAAGATAGATCTATTCTTACCAATGGTAGTAGTGGATCATTTAGATGTTTCATTCACATATTCTCTATAAAGGATCCGTTATTTCATTTTCAGTGTTGGGCATGTTGCCTGTATATGATCGACTTCATATCTCTATAGACATTTATATTTTGCCTGACTTATGTTCATTATTCAACTATTATTTCAGTTTACATTGTGGATGTTATTTTTTGACAAATGGAATATTCGGTGCACCCTTATTATTTATTATGCATGATGTTTAATCTATTATTATTGTTATATGGATTATTATATTCTTTATGTTATATTATTGCTGCAACAATGATGTTGAGAATGATACATACTGAGATGTCGGTTATGTTTTAGTAGATTGTTGGCCACCCGGTATTAAAGTAGGTGAGTTGTCTCAGTTGGTATCAAAGCATTAGGTTCTAGTGTCTTTAGGATCTATGCAGACTTGTTACATTGTCATTAATACATTTTCTTTTATGTAGAGCCCTATGTCTGGGACTATTGTTTCTTATTGAGTATTTACAATCTCGTATCTTTTATGTAGAGCCCTATGTCTAGGACAATTGTTTCTTATTGAATATTTACAATCTCATACTATTATTTATGATTGAAGTGAATCTTGTACAATTTCAATTTGGTTTTAAAGGCCAAATAACAGGAGAGGACTACCAACTTGTGTCGCTAGGAGGGCCGTAGGGGAGGAGGCTCAGTCAAAGTTGCAGGCCACACAGGAGACAATGACATTTGTAGAGATTGAATGCATTGTAGTACATGTGGTTAATGATGCAATGACTGCCATGGCATAATAATTTCCCTAAGCACAAACACAACAACCAGTGACACTAGTTTTTAGGGCTCAACCAGTGCCATCTATTTGGGAAAGAGTGACTGAGGCCCTTCAGAAGGGCCATCCGTCATAGTTCCAGGGGAGTGAGGATGTGGTAGATGCAAGCCAATGAAATAAAGACATCCAGAGACATATACGCATGGTTGAGTGTAATAACATTCAGCAGAAGATACTGGCCACCTTTAGGATAGTGGGAGCATCACTTCAATTGTAGGAGTTGGTCACCACAACAGAAGAGAGAGATGCTAAGACCATACGAGAGTTCTGGGTGTGGTTCGACTCCAAGTACTTTTCGCCAGGAGTTCAGACGAAGATGAAGATTATATTCCTTGACCTTTAGAAGAAAGGCCGAACTGTGGCCGAATATGAGGATGAATTCATTCTCTTTGAAAACATTATTCTAGATGAGGTGAATATGGAGGAGAAGAGGGTCATTAAGTTCACTGATGTACTCACTTGGAGGATTCACCAGCACCTATTAGGTAATCCTACATTACGGACCTATATTGAGATCATAAATTTCATGTTGCTCGACTGTCACGATCATCACTTCTACCTGAGAGGAGCAAAGAGGGATGGAGAGTCTAGCTAGCAAGGTAGGATCGAGGTAGTTGTGCCAACGAGGCATCAAAACAGTAGTAGAGGTAGAATGAGTAGGGTTCCTAATGGGGGACTTTGTAAAGAGGTTCAGTCCAGGTAAAAAAAACTTTAAGTAGGGACATCAGGGCTAACAGTACAACTCTTAGGGCTAAGAAAATTAGGCAAATGGCTAATAGGGTCGAGGTTATCAGGCTAGCAGTGCCAAAGGTAGGGGCAGCCTCATTAGGGACTGGAATGCTAGAGATAGACATATTTTACTGGTAGATGCTTCACATGTTTGGAGAAGGTACATATGCGATGTGCGTGTGCGAGCGGGGATAGAGTTCAAAAGTAGGGTGCCCAATAGGAATAATAGGTTCAGCGCTTCTAGCACCACTTAAAGTTCTAGCATTTTCGCCTCCGCAGGGGCAGGGATAATGTGGGCATGTCTATCATCTCTAAGGACCAATTTACCGCCAATGCCACCAACGATAGAGGGTATGTTTCTTATCAATGGGCATATCGGGTGGGTTTTATTTGACACGGGAGCGTCACATTCATTTTTTAGCACTAGGTTTTCACGTGTAATGGGTTTAGTTGATTTAACTATGGATATTATTATGACGGTGGATTGACATTTATGTGGTGGGACTCTTATTTGTTTTAGCTGCAAGGGGGCAGGTGAGGACATGGGGAGGTTATTCTTAGTAGCGTATCTTCTCATGTTAGACTTGGATGAGTATGCTATTATTTTGGGTATGGAATGGTTAGTGGAATTTAGAGCGATGGTGGATTATTACAATAGGACTATCATGTTCACTATACCAGGACATAACATGTTTCTTATGGGGATGCCTCATCTAGAGGGAGGGTCGACTACGCATTTGTATTAAATTGAGGAGGAGATTTTTGATTTTATATTCATCTCGTCGAATTCAATCCTAGTTGTCAAGGATTATGCTGATTTTTTTAATAGATACCAAGGCTACTGTCGAGTCGAGAGATCGATATAATGATCGACTTAGCGTAGGGGACTAGGTCAATAGTGCGAGTGTTGTATCGTATGGCTCCTTTAGAGTTTTGGGAGCTACAGGATATGGTTCAATAGTTATTGGGGAAGGATTTTATCGACATGAGTACTTTACCTTGGGGTGCCTTTAAGGTTATGGATAGATTATTGGGAGTTGAACAAAGTCATAATACACAACAAATATCCTTTGTCACATATCAATAACTTGTTCGATCAGCTGAGAAAATCAACTTACTCATCTAAGATTTATATGAGGTCGGGGTACCATCAGTTGTGTATCAGGGATGAGGATGTCCTTAAGACCACATTTTTAGTGAGATACATGTCTTATGAGTTCAGAGTTATGCCGTTCGGGCTAACAAATACACTGACAGTTTTAATAGATCTTATAAATAAGATGTTTAAGGATTTTTTTAGATTAGTTTATCATTGTGTTCATAGATGACATATTGATTCATTGTCTAACAGAGAGCGAGGGGTATGGTTCTTCAGACCTTGTGGGACCACTAGTTGTATGCCAAGTTGGATAAATGTTGATTCTGGTTACGGGAGGTAAAATTATTGGGTCACATTATCTCTGAGAGAGGGATTTCTATGGATCCATGTAAGGTATTAGTAGTGAGGTAACTTGTCCATCCCATAACACCGATAAGAGTGCATATTTTTTAGGGTTCACCGGGTACTACCGTCGATTTATCGAAGGATTTTTGAAGAATACGGGTCCCTTGACAAATTTAACTCATAATTGAGTACCTTTTTTGTGGGGTGACCATTGTTAGTTAGCTTTCAATGATCCAAAGGAGAAGTTGACTTCAAAGCCAGTACTCGCATTACCTAGGGGAGGAGTGGAGTACCTTATTTTTACTGATGCGTCCTTACACGAACTTGGGGGAGTTTGGCAATGGGAGTTATGGTCTATAACTTATGCACATCGCAAGGTCAAGCCCCATGAGAAGAATCATACCATTCATGACTTGGATTTAGTAGCTGTCGTATTCTCCTCGAGGATTTAGAGGCACTATGTTATGGGGGAGAAGTTCCAGTTATTCACGAACCATAAGTCATTTAAGTGTCTCTTCACATAGAATGAGCTAAATATGAGGTTACATAGGTGGCTTGAGTTTATTAAGTATTTATAATTTTACATCCAGTATCATTCGAGGAAGGCTAATATGGTGGCAGATGCATTGAGTCGTAAGCCGGAAGGACATTTAGCGACAATATGGAAAGAAAAGTGGATAGAACATCGCTAGGAGGATGAAGTAGTTTGGATGTACTCAACAATGATTATCGTCACACCTAAGATCATTTTTAGGATTGTGAAGGCACAGGTAGAGTATCCATCTTGTTAGAAGAGGATTCAAGAGTTATTAGCGAGTGGATAGGAGTCTTACTCAATTAGTTCTTAGGGTGCTTACGCTTCAATGGGAGGTTAATTACTCCATATGACAAAGTGCTACGACACGCAGTTATGCAGGATGTGCATGGTTTGTAATTTTTGGCATATCTTATAGGGAATAAGATGTACCAGGATTTGAGGCGATAGTACTGGTGGGTAGGGATTAAGCGGGACACAACAGGTTTTGTCTTTGTGTTGCACGACCTATCAGATGGTGAAAGTTAATCATCTGAGACTAGCCAGGGTTCCATAGCCGTTAAATATTCCTATGTGTAAATGGGAAAGTATTTCATCGGACTTCATCACATGGTTATCGATATCAAAGTGGGGTTACGATTCCATGTGGGTCATTATGGATTGGCTGACTAAGGTAGCCCGTTTTTTGCCAGTGTGTGTGGATTACACGATGAGTTAGTATATGCAGTTGTTTATGAAGGAGATAGTGAGATTATGTGGGGTGCCTCTTAACATTATTTCGGATCGAGATAAGATCTTGGTGTCCCACTTTTGACAGAGATTTTAGGAAGCGATAGGGTTAGAGGCTACAATTGAGCATGGCTTATCACACCCAGGATGATGTGCATCTTGGATTTTAAGAGAAGCTGGGAACATTATTTGCCTTTGGTAGAGTTTATGTATAACAACTCATACCAGTTCACTATTGGCATGGAACTATTTGAGGCCTTGTATGGGAGGTCTTATCATTCACCCTTTTGTTGGTTAGATGTTGGGGACAACAAGCTACTCGGGACATATTTGATTCAGGAGACATAAAAAAATTGAGTTAATATTGAGTTGCATTCCGGGAGCTCAAGACATGCACAAGAGTTATGTCGATGTGAATCGAAGATTTGTTGAGCTTGACGTGGGTGATCATGTTTTATTGCAGGTATCTCCCATAAAGGGAGTAATAGTGTTTGGAAAGAAGGGGAAGTTGGCAGCTAGGTATGTGGTGCAATTTTCCATTATTAAGACGATTGGGCCAGTTACATATGACCTCACCTTACCTGAATATTTACAGAGGATTCACGACGTGTTCTCTGTGTCGTTGTTAAAGAAGTATTGCAGGAGTGACATGGCTTACTAGAACATATCGTTTAGAGGAGTTTGACTTACATCCAAATATCTAATATGAGGAGATAACTATTACCATTCTAGATCATAGAGAGCATAAGCTTTAGTCAAAGGTGGTACCATTAGTGCGTGTATGTGGGGACACCACAATATTATCGAGTCGACGTGGGAGCATGAGAATCATATGCAGGAAAATTATCTGTATCTCTTCATGGTAGGTACAATCAAATTTAGAAGATGACAATCCATTGTTGGGGGGAGAATGTAATACCCCGTGATTTTAATTATTTATTTTATTAATTTAATTGGGAGAAAATTAAATTGGCATTCAGTAAATAATAATTAGCGAGATAAAGGATTACTATTTATTATAATTATTATTTACTTATGTGAGATAAGTAAAAAGCTATACGATTTATTATTTGTCGCATATGAGTGTTAGCGATGGTGATGGGTCGGTAGGATGTGGCATCGATGGATCAATATAATTTATGAGAGACGTGTAGGGTACACACATGTCAGACCAACTTAATATAAGATTAGCATAATTGGAGTTAGGTGACTGGGATGACCTTTTATAGTGCACTCGTTACCTTAGAAGGGTCAAAATAGTCCAAAATAGGTACCTAAGTGTTGTGTTTGGCTTTCAGAGGCATTTTAGACTTAAAGGGGGTCGTATAAAGCCAAGATGGTCATTTTATATTATCATCTAAAGAGAAAAACTGGATTTAACTTTTGGGAAGTCATATTAGGGTTTGGGAAGGTAGATGATATCCCAACTTTCACTTTCCAAACAAGAAGTTGAAAGAAAAGAACCCTAGAGAAGAGAAAAGAGGCAAGGAGGAAGTATCTTAAAGAAATATTCAACCCGATTTAAAGAATGTCGAATTTATAATCCATTAATGCAAGTAAATACTTGCTTTATGTCACATTTTAGTTTGTAGTTAATTACTTTATTGAATTATATTAGAAATTGGGGGGGGGGGTTGATTATGAAAAACTGAACTTCATGATTGATTAAGGAAATCTATTGGTAAATATTACATGACCTTGAATAGTTGAATAAATTGGGTGGATTATATTCACAAAAATCTGGATTTTAATCGAAGAGGAGAATGAATATAGGCGGGAGATAAGATATTGATGATTAAGTTGATATATGAGTTTTAAATATTGAACCTATGATGATTTCCATGTTAGATTTCCATTTATAGTAATGGGATTGGGATATATTGATGATCTATTAACTAAAAGTCTGGGAATTCGGGTATAGAGAAGCCTAGAAACGAAGTTGGGATGTTGGGGGATGAATCTCACCTAGGCTTTTCGTTCGAATGAGTTACTATTTTTCATTCGAAAGAGATGGTGTTCCGTTCGAACGACTCGTGATTTTAGGTCGGGTTTGGATCGGGGAAAAGTTTCGGGTATTTCTATGAACTCAAGCGAGTATGTGGGAGGTTATCCAAGTGAGTGGATAATTAAATAAAAATAGAATTGTGCCTCAATTTATTAGTAGGAATTTAATAATTAACTAGGGTGCTCAGATAAGGGACTAGTTAACTAAATAAATTGAGAAGTTGGGACGAACTTCGGGATTTTGTTGAACTGTGCGAGATAGGATATCCGTACGGGTTCAATAGTTATTATATATACATATTATAGGAATGTCTCCCTCTCTCTCTCTCTCTCTCTCTCTCTCTACACACACACACACACACACGTGTGTGTGTGTGTGTGATTGTGTATGCTACTTGTTTATTAAACATACCTACTCGGTAGTGCTATCGGAGGAGGTTGTGCGTAATGGGCACTCCACTCTAGTATTGACTAGCAAGTGTTGGATTGATTCCCCAAGTCATAGTGTTGTTGATTGACAACTATCTGTATATGAGGATAGGTGTTGGATTGAGGACATTTGGATGCTGTGGAGGGGGCTTGAAAGTAATCTTGATTTGGGATAATTCCCTCATTAGCAATAGTGTTTGGGATTAAGAAACCGAGGCAGGTCAATCGTGGTAACTCAACGAGGCAGCTTAGCATGGCAACTCATACTTTAGCTTGTTGTGTTAGTCATATTGTATCTTTGTTTATAGTGACTATAAGCAATAACGGTTGTAATGATGTAACGAGAATAATAATGAGTTTTACTGTGAGGTCAAACGGTACTCGCGAGAGACCAGGCTTGGCAGGGCCTGGGAGAGCTTTCATCCTCTATCGAATGACCTCTCCATGGGAACATTAAAGGGATTTGGTTTGGAGGATTGAGAAGTGAGGCACCATTGAGGATTGTCCGACCATCTTAGATACACCTGGTAAAACACCGAAGGACCCTGACCGTGGAACCTCGGGGGGAGCAGCCTTGAGTTCCATCGGGCGTTGAGTTGTGAGCCAAACAACCCTCTACTTAATGTCACATCCACTTTATCTGATGTCACTAACCAGCTAGAAAGTGTTAGACCTGCACTTGAGTAAACCACCATGGTATTTGGGACTGTTAGACAGTTGGTGAGCCACCTCTGTGACAATAGCCCCTGACACACAGTGGTTAGGCAAAAGGCATGTCTTGGCATTTAATGTCTATGACGTGGAGACAACTAGTGCATCAGGTATTTAATGTTTGTGACATAAAGTATGAGGGATGTATTTCATAGGCATTAATAGCAGAGTTGCCTCGGGGTGGTGTGGGAGGCTATTTAAGGACCCCAACCACCTCTGAGGAGATGATGATCTATTTTGAGAGTTCAGAAGTGATTACTAGAGAGTTATTACAAACGAGAGAATTTGCTCACCCACCGTTGTCATTCATTACGAAGCTTTTAATACTTAAAAGAGATCCTTGAGGGTGGTTAGTGTGTTTGGTTGCCTGCTAAGGTGTATCTAGGGTGCTTACTCCTCTATCCCTCTAGCTAAGTTAGTTTTAAGTTCATTACTACCTTTATGAGTTATACACGAGAGATATGTGAGTTCAAACTGAGTCTATCTTCATTGAGTAATGTTTGTATATCCTATGGTTAATCAGTAGTGTCACTATTTAACTTATCATTACTATAATAAAAAAAAGGGGTTACGCCTCCATATTATCTAAACTACCCTCTTACATTTGGCGACTCTGCTGGGGTTAAGTATTTGCTAGAAATATCTATATTGATTGGTAGAGAAACTAGGTGGTTCCTCATCCTCTCCAAGTATGACTTGAATTATATGGTTCCTCGCGCAATCAAAATCCAAGTGTACGCCGATCTGTTGGAAATTTTCCCCTCTAGAACATTTGAGCCACCTAAAGAAAGTATTCCGGGAGACGATTTGCAGGCCAATCACCTAGACGCAACGGATAAGGAATGGACAATGCAGTTCGATGGATCTTTGACAGACAAGAAAGGATTAGCAAGGGTAATTCTTTCAAAAGGAATGGAGGATATTTTCCTTTCCTACAAATTAGATTTCCCTTGTTCTAACAACGAGGCAGAATATGAAGCATTTGTGCTAGAGGCTCTTCGAAGGGGGATTCGTTCACTTTGCATCAAAGGTGATTAAAATTTGGTGGTTCAGCAAGTGAATGGAGAGTACGTGTTTAAACACATGAGCCTAGCACCATACATGACAATCATCCAAAGGCTTCTCTGCCAGTTCCATCAAACCAAGATCAAGAGACAACCCAGAATGATGAATCATCATCCAGACGCCTATGCCACCATTACCCAGAAGATGGTCATGAGAAATGATACAACTACCATCGTGATCCAACAAAGAATGGCTCCTTTAATAGTACAATTAATTATACTGATGGAAGATGACGTAGACTGGAGGGGATATTAGAGGGCAATTGGAATCTGGGGAAGGAGCGATGGGGTAATTATCCCAATACTTTACGAACCAGGAAAACCTTTACTTTAGGAATGCAAGATGATGGTTGTCGAGGTGCATCGGTCTAGAAGAGGCAAAGCGAAGATTGAAAAGAACACACGAAGAGAACTGTGAGACAACTGAGACACCCCTATACCGAAGAATGCAAAGATAGGGGTATTTTTGGCCCATAATGAAACAGGACGCGACGGAGCTACAACGAAAATGCGATAAGTGGTAATTATTATTCAAAGTAGCTGAATGTCATTTCATGGAAGCCCAACCTAACTGGAGACAACCGTATATTGACTTTATCACAGATGGAGTTACCCCAGCACAGAAAATTAATGCGGTGGGAGTTAAGCGGAGGGCCCTGAGATTCTACATTCAGGAGGGGTAGCTTTATCGAAGGGGATACTTTAACAGGCCATTGCATTGCATCACGAAGGAAGAAGCAGTCAAGGTCCTCAAATAGGCGCATGATCTAGATCACATAGGAGGGGCCAAGTTATATGACCAATTGATGACGTTGGGGTATTATTAGTCAATAATGGAGAAAGGGGGTGAGTTCGTTCGAAAATGCAAAGCTTGTCAACTTCATGGAAATATGATTTATGCCCCATCGGTACACCTACACTCCCTAGCGACACCTTATCCTTTTTATACTTGGGCGCTCGACCTAGTAGGGGCAATAAATCCTTCTTCTAGGGGGAAGATATGGATACTAGTAGCAACATAGTGCTTCAAAAAGTGGGCTGAAGCGATACCACTGAGAAGGGCAACAATGGGGGTTGTGAGAAACTTCATGAGAGAATATAATATTTACCGTTTTGGGATCCTGAAGGTCATCCTTTCAGATAATGGAACCCCTTTTGTCAATTCAGAAGTATCGATGCTAAAAAATAAATACTCCATTGTCCATCATACTTTGACGGTGGCATATCCAAAGGGAAACGGTCAGGCCGAAGCAACTTACAAAACTTTGGTTAATATCTTGGCTAAAATAATGGAGGATTTCCCAGGAGCATGTGATGATAAGATACCAGCTGTATTGTGGGCCTATCGAACAACTAAGAGAAAGCCCACAGGGTATACTCCGTTCTCCATTGTCTATGGGGCCGAGGCGATTCTCCCAGTGGAGTTAGAAGTTCCCTCTGCTCGATATGCTTTATAAAGTAGTATGCTCCCTCAGAATAAACATGTGTAGTTGGAAGCGTTGGATAAACACAGAGATAATGCGATTGAACACTTTCAAATGTATACGAAAAAACTCTCCAGGGCATATAATAACTTGGTGAGACCTAGGAAGTTCGTGGAAGGAGACCTTGTGTTGAAAGTAGCATGAAGCACATAAGAGGATTGTCCCTACCCAAATTTGCAACGAATTGGGAGGGACCTTTTATTGTAAAAGAAGTTCATGACTCAAGTTATTTCTTAATTTCTAGGATGGAAGAAGATAAACCATTCAATATTAACAATAAATGGTTAAAAGTCTATCATGTGTAAGAAATTATGTTTGGACCACCGATGTATCTTGCTGTTATGAATATATAAGTTCTTTCTATGACAAATATTCAAGTTCTTTTTATTATAACCCAAGTGGAGATGAAAGAATTATAGAACTTCATAATGTACGAAAGTAGTTGTAACACAAAGAAATAACATGGAAAACATATATCTTTCTTCATTCATAAACTTTGGAGCATTACAAAATTGGGAGCTATTGCCTAAGAATTACATAAGAAGAAAAAAATATATATATACAAAAGTTCATTAGCCTAAGAGAAACCACAAATCTGGGGAAGAGAAAAAATCTCCAAGAAGGCCCGAAGAAGCTTCTAGGCAAGACTGTTGGGCATTTATAGAAACCTCCATCCTTGTTTGCGCTTTTGGATGCTCGATGAGGAGATTCTCTCGCTTCGACTTTGCCAAGCATAGAGCTTCTTCGAGGTCCCCCATATCTTTGTCAATGGATTCAAGAAGAGGTGCCAACTCATCCAACTGGGCTTCCTCATCCCGTTGATCCTCCTGATGTTTTTAGAGCAGTTCCCTATGGCTATCCAGTTGTTGGCTCTTCAAAGTTTTCAAATACGTAATAAGCCAATAAAGATGAAAGCCATCACGACCTAACTCCCTCAGGTAGCCCAAGAATTGGTTGAGGAGGGCTCTAGTAACGTTTGAGGTCGGAGTACTAGCAATATCTTCCACAACGGTAGCCATGCCCTGAAGCCTGTAACTCATCACAGAGATGTTGGAATGCAGAAAATCCACGATAAAGGTTTTGGGATGGTGGTTTGTAAACAGCTCAACTACCAAGGGATGGTTAGTAGGCGTCTGAGGAGAACACTGGAGCACCATCAGGCAGAAGGCATGAGGAGCCAAGTCGGGCAGAGGAAGCTCACAGCTAGATCCACTCTCAGCAGTAGCACCGATCGTGGAACCTTGATCGTTGTGGTTGGAGTCTTCTGAAACAACGGGTTCCAGATGGGGTGAGGAGGTAGGCGAAAGAACTGGTGGAGAATTATCCCGAGCAACCTGAGAACAGTTAGAGGAAATAATGAGTTATGAAAAAATCTTAACAAGTGTTTCGTTGTTAAGTCACCAATATAGGCGGAGTTTATGAAAAAATCTTAATAAGTGTTTTCGTTGTTAAGTCACCGATATAGGTGGAGTTGATGGAAAAATCTTACAATTGTTTTCTTTGTTAAGTCACTGATATAGGTGGAGTTTATGAAAAAATCTTAACAAGTGTTTTCGTTGTTAAGTCACCGATATAGGTGGAGTTTGTGGAAAAATCTTAACAAGTGTTTTCGTTGTTAAGTCATCGATATAGGCGGAGTTTATGAAAAAAATCTTAATAAGTATTTTCGTTGTTAAGTCACCGATATAGGCCAAGGTTATGAAAAAAAAACCTTAACAAGTGTTTTCGTTGTTAAGTTATCGATATAGGCGGAGTTTATGAAAAAAATCTTAATAAGTATTTTCGTTGTTAAGTCACCGATATAAAAAAAAGGTTATGAAAAAAAACCTTAACAAGTGTTTTCGTTGTTAAGTCACCCACATAGGTGAAGTTTGAAAGACTGAGAAATGCAGAGAAATTAACAAAGTACCTCAGCAGTAGCATCGGCGAGAATAGGAGCCACCGGAAGCCTCAACGGTCGGCAAAAATCCCTCACCAATAAATGGTACCAAGGCAAACGAAGGAGTTTCACTGAAAGGCCACGAGGAACATCCAAGCGATGCCCCATCATGGGCAGACACTGAAGAATCACCACGCGGGATAGCAACATCAACCTTGGCCTCATAAAGAAAAAATCCACTAAGAGCAAAGGGTGGGGTAAGGCTTGCCGAAAGATGTAAATACAAAAGAAAGTGTTAGACACAAGGAGGAAGTATAGAAAAAAGGAAGAAACACATCTAAGCGTTACTTACCCCCGTTATGGAACCAAAAAGGGGAATTGCAGTCAGGGGTCTCGTCAATGCAGGGGGAAGGAGAAGGTTAGCTACCACAGATGCCACTTCCACCTAAAACATTCCAACATATCAGAATAATAAACAAAGCAATGGGACAAGGAAAAGACGTGAGACTTGACAAGAAATTTACCTCAAGGGCACTCTCCTCGACCACAACGATGGGCAGAGGGACTCTTGCTCGGGTGGTAATTCAGAAGAGGCTGGAGTAGTTTCCTCTGATTGGCCAAATATTTCAACGGATACAATGGTAGTAGCCCCTGCAGCAGCTTCTTTGGCGCATTGGGAGGACAAACGACCAAAGTAGGTGAGATCTGTCATGGGAGGCCGAGGGAGGAACAACAGGGGCGTGTCGCTGAAACTCAGCATTTATTCATTCTATCTCCGCCAGGGCCTGCCTTCTAAGATCCTCGGCGTTTTCTGCAGGCATGACAGGAGGAATATAGGCTATGGGGAATGCCACCAAAGGGGCTGGGGACTTAGATTTTGAGGAAGTCCCACCCTTGGACTTCCTGGTCTTTTCGGCTAGTAGTTGGGAAGGCCCCTTGCTAGTAGCAGCTTCAGTTGAGGGGACAGGTGGTTTGACAGTTGCAACGACCTTGGGCTTGGGCGTGGCAATGGGGATCATGGGGCAGTGTGGAGGAAGTTCAGTAGGAGGTACCTTGGGGGTCTGGCTTGAAGGGAACTCAATCCCAAGAACGTAATTACCCTTTAACCCCAACTCCAAGGCATAAAATGAAAGAACTGGAGGATACATGGGATCCCCCTTGATGAACTCATAAATTTGGGCTAGTTGTCTCAGCCATTACTTCGTTGCAAATAGAGGGGTCACGTCTCCTTGCCTGGTGATGCTGGGAATAGTGAATCGCCCAGCCATGGTAGAACTCACTCACCACACGGCAATTGAGGAGAACAGGGAACATACCTCACCAAAAGAGACCTTGGGGATAGATGATTGAAAAACTGGGCGAGGAGCCCCTTGACCGAAGCCAAACTGACGGTTGCATCGGTTGGGATTGTAGTGCTCGCTGGTGTATCCTCACTTGGTGTAAGAGGGCAGGTATCCTGGTGAAAATAAAAGGACTACAACTAGTGAATGATCTTCAATAATGAGGTCCAGAGTAATTTCCCGGACCACTCTTGCTTCATGTTTGAAAAAACCACAAGTGTAGATAAAGATATACTCTTCATAGGGCCTCATCACAAAATTCAAAAAATCATCGATAATGGAGGCCAACTCCTTTCGGCTTTGTCTCTTGTGATAAACAAAGGAGCGTGGGTGCAGAATGGTTTCCCCCGAAGGAGGGTGGTTGGTATTGGCTGCTACGGTGTGGAAACGTACATAGAGGAAGTCTATCAGGAGGACACAGTTGTTAAAGTTGGCCAAGTTATAACAACCCATAGATCATTCCATATCGAAAAGGGTTCTATCAAGCCATGTATAGAGAGATCCCATGGCGATTTCAGCTAGAGGAAGCTTGATACCCCGGGCCAAACAGAGGGATATGTTGATGAGGTCCCTTCGAGGTTAGTCATTGGGTTTCCCCATTAAAAGAAAATGAGAAATAATGATAAGGATGTAGGCAGGAAGTTCCAGCAATGTACCTTGATCGGGGGCAGCCTTAGAGGAACTACCTTCAGAAAGATCCTTGAATAAATAGTTGATAAGAAGCGTGAAGGTAGCTTTGTTTGAAGTACTGATGCATCTTCGGCATATACGGTCTAACTCTAAATGGTTAGCACTCACTTGGGAATCCAGGGCTTCATCAGAATAGGGCTCATGGCCTATTTCCTCAAGGCCTAGGAGATCGCACACGTCCTCCAACATTATTGTAAACTCGGCCCACGCAGTAATGAATGTATGAGTGGTAACGTTCCAGCGAGACACCAGAACGGGAAGGGCATCATTATTCTTGGACAGGGTGAACTCAGGAAACCACTTGGCCTGATGAAGCCCAATTTTGGTGAGAGTATCTACATAGGAACTCTGCATATGGGACTTTCAGGTAGCAAAGTGAACAAGAGAGCCCCCAGGCCCTTCGAAGTCGATATGGGACCACGGGAAGTCCCCTCGCTCAAGACGAAATCAGAGAGTCCCCTCTGAAGGTAGAAAGCCCCAGTCACCAACACTTTTATCTTCATCGCCAAGTGTCAGAGCATCATACTTGTCATTGAACACGCAAGTCTTGCAAAACCCAGCAAAATCATCACCCTGATCGAATATACGGGACCGGAGTTAGAAGTGCAACTGGTCCTGGTGGTCAGCAGTCAATGAGGCGGCAACTGGGGTGGTGAAAATAGCGGTAGCAGGTGGAGCACTAGTGGTAGGCGTGGTAGGATTACTTGACGAGGCCATTGAAGACAACAAGAAGGTGCAAAGGCTTAGTAAAAAGGGGATGAGGAACGAAAATAAAGGAGAACAACCAAAGGCGGTGGCATAAATTTTGAGAGAAGGAAGAAGCTAGGTAATAGATTGGTAAACAATGGAGTTCGCACAGAATTCTCTCTCTGAAGAAGACGGGAGCTTGAAGAAGATAGAGGAAAGAGAAGGGTTTGAAAAAAGAGACGTTTGAAACCTTTTAAGGAACCCGTCTGTTGAGTTTCCCACCACCACACATGCAAGGCCACCAATAATCATTTCAAATGGACACGAAGGAGATAGTGCTGGATCCACCTCTGATGGACACGAAGGAGTTTCCCACCACCACACATGCAAACCTTGCCATCTTCCTGTTAAGTTGGAGCACAAAGCGTATTAGGACATTAAGAAATTAAATTATGATATGGACAAAGCCGATGAAGCTCTCAAGCTTCAACTGAATGAGTTAGAGGAGATATGCAATGATGCGTTCCAAGATTGCAAAAGCCCGGCTAGAACTAGCACATGATAAAAAATTTCGACGAAAAGAGTTTCAACTGGGACAAAAGGTACTCCTTTATAACTCCCGAATTCATCTATTTTTGGGTAAATTACGATCCTGATGGACTGGTCCATTCGTTGTGAGAAGTATTTTCTTCCACGGAGCTGTAAAATTGGAAGACCCAAAAGGGGGGAACACGTTTAAAGTCAATGAACAACGCCTAAAGCTGTATATGGAGGCGTGCGTAGAAGAAATCGATACCATTTGGTTATCGGACCCCATTTATGGGGTAGAATGAGCTTGAACTAAGAGGTCGTCGCACCCCCGACACATATGGGGAGAATTATTATGTATAGTAGCTTTGTGTAGGAAGATTAGTTAGAGTCCATAAGTAGGTTACGAGAGGTGAGGGTTTGGATTAGGCACACCAACACGTATGTTGTGAGGGAGTCAAGGAAGTTCAGGTGTGAGAATAAGTAAGAGAGTGTCCAAAAATTTGAGGGTCTGAGATTCTAGTTTCAGCATTCTGAGTGAGAGGGTTCTGCCTAAGGTGAACCGAACCGAATACCCCTAACCGTATCAGTTCGATTTTGATAAATCGAAAAATAAAAAAAATCCAGAACCGAATCAGTTCTCCCCTGAACCGGATTTGTTCAAATTCTGCAGGATGCCCCTTCTTGAGATGATCCCCCCTTCACCCAATCCCACCATTCCTTCCCCTCTTTCCCTCCAAACATCCACCCCCCTTGTCCCTCAAAATTATTCCCCCCAACCCTCTACACCACAAATAAATTAAACCTCCCCCTACCTTTCCATCCACACTTCCATCACATCTCACCTCTCTAAAACTCTCTCTCTCCCATTTCAAATATTCCCAGTTATTTCCATGGCCAATCCCGCTCTTCCCCCAAAATACATGTCCATCGAAATTCTGCCCAACGACAATGGGGAATACTGCTCCCACATGGAGCGCATGTGGTGCAAAAAATTTTTTAGCCTCTCCCGCCAACTGCACATCGAGGACGTCATCAACTAGGACGATCTGCCCTGCTCGGTCACCACTCTTTTCAGCCAGAGGGGGTGTACGCAATACCTCACCGAACCACACAATGTCGTGTGGGCCGATGAGTTCCGCTCTTTTTATGGCTCACCCATCCTCACGGGAGAGTTTGAGCGCCAAGCTTTTGTCGACGGTAGCCCCATCCCTTTCTCCTTGGCTATTCTGGCTCGCAAACTTTCTGCCAAGGGAGTCCCACACCCGAAAATTTATGACTACCCCACCAATGACCCCACCATCCCGAAACAACAATGCATCAACCATCTCACACCTAACGAGATTTGGGAAAGGGGCACCTTCCCCGTGGGACGCCTAAATGAAAAGGAGTGCATTACCTTCCATATTGTGTGCCCCAACTTGCTTCAAACCACAAACGACTCGGCGATGCGCCCTCGCCAAGCTACCCTCGTCTACCACCTTTTCGATCCAAATTCACTCTTAATCTGGCCCGCATGATTTACACCAATATTATTTATGCGGCCTTGGACCAAAAAGGTGCGGTGCCCCTCCCATATGCACGACTCATAACCTCCCTCCTTTTCGATGCCGGTATCCATCTACCTCGCGCTTTTCCACGCCTCTTGGAGCCCAGTGGGAAAGTGGCACGCACAAGGAGTACCCAGCAAAGGGCTTCCCTTCGAGCAGCATGAGAGGTGGTTGATGTAGATGCAGAGGAGGAGATCCATTTTGAAGAACCCGGGGCTGAAGATGTCAAGATGGGCGGGGCAAAAGAAGAAGAGTACGACGAGGACGACAACTCAAACTTTGAGCCACCAGGTGCAGATTTTGATAGACGCCTTTCGGCTGTGGAAACCTGTTTTGAAGGTTTCCTTACCCAATACAATCGAGACCAAGCGTCCTATCAATGGGATCAAGAGGCCTACCAAAAGGACACGAGCATGATGCATTATCTCCAAACCCACTTGTACGAGCTCAACTTCGGTGGACCTCCCCCAACTTTCTTCTATGATCCATATGATCCCAGTCCACCCGAACCCTCAAATCCACCTCCCCAGTGAAGCCCATGTCTATTGTTTGCTGTTTGTGTGTTGTTGTTGGTTGTTTAAAAATGTTAGTTGCGTGTTCTCCCCTCCCCTTTGTAACACAGGTGTTAAGTATCTATAAAAAATTATGCATTTCTATCTCATTTGTTCGTTTTATTTTCTCGCACTTTTAATTCGCTTTGAGTTAGATTTTAGTCCTTTTTTCTTGAGGACAATGCAAAAGTCTAAGTTAGGGGGTCACAAGTGCGTTTTTCTCAAACTTCACAAATTTTCAAAAATGCCTAGAAATTTTAAAAAAATCATAAAATTTTGAAAAATCCAAAAATATTTTTCTTCAAAATAAATAAAAATTGAAATTCAAAATTTTCAAACATATCATTAAAAGTTGGTTTAAAGTCACAAATTGTAAAAAAACATAATACACAAAGCCGAAAGTGACCAAAGATGGAAATTAAGCGAACATAAACGACTTAACGAATAAGTGTGGAGATTAACTAACCTGGTGAGATTTTGAACCTATCATTTTTGTGAGTTTAAAAATCAATTCGAGTTAATTGTTAACTCAAATTTCTTTTCAGCATTCTAATAAGTCGTCGAGGATCTCAATTCTTTCACTTTGATCGGTTATGGAAAATGTGTGTGATATTGCCTTGAAAAACGTGCCAAATAGATCTCCAAACTTAATTCATCTCGAGACGTATATGGTAACGCAATTAGTATCTCGGACAATGAAGTAGGCCCTCGTTTGTCACCCAAAAATACTGGCCAGAAAAAGTAGTGAAAAATTATCCCTTTTGTAAACCCAAATTGAGCCGAATAATTTTCCTTTCGTTTGACAACCCAAAAAATCCCAATTTGCCCGAAATTGTGAAAAGTGATAATCCCAGAAATTAAGTCCGGAAAGTCATAAAAAGGGGTAAGAAAAAATATAGCTATGCTCAACAAAAAAATAGCAAGAAAATAAAAGAAATAAAAACAAAAAAAATAGAAAAATCAAAAGAAAAAAATGATCGGAAGCCCGGAAAAGCACTAACAGATATTATACGAAAATTTTCCAATTCCAAATTTCTCATACCATTCCCATTTTACCCAATACACCTTTAACACAAAAAAGTCCTAGCCGAGTCCAAACTACTAAATTGCTTACCGCGTGGAGAGCTAAAACACAAAAAGATAATAAAAGAGATAAAAAAATATGAATAAGAGGCAATGTTCCCACTTTCTTATAACTGTAATCCGTTGATGAGATCCAGTTACCATAAATTTCCATCTTTCTACTTGTATGCGTAAACTTGGTTCCAATACATTTACTCTTATAAATCACGCATACCGAGAAAATAAGCCATAGTTAGAGTGATTTGTTGTGAGAGCATTCCGTGAGATTTTGAAATCAAAACGAATTTTCGAATAGGTAATATAATGGTCAATTGGTGGAAATTCGAGATTAAATTTATGGCTTCGCACACACGCACTATGATTTGAGACTCCTGAACATGAATTGATGATGACTATTTTCTAGAAAAGTTTGAATTATACAATTTTTGCGTATTTTGAGTTTTCTTTGAGTCGAATTTTGTGGGTGTATTCACTGCAAACCCTCACGAGACACAACTCATCCTACTAGGGTAACCTAGGGGTTTAAAGGTTTGTTGCATACGTTAAATGCAACCGCTCACCCGCGAAAGAGGTATTCTATCCCATTTTATAGTTGAACCATATTTTGATTCTTTTTACATTTCTCGGGACGATCAAAGTTCTAAGTTAGGGGGTTTTATTAGGCAAAAATTCTTCCCATTTATACTCTTAATCTAGAGGCTTTTATCGCTTTGCAAAGTGTAATTCGAGTGGATTTATCTCATATCATTGCTATTGAAAAGTTTCCAATTAGTACGCCGGGTTTCGTGTATTTCGTATCTATTTTGCAGGTATTTAGTGCACAAGGAAGGATCGGCATCCTAATCCGAGTTCCAGACCAAAAGTCACAAATCTTCAAAACATACAAGGAGGAAAGTTCCTGAACAGATGGAACCGAACTGAATGGGTTGGAAAAAGAACCGATCCCATCCTGGGAGACTTCTTATAAAGAATTAAGAAATGGAAGCGAACCGAAGAGGAAGAAAAATGAACTGATCCTATGCTTGAAGAACTTCCTGTAAAGAACCGAGACATGGAACGGAACCGAAGAAAGGAAAAATGAACCAAATTGGTTCGTGGAAAAACTTTTATCAAAGATGGAAGCTCAAGGGGATCGGTTCGGGTATCAAAAATTCAAACTCATCCACTTGTAAAATTAGAGTCCTGCATAGTTGAAACTCTTAGAAATCGTAGATTATAAATTATAAACACCTCCCAGACATTGATGAGGCTTCTGATTCGTTAGGGAAGCTTTGTAATTAGTTTAGAGAAGACAAAAACAAAGAAACCCTAGGTTTGATTCCAGTTTTGCAATTTTAGGAATACCATTCTAATTCTTGCTTTCATTATTGTAGTGGTTACTTCTCTAATAGAAATTTCATTATTCTTCATCTTCATTCAATAGTAAAAATGTTTTCTTTCATACCAAATGTGTTTTCTTCTAGTTTGAATATATTCGACTAAGTTTTCAAGGGTTGGGGTGCATTAATCTCGCCTGATGTGATTCACGATAGTGGAAATAGAATTCGGAATTAAAACCTTAGATGAATTGTATCGTAGTTCATGAGATAGTACTTTAATTCAATCTTTGGTTACATTCTGTGCGGGCTACGATACCTCATGTATGTAATACTTAGGAGGAATAAAGACCGAATTTTAATCCAGCCATTGTTTACATACTGTGTGATCAACGATCCCTCATATATGTAATACTTAGGAGTATTAAAAATTCGTATTCATTTAAAGCTTTAATTCTAAATCTAGCATCTTACGAAGTAAATTACTAGGGTGTGGGGGATTGTAACCCGACCTATATTTCTCATTTCATAGTTAAAGTTTTAGTCAAGTCGTTCGTAATTCTGCAGTAGAATAATTGCATTTCATTTATTCATAATTTCATTAGTCAATCATTTTCAAAATTGCATATAGTTGTAGTTGTTTCGCAAATCAAATCACCTTTTCCTTCTTTTTAGAGTCAAAGTTAGGTTTCCTTCGTTTGTCCAACGTCGTTACGACTCTGTTCATCCTATTTCCTTGAGGATCGATACCCAACTTATCGGATTATTACTTAAGAGACAGGCTTGCACTTGAGCCTAAATAGCACGCACACTAGACACATTTGTGGTTGCGTCAAGTTTTTGGCCCTGTTGTCGGGGATTTAGGTAGACTTAGGTTAGATCAAGTCAATCTAAAACATTGACCAAAAATTTCCAAAAATCTAAAAAAATAAAATAATAATTTTGAAAATATAAAAAATTTCTCATCATCTCTCAAAGCCTTTAATGCAAAATCCTGAACACACTCAGACTCCTCACAATACTCCAAGCAGAATCCACAAAAATCCTATGGTTGAGTATAACTCTAAAAGCCTCCACACACCTCATATGATCACTCTATCAGTAGCTACACCCTGAGTCAAACTTAGAGTCACACCTCTAGGACACCAAGTGAGTACACAAAATCATTTAAATAGAGCGCGACTACGATGTCTGACACAATAAGTTTCGATACTGGAGAGGGAGATATTCCCTATTATCCCATGAAAGACTTATTTTCCTGAACGGACGGTCATCCCTGGTTGCATTTTACTTTCGTATACTGCCGGTCAATTCCACTTTCGTAATGGGATGATACAGATTCTCCCTTCGTTTCATGTCATGGATTTCGAGATACCATACCTGCATATTCGTGAGTTCAAAGAGGCATGTGACACATTTGGTGATCAAACTTGCACGCAAGATATCATTCGCCTAAAGATTTTTCCTTTCTCCTTAAAGGATAAAGCTAAGACCTGGCCATGGTCTTTACCCCCGAACTCCGTCACTTCCTGTAGAGATGTGCAGTCCAAGTTTGTCTCAAAATTCTATCTGCATCACAAGACCAACTCTTCCAAGACTCAAATCCAAGATTTCCGACAACACGATAATGAGTCTTTTGACAGATGTTGAGAACGGTTCCAAGGACAAACACCTAGTGATATCTTTCTTCCATAATGGGTTGACAATAACTTCCAAATAGCTTATTCAAACCATGTGTGAATGACCCTTTTGGAACTTAGATGCATGGTTCTAAAATTGATCTTGGGGGTGCTTCTGATTTTAACTCTTGCTTGATTAGCTGTTCATTGCAAGATTTGGGGTATAGTGGATTTAAATTCACTTGGTCCAAAAGTGTCAATTGTAATATGATTGTTGATGTAAAAAACTAGATTATATCTAATTAACCAACCACAGAAAAAAAATAATAAACAAGCAAAGGATTTTTAAAGTGGTTCAACCTTATGAAAATGGCCTACGTCCACTGTTTTTTATTGCTGACTGTTTGCCTTGAATCTCGATAATAGGTTTTTCAAGAGATCCAAAGTTCCCTTCTTATGAGGAGATTATAATGTATTTATAGCCTTGAGGCTATACATGTGAAAAGATAATGCGCTGTTATCTAGTAGTTATATACATCTGTACGATAATAATGCGCATTTAATGCATAATCGCCTTTTGATTCTCTTGATTTGGATGCTCTGTACGCTAAGTTGCTCGGACTGCTTAAGTTGCTCGGTATGCTTAAGTTGATCAGTATGCTTAAGTTTCTCGGTATGCTTAAGTTACTCCGAGCATTCTGAATAGCTCGGAGTGCCTGAGTAGTTCGGTGACAGTATGCTGTTCGTTGAAAGTATTTGTATTTACCACGTAGGTTGACACGTGTCTTCAAGTGATTAGTCCATGTCAGTGGACTAAATTTTGTATCAACAGAAGCCCCCAATGTTTCACATTTGAGGTTGAAGGAGAGTGTGGAACATTTTGCTTAAAAACTGCTTGGATTACTGGTCTTCATGAATTTTAGGAAGACTTTCATTATATATAATTCCTTTTTGAGCGCATAATATCAAGCTTCATAAATATTTTGAATTTTCATGATCACTTCGATATTTGTGTCTCTTTCTTCTTTTAGCCGTCGGAAATGCAAACGCCTTCCCTCATAATCATTATTTTGCTCTATTCCCGAGGTAAAGTATTTAAGTGCGACAGAAACCCTATCGTCTTCCACTTTTCAAATTTGTATCTCTGAACTTTTCACTATCTATCTTGTGCCTTCGTTCTTTCCATCGTTCATTGTCAACTGATCTCTCTTTCTTCTGTAAGATTTTCTTCCCTCTTCTATATTTACTTTATTCACCATGGTTTATCTTGTTGAGTTGTTGGATAAATTTTGGTCTGAGTTTTCAATCCCTTTGTGGGTTATTTTGGAAGAACTTTTTTATCCTTCTGATTTACTTTCTTTGGTGGAGGGATACTGGTTCCCAAGTCTTTTTGTAGCTGAGTGTGTCTTTTCTTTCCTGCAAAATCCCCTGTGTTTGGAGTTTTTCCAATATTTCGATATTGTACCTGCAAGAGTAGCTCCAAATACATGGAGGGTAGTTAATAGCGTACGTAGGTTGAATCAACTTCATGGAACTCGTTTGGGAATTCCAGAAATTATATATTGCTATAGATGGGTTACCAGTGACAATACTTTCTATTTAAAAACTCGATTTTTGAATAGAGCGTAAGTTGTCAATCTTGCCGATGCCAATAGGGACTATTTTGATCATGAGGTTATGATGAAAAATTGGCAACACTCCATTAAATGGAAATGATGTGTACCAAGGTCCGATGTGTCCGCTTTATGGCAATAGGATAGGTTGTTTTCATTTTTAAAATCTTATTTTCTTTATATTCGATGAAATGCATCACTGACATTAATTTTATTTATTACAGTTGATTGTAAAAGGAAGCCTCCAAAAGAGACTGTTGTTAAGATAAAACATTTAAAACTTATTTGGGGCTTGCATCAATCAGTTGCTAGGGAACACATTAGATCTGCTTCTTATTTGTTCCGATACAAAAGTCCACTTCATCTTCCATTGCTCGTCCTGTGGTTATTGATCTTGATCAGAAACCAAGCTCCGAAACCAGTGTGAAAGGATCTTCTTCCAACCTAAGCATTTCTATTACTGATCTGATGAAGAAGAGGAAAGTTACCGCATTTTTTAACAAGTCTGCCTTTTCCACTGAAGAGGCAAAGAAGAATAAACAAGATGTCCCAGATGAAGGGATAAAGAATATAGATGTACCCACTTTACTGCTGCTAAGGAAGCTAGCAAGAAGCCCCTTGTTCCTCCAAAAGAGACAGCACCTTCGAGTGAGACTGTTGTCATCTCACCAATAGAGACACCACCTTTAATTGAAAGTGCTCCTGCTCCTCTGAGGAGATTGAAAATAAGTTCCACTGAGAGACCTTTTGACCCTATCTCTCAACCTTCAAATGTTGAAGGTAATGTTCCAGCTCTTATTCCTCCGAGCTCTGCTATGGGCTTGATCAAGTCTTGGACTGTCCCAGAATTCTAAGGTCTTGAAGACACCTTTTTTCGTGAGAGACTTACTACTTTGGCTGCTCAACACATTACGTCAGTAAGTATTGTTAGCCTAGTTGTTTTATCTTCTAGTACTATGTTCATATAATTGAATTAAACTTCTTTCTCTCTTCAGCTTGTGATGTGTTTTAATAGTATTTTAAAGAAGGATGAGGCTATCAAGGCTTCCACCTCCTCGGGGGGAATAGAAGAGGCTTTTGTTGGATTAACTCAATCTTTAAGGGAATCTCGTCAGAAGTATGAGTAAGACAAAGATGCTTGGGAGAAGTAATTTAAATCTGTTGAACTAAATAGAGATCAAGTTGTGACTACTTCCAAAGAGTTGGAGAGGAAATTAAAGGATGCTGAACAACGTAAAGAGGAGCTTGAGATCAAGCTTAAATCTGCTCAGGAAAATGTTATTAAGCTTCAAGATGTTGAGCGATATAAGATAGAGGTTGAAGAAAAACTGAAGTCTGCCGAAGAGCTCCTTAGGGAAAGGACTTCCTCGGAGAGAGCAAAAAGGAAAGTTGCTGTTAAAAAATATTTTAGTGCTGGTTGGGACAAGGGTTGGAATAAGGGCCTGGCTGATATGTCTTCTCAGATGGAGTACGCCAGTGTTAAATATTTTAGGGATGGATGGGTAATAGGCTTAAAGGAATTGAAGGTTGCTGAAGATTCTGAGTTGTTTCAGGAGCATACTCATGGCCCTTCTCCCTCTCCTGGAGAAGAAGAAGATGGAGCTACATCAGATGAGTCTTCTATGATGACATGAGAGTAGGTTCTTGTTGTTTTTGTTCAAACTCCCAAGAAAGTCCAACAAGCCAGCACATCTTCCAAGCAACTGCCATTTCTCTCCGAGCAACCAACCCCTTCATCCAAACCGTCCGAAGAAGTCGTAGGAAATAAGTTTAATGTGTAAAGTTATTCGGGTCTTTTGTTTCTTTGTTTTCTTGGATGTAATCCTGACCTGTGTTTTCTTTTATCATGATGAATAAAAATTGAACTTTTGTTGTTTATCTAGAATTTCTCTCTTACTTGCTCTGTTCGCATCATTGTTGATTTTGTTTTTCATTTTCTCTTTGCTAGTTTATGGCCAGGATGGAACTCTTATCAGCTAATGGTACAGAGTTAATGAAGAAGTGCAATGACTATTTTAAAGCTGGTCATACAGACCTTAATGAGGCCCAGATAATTGACATCCTCTGATCAGGTGCTTCTGAACGAGCAGTTGATGCTTACCAGTACTTGAAGTGCCTACTTGATCGTGTTGTAACCAATAATGTGTCCTATTACGAAATGATTGAAAATCTTCAAGAAACGATCGAGGAACTTCAATAACAGTACACAGAATCTAATAAACTCCTACATGAGGGTTACAAGCTAAAGTACCAACAACTGAGTTCTGACCGGGGATATGACAAATACATGTCAGCCCATGAGAAAAAGTAAACTGTGTTAAAGCTTGAGATCGAAAAGCATAGACATATTGCCAAGCTGCTAGAGCAAGAGAATATCGCGTTACAGGAGGTAATAAACCAGCTCAAATCTGTTGCCTCTTCTCCTTAGGGATCCTTGGTCCCAATTAATGATGATGGTTTTTCCTTTTTAGAAGTAGAAAATGCTAACTTACGGGATGAGTTAAAGACTTTGAAACGAACTGGACTTTCCACACCTGCTCGTGGTAGAGCAAGATCTTCTTCTCGTGGACGAGCAAGGGCTGGTCGGGTTACTATTGATGAGATAAGAACTCAATTGGCCTTAGAAAATCAATCCGTTCAATTGATGGCGAAGAATAAGGATTTGGTAGACATGTCTAAAAAGATTCAGAGTTTCACCGACCAACTCTCCAATCAGAGTTCTGCTCTGGAAAGTAAAGAAATTCTTGTGAAAAATCTCCATGAGCAACTTGAGAGATTAACTTATCAATTTCACAAACAGCCTAGCGAATTTTGGATGGCTGGTTATAATGAAGCTCTATATCATCTTGATGCTCGTTTGCAGCAATCGAACAACGAAGGATATAAGCAGGGATGGTTTAATGCCTTATGTGTTCTGAAACTGGATCAAGGTCATTTCTTGTGGGATTATTATGAGCCTGGAGTTTTTAATTTTCCTGTGCCTCCCTTCAAACTTGACCTTAATTGGATTCCAGCCCGTGCTATTCCTCAGATTTTGATCTCCAAGTATCTCGATGATTATAGTCTTCATTCAAACTTTGAGATATCCCGTCCAGATCACTTGTTTGATCAACCATCCATAATGAATGTCAGAATGCTGCGAGATATAAACTTTATAAACTCCCCTTATGCATTAGATGATCCTCCAGCTGGTGTAGAACCTGTTTCAAAAGCAGAGGGAAAGAAACCCATAGAACATGATATTTGTAATGGATCAAATTTCATATCTTATGTAATCTACTTTGCTTTAATAAAGAAAGATTTAGTCTTTTGCCATTTCATTTTCTTCGAAATAATTTGTGGAGTGTCCTCGTTTATTCATTGGTGAATATATATATATCCTGTTTTGTTTTGAGATAATGGAACTTGTTCCATTTGTTGTTTGATTATAGTGACTTGTCACTCTTTGGGCCTAAGCAATGGAATGATTTTCATCCCATGTTCCTGCTTAGTTGTAGTAATCTCGTCTGGATTACCTTGTTGCCTAGACAGTGGATGCCCCTGGAGATCATCCATCTTCTTGCCTAGTTTGATAACAACCAACCGGAGTTGGTGGCTATTGAATTGCCTACCAACCAGAGTTGGTGGTTATTGAATTACCGACCAACTAGAGTTGGTGGTTAATGAAATACCGACCAACCGGAGTTGGTGGTTAATGAAATACTGACCAACCATAGTTGGTGGTTAATGAATTACCGACCAATTGGAGTTGGTGATTAACGAATTACCGACCAACCAAAGTTCGTGATTAATGAATTACTGACCAATCGGAGTTAGTGGTTACTTCTCTGAATTTGCGTTTGTGTGTAGCACTAATATTCCGAAAAAAATCAACAAAGGAGGAAATATGGTCGAAACATCACTTTATTCATATTGAAAGAGCTGTGTTACATATGGACTTTAATTACTGATAGTACTTGGGCAGATGCTCTGCATTCCATGCGTTATTGAATTATTCTCCCTCCAAGGTTTCAATTCTGCATGTCCCATGATGAACAACTTCAGTTACTCTGTAAGGTCCATGCCAGTTGGCCTTCAGTTTGTTATGCTTTTGGATCACTTTCTTCAGCATATAATCCCCTTCTTTCAAATCGCACTACTTCACCCTTTTGTTGTAGAATAAGGATGTTCGTTGTTGGTATTCAGCATTCCTGATTGCTGCTTCTTCCCTAACTTCTTTGAGCATATCCAGATCTAAACGCCTCATCAAGTCGCTTATAGGATAATTGAAATTAAGCACCCTATGTGTAGGTAAACCCAATTCATCAGGTATGACAGCCTCACTCCCAAATCTCAACATGTATGGAAACTCCCTAGTTGCTGTTCGTGGTTAGTGCAATAAGCCCACAACATAGAGTGTAGCTTGTTGATCTAATTTCACTTTGCATCATCTAGCCATTTTTCAAACCATTTAGTAGGGTTCTGTTCGTCACTTCAATTTGCCCATTGCTCTGGGGATGGCCTGGCGTGGAGTGGATTTTCAGTATATTGGATTGATGACAATATGCATTGAATTCCTCATTGTCAAACTGGGTTCCATGGTCAGTAATGAATGCTTGTGGGAGACCATATTTGCAAATAATGTTCTTCCAAATAAACTGATAAACCTTGTCATATGTCATATCAATGATAGGTTCAGCTTCCACCCACTTAGTATAGTAATCCACATTAACCACGAGGTATTTGAATCTTCCTTTGGTCGTTGGAAGTGGCCCGACCAAGTCGATCCCCCACATGGCAAATGGCCAAGGGGACGTAATGGGTGTTAACAATGCCTGGGGAGTTCTTCGGATGGAAGAGAAATGTTAGCATTTATCGCATTTCTTAGCGTAAGCAGCGCAGTCAGTTCTCATTGTTGGCCAGTAATACCCTTGTGTTATTATCCTCTGTAAAAGTGTCCGACCTGCTACATGGTCTCCACAGGGACCTTCGTGAACCTCTTCAATTAAGTCCTTAACTTCGAAGGGACGGACACATCTCTGTAGTGCTGCTATAACTCCTATTCTATACAAAATGCCACTGGTCAATACGTAATGAGTATCTTTAAACTTTAGTTTCTTGGCTACGAGTTTAACAGTTGGCAAAGCCCCCTCTTCGATATAGGCCCTGATGGAGTACATCCAAGATGGTCCCAAGTCGAGGGTAATGAAGTTCATTATCAAATTTTCTTCTATGCTTCGACCAACTAGGATTTCTATTACGATTGTTCTTCGTAGCTCGGTGCGTGTTGCTAATGCCAACCGAGCTAGGGCGTCGTCTCTTGCATTCTCCAATCTCGGTATTTCGATCAACAGAACTACGGTAAAAGTCGAGACAACCTCCATGGCCTTTGCATGATACTTGACCATTATTTCTCCCTTCGCTGCATATAATCCGAGAATTTGATTTACGATTAACTGTGAATCACTGAACACCACGACCTTCTCTACCTTCATGGTTTTGGCCAAACTTAGACCCACGATCATAGCCTCATATTCAGCTTCGTTATTGGAGGCTTTAAACTGAAAATGTAGAGCATATTCTATATTAATCTCATCAGGATTGTTTAAAATAATTCTTACTCCACTGCTTGTGGCACATGAAGAGCCATCCATATATAGATTCCATATAGGTATTTTATTATCTAATTCTTGATCAGATAGAGTTCCTTGGTGGAATGTTTGATGCTTCCTTTTATCCTTCCCCGGCACTTCTCGTTGCTCGTTGATTATCTTCTGTTGATCATCCACAGATGGAAATTGGTCGGGTGTTAAATTCGATGACCCCGTAACATCCACGGGTTAGGTTGTATTAAACTCCTGCTCTTCGGAGGTATGAGAGTGAGTAAACTCTGCAATAAAATCCTCTACTGCCTTCCCCTTAGGTGACGACCTAGGATCATAAACTATGTCATATTCACCAAGTTCTACTACCTAGTACATCAATCTTCCTGATTTCTCTGGTTTATACAGAGCTTGTCTTAATGGCGTATCAGTATACACCACTATAGTATGGGCTTGAAAGTATGGCCTCATCCTTCTGCTCGCTTCTATTAGTGCCAGTGCTAACTTTTCCAGTCTTGGATATTTGATCTCTGCTCCTCGGAAGTCCTTACAAGTGTAATAGATCGATTTTTGTACTCCATCCTCCACTCTTATCAATGCCGAGCTAACTGCATTCTCTGAAACTGCCAGATACAAGTGTAGTCTTTCTCCCATCACTGGTCTAGATAATAATGGAGGTGTTCCCAGATATTTTTTTAATTATTGAAAGGCCTCCTCACATTCATCATTCCACTCGAAAGTTTTTCGAAGTGTTTTGAAGAACGGGAGGCATCTGTCTGTTACTCGTGACACAAATCTGTTAAGTGCTGCGACTCGCCGTGTGAGACTTTGCACTTCCTTCTTCGTAGTTGGAGATCGTAGTTCCAATAGGGCCTTGATTTTTTCAGGGTTCACCTCGATACCTCATTGGTTAACAATATATCCGAGAAACATGCCTTCTTGTACTCCGAATATGCATTTGGTGGGATTCAACTTCATTTGATATTTCTCTAATTGATCAAAAGTCTGACCTAGGTCAGCTAAATGACCAACAACTTTCTTCCTCTTCGTCAGCATATCATCGACATAAACCTCCATGTTATGACTGATTTTCTATGCAAATACCTTATTCATCAGTCATTGATATGTTGCACCTGCATTTTTAAGTCCGAAAGTCATAACATTATAGTAATAAGTTCCTCTTGGGTGATAAAAGAGGTACTTTCCCTGTCCTCAGGTTTCATTTTGATCTGGTTGTAACCAGAGTAAGCATCCGTGAAACTCAATAATTTATGCCCCGAGGTAGCATCCACCAGCGGATCGTTTCGAGGTAAAGGAAAATGATCCTTCGGGCAAGCTTTATTAAGATCAATGAAGTCCACACACATTCTCAACTTGTTTTTTTTCTTCTTTACCATTACCACATTTGCTACCCAATCTGGATATTTAACATCCTCAATAAAAAAGGCTTTCTGTAGTTTCTATACCTCTTCTTGTATAGCTTGGTTCTTTTCAGGACTGAACACTCTTCTTCGCTGCTTCACTGGCTTAATTTCCTTGTTCACGTTGAGCCTGTGATATAGGAAACTCGGGTATATTCCTGGCATGTCTTCATGACTCCATGCAAAAGTCTATTTTTTGCGCCTTATAAATGCTACCAATTCATGTTTTAATGATACATCCAACAACGTGCCAATTTGGGTTGTTCGTTCTGGGTGTTCGTCGTTCAGAATGATATTTTCGGTAGCTTCCATGACCTGGCCTTTCACGAGATGAGACTCATCTCTAGGATCTAATTTTTCAATCTCTGCATATTCTATTTCATCCACTTGATAGGTAGTAGTCTTCTTCCTGGATTCTTCTCGTTCTTCCTATTCGGTAGATGAATAGTAGCATTCCCGAGCTACTTTCTGGTCACCTTTCACAGCTCTCACTCCAAAGTTGGTTGGGAATTTTAAACATTGATGTACATTAGATGGTACTGCTTCGAACTTCTTCAGACCTACCCTTCCCATAATGATGTTGTAAGCTGATTGGATATTTTTATCCATTACGAAAAAGTGTACTCTTTATGTTCGACAAGCAGGCCATGTACCAATAAGCGTATCTAACTTGATCATCCCAAGTGGAAAAACCTTTTTGCTAGTAAAACCGAGGAGGAGCCTATGATAGGGATCCAACTGGGCTAACTTCAGATTCAAACTGTCAAAGCTTGGGTAGAGCATGATGTCTGCAGAGCTACCATTGTCCACCAGTACAAGTGAAATCACCACTTCCTTCGTTCTCATCTTGATTACCAATGGGTCATCATGAGGATATAGTACACCTGCTAGGTCGTTCTTAGAGAAACAGATGACCAGTTTGTCCCTATTCACCTTCCTCGGGTAATCATCTTCAGCCAAGTTTATTCTCTCTATGTATGAGCAAGCTTGGGCCTCATTGAGGTAAGCTTTTCTCTCCGTAGTTAGATCTCCACCTCCTGCATCTCCACCTGTAATGACATTACATTCAAATGACCTAAAATGGATTGAAAATACCTCGTGTTCTGGCTGTCTTGGTCTTTTAGGGAGATCAGGGTCGTCTTCTGGATCATCTTCGTGATCTCTCTTCTTGTCTTCTTTTTCTCGGTGAGGAGACTTAGATCTTTGCCTTCCTCGGTCGCTGGTCTTTCCACCATTTTGGCGATCAACATACTTAGGCAATTTTCCTCGCCTAATGAGTGCTTCAATTTCATTATGGAGAGCTATGCAATGTTTGGTCGTGTGACCATGGTCTTGGTGAAATTCGCAATATTTGGACTTGTTCCTTTTGTCAGGATCTGCCTTCATTTTCCCCGGCCAGGCTAACTCCTCGTTGTTCTTGATCTCCTCCAGAATGTGAATTATATCTACCTTCAAGGGAGTAAAATTTCCATATTTTCTCATCTGCTCCAGCACTTTCTTACCTTTCGACTTCTTGTTGCCAACATTATTCTTCTGATCCTTCTTCTCGATATTAGCAGCCTTAACCTTAGTCTCCTTAGTATCTGTATTCTTCTTCACAACCATGGCTTCCTTAGCGTTCATGATCTTGGCTGCCTTTGCCATCAGTTCTGCCATAGTCCTAGGTGAATCTTTGGCCAAAGTATAGTACAACTTATCTGGTAACAGTCCACTCATCAGAGCAGTAATTGTTGTTTTTTCCTCATAATCAATTACCTCAAGTTTCTCATTATTCAAATGAGTAATGTAGTCCCTGGTACTTTCTTCTTGCTTATGTCTAACACTCAGTAAGTATTCTACTCGTTTAACTGGTTTTGCTCCAAAACATAAATTCCCTATAAAAAGCTCTGCTAGTTGAAGGAAAGTCGCAATCTTCCCTCGAAGAAGGGTGTTGTACCATATCTGAGCTGACCTGGCGAGAGTTCTCGAAAACTCCCTTCATCTCATCTCGTCTAGAATCGCATAGATATCGGCAGCAGCTTGGTATTGTTCTATATGGAGGACATGAACAGTTTTTCCATCATATTTAGGTGTCACCATAGGAGCTTTGAATTTTGATGGCGTGGGAAAATCCACGATTTCCTATACGAATGGTGTCCCTTCTACAAAAGTTCTTTATAGGGGATTCTTAGCCTTAGCCATTTCCCCTAACCTGTCTTCTAACCTTTGAATAGAGCCTTTCCATGCATCGTTTCCCACCTTGGGCCTATTTGTTCGAGCGACTGATCGTATTGAATTTTCCTTTTGGGACCTTTCATTACGAGCTGTTAGGCGTGATTGGGTGTAGCCTTCCCTTTGGTCGGATGGTCGTTGAGAGTTCCTCGACGCAATCCTAGGAGGACTTCTATTCCTCCTAGGGCCCAAACGATCAAAAGGAGAGACTCTACTCAACCTTTCTAGAGCACTAGTCCTTTCTGGAGTGAGAGTGACATTCCGGTGGGAATTTGTAGCTCGTACTGATGAAGTCCAACCTGGTTGATACGAAGGATCATTAGTCCTCTCAGTACAGTGTGAGCCAATATGTCTAGATTGAGAGATCTCTGAGAATAGTGTTCGTCTAGTTCTTAAAGATGGTAAATGGGTATTTCTCTGAACTCTTCGTTGTCCTGATTGTGTCGTCACTCCACCTAGAATAGTTTATATAAGTTGACGCCTAGTTTCTTGCATGGTCGTTTGGTCTTAGGCTAAATTAGCCATTATGCCAACTATATCTTGAATATTTGGGGGAGTAGAAGGGTTTGGAGGGACCCTAGTGTTTCGATTACTGGATTTCAGATTCTCAGCCATAGATGATGAGTTATTTTGGTGAAAAATGCTAAATACAGTCGTTTTTCACAGACGGCGCCAATATGTTGATGTAAAAAACTATATTATATCTAATTAATAAATCATAGATAAAAAAGAATAAACAAGAAAAAGATTTTTAAAGTGGTTCAGCCTTATGAAAATGGCCTACGTCCACTGTTTTGTATTGCTGACTGTTTGCCTTGAATCTCGATAATAGGTTTTCCAAGAGATCCAAAGTGCCCTTCTTATGAGGAGGTTACAATGTATTTATAGCCTTGAGGCTATACATGTGAAAAGATAATGCGTTGTTATCTAGTAGTCATATACATCTGTACGATAATAATGCACATTTAATGCATAATCGCCTTTTGATTCTCTTGATTTAGATGCTCTGTACGCTAAGTTTCTCGGACCGCTTAAGTTGCACGGTATGCTTAAGTTGCTCGGAGCATTCTGAATAGCTCGGAGCGCCTGAGTAGCTCGGTGACAATATGCTGTTCATTGAAAGTATTTATATTTGCCACGTAGGTTGACACATGTCTTCAAGTGATTAGTCCATGTCAGTGGACTAAATTTGGTATCAACAATGATGTTTGAGAGACTTGATGGAGGCTTGGTTAACTCTTCCTGGATTGATTCCTTCCCTAACTCATCCATAAAACATCTTAATAGAAACTTTTATGATCATAGTCCCTTGTTAATTTCAATTCAGAGTCATTTAGATTCCTCTATTAAACCATTTAGATTTCAGAATATGTGGAGTACTCATGAAGGTTTTCTCAACTTAGTTCAAAGTTCTTGGGCAGTGGCTGCTAGAGGTAGACCTATGGAAGTATTCTCTTTTAAGCTCAAAAGACTAACAGAAGCTTTGAAAATTTGGAATACAGATGTGTTTAAAAATGTGTTTGAAGCAATTTCTAATCTGGAGAACAATCTTATTCAAGAAGAGCTGAAGTTAGAAACTGATAATAGTGGAGATCATAGGCAAATTTACTCTAAAGCAAAAGCAGACCTCAATGCTGCTATGGCCAAAGAGGAATTATTCTGGTTTCAGAAAGCTAGAGGTGATTGGATAAGCAATGGAGATAGAAACACTAAATTTTATCATACTCAGGTTTAAAATCATAGAAGAAGGCAATGTATAGATGAAGAGGGGAGTATCAAAGAGAACAAAGAAGACATTGCTAACCAATTTTACTCTTATTTCTCTAATTTATTTTCTGCCGGTCCTCTTGAAGATAAGGGTTTACTTGAAGTTATCCCAAAGCTTTTGACAAAGGAGATGAATAGTATTCTGATTTCTATCCCAGAAGAAGAAGAAATTTTGAAAGTCATTAAAGAAATGAATCAGAATAGCTCAACTAGATGTGATGGCTTCAATGGGTATTTCTATGTGATTTATTGGGACATCATTAAGCATGATCTTATGAATGCTATCCAATCATTTTTCTTAGGAGCTGACATTCCCAAATATTGGAGTTCAACTATGATTAGTCTTATTCCTAAAGTTCATAGACCTATGTTTTGCCAGGACAACAAACCAATCAGTCTTTGTAACTTTAGTTATAAGATAATCACCAAGATTATTAACTCAGGGCTTAGCCCTATGCTACCATCTATTATTTCTTACAATCAATCAGGTTTTTTTCAAGGAAGAAGCATACTTGACAACATTCTATTAGCTCAAGAGATGATGCAACTTATTGATAGAAAAGCTACTGGAGGTAATGTGGTTTTAAAGCTAGACTTAGCTAAAGCTTATGATAGAACCTCATGGAATTTCTTAATTAAGACTCTAAGAGATTTTGGCTTCTCAGAGACTTTTATTGACTTAATTTGGAGATGCATTTAATCCACCTGGTTCTCAATTATTATCAATGGACAGCCTATGGGGTTCTTTCAACCTTCAAGGGGTATTAGGTAAAGGGGTCCTATTTCGCCAAGCGTATTCATTATCATGGCATAAGTTTTTACTAGAGGATTACATAAGAAGATGTTGGATGGTTCTATTTCTCCTTTCTCTCACCCGAGAGGATGTCCATTAATTAGTCATCTTAGTTATGCTGATGATTTAATTATATTCTCTCGAGGATCAAAGAAAAGTCTTCAAAATCTCATGAAGTTTATTGACTGTTATGAGAAGGAATCAGGTCAAATCTTTAACAAAGAGAAATGTTGCTTCTCTTTAAGATCTAAATCATCTGTTACTGTCAGATCCAATATTGCCAATATCACAGGTTTTAAATTTTCTAATGGTCCAATGAGTTATCTTGGTTGCCCGTTGTTCAAGGGTAGAATGAAAGCTATGTACTTTGAATTTCTAATTCAGTCTATTGCCTCCAAAATTCAAAGTTGGAAGTCTAAATTTATTTCTTTAGCTGGTAGAGTTACCTTGGTCCAATCTGTTTGAAATTCTATTCCTATCTTTACTTTATTTGCTTTACAGCCTCCTATATTGGTGATCAAATCAATTAATCAATTGATTAGTTCATTCTTTTGGGGAATAAATAAAGATTATGGGAAAAAAATCATTGGATCAAGTGGGATTATATTTGTTTTCCAATAAAAGAAGATGGATTAGGCATAAAAAAACTTGGCTTATATTAGAGAAGCTTCCAACATCAAATTGGCTTGGAATATGAAGAAGAATACTAGTTTAGGGGCTAAGTTTATGAATGCTAAATATCCTAATGTCTCTACTGGAATTGGCTCTATGGCTTTTAGAAGAATACGATCTTCTTGGAATACTATGGAGGCTAATTCTTTATGGTTAGATAACGTTCTGATATGACATCCCTCATCTAGTGGAAAATTCTCCTTTTTCTCTGCTTAAGAGATTATTCGAAAGTCTAAACTGTCCTCTTTAGCTTTTAACTTTATTTGGGATCCTCATATTCCTCCTAACATATCTACTTTTTTGTGGAAAACCTTATCTAAATGTGTTCCTATTGAAGATCTTATTCAAAAGGTTGGAGTGAAATTAGCTTCAAGATGTTAGTGCTGACATCAGAATGGTGAATCTATGAATCATCTGTTTATATCAGGTCCTATAGCTGCTGAAGTTTGGAATCATTTTTGCTGCTTATTGGGAGTTACTTAAATACCTTCCTATATCCATGGCTAGATAATTCAATTGTTGTTACATTCAGGTAACTCTCATAAATCTCAATGGCTGCATAAGATCATTCCAGTTACTATCATCTGGGAAATTTGGTTGCTATAAACAAAGCTCTTTTTGAAGGAATATCAATGAGAGCTAACTTGGTTACTTCAAGGGTGATATCTAGAATTGATGAGGTATTTCAAAATTCCAATTTCAAAAGTGGGAAAGCTGATTTAAGTAATGAAGTCATAGGTGCCTTTTCTCTCAACTTCAAGATTTTCAGATCTTTTTTCAAAGTTGTGCCTTCGAAATGGAAGACTCAAACCCAACTGTGCTGCTAAGACAGGGAACAATATGGGTATTGGTTCTATTATTCGAAATGATGTGGGTCACTTCATTTGGGCCTTTTTAAAATCTTTTTCTACAGGTTCATTGATTGAAGCTCAAATTAAAGCTATCTTGGTTGGGATCAATTTCTGCAAGGTGATGTTTATTTCTAACATTGAAATAGAAGTTGATTCAGAAAATATTCTTAATTGCTTTTCATCTTCTTCTTCAACATCTCCATGGCATATAAGGGCTGATATTAAAGAAATCAAAGATTTTCTTCAGAATAATCAAGGTCTTATCAAGTTATGTTCCTCAGAACCCAATAGAACTACAATCTTTCTTGCCAACCATGGGTCCGATGAACAATGTTGTTCAACCTTTCAAAATTACAGTGATCTCCCTAGAGCTATTAGAGCATCTATTTTAGTTGATTCAGAAAAGTTCTCTGTAACGTCTCTTTGAATTTTTATTCATAGTTTGATATCTTCTTGTAAGCCATGTGAGGGGGCTTTTCTCTCTATTGATTCAGTAAAACTCCTTTTCTTTAAAAAAAAAAGTATGTCGCAGAGACTACTCAAGCATGGGACACATCTATCCCAACCAAGCTCGACCTAGACAACCATCTACCAATCAAACTGCCTCCAGTCTATACCTTTTGGATAGAAATACCTTTATAGACCGTCGATTTGATCAGTTTCATAGAGATATGAAGGAGTGGTTTGATGGTCGGTTGAGAAAATCTCCAGATCCAGCCATGGTTCGAAAGAAAAAGTGTGTGCTATCCGTGAGGCGGGCCACTCCACAAAGGCCTGCCCGACGATCTCTACCTCCAAGACTATTGTGCTATCAATGAATGCATCGCTACTAGATTATTGCTTAAAAATAAATGCAATAAATTATATTCGTGTGATAATATATAAACTTACTACACTATTGCATAAATTTAAATGCAAATAATCATTTTCGTGTGATTTTATATAAACTTATCCGGCCCATTAATAATGAATGACCAACCTTTCCAAATCATGATTCACATATCCTATCTGTAATAGACAATTCACCCCCATTCGTGGTCGAGGAGTAGCCCCTTGTATTTAATAGACAAATCTTATCCATCCCATTCATAATGAATGACCAACGTTTTCGAATCATGATTCACATATCCTTTTTGTAATAGACAATTCTCCCCCATTCCTGATCGAGGAGTAACCCATTGTCTTTAATAAACAAATCTTATCCGACCCATTCATAATGAGTGACCAACCTTTTCGAATCGTGATTCACATATCCTGTCTGTAATTGACAATTCTCCCCCATTCCTAGTCTATGAGTAACCCCTTGTCTTTAATAGACAAATCTCCCCCTATTCCGGGTGGGGAGTAATCTCCCATTTTGGTGAACCGAAATAAAATATTTCATATTCATAATATTCTGATAATATATATTACCATGTATAAATACATCTTCCTAGTGAGTAATATTCTGATCATATCCATAACCATTTATAATTACATCTTACCAGTGAGTTATATTCTGATCATATCCATAACTATGTATAAATACATTTTCCCAGTGAGTAATATTCTGATCAAATTCGTAACTATACATAATTACATCTTACTAGTGAGTAATATTTTGATCATATCCATAACTATGTATAAATACATCTTACCAGTGAGTACACTCACCTTGGACACTTAATGTGCTTTCCCTTGTCTTTTTCTTCCACTTGTTCAATCGGTTGTTACTCCCTTCCTAAGCACCATTGGATACATAAGTTTGTTTATCTCTCAATTATCTTCCTTAATTGTTCACTAATTCACCCTAACCTCTCTTTCTTCCATGGAAAACCTTAATCCACTTAAAATTCTCATCCATTAAGAATAAAGGATATTTTAAGGTCTTTAAGTTAGCATAAAGTTACATCCCTTTGGTCCAATTAAAATATAACATGTGGCGCCATATAAGAGAAAATATCATTTAAATCTAAATGATTACTTTACCCCATGTTCGTAAAAAGGCGATATTTTTCAGTCGAATGTCCCTTTGATACACCGTTTATTGTGTTACAAACCTAATTCATATATCTACAACCATTATTTTTTACTTCAAGTCAATTGTTATATTGTAATGGTCAAAACTAGTCTTCAATATGAACATGCCTACCGAAAACTTCAAATTTTTTGTGTTTGTAACTAATTCGACATTTCATGATTTAAGAAGGTAGGATTAGACTAAACATAATAACTTAACATTGTATGCACTTATAACAAATTATCCATATCATATAAGGTAAACATTATTGAGACATATTTAATCATAATTATATCCGGGTTGTCACAAATTTTCCACTTTAGAAAATTTCGTCCTTGAAATTTAGGATGAATTTCACTTACTAAATAAATGGGAATACTGTTTCCTCATTCTATCTTTCCTTTACCAAGTTGCTTATTTAATTTTCATGTCTCGTCCACCACACTTTAACTATTAAAATAACTTTATTCCTTAATACTTGTTCCTTACAATCAATAATTACCACTGATTCCTTGATGTACGACAAATCTTCTTTCCTAACATCTTCAGTTTCTTTATCATTTATACGTAAGGATAATCATCTACTGGTTTCTTATTAATAAAAACCAATTCCCGACTCATTTATTATTTCATACCTTTATATAGGTATGTATAACATTCACATGTAATAAATTATCATTTGTATCATCTTATATTCATAATGAGTGAACATTCTTAATGAACCTTGTATCTTTCTTTATGTTTCTCCTTTCATTCCTATAGTCTATCCTTATCATCGTGTAATATTTCAAATCATAATTATTCTATTACAACTCTATCTTCTTAGACATCATATTTCCATCTTCCATTCAATACCAAATACACATTTTTGACTTTAACTACTATCCGCATCATTTTAGAAGTTTAAAAGTATATTAAGTATCACCCTTACACTTTATAAATCTAAATAGAGCCTCACTACTTTTCATATATCGAAACTAAACAATCATTCACTAAATGTTTATCTTAACCAAGATTTCATATTCACTTCCATTTATATTGTGGATTCATGCACTATGAACTCAATATAACTTCTCACTATATTCTTTTTTTAGTATCGTTTGATTGTTCTTTAACTAAATGTACAATGACCTTAAAAAATCATTTATCCAACACAATAATTTTACAATCATAATCTTACCCCAATCCTTATTAACATGATAGTCTTATGAAACATCATTAATGCATTCATCTTACCAGTTTGGTAACATGGATGTTAAACATAACATCACCACTTAAAACTTTAACCATAGTTACCAACCCCATAATACTTCTCTAACTATTATATGTCATATTTCTTTCAAACAACCTGTATAAGTACCTTAATGTATCATATTATGTTTTCTCAGAAAGCACATTATCCTAACACATATTTCTTGGTGACTCATTATAATGTCGACCATATTCATTATATGACCCTTAGTAATAACACGTATGTATAATGACAAATATAACTCAATATCCACCCAAACCATTTGTTGATATTCCGACCCAATTGGCATATTTCCCATACTCATACACAACACATACTATTAAAAGGACTCCTCAATATTTTTAAACTGCCAACTCTTTAACACACCGTCTCAACTTTATTATTCATATAAGCATTTCAAAACATCACAAGAGTAACATCCACTACATGTACTCATACTATTAAAGACGTACATCTTAACTCTCGTTATTCTTTTATTCTACTTATCATAATTCATTATGAACCCATATTCAGATCAATTGTGATATATTGACTAGTAATTGAATTCGGACCATTTCACATATTAAATTTTAAACATATACAACTACTAATATTCTCACTTCACCTTTACTATTTGAATCTTCATTTTATTCACACTAATAATTTAGGTCTTATCATAATCATGCAATAGTAATTTTCCTCACTTCTTATCCACTACTCAAGTCCACGTATACCAGTGTAGGAAGAGATTACTTCCAATACTTCACAATTTTTCCAGACCACATTTTGTCTGTAAGAAATTTCTTCTATGACAAGTTTGTCCATACAACATATAAAACAATGCAATGATTCATATTTAAATACCTGTATTCGTTGTCATCCCAGAATAAACTTTAACATCTTATTTCCTTTCCTGGAAGATCCGTATACTACATATCCCATACAACAATATATGTGTCTAGCTGACAGATGTTAGTCAATAAATCCAATTTAAAACTTAATAACAAACCTTTCATGTCCATGTCTCGGGAATCTAACATACTTATTTGTATCCTTTAAAATCGAATACTTATGACTTAAAACAATTTCTATGTCCACTTCCAATTCTAGGTGCTCTTAACTCCAAAACCTCTAAAACCTAGGCTCTGATACCAAAAGCTGACATAACTCGACCTAGTTACTTATAATTAAGTTTGAAAGTCAAAGTGCGTCAAACCATAATTGCCTTAAACGAACCATAAACATGTGTTACCTTTTTTTTGTCATCAACATGAATACATAAAACTAAAATCTTTTCACATATTAAAGTAGTTATGCTTATATGAACTTATTTAAAGGATAAGTAGGCTTAAATTACCCCATTTACATTTGACAAAAATAATGGTATTATGCATCCCTTGCTATCCCCACCCGACCTCCTAGATTTGGAAGTGATATCACCTTACCTGAAAAACATAAACATAAAAAACCGTGACCAAAATAGCTCAGTGAATGCATTACTACTACACTATTGCATAAAACTAAATGCAATAAAACATATTCGCGTGATAATATATAAACTTACTACAGTGTTACCTAAAATTAAATGAAAATAATCATATTCGTGTGATATTATATAAACTTATCCGTCCTGTTCATAATGAATGAACAACCTTTCTTAATCATGCTTCACATATCCTGTCTGCAATAGACAATTCTCCCCCATTCCTAGTCAAGGAGTAACCCATTGTCTTTAATAGACAAATCTTATTCGGCCCATTCATAATGAATGACCAACCTTTTCGAATCATGATTCACATATCCTCTTTGCAATAGATAATTCTCCCCCATTCCTAGTCGAGGAGTAACCCCTTCTATTTAACAGATAGATCTTATCTGACCCATTTATAATGAATGACCAACCTTTCTGAATCAAGATTCACATAACATATCATGTCTACAATAGACAATTCTCCCCCATTCCTGGTCGAGGAGTAACCCCTTGTCTTTAATAGATAAATCTTATCCGACCCATTCGTAATGAATGACCAACCTTTCGAATCATGATTCACATATCATGTGTACAATAGAAAATTATCCCCCATTCATGATAGATGAGTAACCACTTCTCTTTAATAGACAAATCTTCCCCATTCCGAGTCGGAGAGTAACCTCCCATTTTGGAAAACCAAAATGAACAATTTCATATTCATAATATTCTGATCATATCCATAACCATCTATATTCTGATCATATCCATTAGCATGTATAAATACATCTTCCTAGTGAGTAATATTCTGATCTTATTCATAACCATGTATAATGACATCTTACCATTGAGTAATATTCTGATCATATCCATAACCATATTTAATTACATCTTACCAGGGAGTAATATTCTGATCATAGCCATAGCCATGCATAAATACATCTTACTAGTGAGTACACTCACCTTGGATACTTAATGTGTGTTTCCGTTGTCTTTGTCTCGCACTTTTTTGATCGGTTGTTCCTCCCTTTATAAGCACCCTTGGATACATAAGTTTGTTTATCTCTCATATATCTTCCTCAATCCTTCACTAATTCACCCTAACCTCTATTTCTTCCATGGAACACCTGAACCCACTTGAAATTCTCATATCCATGAAGAATAAATGATATTTTAAGGTCTTTAAATCGGCATAAGGGTATATCCCTTTCTTCCAATCAAGATATAACATGTGGCGCCATATAAGACAAAACATCATGTTCGTAAAAAGATGGTATCTTCTCACTCAAATGTCCGTTCGATGCACCATTTATTGTGTTACAACCCTAATTCATATATCTAAAACTATATAGTTTTTACCTCAAGTCAATTGTTAGATTATAATGGTCAAAACTAGTCTCCAACATGAGTATGCCTACTGAAAACTTCAAAATTTTGTTTGTAACTAATTCGACATTTTATGATTTATAAAAGTAGGATTAGACTAAACATAATAACATTATATGCAATAATAACCTATTATTCATATCACATAAGGTAAGCATGATTTAAACATAATAAATCATAATTATATCCTGGTTGTCACGTATTGGGTCTTGACAAACATTTTGGGTCATAGAGTAGGCCTGAGGTTTTGGAGGAGCAATGCTCAAAATCTGCATAACATCCATACAGTGCGTTGAAGGACCAGGTTTAAAAACTGAGGCTATGTCTTGAATTCTTCTCTTGATTCTTTGAATTATCCTATTAACTTGCATTTGGACATTTTCATAAAGGAATTTGTTCCTTCCTAGCCATATCATAGAAGATACAAACTAGAATGATCTTGTGAAGCCATTTAGACACCTGTTTTTAACCCATGTGAATCCATCATTTAGAAATTAGAGAGTGAATAGTCATTATTGGACGAATTTCCATAGAAGGTCTAAATTTTGCTATCAATAGGGCCCTTAAGAAATAAGTGGTCACTATACTCCTCTGACTTGTAGCAGCATAAACATCTAGAAGTAAGTCTTACTCCTAATTTTTTGATTAAAATATAGAGGAATAGAGTTGTTAATAACCCTCCGTGAGAATGTAGATATATTTGGAGGAATATTAGGATCCCAAATAAAGGATTAAGAAATAGAATCAGTTTTAAATTTCTCACTAAATCATATGATGATCTGAAAGAGAAGTCCCCTATTGAAGAATGTTTCTAAACATATTGTCCATCAATAGTAGTTTAATTGTCCTCATACTGAGACCAAGATTTAGAAATTCTTTTTTGCAGCCATTAACCCTACTTTACAAGGCATTGTATTGTACTTTTGTCTTATAAAGGAAGACCACAAAAAATCCTAGTATTGAAGGATCAAGCCAATTTAAGGCTTGAAGCTAAAACCATGGAGCTCAAACATCTTATCCCCAAATATCCCTCTGCGTTAAGAGATAAAATATTCTTCCATCTAATCTAATGGAATTTTTTGCCAAAGTCCTTGTTAGAACTATATAGAAAATCACTTAGGATTTTATTTAAAATGCTTAAAGTTTTTTCGGAGGTCTGAGAGCAAAGATGGTATAGGTTTCCATAGAATGTAGAACTAATGTTAAAAGGGTATTTCTTCTTCCTATAAAAATGAATCAAGACTTCTAACTATTTACTTTAGCACTTAGGGATTGCACAATAGAATTAAACAGTTCAACTTTTTTCGGTGTTTAAAGAGAGGACACCCCAGGTATTTTAAAGAACCTTTTTCTTATTTAAAACCAATGGATTATTCTACACACATGATACACCTCTTTGTCACTTTGTTCCCCATTAAAAAACTACTTTTATCAATGCTTACATCCAGGCCTGATTGGGATGAATAATTCCAAACAAATCCCATAAGATTAAATATACTTTTCTTAGATTAATTTGTGAATATTATTAGGTCATTAGCAAAACATAGATGACTGATTATATCACATCCTCTAGGGTGAGAAAATGTATTGATTTTACCATCTAACATCAAGTGGTGGAGACCTTTGTTTAATAACGCAATAGCCAAAATAAATAAATTAGGAGATAAGGGGTCTCCATATTTCAAGCCTTTATATGGTTTAAAGAAACCTCTTGATTGACTATTGACAGCTGCCGAAAACTATGAAGATGAAATAAAAATCCAGATTAGATCAATTACCCTTTCAGAAAAGTCAAATTTTCTTGATGAATTGAGTATGAACATCCATGAAAGCCTCTCATAGGCCTTATGCATATCGATTTTCAACACCACATTGCCACCTTAAGACTTCTTGTCCAGTAATTGCATCATTTTCTTACTCAATAGAATATTATCCAGTATGCTTCTATCTTTGGCAACTCCTAATTGAAATTGGGAGATAAGTTTTAGAAGAAAAGAGATTAATCTATTATTAATGATTTTGTAAAATACTTTGTAGCTGACATTATAGAGGCTAATTAGCTAAAAGTCTTCACATTTGGATGTGTTTGGGAATTTAGGAAAAAGACAAATAAGGGTAGCTCCACAAGATTTTATAATGTCATATTCAACAAAGAGATATTGGATTTTAGCTATAAGATTAGACATAATGATGTCCCAGTAATGAACATAGAAGTAACTATTGAGACCATAAGGATTTATTGTATTTTTAGGGTCAATACTTTGCACTGCTTCAAGAATCTCCTGGTCTTTTGGAATAATGTCTAAAGCTTCATTCATTTGATTAGACACAAATCTAGATTGTGGTTCAATACCTCATAATTACCAGTTGTACTTGCAGTAAATAAATATTGGAAATAAGATTGAAACTTGTTAGAAATATCTTCACGAGTATCAACTTTGGCATCATCACTATCTTTGTAACTATGGATCCAAGCTCTTCTTTTATGTTGCCGTACCAAAGAGTGGTAATATCTAGTGTTTATGTAACCATCTTGAACCCACGGGATTTTTTATTTTAAAAACCAAAAACTCTCCTTTGTTGCTAAGGCTGCATTCAAGTTAACTTTCACTTTATTGAGATTTTCCCTATTATTTGGATTTGGATCAGCTTCAAAGATGACTTTTTCCTCTGAGACCTTGTCCTCCAAGTATAATGTGTTTTGAAAAATATTCGTGAAAGAATTTTTACTCCAATTCATCAAAACTCCCCTAATCTTTTCATCTTATAAGCAAAAACTTCCAAAGGTTTGCCTGATGAGTAAGTTGACTAGCTACTTGAGAGCACCTGAAGAAATAAATCATTTGAGAACTATAAATTTAGGAACTTGAAAGGATTTTTTTTATAGAATCCATAGGACTTAGGAGAGGGCTATGGTCTGAACATTTTTTTTCAAGTGTTTTAGGGTAGAGTGGGGAAAAGAATCAAGCCAAGGAAAGTATATAAGACCTTTATGAAGTCTTTAATGAAGTAAGGAACTATTATATATTTTCTTCAATGTGAATTTGGAGCCAGAAAACCACGTATCCAAGAGATGACTAGCTTGAATACATTCATTAAACTCAGCTGCAACACCTAAGTTTATTGAATTGCTACCTGCATTCTCATCAGAATTACTCATCACATTGAAGTCACCTACTACTACGATAGGTTTGTTTACAAAGAAATCATAGATATCCTTAATGGTATCCCATAAATAAATCCTTTCAATTCTTAGGCATTTAGCATACACAATATTGAGCCCTAAACTAGTTGGGAGTAAAGGGTTGTTTACTTTAAGAAAAATCCATTGATCACTGTCCTTCAACACCTTGAATATAATGTCATGGCTCCAGAAACACCATGGTTTATTTGAGGAATTAAAAATAATCCCTTCAAAATTAATTGACATTCTAAAACTTTATATCTTATCCTCACCTATCATAGGTTCTTAGATAGACAAAAAAGATAAATTATGGGACTTAATTAATTTTTTAACTACTCTTTTTCTGGGCTGGTTCCCCACCCATGTAGCATTCCATATGAGATAACTAATCATTGGAAACTAGACAGTGGATTATAGAGGTAGATTAGGCGTAAGATAATGTATTCCTTTTGAAGGGTCCAATTGAGGGAGTGGTTCTTTCCCCATAAGATCTTTTCTTCTTCCTCATAATAGTAAATTCTTGGGCTTCATATTGGCTTTCCTTTTTATTCCTTGAGGTTGCTTCTTTATGCCTTCTATTAGCTTCCATTTTCTCTGAAAGCATAGAGGAAAAATTGATGAGGTCTTCAATAAGAGGGGTTTAATGAAGCCTGTCCCCTTCAGAGCCTGAGCAAGTATTTTTAAACCTCTCAAATGGATCTCGATGAATAAGAACTTTGGAATACGAGTTGTAGTTTTTCTTTAAATCTTCTGAGTGATCCCTAATATTGCCAAGTAATTCATCAACTTCACCTTCTTTTAAAGAATCCTACAATATTAGAAAAATGAGGTATGCCTTATCTAATTTTACTGTCTCAGTATCTTCTTCATTCATTTTGTCCCCAAACATTGGTTTCAAGTCATTGTTCTCCTTTATAACTGATGTTTCCTTCACCTTGTATATTTATCTCAACATTTTAAGATCCTCTTGATTATCCTCCTTTGTACATTGCAATTTTTTTCACTATAAGCTAAATTAAGACCAATTGAACTCTTGGCTATTAAATAATTATTCTCATCATGCCCCAATTTATAACATTCAGTGTAGTACTTTAGGATTATTTTATAAACTATTGGTTGTAGAAATCCAAAATCCCCACTATTAATCCAAATCCTTTTGGGATGATTGTTAAGCACTTTAAGTTCCATAAACACTTTTCCATGTTGAGTCTGAATACGTTAGTTATTGAATTATCTAATTTAAGAGGGTCACCTGCTACCTGAGTAATGGAAAAAAAGGATTCTTTCGCAAATATAAGGATATGAATACTAGGAAAAATTATCCAGACAAGAACTAAGGAGCTCTCTTAGTCTATTCTAAAATGAGGGGAAGATTTCAAAGTCTTTATAGGGCTTTTACATACACACCGTTGATCGTGCATCTAAAGTATAATAAAATCCTCTTCATTGTTAACTTTTATAAGGATATGCTTATGATCAAGCAATCCTATCTCAACTAATGATTTCAAAAAAAAAATCAAAGTTCTTTCTAATGAAATCTATAGATGGTTTTCCATGAGAGAACTTACCCACTAGAGGATATTAGTAAGGGTTAGACAAGATATCCACTTGATCTTGGTTAAAATAAGTAGCAGGTTCACCACGATGCTTTTGTACTGACTGTATATCGATTGCATGGGATTTTCTTAATCCTTTAAAAACATTAGCAAAGTAGTTCTTCCAAGGGTTTAGGGGATCGAGAGGTTTAGTGATAGTAGGATGGTGTGGGGATGTGGGGACCATTGACATGCAAACCCTATGTAAGGTTTACGCGCGCGAGAGAGAGAGAGAGAGATCTCCTATAAAATTTCTTACTTCTATATGCAAGATGACATTTTCTTAATGTGTAATTCCAGTGTAGATAAAATTCCTTTATGTGTTTCGAAAGGATATGGAACGGTTGTGATTGGACGTATTAAATATGTGACTATCAAAGTTGGGGAGGATGTTGAGATTTTAGGGTTGATGTAGGTGGATGTGTGAATTATGCTTTGGTTAACTATTTTTTAAAGAATGATTTTCCTTGCTAATGAATGGTTTCTTTTGACATTCATGTCCACCGTAGAGTAACCTAAAATCTTATGTAATCGGTGTTAATATGTTAATGAAAATCTTAGGTTTTGGATAAGTGATACTTATTCTCAATAATTTAAGATACTAAGCCTTTTGTTCAACAATGATTCGAACTTTTATATTTTAATAGGCTAACGACAAGTGGTTTTTCTTCTAAGAAGCTTGAAATCGGAAAGACATCCAACGAGGACAGGCGAGGACAC